>JAREIS010000073.1:22500-622500 GCA_030060385.1 Muscicapa striata striata | reverse complement strand
AGCAGGGAAATGCTCCAAAGGCTGGAGCCCCTCTGCTCTGGAGCCAGGATGGGAGAGTTGGGAGAGCTCAGAGCCCCTTCCAGTGCCCAAAGGGGCTCCAGGAGAGCTGGAGAGGGACTGGGGACAAGGGACAGAGGGACAGGACACAGGGAATGGCTTCCACTGCCAGAGGGCAGGGCTGGATGGGATATTGGGAAGAGAAGATTGGGTGGGATATTGCCAAGAGAAGATTGGATGGGATATTTTCTGGAGATACTATGGCTGCCCCTGGATCCCTGAAGTGTCCAAGGCCAGGTTGGACACTGGGGCTCGGAGCCCCTGGGATAACGGGAGGTGTCCCTGCCCCCCATCAGGTATCCAGCACCCCACGGCCGTGCCCCTCACTCCTCGCACATCCCGGGAGCCGAACCTGCAGCTGCTCCTGGCGCTTGGGACCATCCGGGCGGGATTTGTGAGTGGGTCCGACACCTCTGCCTTCATCCCAGGGACGGCTCCCTCTGCCTCAGTTTCCCCACGGGGGATCGCGCAGCGCTCCGGGGATCAGCCGGAGGAGCGGGGACACGGAGCGGGCAGTGCCAGCTCCGGGAGCAGGTCCCGCTGTGTCCCCTCCCTGCCGGGGCTCCATTCGCGGGGCGCCGCCGCCCTCTCGTGGGGACCCCCCGGCAGCACCGGGCATCCACCGGGCTCGGTCCCGCACCTCTGCCCCCCAAAAACCACCGAGTGATGTCCCAAACACCCCGCTGCCCCCTCCCCAAATCCAGCGCTGAGCCCATTTGGGCAGCATTGCCTGGTGTGAGTTGGTGCAAATCGGTGTGAATTGGTGCAAATCTGTGTAAATCGGTGTGAATCCAGCATTGCTCCTCCCCAGGCCAGGAGAAGCTCCTGGGTGTCCCTTCCCAGCTCCTGCTGCCCTGGGTGGTCCCCAGCCCCCCCACCCAGGCACGCACCTCCAGCACGGGCTTGGCACGGTTGTGCACGGACAGGATGTGGGTCACCCCCTTCCTCAGCAGGTTCTCGTGGTCCTCAGAGTCTGGAAATGGGAGCCAGGTGGGAATTACCCGCCCTGCTGGCAAACACCCATCACCCCCCACTCCTGACCCCATTCCAGCCCTTCCTGCTGCCTCTCATCCCACGCGGTGCAGGGATGGAGACTGGACACCTCCTTCCAAGCAAAATCCCCCTTGTGTGCATCGGGCACTCAGCAGGTTCCTAAAGCCATCCCCAAAATCAGGAATTACCCTGATAACTCAGAAAAGGCTGCTGTGTCCTTGCTGTGGAGGAGGTTTCCAGACATGCTGTGAATTTCCTGGTGTCCCAGCCTGGCTGCTGACCACAGCTCCCAGTGGGCATCCCTTTCCTGGGCTAGACTGGGATCACTGGCAATTGGGATGGGGATTTGGGGCAGGAAGCTCTGGAAGATGCTGAGATTCCCTTGGAGCTGGAGCTGCAAGGAGAGGAATCCTCCAACCCTACCAGCTGCCCAAGGATCCCACAGCACCATGGAGGGGCAGGGAAAACACTTACCACGAATATTGCCGAGGTAGAGGCCGGTGACAATCTGGGAGGTGACAAAAAGGAGAAGGAATTCAGATGGCACCAGGAACAAGGTACATCTGATGTGGTAGGCATGAGCTCCAGGTCTGGTTCCAGCAGAAGCAGGACAGCTGGCACCAAACTCCTCAGACCATATCAAACCAAATCAAGAACCCAAATCCATGGATCATCTTCAGAAACAACCAGGAAAGGCTGAACCCAAACCCCTCAGCAGAGCAGAGCTCAGAAAAACTCAGCTCAGAAATGGGAGGAGTTTGGATGGGATCCTCTGGAGTTTCAAAGGTTGCATCTGACAGCTGGGGATGGATAGACACTATTTATAGCAGGATTTATATTTACTGCAGTTAAGAGATGCCAGGGTTGCAAACTCAGTCTCCAACTCGCTGTTGCAGGGTTATGAAGGAGAAAAGGGACAGCTCAGGGTGTTTAAGGGGTGTAAGAACCCACCAGAGCATTTCCAGAGGCACAGAAAGACAGATCTGATTATCAGCTGGTCTTGCTGGTGCCCATCTGGCAGAAGAGCCCTGCTTGTAGGAGTTTTAGGCTTTTCAGCAGCACTGGGTGACATCCAGCTGAAGCCCAGCCCGTTCCTGGGTGCAGACACCTGGATTCAGCACAGCACAAACTGAAGGGGAATGCAGAGCCCTGCATCTTATGGAATCCAAAATTGGATACTACAAAAGTGTCTGCACCAATCCAGCCCTTGGTAACAACAGCCTGGGCTCCTCAAAAGGGTTTGGTGGCACTGTGGGGCTGTAAAAACCACTTTACCTGTCAGGCTGAGCTCACAGGGAGTGAATCCCTGGTGTTAAACCACATCAGAACCATGCAGAGGGAGGTTGCCCTGATCTGATCTCTCTGTTTTTGTCCCAGAGTCTAATTTTAAACTGGAGGACTCACATTCCAAGTGGTTATTTAAGGACACCCAACAGGAATTGATCCTCTCCTCCAGCCCTGGAGGAAAAAGCAGCATTGAAACCACACTTCCCCCACTGCAGGGGTACACCCTGAGGGTGGCAAGGGGGTGTGCAGGAGCCCCTGTTATCCCTGAGGGTGAAAATGCCAAGGTTTTGTCACCCCAGGGATGAGCATTAAATGCCAGCTGTCACTTTTCTGACACCTGCAGACACTGAGCTCTTCACCTCGGATCTAAACCTTGGATTTAAATAAATCCCTGTTTGTTTTCTCAATACTCTTGAAGTGCTTGGCATTCCAAAGGGGTGTAGGAAAGGAGAATGTGCAGATGGTTGTATTTAGGGATCTGGGATGTGCATCCATGGGCTGCAGAAGAAGAGGGCATACTGGCCACCATCCCACTGTCCCCCTGTACCTTGCTCATTCCACTCCCCATGGATTTTCTCTCCCCAGGATCAGGATTCAGGTGGTTGCTCGGTCTCCAAAGCTACCTGCAAATAAACACCCAAAATTCCCAGGGAGGGTGGTGAGATCTGACCCCCTCCAAGACCAGGAGGAAGGGAAACACACCAGGAGGGGAGCAAGCAGAGCCCTAGCAAATTCAGCTCACCTGCAGGCTGCTCTGGAGGGTCCTGCTGCTGCTCTGGAGGGAAAGGGAGCAGAGAGTGGCTGCTGCTGGGAAGGGGAGGATGAAATTAGGATCTGGGATCATGGCAAGGCTCAGGTTTCTCTCCTGGCCTCCCTGGGGTTCCACAGCCTTTTGGGAAGGACAGTCCTGGGAGGGACAACTCCCTTATCCCAGCAGTACAAACTCCAGAATTTGTTCCAAAACACCAATTTTCCAGGGACAAACTCCTGGCAGCTCCATGTCCCTCACCCAGGCCAGTGCCACCAGGCTGCCAGAGGCAGGAGGTGTGCAAAGAGCAGGGAAAAGCAGAACTCCAGCCATCAGCAGCCTGGAATTGCCACCCTCATCCTTCTCAGCACCCCAGAGACAAATTTATCACTTAAGGGATTTTTCAGTTCCCACCAGATTACCTCACCTTAAAATCCTTCCCAAATTTCTGAGTGGAAGGGAAAGAGGAGCCAGCAAGTGGTTGAGACCCCACCACAACTCCTAAACCACAACATCAAGTTTCCTGATGGTTTCCTGTCCCATCAGGAAAACAGCAAACTTAAATCCAAGCTTGGTTTAGTCTTTAGAGGGGCAAGGATCAGAAGAACCAAAGATCTTAGGAATAAAAACCATGGATATCCACATGTGGGTGCACAAGGAGCTCCAACATAATTAAGAAAATTTCTTCATGGATCAGCTCTGCTCACTGGAAAAACAGGGATTAAGAGCTGTTCCAGGCATGGCCTGAAACAAAAACCTGCTGAGTCCAGGAGACACCAGCTCAGCTGAAGGAAGAACTTTGGCAGCAGCTTTCTTAGCCCTGAAAATATTAAGCCAGGAAGAAAATCCTGTTCAGGAACCCAATGTCCCACCCCAACAAACCCATCCAGAGACCAGCAACAGGCACCTCTCAAGTTAACCAGACATTTATTAGCATTTCTGGAGGTGGAGAGAGTGTTCCAGTACAACAAGCAACGAGGTCACGCACAGGTGATGGAATCATTTCATATTCAAGCAGAGCAGGTTTCCACTGAGTTGCTTTATTTCTTCCATTCGTTATTGTCATAATCCCACTGGGCTGAGATGCCCTCCACGGGGTTAACCCTCATGTCCAACATCCTCTTGGTCTGAGCTGCCACCCACTCATCAGAGAAGGTGTGTGGGATGGGGCCGTACACTGCAGGACAGGAAGGGAATGATGCAATTCTGTCCCCAAACCACGTGAGCAAGGTGGGAATTTTGGGCTAAGTTTCACTAATAAAAGGGTTTTTTCCCCTGAAGTCATCCCCATTGGAGCAGGTTGCCCAGAGAAGCTGTGGTCAGCCTATTCCTGGGAGTGTCCAAGGCCAGGTTGGACAGGGCTTGGAGAAATCTGGGATAGTGGGAAGTGTCCCTGCCCATGGATGCAGGTGAAATGGGATAATCTTCAAGATCCCCTCCAACCCAAACCAGCCTGTGATTATGTGATCTGTTCAAATCTCCACTCCCTGCTTTCAGTTTCTGCAGCATCCAGCTCTGACCACACTGCCACACGGATTTGCCAGTGGTTTCCATCACCACCAAGATAACAGCTTCCTGCTTTCCTATTTTTGGGAGCCTCAAGGCAAGGAGCAGCTCCTTTAACTGCTGCTCTGTCTCCTGGCAGCTAGAGGCTCCCTGGAGGTCAGATCCCTAGCTGGGAAAGCAGCCAAACGTGGCAGAAACCCAAATGTTCACTCCAAAGGCAGAAAAGGAGGGGAACTCTGGGATCAGGAATCTCACCACTCATTCCCTTCCATTTCCTGTCCTCCCAAAGCTCCACTCCATTTCTGTGAGTCAGCTTCCTGAATGTTTCTGCTACATCCCCACAGGTTACAACTCCAGGATGGAGTTTTCAGGGACTAACAGACAGCTCCTGCTGGAAATCCCTGTTCTGGCTGTTCCATAAACCATTCCACCCCACAGGATTCCCATCAGGCATCTCCTGATCCCACTCTCCATGGAACAGTTACTTACTGAAGTGCTTCTGCCAGATAAGGATGAGCCCAGTGAAACCAAGGAAGAATAAAACTCCCCCCAGAACAGTTTTCCACTCGTTTGTCCCTTTGTTCATCTCTGCGTAGGTCTCATTGAATTTCATCCGATACACTGGGGGAAAAAAAGTATGAGATCATCTCTTTTAACTTTTCCTGAGATGTGCAGGTGAGCAGGAACTCTGCAGAGGGAGGTGAGCAAAGCCTGGGGCTGCCCAAAAGGGGATGGATGTCAAATTAGGTTTGGCACACACCAAAGCCAGTTGTTTCACCCCCACATCAATTTCAGTCTCTGTTTTACAGATTATCCTAAAGTTGGGCAAAAGTTACAGTATAGACCTGAAAGAAGGAAAACTGGGAGTTCTCCTTCCTCCCCTCCAATTCCCAATGTGGTTATTGACCCCAAAGCTTCCTAGCACAAATAATTCCAACAGGAATGCTTTGAGCTCAAAAGGCTTCTCAGCTGCCACTGAAATTAAAGAATTTAAATAAAGAATTTAAAATCCAAAGCAACAGAGAATCTGAAGCACTCAGAACCTCTGAGTTTTAAACCTTCCCCAGACCAGGTTCTCCCTTCATACCATGAGAGGAGTTAGAAAAGATGAGGCAGATTTATTTGCAAGTCAAAACACCCATGGGGAGCTTTCATGAGCTGGAATTTGGTTCATGCCAAGGTCAGTGCTTATTAACATTCAAATCCACGTTTGTGTTTGGGGCTCACTTCACCCAGCTGCTCTAACAATGGCATGTTGTTGTACTGAAGAGATTTTTTTTCCTGGCTTGTTGAAAGCAGATGGGGATCAAGAAATAAATTCAATTATTATTATTTGGTTTGTGGGAGAGGAAGGAATGGCTGAATGTGATCTCAGATATGGAACAGAAGCCACAGCAGGGCCATTTCATGTTCTGTAACAACACCAAAGATTTTGGGAATAAAAACCACAGAGCACACAAGGAGATCCATCACAATTAAGAAAATTCCTTCATGGATCAGCTCTGCTCACAGACACTGGGATAAACAGGGACTAAGAGCTGTTCCAAGCACAGCCTGGAAAAAAAGCTGTCAGAAGACTTTTGAAAAGGGCCTGGAGTGACAGGGCAAGAGCAATGGTTTTGAGCTGAGTGGGTTTAGATGGGATGTTGAGAAGGAACTGTTCCCTGTGAGGGTGGGGAGGCCCTGGAGATCCTGTGGCTGCCCCTGCATCCCTGGCAGTGCCCAAGACCAAACTGGATATAGGACTTGGAGCACCCTGGGATGCTGAAATGAGATTATCTTCAAGCTCCCCTCCCACCCAACCCATTCCAGGCCACTAAACATGGAAACTGCACAGTTGCTGGGCCCTGGGAGGTCCCTCAGAGTCCCCAAAACCTACATTCCACTTTCTCATCCACGGACAGGGCGCTCCACGATGCCTTCTCCTTCTCCTTGAGCGCCTTCTGCTGCGCAGACAGGTCCCTGACAAAGGCCACCTCGGGCAGGGGCACGTCCCGCCGGTCCACGTAGGCTGGCAGGGTGTAATCCTCAGCCTTGACCACGCCAGCTGAGGGGACACAGGGACACTGCTCAAACAGCTCTGAGTGCTCACAACACAGAACCCAACTGCCAGGAATCCAGGGGGTGAAGAGTTTGGAATAAATCATGCTCTAAGAGCATAAAAATGGAATTTGGTTTGGGATGGATTGGGAAGGACCTTAAAGCTCACCCCACTGCCAGGGATAGCTCCCACTTATCCCAGCATTCCAAGCCCTGTCCAGCCTGGCCTTGAACACTGCCAGGGATCCAGGGGCAGCTGAGGGAGCTCAGCTGGAGAAAAGGAGGCTCAGGGGGAATTTCTGGCTCTGCACAACTCCCTGACAGGAGGGGACAGCCCCAGGTCGGGCTCTGCTCCAGGGAACGGCCTCAGGCTGGAATCAGCAGGAATTTCCCCATGGAAAGGGGGCTCAGGAATTGGAAGTGCCCAGGGAGGTTTGGGGTGCCCATCCCTGGAGGTGTCCCAGGAATTCCTGGAGGTGGCACTCAGAGCTCTGGGCTGGGGACAAGGTGGGGATGGGGCACAGGTTGGACTCAGTCACCTTGGAGCTCTTCTCCCACCTGATGATCCCATGATTGTGATTCCTGCCACCTCTCCAAGCTCCCTCCATCCCAACCCTCCCTTCACTCACACCCCACCCAGAGCAGCTTTTTGTCTTCCTCCTCTCCAGGCCCTGTTTTATTCCCTCCTGCCCCCCAGCAGCCAGGACTCACCGTGTCCATGTGCCCTGAGGCACAGGGAGGTGGAGATGGATCTCCTCCCGACCAGGCTGAACACTCTGGAAGCCAACATCCTGCAAGGGCAGGCTACAACAGTCAGTGCCCAAGGTGAAATAAGAGCACTTTTCACGAGTTTATATTAAAAAAAAATATATAGCCTAAAGATTTGCTGCTCCTTCTCCAGCGGGCAGCACATCACTCCATGCTGAAAAAGATATTAGTGGGATATTCTTCCACTGAACTGACTTGGATGAGCCTTTCTCTCCCTGTTTTTAACCCGAGCTTCCTGCACTCGAAGCAAAGGACATTCCCTTATTTAAATTATCCTTCTAGAATGCCGTAATTCCAAAATAAACCATTCCTGGACAGATTCCAGCAGCCCCAAGCAAGCCGAGCCCAAGCACATCCCACAGCCACTGCAGCGATCCCTCAGCAGGGAGCACATCCCAGGGAAGGGATTCCCACCCACACGGGAATCCGAGCTCGTCCGGTGACCCCATCTCAGCCCAAAGCCGCCCAAGCTCCCGCAAGGAGCCGCTGTCTGCCCCTGACCTTGCCCTCCCTGACTATCACCTCAGTCCCGCCCGGCATGTCGCGACACGGGAGACAGGGCCCCGCACGGACACGCTGGAACCCGCGGGAGGGGTCGCAGCGCTCCCCCCTCACAGCCCTCCCCGCAAGCCCCGAGCCCGCGCTGCCCCGCCAGCTCAGGCACGGATAGGGATGGCTGGGGGGCTCCATTCTCCCTCCCAGCCCGCTGCCAGCCCATAGCCGGGCCCCTCCCGGCCCGTCCCGGCCCCACGACCTGGCGACCGTCCTCTACGGCGGCGGGACCGGAAGGAGCCGCGGCCGGAAGCGCGAGGCACGCCGGGAGCGCGGGGCAACGAGCGGGCCGGGCCGGAGCGGCCGCGCGCGGGGGCTGACGGGATGCGGGCGGGCTGCCCCTGGAGGTTTATCCCGGATTCCCAAAATCCCGGGATGTTTGAGGGTGGAAAAGAGCTCCAAGGTCCCTGAGTTTACCCTGTGCCCCATGTCCACCTTGTCACCAGCCCAGAGCTCTGAGTGCCACCTCAGGAATCCACCTCCAGGAATTGCTGGGACACCTCCAGGGATGGGCACCCCAAACCTCCCTGGGCACTTCCAATTCCTGAGCCCCCTTTCCATGGGGAAATTCCTGCTGATTCCAGCCTGAGGCCGTTCCCTGGAGCAGAGCCCGACCTGGGGCTGTCCCCTCCTGTCAGGGAGTTGTGCAGAGCCAGAAATTCCCCCTGAGCCTCTTTTTCTCCAGGCTGAGCCCCTTTCCCAGCTCCCTCAGGATTCTCCAGCTCCATTCCCTTCCCTGGACACGCTCCAGCCTCTCAAGGTCTTGTTGTGAGGGCCCCAGAACTGGAGACAGGGTTCAAGGTTTGGAGCCGAGGACCAGCCAAAAGCCAGGATGGGAAAAGCACCGAGAGCTTCCAGGTGTTGGACAGGGGGGATCAGTGTGACAGCTGGGGACAAACGTGTCTGAGGCATCACTGAAGTAATTTGGGGTGTTATCTTTTGTATAAAAACCCTTCAATCCATCCAAAGGCTTTAATTAAATCCTTGCACTCTGATTTCCCTCCGAAGAATTCAGAGAAAGCCCTGTTATAAATGAGAAACAAAAGTCTCGATATCCTGCAAAATTTAGATTGGTTTATTTTACATAGACAGAGCAAGCAGCCCTGGGGATGCATGGGGGCTGTGCCCACTCTATGCTCTACCAAACTTTGGTTTGCAGCTCCTTTTTATAGTCTGGTTTTCCTTGTAGTCATCAATAATTGTTATTGTTTTGTTGTAGTAATTCTGCAAGGTAAGCAGTGGTGGGCAAAGAAACTTCCAAACTCCCGTGGGACAGCTCTTGGGACAATTGGCCATGGGACCATCTGGTCTTGGGAGATAAAAAACAGAAGTAGGAAGCCTGATCTTTAGCAGATAGTTTGTGATTGATTACACAAAGGCAGGAAATCTGATTCTGCAGAAAAACCTTTCAGATTACGGAAAACCCTTTTTTTTTTCTCTTTTATAAACTGGCATACACAATATTCATAACAGGGGGATTTAAACAGAGTGGGTTTAATTATATATTTCCCTTTATCTAGGTCCATGTTCTTTTCTTATTTTAAGTATTCTGATTTATACAAACTCCAAAACTTCTATGATTAACACGAATCCTTTATCAATTATCACCGTGGGAAGTCTGATTTTTAGCAGATAGTTTGCGATTGATTACAGAAAGGCAGGAAGTCTGATTCTGGGGAAAAAAAAAAAAAAAAAAAAAAAAAAAAAACCCACATTGAAAAACCTTGAAAAAAAGACTTTGGAAAACCCTTTTTTTTCCTCTCTCTCTTTTACAAACTGGTATACACAATATTCATAACAGGGGGATTTAAACAGAATGGATTTAATCATATATTTCCCTTTATCTAGGTCAATGATTTTTTCTTATTTTAAGCATTCTGGTTTATACAAACTCCAGAACTTCTATGATTAACACGAATCCTTTATCAATTACCACACACCCCGTACCACCCCAAGCCGCTGTCGCAAAAGCGGGCGCGCTTGACGGCGCTTTGCGGCAGCCGGCGGCGCTTGGCGGCAGGCGGGGAGCGGCGTGAGGCGGCGGCGGGGCCGCACCGGGCCGGGACCGGCGGCGGGACCGGGCCGCACGCAGCGGCACCATGAAGCTGACAACGCAGGCTTACTGCAAGATGGTTCTGCACGGCGCCAAGTACCCGCACTGCGCCGTCAATGGGCTGCTGGTGGCCGAGCGCCCGCCGGCCCCGCGGCCGCCGCAGCCCGCGCTGTTCGTGGATTGCATCCCGCTCTTCCACGGCACGCTGGCGCTCGCTCCCATGCTGGAGGTGGCCCTGACCCTGGTGAGGTGTTCCCGGAGGGATGTGGGGCGTGCGGAGGGGTCGTGGTGGAGCTTGAGGGGTGGAGGGAGGTGTTGACACGGCCTGGGGGAAAGAAAGGGTGTGGAGATGCTGCAGAGGTTGGGAAAAGTCTGCTGGGAGAGCTGGGGAAGAGAAGGATCCTTCCTCACGTGGGAGAGAGAAGGATCCTTCCTGACATGAGGGAGAGAAGGATCCAGGGAGAGCTCAGAGCCTTTTCCAGAGCCTAAAGAGGCTCCAAGAGAGCTGGAGAGAGACTGGGGACAAGGGCTGGAGGGACAGGACACAGGGAATGGCTTCTCACAGCCAGAAAGTGGATTTAGGTGGGAAGGAATTGTTCCCTGTGAGGATGGGCAGGCCCTGGCACAGATTCCCAGAGAAGCTGTGGCTGCCCCTGGATCCCTGGAAGTGTCCAAGGCTTGGACAGAGCTTGGAGCAACCTGGGCTAGTGAAAAGTGGAATGGGATGAGTTTTAAGGTCCCCTCCAACCTCTCCATGATTATAGGATTGTGAGCACAAGAAGATCCATCCCTTTTTGGTATCATTAAAAAGAACAAATTTCTGGTTGCACCAGACTCGTCTTCAATGTTTCCCTCAAGTCTTTTTCATCCCAATAAAAATTTTATCTGGAAACAAGTTTCAGTTACTCATAAATAAATTCCAGTTTTCTCCAGCTCAGATGATGCCATGGGAATGCTAACATCTTTGTGAAGCCTGGAAATGATGAAATGCAGCCAGAGACACAGGACAGGAGCTGAGCCTGAGCCCTGACCAGTTAATTTTACCATAAACCACACAAAATTCATCATTTAAAATATATTTACAGCAGTGTAGGAGTAGCAGAACACCGTGTGTTTTCATTAAATCAGGATTAAATGTCTTTCCCCAGGATTTGTGGCAGTGAATTTTGGTAAACTTTAAACCTTCAGTGCAGCTTTTGAGTGTAGATCTTGCAGCAGGATCAGATATTAGGAAATAAATTCTGTTTCTTGCAACATCTGCAGGAAGAAAATTATCCTGGAACCAAAGCAATGGCAGAATTTATGGTACAAAAAGGTAAATATTGGAAACTCTTGGAGTTTCCCACAATAATTAGGATTTGCTACAGCTCTGTGTGAGTCACAGATGCTCTAAAACACAGAATTTTACAAGAGCCTGGGGCCTTTTGCTGCTGTTGTGGGTTTAAACAAAGGCAAAGGAGTCAATAAATCCTGACAGAGCAGCGGTGAAAATTGGATTTTCTCATGGAAAAGGTTGGAAGGAGCAGATTCCAGATCTGTACAACCTGGCATGTGGATCCAGAATAAATCAGGGAGATCAGGATGCTTAAACTCAACTTTTGTAGCAAAGCAGCTTCATTTGTGAAGGATTTCATGGGATCTGCTTCTTTCCAAGTTCAATTATTAGTGATTCTTGGTCGAAGGTGGCATCTGGAAATAGAGGAGGCACTTCCAAACTTTGCCTCCTAAAACTTTCAGAGGGTTCAAGGGATTAAAAATCACCAAACAAACACCTCCAGAGGGAGGTCAGGCACTGAATTCCCCAGGGAATGTTCCCATTCCCAAGGTTGCCAGAGCTCCCAGGCACAGGGAGGAATTTAATTTGCACTTTGAAATCCTTTTCCAAGCCAGAGCCATTTAAAAAAAGTGAATTAAGTTGCACTCGAGCCTCTGAATTTCTCAGCTAATTGATGTGGTTTTACAACCACAGCTCCAAAAAGGAGAAACCAAGGAGCACTTCCCTCTCCTGGAACAGCTCTCAGCTCCTCCTCCTCCTCCTCCTCCTCCTCCTCCTCCTCCTTCTCATTTTTGTCCTCCTTTTCTCCTTCTCTTTTCCTTTTCCCCCTTTTCCTCCCCTTTTCCTTTTCCTCCTCCTTTTCCTCCTCCTTCCTCCTCCCAGGATTTTCCAGCCCTGGTGGCTGCTGCAAAGCAAAGCCACTTTAGATTTTTCCTTGGCAGGGCTGGACATGACTAAAAATATTTCTAATATTATAATATTTCTAATATTAAAAGTATTTCTAATAGGAGCTAATTACTGTAGGATACCTGTGGGGATAGTGCTGGAAATTACAGCTGGAAACAGCTTTCATTCCAAAATTAGATTTTTTTTTCCCTTTGCTTTATGCAGAAGCAATTTTTAATTACCAATTAGAAAAGTGAGAACTTAAAATAAATAATTCTTTCTTTTCAAGACAGTTTATGGTATGGAACAAAAATGGATCTAGGACAATGCTGTTTAATTTTTAGATGGATGGAGGTGCTTTTCTATTATTATTGTTGTTGTTATTTTTATTATTGGTGATGATGAAATATTGTTATTATTATTATTATTATTATTATTATTATTATTATTATTATTATTATCATTATTTATTATTATTATTACTATTATTACTATTATTATTATTATTTTACTGTCTGGGCTGCTGTCTCTAATGCCAAGCTTTCAAACCACAACAATTAAAACCAGAGTCCTAAGTCCTCAAAATGGGTTTGGAATTGAAACAGCAACTCTTGCAGGGCTGCACAGCTTTTTTTTTTTTTTTTTTTTAATCACTTAAATCCATGTCATTCCTTGGATTATTCACATGGCTGTGTTGTTTGGTTGATTCTGCACTCTAATACAATAATTATTGCTGAAAATGAGATTGATTTGACTCCCAGGATGCGACAGGTCAGCACCAGATATATTTTTGGAGTCCTTTTTAATAGAGCTGGGGAGGGTTTTTTGAGGCTGTGCTCTCTAGGGACTGCAAAGGAAAATTCGAGCTGCTTCCTCTCCTTCTGTCTTTGTGTTTTGCTGACTTGATACCCTCAATTCTAATAAAAAACATTGTATATATAGATATATAGATAGATAGATAGTTTCAAAGTCAGACTCAGCAGGAGCAATTCAGCTCCAGTTTAAAGCAGCAAGAACAGCAGTGTTTAAATTCATTCAATGAAAAAGCAGCAACCAACAAAACCACCTAAGTCTTGTACTTGTGTAAATCAAAATTGAATAAATTATATGCCAAAGATGCATCTGTTTAGGCATTTGCATAGAGATGTTAAATCAGGCCAAACTCTCAAAGGAAAACAATTTTATCTCAGTTGAAAAGCTGCTAAATGGGGCAAACCTCTGCCTCACATTTACCTTTCACCTCCAGATTTTATTTTCTGATGAAAGCCCCAAATGATTTCATTTTCCCCTAGAAATGTGACATTAGAAATAAAAAAACCTTTGTGCAAGGGCAGGGCAGTCACACATCCATTCTCTGAAGTCCCTTGGCAGGTGAGCAGTGACAGAAAATTGTCCCAACCATTGGAGGGTGAGACCCAAACCCTCTCCAGGCCAGGTTTAATTGTCCTGTCACTCAGATTTAGGCCAGGCTTTGACTGAGACAACTCCTTGCTCTTTTGCTCCATTTGGTTAATGCTTCCCATCATTCTCCAAATGCTCTGTTGGGTTTCTCCATCCCAGCTAAATCAACCCAACTGTGAGCACACCCAGAACCAGACAGAAATATTTTAAGATTTATTTCAGCTTTATTTCAAGAACCCCGTGGCAGAGATGGAGCAACACTGGTTTATTTACAGTTCAGCCATAAGATTTCCTTCATCCTGGGTTGTTTTTTTTTTTTTTTCTTTAATCCTGGAAGGTTTTTTTCCCCCCTAGGATTTATTGTTGCCATTGCTTTTCCAGATTGATTCCTGGTGCAAGGAGAACAGCTACGTGATAGCTGGATATTACCAGGCGAACGAACGCGTGAAAGATGCCAGGTGTGTTGGGCCAATATTTCCTTCTGTTTGCTCTTTTAGCTCGTACCTTGGACTCTGCCAGCAGCAATCATCCCCAGAAATCAGGCGTGTGTGATTCACTCTGACAACTGTCAGCTGCTTCCACATTGTCTCCGTGGGGCTGCGGGATGTGGCCTTTGGTCAGGTGCAGAAAGTCCAGGCTTTGCAGAATCCCTCCTCTCCTCCCGTGGCTGCTATAAAAGGCCACTCTTTGAACCAGTGCCAGCTTCTTGAATTGCAGTTGTCAGGGAAAAAGCCAAAATCTGCAGAGTGTTTGCTCGTGCAGTATGGATCTTGGAAAGTCTGGCGACTCCCAGGATCTTATGGAAAGTCAGGAGTGACCTGATTCTTTTGAAATTTCTTAATCGTCGCTGAGTTTTGTCAGAGCAGTTTTTTATGTGGCAAAGAGGTGGAAGATTATGTCAATCAGGCAGTGATATCTCTTATTTATCACTTCTTTTCCTCAGGATTAGTAATTTTTTTTCCCTGCTGGCTGACTCAGATTACTCACTAAACAATGTGGGACCTTCCTGTGGAGCCACAGTTTAATTTTTGATCTGTGGATTCTGTGTTTTCCCCTCTGTCTATTGGACAAATCCTGGATTGGGACTAATTAGAATAAGAGCAACTTATTTAAAGTGTTATACCCCATTCCTGGCAGTTGGATGGGGCTTGGAGCAACCTGGAATAGTGGAAGGGGATGGAATGAGAAGATCTTTCAGGTCTCTCCAACCCAAACCACTCCATGGTGATCTGATTCCAGTTATTTGTTAATGTATATTCAGACTCAATTATGTTTTTTAAGGAACACTTGTGACTTCTAAAGTATCTAACAGGGATAAAAGCATTATTTGTCCTTTCCTTATAAATCTACATTTTTAAGGAGAAGTTACAGTTTGTTCTCTTTGAGGTTTGAAAGAGTATCACAAGTTTGATGGTTTTTTAGAACTTTGGTTTGATTTCTGAAGGTAAGTGGCACCACACAGAGATTGTCATTGGCACCACATTAAGTGGCACTGCACATAGAGATTGTCACCTTTGAAAGGTGGGAAAGTTTTCAAAGGTTATCTGATTTTGGATGAGTTTTCAGTGCAGACTGGGGAGAAAACTCAGTTTCTTTTTCAAATACCTGCCAGGGCAGAGTCTTTGGTCTGGGGGAAGAAGATAGGAGGCCACAAAATGTTGATTCCCTGTCATTCCAAAGCCATTCCTAAACCCAGCTGAGCTGCAGTTTTGAGTGCTGCAGAGCCTTCTATCAGCTGTGGCATCAGCTCCTTTATCTTGTTCCTGTTTGCAAGCACCCAGAGTCACTCTCACATCTCTCTGAGCTCATTTCCTGCTGCTTTCAGCTGAAACTGGTGGCTCCCATCACTCAGTTCCTTTTCCCTTCTGCTCCAGCCCAAACCAGGTTGCAGAGAAAGTGGCCTCCCGGATTGCCGAGGGTTTCACGGACACTGCGCTCATCATGGTAAAAAACTTCCCTCCCCTCCCCCCTGTGTGTGGTCTGACCCTGCTGCTGGACCAGGGAAATTCTCTTCTCTGGCTCCTTTCATGAGGAATTCAGTTTTTCTTCCTTTCCAAAATGTTTTGGGAAGGAGATGCAGCAAGCAGTGAAGTGCAGAGTAAATCCACAGAGAGGCTGTGGTGAGCTCTGTCCACCTCAGAGGAACTGGAGGCCTTCTCTACGTGTTCAGGCAGCAATTTCTGCCTCCAGCCCTCCTCCAACTTAAATTCTTATATTTAATGTCACAAACAGGGCTTTGCCTGCTCACTGCTGTGACAAAGCACACTGGCAGCTTAAATTTGGCAGTTTGAGGGTAAAACGGTGGATGGGTGTAAAATGCCCTGTTTTTATGAACTGATTTTGGGTTTATTTCATCTCTTGGGATGCTGAGGAGGAGACTGAGGTGGTGTTTCTGTGTCCCTCCCCAGGTTGACAACACCAAGTTCACCATGGAGTGTGTGGAGCCTGCCATCCACGTGTATGAGCTGCACGAGAACAAGTGGAGGTGCAAGGACCCACACGTGTGAGTGAATGGAACAGGGCTGTTTGCACCACTTCATCAGTGCTTTGTCTGAAGTTGCTTCTGTTTTCACTCACAGCCAGGATTAAAAAACACAAAGTGAACTAATTTTCTCATATTTGGGCTTGGTTGTTTATATAAATCTTATCTAAAGTACAGAGAGTTCAGCAGCACTTCCAGCTACCAGCTAAAAGTGAGCAAAATGGAGACAGATCCAGCTGCTACAAGGTCTCTTAAAGCTGAACAGTGCAATATAGAATTAACACCTATATTATTTATACTTTTGACTCAATAACCAAATTCCTGTGACCTGTAGTGCAGCACTAACTGTCCAACCAGAGACTACTACCTTAAACCATGAGGAAGAAGGAAGAAGACAGAAAGGGACAACACCCAAAATCCTCCATCTTGTCCCATACCCATTACTATATTATAAAAAATTCAAATTTAAAACCCTTCACCATGTGAAATCACACACTTTTATTTAACTACACACCCGTGGTTTTAACTCCATCACTCAAATTTGGAATTCTTCTCTAAGGCCTCAGGTCAAAAGCAGTGTTCTCCAGGGGGTCAGTGCCAGAAAGCACAGAAAGCTCAAAAAACCCAGATTTTTGGGATCCAACAAACAAACTGGGAATTTTAGGGGATTTGGGGAAAAGCAGCTTGTCCGTATGAGGATGCTGCAGCGTGGCTTAATTTCCTAGAGTTTTTTTTTTTTTTTTTGTGGTGATTCCAATTGATGGCTGGTTCTTTTCCATGCCAGTGACTTCTGTGAAGATTGGACTGAAGCCCAGCGAATCGCTGCCTCCCTCCTGGACAGCAAATCCTACGAGACCCTGGTGGATTTCGATAATCACCTGGACGACATCCGCAACGACTGGACAAACCCGGAGATCAACAAAGCTGTGCTGCACCTGTGCTAGGAGGGATCCTCCTGACTAACCCATGGGCATTCCCACTCTGTACTGAAGAGAGAAAAAAAAATGCTATTTTTGAATGTAAATAGAATTAATATTCAGTACCTTGTGTGGAAAGCTGACTGATTAAAGAGGAGTGGCACGGTGCTGTGTCCCTAAAGCCATGGAATGTTGGTGGTGACATTCCCTGGAAGAGCTGCCAGCTGTCCTCGTGGACACCATTCCACTTGTAGTGAATGTTGCTGTTCCTTGGAAACCAGAACTGCTTCTGCTTGGCCCCCACTGTTCCTACTCCAAAGTTTTGACTTCAGGTTTTCTAATCTTTAGAGAGGTTACTTTTTAACGATTTCTGGAAATACCTTTCCAAAAAAAAAAAAAAAAAAAGAAAAAAATCAATCCTGTCCTCAGATGAGAGATTTTAAGGGCAAATAGATCAAATGAGAGGTGAATGGTTTCTTCTGGGCTGGGTTGGAATTGTAACTCTCTTGGCACAGTAAAATGCAATCTGCTGAGGATGTTCTGTGCTCATGTGTCACCTGTTTTGCAGTGCTTTAGCATGACAGAGAGTTTTAAAGCAGCATTCCCAAATAACCTGGAGGTTCCTGCACTCCGTGGGCTTGGCAAGCACAATTACTGCTTGAATGTGTTAAACCCAAAGTAAATGATTTATAAAAAGGACTGGAAGCACACTGCTGAGTTTGAATCCACAGTTGGAGTCTACAGTAGTGAAATACTTATTAATTGTGTGTATTGGGGGGAGGTGTTAATCAGCAGATCTTATTTTCCACATGATCCAAGTACATGGAATCAGGGAGCCTGGATACAGCCTAGTTCAGCTTGCCCTGTCTTTCCCATTAATATTTATTTCCAAAGGGAAGTTTCCTGGACAATGCAGCTTTATGCCAGCCTGGAAGAGCTCTTTGTAAGCCCTTGTTGCCTCACTCCTCGTGGTTGTTTGCCCAGCTGTAGTTAAACACAGCCTCAACCTGCAACAATTCCTCCAGAATGGTTCCTTCTCCAACATTCCTTCTCTTCCTGCCCAGAAATGTTGTTACAAGGAACATCCAAATATCCACAAAATGTCTGTCTGCCTGTCTCCAATCCTGGTGTTAAAATCACAGCCAAGTTTGGGTTGGAAGGGATTTAGAGAAGATCTCATTCCACGAGCAGGGACACCTTCCCCATGACCTGGTTTCTCCAACCTGGGCTTATTTCAAAATGGAAATGTCAGAACCTCTAGATTTTGAGTCAACAAGCCCAAGTTTTACTCCTGGTCTTGGAGAGGGATGGGGTAAGGCTAAAATCCCATTTGCAGCAGGGAATAGAGCCTGGATGCCCCCGGGCTGTGGAGTTCCCTCCAGGTGAGATTCCACAGGGCCCTGAGGTGAGGTGAGGTGGGAAGAAGGAGAGGAAGCTTTGGACACTTTGTTTTTTATCTCCCTGCTGTGCATGGGTGAGGTGTGATTACCAAAGAGGTTGGCACCAAGTCAAGAACCTTCCCTAGGCTGAGTCAGGCTTGCAAGGAGGGGAAATGTTTTCACTTGTTGACTGAAAACATGTATTTAGCTCCCAAAAGCAGCGAGATAACACATTCCAATGGCTGCTCCACTCCACATCTGTAGGAAAAGATACCCTGGGAGCAGAATGCAAAGCACCCAGGCTGCAGGAAGAGCACTTTGTACAAACACCCAGGGAAATCCAAGGCATTGTTCCAGAGGCAGATCGTTATCTCAGCCAGATTCCTCCTGTGGGGTTGTCCCAAGGAGCTGCTGCTCTCCTGAGCCACGGGAAATGGGAAATGTGTTTCTTGTTCTTTGTAACAGCATCTCCTAATCAAGCTTTGATCATAAATATGCAAATTCAGGCTAATCCTGCTCCCCCTGTGAGGCAGAGTTTGTCTCCTCAGTGTAACCTGCAGGAATATTCCCTGTGACTAACCTGGGACACAGTGCTGGCAGGGGAGCAGCTTTTAATGCTTTGTCTTCCCCTTTTTTTGATCTTCCCTTTGCTTTCAAATGAGGATTTTTTGCCACCAGGCTGGCTTTAAGCAAAGAGGACAAACCTGCAGATCTTATCTCCCCTGGCCTATTTGCATTGAAGGCTGGACAAAAGCAGCAATTCCATAAATCCAGGCAGCCACCGTGGCTCTCCTGAAAGAATGAGGAAGCTGCAGGGCTCAGGGCAGGCCGTGTTCCCCTTTCCTGCTGATGTGCCCAGAGCAAATGCTGCTTTCCCGGCTGCTTGATCTGCTGGATTCAGCACAGGAATTCAAGGTAATTCCTTTTAAAACTTGAGGGGGAGGAAATCTGGGGGAAGGCATCTCTTGCTGGAGCCCTGGGAAGGCAGCACTGAGAATGTGTGTCCTACTCTTTTTTGGTTTGTTAGCAATTAATGACTTTCAGGATTAACTTTTTTTCTCCCTATCCACCAAAATTTGGAGATTTGGCATTTGCCTGCCCAGATGTTTTAACTCCCAGCTTTTTACCTCATCCACATGATCTGAAACACTTGGAAAAAAGAATCCCTGAATGGTTTGGGATGGAAGGGACCTTAAAATCATCCCATTCCATCCACCCCCTGCCATGGGCAGGGACACCTTCCACTAGCCCAGGTTGCTCCAAGCTGTGTCCAGCCTGGCCTTGGACACTTCCAGGGATCCAGGGGCAGCCACAGCTGCTCTGGGCACCTGTGCCAGGGCCTGCCCACCCTCACAGGGAACAATTCCTGCCCAATGTCCCATCTAAGGACAGTGGGAGCCATTCCCTGTGTCCTGTCATTTCACACTTTATTCCAAGTCCCTCTCTTGCTCTCCCTGCAAGGGCTCTGAGCTCTCCCTGGATCCTTCTCTTCCCAGCCTATGGGATTCTTATTTCCCCACTCAAACTGATTTTTCAGAACTGTGGCAAACATCCCCACAAGCAGATGGATGACAGGAGCCACGGAATCCCTGCTCAGCTGTTCCTGGGGCACTCACGAGTGAGGTCTGTGTTCCCAGGGAATGCCAGGCCCCACATTCTCCCTGAGCTCGTCACTCTGTGTGTGCATACGAGGATTTGGGGAAGGATTTTTGGGGAAGCAGCCTGCTGCTGGCATTTTCCCTCTTCCCATCTGCTCCTGGGATGTTCCCTCCCCGAGGAAGGTGAGCAGAGATGTAACAGCTCCAGCTCTTGGAGCTGATGTTGGACGGGGGAGCAGGTGAGCGGTTCAGACATCACCTGGCACAGCTGGAGCCAGCAGCAGACAGATGTGCAGAGCCCACCCCAGCCGTGAGGGGCGGCCCCCTGCCCCCAAGAATCCTTTCTGTGAGTGGTGAGGCGAGGAGAGGTGACAGTGACAGATGCAGGAAGCAGTGCCGGGGCTCTCTGCTCGCTGGCTCTGCGCCTAATCGCTGCACTCTGCCATCGGGGAAGCGTCTGGAGTGCCGGTGGAGGAGGGCGCTGCCAGGGAGAGCCGGGATAGTGCTAATGGAGGAGGCTCTTAGCGGGGTGGGCTTGCGGCTGAGTGCAGCCTGGGAAATGGCCTCGAGGGGAAATGTGCTCGCTTTGTGAGCTCTGCTTCTCGTTTGGGTGAAATTCAGCTCCTGGAGCCGAGCTGGAGCACCCACACCAGCTGCACCCTACTGGGCTGCTCCCTTCCCATCCTGCCCAGGCTCTGCTATTCCCAGCTGGATTTAAAACACCTCCACACATCCCAGTTCTGCAGCACAGCCCCGTCCTTGCTTCCCCCAGCGCCCTGACCCAGCCCTCCCGCAGCCGGCAGCGCTTTCTGTGTGCCCAAGGATCCGCTGAGGACTTTATCGATTTCCCTTTCGCTTTGGTTTTTTTTTTTTTTCCCACTGTCGCTTTTAGACCACATTTTCACCCAGCCTTCTCCTCCAAAAGTACACCCCAGCTGCATCCCTTCCTTTTGGTTTCCCGTGGAAAGCAGCAGAGGCAGATTCGGAGAGGACGGTGACAGGGGGCTGGCAGGGGGGACAGCGCTCCTGCGGGTGGCACTTCCAGCCTGCTGGAGCTGGGATGAGGGAAGCAGGGAATTCTGCTCTTAAAAACACCGGGTAGGTGGGCTGGGGGTGAGGGGTCGCTGGGTGAGCTCTTCCAGGCAGTGCTGCTCTGGCTGCAGCACTTTAGCGGGATGCGGGCAGGAGCCGTGCCAGGCACAGCCAAGGCCGAGGGAAACGACACAGCCCTTCCTAGAAATGCACCCTGGGGCTTAAAAGATGGACCTAATTGAAAAAAAAAACTCTATCGAGGTTGTAGCAGCAGGGGATAAAAGGGAAAGCTGGGCCCAGATTAACCTGGAGCTCAGCGATCTGGGAAGCACAGCAGCCGTGGCCGGGTCCCTGAGCCAATTCCCGGCCTGAATCCATGCTGGGGGAGAGGTGCTTTGTTCTGGATGCAGGAGGTCTCTGTGCCTCAGGTATGTCCTCGCTCCCCGCTGCGCTCCCGACCCCTCCGAGCCGCTCCCGCCTCCTCCCGCTGCATTTTCTCTGGGGGTGCTTCCAGCCCACGCGGCTCCTGCTGCTCCTGCCAAGAGCCCGTGCTTGGGCAATGCTGGAGCTGCTCCAGTTTCCCCGGAGCCTGCATCTTCAGCTGCCTCCTCGTGACATCCTGCTCCCTCCCCGCGCCTGGCATCCCCTCCGGGTACCGCTCGCCAGCCCTGGATGACTCTGGATCTCCCGGAGGGAATTTCTCTGCTCCCAGCTCCTGCAAGCCTCGGGCAGGACCCTGCAGCCCCTTTCTGGGGCAGCTCCAGAGCCAGGCTGGGAGCAGCCCTTTCCCCTGCTCGGGCCAGAAGGGACGGGGGCAGGAGGGGACAGGTGGCCTGGTTAGCACGGAGCCAGGGTGACGTGTCACCTGCGTTAGCAGACCCTGGCACTCGGTGACCCAGAAAGCTGCTTCCTCCCCCTCCCTGCTGGAAGGGGAGCCCAGCTGGTGTTTGCAGGAGCAGCTCCTGAGGGGAGCCAGCAGAGCCTCTCCGGGCTCTCCAGCCAAAGCTTTTCTTGTGGCCAGTGTTTGCACAACACGTCCCTTGTCCCTGCGGTTCCTCTGGCGCCTGGGAAGCATCAGCTCTCCCTGCCCTTCCCCCGAAGGGAATTTGGGAGGTTGCCCTCCATCCTCACCCTCTCACCAGGGCCTCAGCCCCCGGGGCAGGATGGAGCAGGAGGGTTGGGAAGCACCGGGAGAGGAGCAGCACAGCTACCAAAGGGGCACAGCCAGGACTGGAAACCAGCCAGTGACCACCCCAGGGGACAGCCAGGGGCTGGCCAGCTCTGGAATCTTCCCCCAGGGACTGAAGGTGGCTTCATGCCCCCCACCCCCTGAGCCCACCCTCCTCCTCCCCTGGCCAGCTGGCTTTTGCTGGGCTTTGGCCACTGGCCCTGACGTGATGCTCAGCAGGTCACACTCAGAGCCTTGTGACAGGAATCAGGAGCTCCTGGAAGGGCAGTGACCCTGCACTGGGCTGCTCCTGTTCCTGGCACTCAGCTCTCCCTAACCCTGCCCACCCAGCAGTGACCAGGGCCCCACACCAGAGGGGCTCCACTCACCTCAAAGGGGACAACCCCCACTTTTTAAACCTTCACAAAGGTTTTTGCTTTGCTCACCAGCCCAGGGAGGACAGGAAAGGGTGTTTGACGCTGTGTTTGTGCCTATCAGGTGTCAGCAGAGCAGCTGGAGCTGTGCTGCACCCGCAGAACTAACCACAGGTATTTTAGCAGCCCGGTGTTTATGTTTCCCACCCCTGCTGCAGCAAGACAATCACTTTCTGTCACTGTTGTAGCAACAACTGCTGCTCCAGGCCAGGCTAATTCTAGCCCTCGTGGGTTTGGGGCTGTTTGTTCTCACTCAGCAGGAGCAAACAGGTAGTTTTGGAGACAGGCAGTGAAATAGCTCAGGTTGAAGGCAGGATCTGTGCTGCTCTGACTGAATTTGTGCTCCCAGGGAGCAATCCCTGGCTCCATGGGATGCTGTGTGCTCTGAGTTTGGGATGGGATCTTGAAAGATCAGGTTTGCCAGGCTCTGGTTCAGGATTTGTCTCTAACTCTTAGACTTTGCAGCTGAACAGGGGAAATAAATCCACGTAAACCACTTAATTTGTTGTTTTCTCAGGGGAAAAAAGAGCTGTGGGTTGCAAACATCTCTGCCCAGGACTGTGCCTGCAGCCTTGCCCCTGTGGCACCCTCCCCACTGCTGGAGCTTTGCAATAACTCAGTTATCTGACAAATCTGAGAAGTCAGATTGGGAAGAAAATCAGCTCTTCCCAGATTTCTGATTTTCATCAGACATGGCAGCACCAAATCAGCAGAAAGTTGAGCAAAACCACCAGTTCCATCTCCCTGCTGCCCTCCGTGCCCATCCCAGCCGGGCTGGGTGGGTGGCCCTGATCCCATCGGGGACCTCCCAACCTCCTGGCATCGCTTCTCTCCCGATGCCTGGGTGAAGTGCCAAGCTTCCCTTCCTTCCCTTCCCTTCCCTTCCCTTCCCTTCCCTTCCCTTCCCTTCCCTTCCCTTCCCTTCCCTTCCCTTCCCTTCCCTTCCCTTCCCTTCCCTTCCCTTCCTTCCCCCTTCCCTTCCCTTCCCTTCCTTCCCTTCCCTTCCTTCCCTTCCTTCCCTTCCCTTCCCTTCGCTTCCCTTCCCTTCCCTTCCCTTCCCTTCCCTTCCCTTCCCTTCCCTTCCCTTCCCTTCCCTTCCCTTCCCTTCCCTTCCCTTCCATTCGCTCCCTCCCGCAGCCGGGGGGGTGTTTAATGTGCGGCCGGCGTTCCCTGCAGGCCGGCGCCCTGCATTTGAACCGATGCTTTTCAGCTCCGGCTGAAAAGGAGCCGGCGCGGGGCCTCGCCTCTTAATTGCGGAGGAGGGGGAACATGGAAAAGCCTCTGGCTGCTGCTAATGCAGGAGCAGGCGGCTGCTCCGGAGGCACAGCATCCTCCCAGCGGGGTGGGACCCGAGCAGCAGCGCTCATCCTGGGAATGGTGAGGAACCCGCTGCCTCCTGCTGCTCTTCCCGCTGCCAGGCTGGGGTTGGGGCTGGGAAGGGGAAAAGATCCTTCCTGCAAGCTGGAGGTGCTGCCAGAGGTTGTTGTCTTGTTGACATCACGACCCCAGGGTCTTGCCAGAGCTGGGTGTGGACACCCACTGGCCCTTTGCGGGCACTTGGTAGCCCTCAGGCTGCTTGTAGGGGTGTTGGATGCTCGGGGCACTCCTTCCTCTCTGTCTCCCGGCTCTGGGCTGGCTTGTGCAGCGGGGTGAGAGTAAAGCAGCGTTTCCTCATCACCCAAGGGCTTTGCTGGGCACGGATGGGGTTGGAGCGGGGGCTGGCTGGGAGGAGCCGGCGCTCCGCTAACCTGATTAACCAGGTTGCCAACCGAGCTCGCCCAACCCAAAGCCGGCCGGCGGCCACCTCCTGCGAGGGGAACCCCCCTGCCAGGCTCGGGGTGCGCTGCCAGGGGGGATGCGCCCCTCTGGCCACAGGGTAAGTGCCACCCCCTCGGAGCTTTGTCCCTTTTCCTCCCTCCCCAGCGCTCCCTCTGAGTGTCCCCCCTGCCCGGGCAGCTCGGTCCCCGCTCCAGTGACGCCTGCGATGAGTGTCTGGGGGTTTTTGGAGCGTGAACTCGCCGGGATGCAAACATTCCTTCAGCCAAGTTGGAGCCCCGGCGGCGAGCAGCAGGGATTCCGCTGGGATGCTCCCAGGGGGAATTTTCTACCCAAATTCTGGAGCTGGAACCCGGCCCTCAGCCATGGGGAGGGGGCGGCTGAGTTCTGCAAGGGTTTGGCTACAGAGGGTGATCCCAGAGGAGCAGATCCCAGAGCATCAGATCCCAGGGGAGACCCTCTGTGCACAGAGCTGGGTGTCCCCAGCGTGACCCTCCTCTGTCCCTGAGTGGTGTGAGCCACCAGCAGGTGCCAAAATCCGCAGGAGTTGCCTCAAAACAGATTTCTTGATATTTGGGCAGCCTCCAGGAGAGCTGCAAAGTGAGGTCCCGGGGAGGACTCCACTCCCCAGCCCTCAGAGAGGGTGTCACAGCTCAGGCTGCACCTGGGGAACTGATAAAAATACAGAATTAAAAGCAGAGAGAGCAAATTTTCACTTCCTCTTGCTGGCTGCTACCGACCCACCTCAGGGCTTCTTGGAAAGGCAGAGGACAGGCAGGGGGAGCAGAGGCTTTCCTTGGCTCTTTGTGTGGCCCAGAGCTTGGAAGAGCCAAAATGAGTCACTGACCCTCATCCCAATAAGCTTTTCCCAGCAGTGGTGGGAGGAGGGGTGAAGGTTTCCCAATAAAGGGACTTTTTTTTTGCAGAAGAATTTCCAGCATCTTGAAAAATTGATGTCCCACAGTGGGAATCATCCATCCAGAAGCTCTTGGGACATCAGGGATGCCCAAGAGGAGCAGGATGATGTGAATTCCAGCAGTGCATCCCAGCAGCTGCTCCAGCTCAGCCCGAGGGAGGCAGCTCTGGGAGCATCCCTCTGTTTCCTTGTGTGGACTCGGGGTTTTCTCTGCAAGAACCAACCTAAACCCAACCCAATTCCTCCTGCTCACACCCTTCTCACCCCGAGATATTTTCAGCCCAGACCCCAGGAGTGGAGAAGCTGGGTTGGGACCCCTCACCCAGCCACAGGCTCCTTCTCCACCCTCCCAAAAAGTTCTTCCTGAGCCTCATCGGACCAGATTGAGTCACTGAAGTGCCGTGACATCACCGGTGGTTTTGTGAGCGAGCAGCCGTGTTTCCTGTGGTGCTGGGACTCCTGTAGACACAGACACGCAGGGGGAGATGTGAGCTTTTAGCTCCTGTTCCTTTTTCCCTCCCAGGATCAGTCCCCTCATCCCTCACCTCTCTCCCCCAGCGCCAGCGGCGAGGGCCGGCGGCGGAGCTGGAGAGCTGGATCCCGCTGAGAGGATGAAAACATGGGGCTCAAGTTATCCTGCCTGAAAGGTGAGCTTGGCATGGGGCTGTGGGGGGCTGCTGCTCCTCTCTGAAGGCATCTGAGGGGTGGAGGGGATTTAGGTGTGGGCGGGATTGGTGGAGTTTGGGAATGTGGTGGAATTTCTGAAGTCCTACGGGTGACCAGTTGCACCTGGATCACCTCGGAGAGGATTTTCCCAGTTTTGTTTTCCCCATTCCTGCGTTCTCGTTCTACATTCTTTGCTCTGGAGAATCCATGGGTTAAGGGCAGCCCTCAAGAAATCAGGTGGGTTTCCTTGGAGGCAGGAAAGGGCTGCTCAGGGACTCGTGGGTGGGATGCAGGGTTCTGGCTCCTGGCCTCCAGGCTGACCCCAAGCATCCCCCACTGCTCCACTCTCCCCAGGGATACTCCAACCAGGAACTTCTTCCCCAACTTTAATTTTCTTAATGGGTTTAGGCTGGGAATGGCGTCAGGGATGTCTGCACTGGGGCAAAGTGGGAGCTTTTAATGCTGCTGGCCTCACAGGACAAAGGCTGGATATCGCATCTCCCATTAGCTCTGCATCCCTCTGACTCCTGGAAATCATCCTTGGGGTCGTTAGGGATGGGACTTAATGAGGATCCCTCTCTAGGATGCAGAGCTGCCTCTTCCCTGGCTT
The DNA here is from genome assembly GCA_030060385.1 of Muscicapa striata striata. Taxonomy (NCBI): domain Eukaryota; kingdom Metazoa; phylum Chordata; class Aves; order Passeriformes; family Muscicapidae; genus Muscicapa; species Muscicapa striata. Next base: position 595,956 of record JAREIS010000073.1, on the reverse strand, counting down.
TTCCCAAGCCTAAATTCTGTGGGATTCTGGTTGTGATGGAGAGTTGGGTGCATCACCCAAAAATGAGCTCTGCCCCCTCTCTGCATCAGGGATGTTGGGAGGGGGTGGTCAGAGGGGGTTGGGGTCTCACAACCTCCCCTGTCCAACAAGAGATAACTGAAGAGGGGAAGGAAGCAGCTAGGGAATCCCAATCCTGCCCTAAATCCAGGACAGGGCCTCAAAATATTCCCCCATGCCTCCAGACCCTTGTGATGAGCCTGGAGTCTGGAATAAAAGAAAAGACCCTCCCCCTTTTCCAGCTCCCTTACATAAGGCAGGGCTTTATCCTTAATTAAAAAGAGATTAAAAATATCAGTGTCTGTCCCTTCCGGGCATTTTCCTGCTTGGGAAGAGCTGAAACCTCCCTGGATGCCGCCTGTGCCGCACGGGGGCTTTTCTCCTGATTAAAAAAGCAGATTAAAGCGATCTGCTCCCCTCAGGGGGGGTGGGCTGGGCAGGTGGTCGAGGGAAGGGGGGGAATCCAGCTATGAAACCCCCCCAAAATCCAAGGTGGATCCAGGGGAGGAGATGTGAGGATGCTGTGGATTCTCCAGTGGCTCGTAAAGACACTGAGGAGGGCGAGGAGCTGGGGGATGCTGTGCCTGATCTCCTTTTATCCCCCCACTCCCAAAATTTCCCCAGGCTTGAAGATGTGTGTGAGCAGCGGGAACGGCAGCGAGGGGACCCCGGCAGCATCCTCGGGACAGAAGCACCTGCACGTGCCCTCCATCATCGTCACACCTCCCACGCCCACCGGGACCACGCTGTCCCGCGAGGGGCGGCGCGGGGAGGGACCCTCGCCCTGCAGCCAGTGCTGAACGGGGACACTGGGGACACTGGGGACACCAGGAGCTGGCCCTGCCCCATCAGGATGGAGCCACAGCCTGCAGGGTGCAGCCCCCAGGGACACACGGGGCGCGTTTGGACGCCAAGGACTGGGGTTTGTGTCTTTTGCTGAGGGGGATCCCCCCATGATGAATAAAACCCCTGGGGCTCCACACCTGTGTCAGCACAGGGGGGTGGGTTGTGCCCCCCAAAATACTCCAGAGCTGCCCTCGTGCCTGTGAGTGGTCAAAAGTGAGGCCCCAATTCTCCAGCGGGGATTGAAGGATCTGTTTCACAAACAGCAGCGGGAAAATGAGCTCGGCGTCGTCACCCGCATCCCGGCGGAGCGGCCGCACCCCGGCAGGAGCCGGGGGCGAGGCTTCCCGCGGAGCCGCGGCACCCGGAGCCGGCGGGAGAGGCGGGAGTGTGAAAGCAGATGGAAATTTAATTTTTTAATGACAGCAGCAGATGGCAAAAGACACGCGAGGGGAGGCGCAGCGTGGGGGAGACGTTCCTGGAGCGCCCAGCACGAGCTGGGGGCTGCTCTGGGAACGGGGGCTCGGGGACCCTCCTTGTGATGGGGGTGGGTTGGGGGTCCTCAAAGCTTGGCTCCCACCCCAGGCTGGGGGTAACGCTCATCCCAAGGGTTGTGGTTGCTCCATGGGTGGTGCCAGGGCTGAGCCCAAGGTGGTTTGGGAGAGGGATTGGGGAGAGGTGGGTTTGTCTGGTGAGGGGGAGTTTCCACAGGGACTTGCAAAGGGGATGCAGCCCCCAAAAATCATGCAGAAGTCACTTGGCTGAGCTGGGTGTGGGGAGGGGGATGGATGGATGATGGATGGGTGGATGGATGGATGGATGGATGGATGGATGGATGGATGATGGATGGATGGATGGATGGATGGATGGATGAAGAGATGGATGGATGATGGATGATGGATGCATGAATGGATGGATGGATGGATGGGTGGATGGATGGATGGATGGATGGATGATGGATGGATGGGTGGATGGGTGGATGGATGATGGATGCATGAATGGATGGATGGATGGATGGATGGATGGATGGATGGATGGATGAATGGATGGATGAATGGATGGATGGATGGATGAAGGTGTGGCTGCACAAATGGATGATGAATGGATGATGGACGATGGATGATGGATGATGGATGGATGGATGTAGATGGATGATGGATGGATATGGATGGATGGATGGATGGATGGATGGATGGATGGATGGATGATGGACAGATGGGTAGATGGATGGATTGTGGACACTGCTGCAGGCCTAGGCCTTTTCTCACAGGGTCTGAGTTCCTTTCTCAGGCTATGAAAGGAACTCAGACCCTGTGAGAAAAGGCCTAGGCCTGCAGCACTGTCCACAATGGATGGATGTGGATGGATGTAGAACAGAGGAAAGGGACAGGCGAGTGATGGCAGGTGCCTGAGCATGGGCGTCTGCTGCACAGGAGCCACTGAACAGACAGACAGACAGACAGACAGGCACTGCTGCTGGTCTGTGCACATGAGGGCGGCTGCTGGGGCCTGGGCACAGCCCAGGGACAGCAACGCACAGCCTGGGTCACTCATCACAGCCGGGGTCACCCATGTCAGCCCGGGTCACTCACCGCCACTCCCGCGGCGCCCCGGCAACAAGTGCCGAGCGCTGATTGGCCGAGCGCCCGCGGGGAGCGCCGCGATTGGTCCCCGTGCCCCCATCCGGGCCTCCCCCGCCGGGCGGCGCGGCGAGCAGGACAGCCAATCAGAGAGGCGTGCGCCACGGCAACAGTGGGGAACAGCCAATCAGCGTGCGCCGCGCCGAGCCGGGCCCGCCTTCTGCCGGAGACCGCGAAAACGCGCGGGGAGGCGGGAGCGGGGCGAGGTGGGTGGGGCCTGGGGGCTGCGCAGCCAATAGGGAGCGAGGGCGCGCGGCGCGCTCGGCACCGGCCCGGTCCCGATTCGATCCCGGTTCTATCCCGGCCCGGTCCCAGTGCGAGCCCGGTCCGATCCCGGAGCGGTCCGGGTTCGATTCCGGTGCGATCCCGGGAGCGATCCGGGTTCGATCTCGGTCCGATTCCGGTGCGATTCCGGTCTGATCCCGGTCTGATCTCGGTCCGATCTGGTGTGATCCCGGTTCGATCTCGGTGCGATTCCGGTCCGATCCCGGTCCGATCCCGGTTCGATCCCGGTGCGATTCCAGTCTGATCCCAGTTCGATCCCGGTCTGATCCCGGCCCGATCCCGGTTCGGCGCCCCCGGGCCCATGGAGCCGGCCGAGGTGGAGTTCCTGGCCGAGAAGGAGCTGGTGACCATCGTGCCCAACTTCAGCCTGGACCGGATTCACCTGATCGGGGTCGGTGGGGCCGGGCGGGGCAGGGAGCGGGGCTGGGGCCGTGGGGACACGGCCTGGGGTGCTCGAGAACAAATTTGGGGCGTTTATGGGGCAGGGTCTGGGTGGGTCTTGCTTGGGGGGTTGGGTCTGGAGAATTGGGTTTAAGGGTTTGGGATTGAGGTGCAGGAGCTGGAATGGGGAGGAGATGGGGTCGTGGGGAAGGTTCGGGATGGATTTGCTGTGGTGGGGATGGAGGGATGGAGGGATTTGGGATTGACAGGCAGAGGGTTTGGGAGAAGAGGCAATGCAGCCCCCCAGGAGGTTTGGGAGGGGGCAGTGCTGCCCCCCACATCTTTGGGGGGTGTCCAGGGAGGTGGAATTGTGGCTGTAACTCCTGTGAAAATACCTGGAAATAGAAAATGCGCTGGAAACATTGGTTATTCCTTCTTAAGGGAGATGAGGAAAAGTGTGAGCAAGAATTCTGGGAAGCAAGAGGAGGAAATGCAGGATCAAGTGTTTGACTTGGGCTTTTCCAAATCCTCTGGAAACTCTCAGCACATTAGCAGGCAAGTCCTGTGCAGTGCAAGCCTTGGTTGTTGGCCGTCTCTCATCCCTGATTTGTTTTCCAGGGAGATCTGGGTCCCTTCAATCCTGGTTTGCCAGTGGAAGTGCCTGTGTGGTTGGCCATTAATCTGAAGCAGAGGCAGAAGTGTCGGCTCATTCCCCCAGAATGGATGGATGTTGGTGAGGATGGAGGCTCTGGCTTCAGCTCTGGCCTTCAGTGGGTGCAGTGGAAACATGAAATTAAAAATAATCCATTTTTCACCATTAGTGGCGAGCTTAACTCAAAAACACAAAGCAACTGAGAGAGAAGGATCTCATGTTCCACCACTGGAATTCTTTATTTAGTCTGAGGGTGGTGGGGCTTGTTCAGAAGAAGCTTTAGGGACTTTGGGTCACAGAATTCCAGATTTTTTTTAGGTTGGAAAAGACCTCCAACCTCATCAAGTCCAACTTGTGCCCAACTCAGAGCACTGAATGCCACATTCAGCCATTGCTTGGGCACCTCCAGGGATGGGAACTCCAAACCTCCCTTCCAGTGTTTATCACCCTTTCAGTCCAGGAATTCCTTCTGATGTCCAACCTGAACTTCCCCTGGCAAAACCCGGGGCTGTCTCAGATTTCCTGGGAAAATCTCTGTGAGGAGGGAGACCTTGGAGGTGTCCATGGATTGTGTGCCTGCTCACAGGAGCCTTTTCCTGCCCTCACATCATTGGACCCTGAGCTGATCCTACAGACACAACGTGGCTTTTCCTGGGGAGGGGGGAAAAACACACCTGGAGCGTTGAAGACCTGGCAAAACCTGATGTATTTTTTAGGGAAACTGGAGGAAATCCGGGATCAGGAGCGGAAAGAAGACACCTTCACTCCAATGCCCAGCCCCTACTACATGGAACTCACCAAGCTGCTGCTGAACTAGTGAGTAGGAGCTGATCTGAGCCACTTCCCACCCCGCTTCGTGTGAGCACGGATGGTTTTTCAAGCTTTGCTTGGCAGCAGCCCCGGAGGGCAGTGGGGAAAGGCAGAGTTGAGGGAGGTTTATCCCCTCAGCCTGCCAAGATTTCGCAGCAGCACTTCCCTGGTGGTGACTCTGCCTCTCAGGAACTTGGGGGTCGCTTGTTCCCTGGCCTGGTAATTGGGGCTGTGCTGCTTTATTGAGCAGCAGCTCAGCGTGGAGGCCTGGAGGAGCCCAGCACGTTCCACGGCTGCAATCTGTTCAGCAGCCTCCAGCCTCCAGGCTTCTTCCTTGGCTCTCCTTCAGGAGGAAAGCTCCTCTCTCCCCAGCCTGGGAAGCAGGAGGCCGGGGATATTCCGAGCCTGAGCTCCTCCTGCCTGCTGAGGCATTTCACTTGTAAAATGTGCTGGCTGGTATTTGTCTCAGCGAGGGCTCTGCTGACTTTTTAAGCCCTCGATTAAGCAGGGTGGGTATTCCAGCTCTGGTTTTTCCTCTGGAGAAGAGGCTCCTGGCGTGCTGCTCCTTCCCAGCACGCTCCAGCAACCCTGACAGCTCTGTCTGTGTGCATTGATCGTGTCTCCAGCTCCTTATGGCAGCTCTGAATGGCCTTAATGGGGTGATGTGGCACATCCCATCCAGCCCTTCCAGCTTAATTCTCCCTGATAGAGCCTCAGGAGCCCCGAGCTGGGGATTTTATCATGCCTGAGCCCTTGGTTTGCCCAGCTGGCCGTGACTTTGGCCAGGTTTGGAGCCCTCTGTGCACCTTGTACCAGCTGGGCAATTAAAGAGCAGAAGGATTCTAGTGACAACCAGCTGCTGCATTCCTGGGGAAGGAAACCATCCCAGAAATCCCAGCAGGACGAGGAGCAGAGAGGATTTTAATGTGGAGCAGCAGGTTTTTAGCAAACTGTCCTGCGGGCTGGGGGGGGCCGAGATGGTGACAACACCACTGAGTGACACAACCACAGATAACCACACACCTCTCAGAGCCTGCTCTGAGCCTGCCTTTGCTTTCCCTGTGCCAGTGCCTCTGACAACATCCCCAGGGCAGACGAGATCCGGACGCTGGTGAAGGACACGTGGGACACGCGGGTGGCCAAGCTGCGCCTCTCCGCCGACAGCTTCGTGCGCCAGCAGGAGGCTCACGCCAAGGTGTGCCAGCCCCTCCTCCCTGCACGGATCCAGCTGCCCCAGGGTGCTCAGGGATGAGGGATGAGCTGCTGGGAACAGGCTGGCTTGGGGCATGCTTGTGCTGGCTTGTGGGAGTTGTGGGTTGAACCTCGTGGGTCAGGGGCAGCACCTTGTGGGAAGCCAAAGAGTCGTGGAATGGTTTGGGTTGGCTCTTAAAGATCTCATTCCACCCCCTTCCATGCCTTCCACTAGATCAGGCAGCTCCAAGCCCTTTGAACACTCCCAGGAATGGGGAATGCTCCTGAAATGGTGCTGGGGTGCCCCTCTTGGCCAGGGCTGGCAGCTGGGTCAGTCCCTTGGGGTGTCACCAAAGGGAACTGTGGGCTGTGAGCTGCTTCCCGAGTACCTTGTCCTCCCTGACCTTCCTGACCTTGTCCTTTCCCCTTTCAGCTGGATAATTTAACCCTGATGGAGATCAACACCACCGGGACTTTCCTTACCCAAGCCTTGGATCACATGTACAAGCTCCGGACTAACCTCCAGCCTGGAGAGAGCTCCCACTCCCAGGATTTCTGACAGGGAGCTGGGAAGGAGCTGGAGCAGCTCCCACCTCCCTGCAGGGACCTCAGATTTCCCCTCGGGGTTGGGTGGGAATTGCTCCAGAGCATCCCAGAGCTGGTGACTCGCTGGGCGGATCTCTCGGGTTGTACTTCAGCGAGGGAACTTCTGAGGGCAGCACAGGCCACACACTGCCTTGAAAGCCATAAATTTCGAGGCGGTGCTTCCATGGATTTTCTCAGAGCCTTGGGGAAAAAAAAAAAAAAAAAAAAAAAAAAAAAAAAAAGGAAGATGTGCTGGCAATGAGGTGTCTGTTGGGGAGATCAGCTGGGAAGCAGATCCATCTGCTCTTTGGAGAAGGACAAAAGAAAATGGTTTTCCCTCTCAGATACCAGGCTGTGGGGAAATACCAGAATATCATCCATCTTTATTTTTGTAGTATTTGAGGTTTTACTCCCAAACTTGTCTGTAAAAAAATAGCGATAATAAAAAAAATAATCACAGCTGAATAATGGCATAAAATTAATCCTGGGCTGTGTCACAAACAGTGCTTGGAAAATCCTGCAGCTCTCCTTGGGCTCTGGCCCCGTTTCCCTGCAGCAGAGTGACAGGCAAGGGCAGGATCCAGGGCAGGATCAAGATGAGATCCAGGGCAGAATCCAGACAGGATTCAGGCAGGATCAAGATGGGATCCAGGGAAGAATCCAGGCAGGATCCAAGGCAGAATCCAGGCAGGATTCAGGCAAGATCAAGATGGGACTCAGGGCAGTTTTTAGGCAGGATCCAGATGGGGTCCAGGGCAGAATTTAGGCAGGATCTAGATGGGATTCAGGGCAGGATTTAGGCAGGATCAAGGTGGGATCCAGGACAGGGTCCAAGCAGGATTCAGACAGAATCCAGGCAGGACCCAGGGCAGGATCAAGATGGGATTCAGGCAGAATTTAGGCAGGATCCAGGGCATAATTCAGGCAGGATCTAGATGGGATTCAGGGCAGAATTTAGGCAGGATCCAGGGCAGAATTTGGGCAGGATCAAGATAGGATCCAGGCAGGATTCAGATGGAATGCAGGCAGGATTCAGACAGAATCCAGGCAGGACCCAGGGCAGAATTCAGGCAGGATTCAGGCAGGATCTAGATGGGATTCAGGGCAGAATCCAGGCAGGATCCAGGCAAGATCAAGATGGGATTCAGGGCAGGATTCAGACAGAATCCAGGCAGGACCCAGGGCAGAATTCAGGCAGGACTCAGGGCATAATCCCAGGGCAGGATCCAGGCAGGATCAAGATGGGATCCAGGGCAGGCTCCAGGCAGGCTCCAGGCAGGCTCTGGCCGCAGCAGGGCTGTGACAGCAGCTGTGATCATTCCTGGCGCCCGCGGTGCCAGCGCTGCCCTTCCCCCAGCACCTGGGCCCGGCTCCTGCTGCCATCTGTGCCCTGCCTGGGCTGTGTCCCCAAGGGCTGGCACAGCCAGGATGGCAGGAATGATGGCAGGAGCTGCTGGGAATGCTCAGAGCAGGGCTGGGGATGCTCGGGGCAGGGCTGCATTCCCAACGGAGAAAGGATTCCTTGCCGTCATTAAGGAAGAGTTTATTTTGGGGATTTTTTTTTTTTTGGGATGTTTTCAGGAATTACAGCAATATATTCATAAATACCTAATTACTACATTCAACAAATAATTATTACATTACAATTAATTCTGACAAAGTACATTTTGAACATGTTTAGGGTTGGGTTTTTCTCCTTTTTTGGGTTTTTTTTTGTTTTCTTTCACAGCATCCAACCTGCTCCCAGCAGGCTCTGCCTTGCTCTCCCTCCTCCTTCCAGGCTCTGGCACAGCTGCTCCAGCAATTCTGCACAGACACAAATGCTCACCACAACCCTGGGGCGGGGGGAAAATTGGTCCAAAAACCAAAATCCAGGCTGGTGAAGAGGGAAAGTCAGCACAGGCTGCATCCCAGCCAGGCTCCTCAGCAGGACAAGGGATAAATTCCCAACGATTTTCCATCCCTGGCTCCTTCCCCCTCCCTCTGCCACGGCACACAGGAAGGGAAAGGAGCAGAGCCACGAGTGAATTTTACCGTGTTAAAATTCCCTTCGAAGCCCAGAGTTGGCAGCGGCGAGGCCAGAGGCTGGCGAGGCAATTGGGGATTTAAAAAAGATTAAACTAATTTCTGTCACAAGGGCATTTTGCTTTTTAATCTTGCCCAGCTTTTTTTTTTATTTGGTGAAGCCAATGAGAGAGCAGGGAGCAGGGGGGGGTTTAGTGCTTTTCTTTGCCAGTGCAACGAGGGAATTTAAAGCAGGAAGCAGAGGTCACCTTTTCCCAGAGATGTGAGCTGGTCTCGTGGCGAATTAAAAACAATTTCTAATAAATAATTTAAAAATAACAATCAAATAAAAAGGCTCCCCCGGGGGGAGGGGAGGTGGGGCATGAGCTGGTTTTTATCAAGTTGGTTTGTTTTTTTTTTTAGCTGTTTTTTAGCTAAAAATGGCACCAAGCCTGACCCTGGTGGCACCAGGACATCCCTGCCCGCCTGCAGGCACAGCTCCACATGGATTGTCCCCAAAGTGCCACCAAGAGACCCCACAAAACCCCCTCTCCCTGTGCCCAAACTGCCTTAGAGCTGCTCTGATTGTCTTGGTATCTTTGGGGGGGGGACAAGGGACACCCCAATGCCACCCATCCCTCAACCCTCCACCCTCTCAGCACAATTCCTTGGGGTTTTTCCTTTGGCAGACAGAGCCTGGGTAAGGCTCAGACACCACCCAGAACTGTGACACCCACGATGACCCAGCTGGAGCAGAAAAAGCCCCAGAAAAGCAAAGAAAAAGGGTAAAAAAAAAAAAAAAAAAGAAAGAAAGAGGGAGGAAGGGCTCAGCTTCCTAAGGGACTGGTGGTAGGATGGGACTTGCCCCAGCGGAAAAGGGGATTTATTTTGCCTGGTTTTCAATTATTTTTAAAACATTTCAATATCTTTTCTGGCCCGACCAGCAGCAGTACAAACACTAAAAAGCGAGTTAATCCTTTTGCCAAAAGAAAAAGAAACAAAAACAAACTAGAAAGAAAATAAAAACAGGGAGGGAAAAGGAGGGGGGGGGAAAAAAGGAGAAAAAAAAAAGCAGAAACATCTTAAAAAAAAGGCAAGCTTTTTATAACAATAATTAAAGCAATAAAAACATACAAAACTTTGTTGCTTTTTAATATATATACACAGTACAAGGCTGAAGCACCTTTTCTTTTTCTTTTTTTTTTCCACCTGTTCAATCCCAAAGCCGGGGTGACAAAGCAACCCCACGCGTGTCCCTGCCCCTTCCCCGCCAACCAGGAACAAAAAGGGACCTTCAACCAGTTTATTGACTTTATTTTTTGATAGCGAAGTGCATTTCCAGGGGAAGCCCCGGGCTGGGGGTGCTGTGCTGGGAGCAGGATCCAGCAGCACCTGGGGCCCCACCGGGTTTAGTGTTGTGGAGTTTTTCATTGTCTTTTCTATTATTTTTGTTGTTTTTTTTTTTTTTTTTTTTTTTAGAAAAAAAAAAAACAAAACAAAGAACCAACAAAAATGAGCGTTATAAAGTGTGGGTGGGTGGAAGGGGGGCGCTTCAGAGCTGTGGCCCCCGGAGGAGGGGACAGGAGGGGACATGCCAGGGGCTGCTGGCCGTGGGGTGGGCTCCCGGCTCCTCCCAGCTCCCGTTTGCTTCATGCATGGCACATTCTCCATTTATTTATTTCTTTTTTTTTTTTTTTTTTTGCTTTCTTCCTTTTATTATTAACGATCTCGTCGTCGCGTTTTCGTTCCGCCGTTTTTTTTTTCTTTTTTTGTCTCCCGTTTGTTTTTTTTTTTTTAATTTTTATTATTTTTAGCTTCAAACCTCCCAGTGAAAAATATTAAATATTCAAGGTAATAAAATAGATTATTATTTCTAGACTATATGTTCGGCCTGGCCCAAGGAGCGTCACCTGGGGTACCCCTTGAAATAACCCCTAGACCACTGCATTGCAGGCAAGGCAAGGCACTTCCTCAGGTGATCCAGCTCGGCTTGCAGGCGCTCCCGCTCCGACACCATCTTCTGCTTCTGGGTCCTCAGCTCCTGCAGGCAGCCAGGGAAATGGGAAGGGGAATGGTCAGTGAGGCACTGGACAGCTGGTGGGGCAGGGGGGTAGTGGGGGAAAAAGGTGGGGGGTTGCAGGGAATGGGGCAGTGCAGGGTTTGGGGATACGACAGAGAAGGGATGGGCAGCGTAGGGAATGGGTTTGGGATATAGCAGGGAATGGGATACAGCAGGGAATGGGTAGTGCATGGGTGGGGCAGTGCAGGGAACAGGCACTGCAGGGTTTGGGATATAGCAGGGGATGGGATATAGCAGAGAATGGGATATAGCAGGGAATGGGATATAGCAGGGTTTGGGATATAGCAGATTTTGGGATATAGCAGGGGATGGGATATAGCAGAATTTGGGATATAGCAGATTTTGGGATATAGCACGGGATGGGATATAGCAGATTTTGGGATATAGCAGGGAATGGGATATAGCAGGGTTTGGGATATAGCAGAGTTTGGGATATAGCACGGGATGGGATATAGCAGGGTTTGGGATATAGCAGGGTTTGGGACATAGTGGGGGATGGGATATAGCAGGGTTTGGGATATAGCAGAGATTGGGCACTGCAGGGTTTGGGATCCCCTGTGAGATTCTGAGCTTGCCTGGATGCTCTCATGAGGGATCTGGGTGCTGAGAAATCACAGGGGAATAGGGTGGGGGGCAAGGAATGGGCACTGCAGGGGATGGGCAGTGCAGGGTTTGGGATACAGCAGGGAAGGGGGAACTACAGGGAATGGACACTGTGCATTTGGACACTACAGGGAATGGACACTGAGAGTTTGGACACTACAGGGAATGGGCACTGCACAGGATGGGTACAATATGTAAATGGATGTGCAGTGGGAGGACTGGGTGCCTTGAGGTCAGATCCCAGGAAGGCTGGGTACCAGGAGGGTTGGATGCCCAGGGGATGAATGCCTACAGAGCCTGGGGCCCATGGGATGGGTGCCCAGGGGATGGGGTATCCAGGATATGGGTGCCCAGGGGATGGTGCCCAGGGGATGGGTGCCCAGGATATGGGTGCCCAGGAGATGGGGTATCCAGGATATGGGTGCCCAGGGGATGGGTGCCCAGGGGATGGGTGCCCAGGTGACGTGTGCCTGTCCCCACTCACCGCCATGCTGTGTGACAGCTGCTCAGCTGTCAGGCTCAGGGTGTAGTGCTGGGCCTCCAGCCGCCGGCACTGCGTCTGCAGCACCTGGCGCTCCAGGTTTTGTTCTGCAACATCCAAAGGACAAGGGCTGAGCACCAGCTCCTCCCATGGAGGGTGCCAGCCCTGCTCTAGGCTCTGCCCAGCCAGCAGTGATGGTCCCCAGAACATTCCCAACCCTGGCACTGCCTGTAGGGAACCTTTAGGTCCCACTGGAAGGATGTTAGGCAGGTGTGAATACATAGATTTTTCATGCATACATTAATTTTTGTGAAAACAACAACAGTGCCTGTTGCTTTCATGCTGCTCCTGCACTGCTGCAGATCCCCCAGTGCTTCCCCAGCCCATCCCAGCAGGAACCAGTGACACCTCCCACAGGAAACTAAACCACAAATTGGCATTTTACCCTCCCTGCACCCCCTTACCTTCTATATGTTCCTGGTAAGCTTCAAAAATTGCCTCGATCCCTTGCCACTTGGGCCTGGGGTAGTCTTCCTCCTCCTCCTCCTCCTCTTCCTCCTCCTCCTCCTCGTCCTCAGAGGCGGAGTCCCGGGGCAGGGGGGGCAGTGGCCGGAGCGGCCCCTCGGCCGTGCCGTTGTGCGGGGGCCCGGCCAGGCGGCTGGACGCCTGCAGCTCCGGGATGTTGTAGTGGATGGAGGTGTCCAGCTTGTGGTTCTGCTCCACTGTCCCCCCTGTGGGCAGCCACAGTCAGCCCCTGCCTGCTCCCCACGGCCCCTCAAGGCATTCATTCCCACCCTTCCCAGATTTTTTACAGCATCTTCTGTGGGTTGTTATCGCTCTTTGCACGCTGGAGTGGTTTTATTTATTTCAGTCACTCAGCTGAGTGAGTTTGGAGGCTTTGGAGCTGTATTATCCCTGATTTTTAGCTTCAGCAATGAGCTCATGGGATGCTCCAGCAGTGAGGCTGCCAGTGTCAAACACTGGTGGGGGTGATATCCCAAGACCCAACCAGCTTCCTGCATCCTTGCTTCTTTTTCTGGACATCAGGGGAATTTCTTGATTGGCAGGGTGGTTAAACACTGAAAAGAGCTGCCCTGAGACATGGTGGAGTCTCCATCCCCGGAGGGATTCAGTGCAGCACTCAGTGCAGAATCTTACTCTCCTGAATTCTTAAGTACTTCAGATTTGTAAGTTAGGCATGTAAAGAAGTTACTGTTGTGTGGTATAGTAAATTCTGTATGAATCCCTTGCTAAATTGTTTAAGTTATCAATTAAGTTAAAATGCTGTTCACCTTTAAGTTAAGTACTGTTGGGCCTTTAAACATAACCTGTTGATCAAGACCAGGCTCAGTTTAGCACAGGGGTTTACTCTCAACTTGTGACTCAACACGAGGGTCTTCCATATTCCTTTTTGTCATTATCCTTTCCTATCCTTTTGTTTCTCCCCCTCCAGCCTCCTCACAGATTATTTGGGGTTTATTTATTGACTTTGGATTTTTGTTTGCTTTTCCTCAGAGTACTTTAACCATCTAATAAACAAGAGAGTGAACCTTGCCAAGGAACTTTGTTGTGACACCGGCTTTACACTAAACCTGGTTTTACTGATACTTTTGCTGGCCATTCTTAAAATGACTTTAAAACATAATTCCCAACAACTCCCCGTTACCTTTGTGCTTCTGCAGCGCCTTCTGCGTGGACTGCAGCACCGACTCATGGAACTGGTGAGCAAATTCCTCGGCAATGAAGGGCTCCCAGGGCTTGCTCTTGCCGTTCATGCTGTGGGACAGCGGCACCGGGATGTCCTTGGGGAGGGGCCCCCTGACGTAGCTGAGGATGCTCAGAGCCTTCTTCCCGGGGTGCCCATCGCTCAGCCGGGGCTTCTCCGACTCCTTGGGCCTCGCTGGCTCCTGGGCTCTGAGCTGCTCCAACCTGGAGGCTTCTGCTGCCTTGGGCACCTCCGGCACGGAGACGGCGATGCCCACGGGTTTGTCCAGGTCCAGCAGGAGCGGTGGCACCGGAGGCTCTTCGGGAAGAGGAGCAGCAGTTGGTTACAGCCAGGACTCTGCACCCCTCAAGGCAAAGCTGTGCCCCCCAACCCAAGCCCCAGGGAAGAAGCACTTAGGGTGCTTACCAGTGCTGGGGGCACCGGGGCTGTCCCGCGGGGAGCTCTTCACCACCACAGCGGCAGGCGTGGTCTTCTGCTTCATGGCCTGCAGCATCTCCACCAGCTTCTCCTTGTCTGCAGCATGGGAAGCTGAGGTTTAGTGTAGCCTCTGCTCAGCAGAGCCAGCTCAGGCAGATCCCCCAGGGCACCCCCAGACCCGAGCGTGCGCGGGCCATGGCTGTTACCTTTCCTCTTCTCGGCGCTGATGTGCGTGAGGTTGAAGATGGTGAGGAAGCGCTTCTTCTCCTCCAGGTTGGGGCTGTTGTTCATCTCGTCGGGGCTGTAGCGGGTGGAGAGCGGCAGGCGGGGCGAGGGCGTGCGGCGCTTGCTCTGCACCGTGGGCGGCGAGGGGCTGCGCTCCCGCAGCATGCGCCGCCGCTTGCGCCGCTTCTGCCGCAGCAGCTCCTCCTTCTGCTGCTGCGTGGTCAGCCCGAAGAGCTGCAGGAACTCCAGCTTCTGGGGCGGCCAGGGGGAGAGCACAGCAGGGTCATGCCCCGTCCTCGTCTTCAGCCTCGTGCCCATTGTCATTCTTGTCTTCATTCCTATTCCCATCCTCGTGCCCACCCTCATCCTTGCTGTGATCCCCATCTCCATTCCCATCCCCATCTCCATTCTCACCTCCACTCCCCATACCCATTCCCATCCTCATTCCCCTCATCTTCATTTCCTCATCCTCATCCCATCCCCATCTCTGTTGTGATCCCCATCTCCATTCCCATCCCCACCTCCATTCTCATCTCCATCTCCATTCTCATCCTCATTCCCCTCATCTTCATTTTCATTCCTCATCCTCATCCCATCCCCATTCCTGTTGTGATCCCCATCTCCATTCCCATCCCCATCTCCATTCTCATCCTCATTCCCCTCATCTTCATTTTTATTCCTCACCCTCATCCCACTCCCATTCCCGTTCCATGCCCACCCTTACCACCATCCCCATTTCCATCCCCATTTCCATTATCCATCTCCCTCCCCATCCTCATCACCCCCATCTCAAACTCCCTGGTTCCTCTGCAGACATGTGGGGATGATGGCTGTATTGGGCAATGGGAACCGGTGTAAAAAAGGGGCTGCTCCCCCAGGGGACAGGGAGGGGACAGGGGGTGCCAGCAGTACCTCAGAGGACGTGTCCAGCTTCAGCGGGGGCTGCTCAGCCACGCAGCGGAGATGGGCCCGCACCTCCTCCTCGTCGCTGTCGTCACAGGAGTCATCCAGGTCGTAGTAGTACCCTGGGCACAGGGAGAGGCTGGCATGAGCCTGGGGACACCTTGGGGACCCTGGGCAATCTTCTAGGACACAGTGAAACCCCACTGGGGATGGGGGTGCAGCAGGGTAGGATGTCAGAAGGGAGTGATGTGGGTCCAACATGGGGCCCAGCAGGGTGGGGGGAGCCCTGTCCCCTCCCCAGCAGCTGTGGGACCTTGGAGGGGATGGCCCATCGCTGTGGGATGGGTGGTAGGGGATCAGGGGTTCAGTGGGGCACAGGCTGGGGAGGCTGCGGCTGAGCCTCCATCCCACTGGAGTGGGGACAACAATTCCAGCTCCTCCCAGCTCTCCCATCTCCTCACTGCTGCTCCCATCCCTGCTCCAGCAGCCCCATCAATATTTAAAACCCTCTTATTAGCTCCAGCTCATCATTTATTCATGGGGCACGTCTGGAGCGCAGGGTTTACCGAACCGCTGGGATGTGGGAACGTCGGCATTCCTGGGAGACCCCAGCCAGGCCCCGGTGCCAGGGGGGAAATCCCTGCTCCCTCACCTTTCTCACGGGCCTCCCGCCGCCGCCGCTCCTCCAGGTCCAGTTTGCTGACCAGCCTGCGGTGCTGCTGCACGAACTCGTCGTAGATGTACATGGGGTCCTGGGCGCGGGGCTGGGGCGGCCGGTAGGGCGAGCTGGGCTTGCTGGGCTCGGGGAACGGGGTGGTTGGGGCTCTCTGCTGGCTCAGGATGCTCTGAGTGGACTTTTCCAGCTCAGCTAGGAAAGGGGTGTGGGTGAAGGCCCCGTGCTCTGGGGCGCCGGGCTCCCGTCCCGGGGGGTATTTCTCCAGAGGGTCCCTGTCCCTCTTCCTCGGCCCCTCCTCCAGCTTCTCGGGGCAGAAGACCCTCTCCACCTTCACCAGTGGGATGCCCTGGCGGCCGGGCTCGAAGGGTGCCGGGTGGCTGTGGAGGGCGTGGGGCTCGGGGAGGCGCCGGGGAGGGTCGGGGGGGCTCTCCATCAGCGAGACGGGGTTCCAGAGGGACGTGGTGACGGGGTGGTGCTGGGGTTTGGGGGAGATGAGGGGTGGGGGCCCGCCAAAGTGCTGCCCTGGCTCCCGGCTGCTCGGCTCGTGGCGGCTCGGTCCCAACCTGCAGGGAGAGGAGAGGTGAGGAGCTGGCACTGCCACCGGAGAGCTGGCAGCACTCCAGCCCCGGGGGATTTTGGGGAGAAAAATCCCTCTGAGGAACACCCAGAGGGGTTTGTGCACGTGGGGCTGCCACATTTGTCCTCTCCCTGCCACAAACCTGAGGGATGGGGGCAGAGTTAAGGCTGTGCATGGGTGGGTTGGGCAGGGATGAGGCTGCATCCCAAGAGCTGGAGACCCCAGCCTTGACCCCTGCACAGGGACAAGCGAGCCACCAGCCCTGCCACAGCCCTGTGGCAAGGGCAGCACCCCAGTGCAGCCCTCCTCTGACAGCCAGAGCCGGAGCCAGCCCGTTTGCAGGATAAATATTTCATGTGCCCAAGCTGTGCATTTAACACTTTTCCACTCCAGCGCCCCGGAGCTCTGCGCGCCTCAGTCACCACGGGCGGGGAGCACAGCCTGCCTGCCCCCTGGGATGCAGGAAAAGGATGGAACCTCCCCAGCTGCAGGTGTTTCGGGGTGACCTTGCTGTCTCCTCTCCGGTTTGGGGCAGGAGAAGTGGATGGGGAAGGGAGTCTGCGGCGGGAGCTCGCCTTTGTGCCGCCCCGTGATCCGCTCCTTATTATCCTCCATGAGCAGCGCTAATCCCCTGGATACCCAAAAATAACAAAGGGAGCAGGCGGCAGAGCTGGCTGGATGAGCCTGCACCGCTTAAGTGCTCAGCCACGGGGGCCAGCAAGGCTCTGTCAATCAACCCGGGGGTGTGGGCATGCTCTGCTGCCCCCCAAACTGCCCAGGCTCAGCGCAGGTGCCCCCCAAATGAGGCATCCAATGCCCAGCCCCACTGCCCAGGAGGGGGGAGCTGCAATTAGCGGTGCTGGTGGCTGGGCAGCACCTGGCCACTCGCCGCTGGCCCCCAGCCACCTCCCGGGCTCGGTGCCGGCCGCCACGCAGATGTCGGGCACCGGGAACGCCTGGCACTGCCAGCACAGCCGGCCTGGCTGGCACCGTGTGGCAGGAACCTGCTGGCACCAGCCAGGCACTGTGCCTTTGGCTCAGGGGATGTGTGAGGGGCACGGCTGTGGGGTGGTGAATGCTTGATGCGGGGCAGAGCCGAGTAATAGGGTGGGCACAGCCACAGGTTGGGGAGGGAAATCCTATAAATCATCATATTATGGCATCATGGAATGGTGTGGGGAGAAGGGATCTTAAAGATCATCCCATTCCACCCCCTGCCATGGGCAGGGACACCTTCCACTAGACCAGATTGCTCCAAGCCCCATCCAGCCTGGCCTTGGACACTTCCAGGGATCCAGGGGCAGCCACAGCTTCTCTGGACACCCTGTGCCAGAGCCTCAGCATCCTCACAGGTTAGAATGTCTTCCCACTACCCCATCTAACCATGCCCTCTTTCTATATAAAGACATTCCCCCTTTGCTATCACTCCTTTCCCTTGTCCAAAGTCCCTCTCCAGCTTAAGACAGGGATATTCCAGCAAGGACAGCTGCAACATGGGAAAACACAGCTCAGTTTTGTGGCAAAGCTCCATCCCTGGCGCGGGGCTGGCAGCATCCCTACCTGGGGTGCTCGGGCCGGTGCTCGGGCTCAGCTTGGCTTGGGGCACGCCCTATGTCCAGGTGCTGCTCCAACACCTGCTGCCGGAACTCCGAGACCTGGGACTGGCGATCCTCCTTCTCCTGGCGCAGCCGGCGCTGCCGGGCCAGCCACTTCTCCTCCTCGTTGGTGCGGTGGATGAGCAGCGCCGTGGCCGCGCTGCTCCCGGGCAGGGGGAACACGCTGTGGTTGGGGATGAGGCTGGGCACGGGGTGGTGGGAGCCCGGCGGGGGGTGCAGAGGGTGCTGGATGGGCTTTGGCGTGGGCAGCACCGAGTCCTTGAGTTTGTCTGCGGTGGGAAAAGGGGTGATGGAGAGTCAGGGTGTGGAAAAGGGGGGGTGTTTTGGGGGTGGGAGGGACCCAGAGCTCTGGGGTTGGAGCTCAGCACAGGGGGCTGCCAGCCCAGCTGCCTGGCATGCACAGGGCACTGTGCCAGCCCTGCCCGAGTCAGATGGCACCGGCACTGTGCTGCCGCTCCGAGCTGGCCAGGACCGCCCATCCCCATCCCCAGCCACCTCCCAGGACACTGACCCCCTCAGCTTTGCCATCTGGAGGGGACAGAGGACCAAGGCATGCTCTGGAAGGCGGGTGTTACCTGCTCTGCTGGCTGCCAGCGGCTCCACCGGCTTGCCCCGCTCCTCGGCCGGGTGCCCCCGCAGCCCGTGCAGCTCTGCCACGGGGAGGAAGGGCCCCTCCATGGCTTTCACCATGCTCAGCTCCTTCTCCCGGGCACGCTCCCGCTGCCTCTCCAGCTCCCGCTCCCGCTCCTTCTCGCGCTCCCTCTCCAGCTCCTTCTCGCGCTCCCGCTCCCGTTCCCGCTCCTTCTCCCGCTCCCGGTCGGCTTCTCGCTCCCGCTCCTTCTCCCGCTCCCTCTCCCGCTCCCTCTGCCGCAGCTCCTCGTCCATTTGCAGCCTGCAGAGAAAAAAAATCAAAAAGAAAAGCACCAACCCCAAACATCTCTCTAAAATCAACCCTGGATGCTCTGTCAGCATCCCCTGGAAAACGCTCCAGAGCACCCCCAATTAATTCCTGGGCACCTGCCAGCATCCTCTGCAGCACTCCCAAACCCTCAGTCACCTCTCAGCACTCCTAGAGCACCCCAAAACCACCCCAATCCTCTGTCAGCATCCTCTGCAGCACTCCCAAACCCCCAGTCACCTCTCAGCACTCCTAGAGCACCCCAAAACCAGCCCAATCCTCTGTCAGCATCCTCTGCAGCACTCCCAAACTCCCAGTCACCTCTCAGCACTCCTAGAGCACCCCAAAACCACCCCTGCTCCTCTGTCAGCATCCTCTGCAGCACTCCCAAACCCCCAGTCACCTCTCAGCACTCCTAGAGCACCCCAAAACCACCCCAATCCTCTGTCAGCATCCTCTGCAGCACTCCCAAACCCTCAGTCACCTCTCAGCACTCTTAGAGCACCCCAAAACCACCCCTGCTCCTCTGTCAGCATCCTCTGCAGCACTCCCAAACCCCCAGTCACCTCTCAGCACTCTTAGAGCACCCCAAAACCACCCCAATCCTCTGGAGCATCCCCCCCAGCACCCCTCAGCCCTCCCGTACCTCTCGGCGGCGAGGCTGGAGATGCGCTCGGACTGCAGGGCGGAGAGGGAGGAGTGGGAGAGCTCGGGGGGGTACCGGACCCCCGAGAGGTGCAGGTGCATGGCCGAGGGGTGCAGGGGGGGCAGCGAGCCCGGCGCTGGCAGCGGGTAGAAGGGGGACCTCAGGGCTGACAGGCAGTACGACTCATCCATCCTGGGGAGACAGGGATGCTCAGATGGGCAAAGAACCCCCCAAATCCCCCTCCCAGGAGCCAGTGGGGGCTGCCTTCTACTGGGAGAAAGGGATGGGAAAGAAAAGGAAAAAAGAAAAAGAAGGAAAAGAAAAGGGAAAGAGCCCCCATAACACTCTCAGTGCATCACGCTCCCACCTCCCAACACCCCCAAGCTCACGCAGCGGTGTCCCCCAGGGATGCCAAGGCTGGGAGGTGCCCACCTGAAGGCAGGATGAGGGAAGGGGTGGTGTGTCAGGTAGCTGGGGTGGTAGTAGGCGGCGGCAGTGGCGGGGTCGAGGCCGAGGGGCGGCAGGGAGGACATGCGCAGCTCCTCGGCCGTGTGGTAGGGACGGAAGCTGCGCAGGTAATCCTCGGTCACCGCGCTGGGCGGCACCACGTGGTGCACGGGCCGCTGCAGGCTGGGGACAAGGACATGGTCACCCTCCCCCTGTCCCACCTGAGGAGATGGTCACCATCCCCCCCCCCTGTCCCATCCCCTGTCCCCCTGGAGGAGATGGTCACCATCCCTCCCTGTCCCACCTGAGGAGATGGTCACCACCCCTCCCCTGTCCCCCCTTGAGGAGATGGTCACCATCCCCCTGTCCCCCTGGAGGAGATCACCACCTCCCTGTCCCCCTGGAGGAGATGGTCACCATCCCCTGTCCCACTTGAGGAGATAGTCACCATGCCTCCCTGTCTCCTTCAGGAGATGGTCACCACCCCTCCCTGTCCCCCTTGAGGAGATGGTCACCACCCCCCCCTGTCCCCCTGGAGGAGATGGTCACCATCCCCCTGTCCCACTTGAGGAGATAGTCACCATGCCTCCCTGTCTCCTTCAAGGAGATGGTCACCACCCCTCCCTGTCCCCCCTTGAGGAGATGGTCACCACCCCTCCCTGTCCCCCTTGAGGAGATGGTCACCATCCCCCTGTCCCCCTGGAGGAGATTGTCACCACCCCTCCCTGTCCCCCTGGAGGAGATGGTCACCATCCCCCCTGTCCTCCCTCGAGGAGATGGTCACCACCCCCCTGAGGAGATGGTCTCCCTGTCCCCCTGAGGAGATGGTCACCACCCCACTCCTTCCCCCTCCCCCTGGAGGAGATGGTCACCACCCCACTGTCCCCCTGGAGGAGATGGTCACCACCCCTCCCTGTCCCCCCTGGAGGAGATGCCACCTCCCCCCAGGTGGCAGTAGAGCTCACAGGGGATGCCCCACATCCTGCAAACCCCAGCAGACTCACTTGAGAGGCGGGAAGCGGGAGTCCTGCACCACGGAGCTGGGGGGCAGCCCGAAGGAGTAGGGTGTCCCCAGGAGGTGGGAGGGGACAGTGGGACCCCCTGCTTTCTCCTGGGCCAGGGGGGGCTCCGAGATGAGGCGCTCGCGGCCGGCGCTGCTGCTGCTGCCTCGAGACCCTGCTTCCTGCTGCAAGGCAAAGGGGCAGGAATGCCAGCATGGGGGACAGCATTCCTGCTGTGTCCCCACCCCAAGACCCCCAGTGGGTCCCCAGCGTGCCCTGGCTAGCACCAGCTCCCATGGAAGGATTCATCCACCAGGGCATCTCCTGCCTGCAGGCGTTGGAAGGGCAGCTGGAGGGGTGGGAGGGTCTGGGGGGGCCCCAGTGGGAAAGGAGGTGCTGAAGCCAGGGCAGAGCTGAGGGCAAGACACCCATTACCTGCCTGGAGATTTATGGCTGCTTTGTTCTCCCCAGCTATTAATCACCCGGGGAGGAGTGACACTGCCGGGGGAAATCCAGCCAGCCTTTGATAAGGGCCATAACCCAGGGGTCAGCCCACAATCCCCCGGCATCAGCACCTCCCACGGGGCCTCAGAGCCACTTTCCATCAGCTTCCACCCCCGGTGTCAGCATGAAGGTCACTCCCTCCAGCTGGGGAGGGACCCTCAGCAAAGGGAGAACAACTTGGGGTGACAAGAGACCCCACAGATCTGACAGTTAGTGGGGCAAACCCCCAGCAAGGCAAGTTCTGGTTTAAAAATTATTATTTTTCATTGCACCTTCTCCATTTAGCAGCTCAGGAGGAGGAGGATGGTGGCACCCACAACATCCCCCTCCTCACTGCATCCCATCCAGGGCAGGGCCAGCCCCAAGGTCACCACAAAAGGTTCGGTGTCCCCCCCTGGCAGCCACTCCTGCACAGAGCTCATTGTGTGCCAGGCTCTGCTCTAATTACCTCCCATTTGTCTGCCAGACAATCACCACGCTCGGTTAACCCCCACCCCGGGGGGGACACGGGGGTGACACCGGGCTGAGGAGCTCCCGGACACCCCACACACCCCTCTGAGCTCCTGGGGATCACGGTTCCATTTATTTCTTCCACCCCACCCCTGCCCCCAGCGTTTCTCATCCCCGAGCCTCGCCTCTCCGCTTTGTGGTTTAATTAGTCTTTCCAAGTGGCATAATCCCCCCGGGAATCTGCTTGTAGCATGCGGAGGAGAGGAGAACCACTAACGATGCTTCTTAATTAGCTGCTCTGCCCCCCCTCCTCCCCCCTCCTCACACTCCCCTCCGGATGGCAGCCCGGGGATGATGGCAGCAGGGGGACGATGGTGACACAGCAGGGACAGAATGTGGGCAGCCCAGTGATGCCATGCACGGTACCCCACACCCTCCATCCTTCAGGGGGGCCGGGCAAACCCCCAAACACAGCCATACCTGCCTGCCCTCGCTCCTCCAGACCCCGTTGACCGTCTTGGTGGGGGCGATGGTGACGACGGGCGGCGTGCTGGGCACGCTGTGCCCGCCTGGGGGGACAATGATGGGGCCCATGGGGCCACGTTTGGGGGTGCTGGCAGGGGAGCTGTGGTTGGTGGCCGGGGAGGACACTGGGGATGACTCGCTGCTCAGTGAGGACCCTGGAATTAAATCAGAAATTGAGATGAGTTAGAAGAACAGCAGCTAAGGGGATGAAATCACCCTGTGAAGGAGCTGGAGCCATTCCTGACAGGGAGCAGGGCTGGGGCACTGGGAATGCACTCAGGGTGTTCAGCATCCTGCCAGGCTCCCAAACTGGACCCACATCCTCCCATCCCAGAAGCTCCCAGTGGTGCTAAAGGCTCCACCCAGCACGGTGGGATGGGGCAGCCTCCTGCTCCCACCTAACAGGGACTGCCAAACCCCATCCCACAAAGCCCCTTGGCACAAGTGACACAGATGTGATGCCATCCACATCTTACCCAGGCAAACCCAGAGACTCCACAACCCAGCTGCAGAAGTTGTCACAGACAAGCCAGGGCCTCTGGAGACACTGGGATGAAGGAGTGACTCCCTGAAACCCTTGGGCAAGGCTTTGGTTTCATTTGCATAATACATCTGTACTTTAACTTATCCCCACCCCAGGGATGCTGGCCATATTTCCAAAGGAAAAATAAAAACGGAGAACAGGAAAAGCAGAGAAATACAAATTCCACATTAACCACAGCACAGGGAGCCTGGTGTCTGATCCACGGAACACTTTCCACTCCCCAAACCCAGCTGGGCAGCCTGGGGGGGCTCTGAACCCCCAAACTCTGCTCCCACCCAGAGCATGGGTCAGAGGGAGATTCCAACACTCCAGCAGGGATCAGCTGTTGGGAGAGTGAGGAGTGGGCTGTGGTCACAGGATGAGGTGACAGCGATGCTCCCAGGCACTGAGCAGGACATGGAGAGAGGCATGGGTGTGCAGGGTGTCCCCACACTCCCCTGAGTGTGCAAGGGCACTCCCCTGAGTGCGCCAGCCAGCTCCTGCCCTGTGGGCACAGCAGGACACAGCTCCTCACCCTGCACCCCACCCTGCCCTCTCCTCACACCACACACCACCGGGAGGGAGCTGGGAATGCCAGGGGCAGCAGGAGGGACGCTGGGGGGGAAGGATGCTGCAGAAGGATGCTCTGTGGGAAGGATGCTCAGCAGAGCAGAGGCCAAGCAGAGCATCCCGCTGCCGGCCGCCCTCCCTGATTAATTATTCCCGAGTCGCTCCGAATCGCTTTCATTTGAAGAGCAGCAAGGCTGGGGGAAGGAGAAAGGCTGTCCCCCGACAAAGGAGGCCGATTTGACACCCACTGAAGTCTATCTTGTCAGCGCAAGGCCAACAACAATTAGCAGCCTAATCCCCTCTGAGCTGGGAAGCCATTACTCACCACGCGATAGCGTTAACAATCAATACCATCACAATGAGCCCGGCAATTAATGAAGCTAAAGTCTTACTTCAGAACCTTAATTCTCGCTGTGTGGCTTTAAACGGGAGGGTTTGTGATCGTTATAATTAACTGGTGGTATTCAGCCAGGAGTTAGTCAATGAAACTAATCTGGATTGGAGATGACAAGAGGCACAGTGTGATGGTGTCACCTTTGTTTTCTGACCTCCCGCTTCCCGCTCGGCGATAGCAGATTAGCAGCCCGGGCTGACAGGCAAATGTAATTAACAGCTGAGACCCTGACTGGAGAACTGGGGAAAAAAGAAGGGAAGGAGGGGTGGAATAAAACCCACCCTGCGGACAGCCCCGGGCAGGACAAGAGGCAGCAGCCCCCAGGCAGGCAATGGCTTTGTGGGGCTTTGCTGGGAAAGGGTCAGTCAGGATGAGCCTTGACTGATGTGGAGCAGCAGGATATCCCTAGGGATGTGCCAGCACACCTGTGAGCCCATAAAGCTGGAAAAAAATACAGTGATCCTGCATGGATCTGGCACCTGCCACAGGGGAGCATCTCCCGAGGTGGGGAGGGCAGTGGAGTGAGCATCTCCTGGTGTGGGAAGTGGGTGAGGATTTGAGGGAAAAGCAATTTGTTTCCTGGTGCTAAAAACCACAGCAAGGAGAAAAAACCCCTTCCCAACACACACCCAAACCCACACGGATCCAAAACCTCTGGGATGGGCCACTTGAGGCACCCAAATTGTCAAGGGAGGGGTTTTTGCAAACAAACTGCACAGGTGTTAAGGGGAAATCCAAAGGGAATGTGCCTGCTTCTTTCCACTGCCATAAAATCCATGCCCAAACCTGCTGATGTCCCTTGGGAGGGGCTGAGCAGCACAGGGAAGGCAAAAGCTGTGGGGGCAAGGGGAAAAAAAGCAAAATAATTCCCCAAACTCAATCAACCGCTCCAAAGGAAGCAGATGGGTTCCAGAGAAAAACCAGGAGCTTTCAATGAGGATGAAGCATCACCAAGACCTGGTTCCCTCAGAGTTACAGGGACCTGGTATCCCCACACATTTCCTTAGGAGCAGCTTCAGGTCATGGCTGTGCCAGAGATTTTTGGGCTGCAAGGAGGGTCTTGTAGATCCAAAAGGGATTTTCCAAAAAAGAGCCTTGCAAAAGTGGTCTTGGGAAAAGGATTGTGCCAAAATGGCCTTTTAAATAGGGTCCAAAAAGACTTTGCAAAAAAACATCTTGTGAAGGGGATGGGATCAATGTGCCCAGGGATCACCAATGCAAACAGCAGGGATAAAAACTATTTCATCCCAAACTGATGATACCATCAGTCTCCCAAAACACTTCCCAGCCTGGGGAGTGGCTGTCTCCCCATCTGGGTGTGGGAGCCCTGGCAATTCCTATGGGATACACTCCATGAGGCAGGGGGGACCTCGGGGTGCTCCAGAATCCCACTTCCAAACAGAAGGTGGGGGGTGTGAGGGAGGATGTGGGTGATGGGAAGCTCAGCTGGGGAAGCAGCAAATTTAGGGAACCCCTGGCAAAAGCAGGGTGGTGAGAGGGAAGGAGGGAGGGAGGCAGGGAGGGCACAGTGAGCGATGCAGCATCACTCGGATTACTCCAGATGAGCTGAACTCCCAAACTGCTCCCTCGAGACACGACACCAGGAGACGGCATAGCTGGGGAACAGCAGGAAAAGAGCAGCTGCAGCTCCTGGGAAAGGCAGCAGTGTTTGTCCCCAGCGTGTCCCCTGCCCACCTCGGGGCTCCTCGGCTTGCTTGGCGAGCTTGCGCAGGGCGGCGGCGAAGCTGGAGGAAGGTGCTGCCTGGACGGACAAAGTGCTGCTGGCGGCGGGGCTGCCATTGGGGACGATGGAGCCGTTCAGGGGGGACGGGGTCAGGGGGCTGACGGTGGCAGTGGTGCGGGTGGCCGTGGAGAGCATTCCTAGGGACGGCGACTTCGGCTCATGGCTCATGCCTGTGAGGAGACACAGCGGGTTAGGCACGTGGGGACAGGACCCTGCATTTCCCCCAGCGCCTTTCCTCTAGCTCCACCCTCCTAAAATGCACCCCGAGTTCAGGCAGTAGGGGGGGAGCACATCTCAGCATCCCACTGAACCCCTGGATGATGGAGCAGGAGGGCTCAGCAGAGCTCTGCAGGAATAAACAAAGTGCTTTGGGAGATCACAGGGATTTCAGCATCCTAATGCAGCTGATGGGGAGAAGCACAGTCCCCTCAATTGCATGGTGCTGCCAAAACCCAAAGCAGCACTGCTGCACCCCTAATTGCCACTATTACAACCCCAGATCCCAGACACTGCACACTCAGATCCTCACCATTGTACCCCAAAACCCCAATATTGCATCCCTAGATTCCCAGCACTGCACCCCCAAATTCCCACTGTTGTACCCCTAAATCCCCATTATTGCATCCCTGGATTCCCAGCACTGCACCCCTAAATTCCCACTGTTGTACCCCTAAATCCCCATTATTGCATCCCTGGATTCCCAGCACTGCACCCCTAAATTCCCACTGTTGCATCCCTGGATAAATATTAAATACATAAATAAATAAATAAATATTAATATTTAATCCCTGGGTCTTCAGCACTGCACCCTCAAATCCCCAGTAACACACCCCTGGATCCCCAGAACTGCACCCTTAAATCCCCACCACTGCACCCCCAAAACCCCAATACTGCATCCCTGGATTCCCAGCACTGCACCCCTAAACTCCCACTGCTGCAATCCCTGGATTAACAATATTTAATCCTTAGGTCTTCAGCATTGCACCCCCCAAGTCCCCAGTAACACATCCCTGGATCCCCAGAACTGCACCCTTAAATCCCCACCACTACATCCCCAAAACCCCAGCACAGCACCCCCAGCTCCCCACACTGCACCCTCAAATCCTCATGCCCCAAATCTCCACCACTGCACCCCAAAGCCCCGAGGTGCTACAGGGCACAGTGACCCCAAAAGTGAGGTTCAGGTGCCGAGCAGGAGGGTGCAGCCCCCGCTGAGCTCCCCCAATTGCTCCAGGGCTCTCCACCTCCCAAAACAGCAACTGCTGATGTCAGGGGGCCCTTAAAATAGACTTCACCCAGCAGCTTCATTAACACCAGCCTAAAATTAGCCCTGCTCCCAGGTGGGCAGGAGGACAGGGGGGTCGTGGGGCAGCCCCCCAACTCTCAGCAGGCCTGGAGGCAGCTGGAGGCATTGAGCACCTGGAGCATCCTCTGCAGAGAGGGTGGATGGAGCATCCCCGCAGCATCCTTTGGACGGGCAGGCAGCAGGGCGGGCGCCGCGGGAGCCGGGGGGGCACGGGGGGCACTCAGCGTTGATTAATCTTTGCCCCCCGGCCCCAGGAGAGGCGGCCGGCGCGGCGGCGTGCTCCCCTCTGCCCTCATTATACAAGCATTTATTAACTCCGGTGCTCTCAGCCATTGACTGCCGCCTTGTCGACACGCTCGGCTCATGTAAATTCATTACCAGAACAGCTGGGAAGCCAACCCGCCACGCCAGCCTGGCCCCGGCACCCCCGGGCTCCGTGCTGGCACCCCCGGGCTCTGCTCCAGCCCCGGGTGAGGGCTCGCTGCTCCCCCGAGAGAGGGGCACCGGGATCTGCCTGCAGCACCAGGCGCCCACGCGCCATCCAAAGGGGACACGGCACTCCAGGCACAGCTTGCAGCTCCTATTTCCCACTGAGCGCTGCCTCACACCCACCAGGCACTGCCCCACATCCACTGGGCACTGCCCCACATTCTCCAGACACTGCCTGGCATCCCCTTGGCACAGCCCTGTGTCCTCCCAGCACTGCCCCACATCCAGCAGGCACAATCCTGCATCCCCCAGGCACAATCCTGCATCCCCAAGCACTGCCCCACATCCCCCAGGTATAATCCTGCATCCCCAGGCACACTCCTGCATCCCCCAGGTACAATCCTGCATCCTCCCAGCACTGCCCCATATCCACCAGGCACAATCTTGCATCCCCAGGCACAATCCTGCATCCCCCAGGCACAATCCTGCATCCCCCAGGTACAATCCTGCATCCCCAGGCACTGCCCCACATCCCCCAGGTACAATCCTGTATCCTCCCAGGCACTGCCCCACATCCACCAGGCACAATCCTGCATCCCCAGGCACTGCCCCACATCCACCAGGCACAATCCTGTATCCTCCCAGCACTGCCCCACATCCACCAGGCACATCCCTGCATCCCCAGGCACTGCCTGGCATCCCCTTGGCACAGCTCTGCATCCTCCCAGCACTGCCCCACAGCTTCCAGAGAAAGCCCCAAACGCTTCCCAGTGCCCCCCAGTTCCTCCCCACCTATTCACCCCAACTTCCAACCCCAATCCAGGTCTGGAGACGCTTTCCCAAGCACCCGGTGGGATCAGCAGGCTGGCACACAGGCACGGGGCTGGCAGCAGGGCACCACCCGTGTGATGCTCAGCTGACCCCAAACACCTCCCGGCCAACTCCTGATCCCAGCGGGATTTGCCAGGGGAGCGCAGGGAGTGGGCGAGCGGCCGGGCAGCGTGCGGGGCTGAGCTGTGCCGCTGCCCCAAACCAGTTCTGCCGCTCCCTCCCGGTGATAAAATCGGCGCCTCCGCCCCGGCTGGGGCCCGAGCAGCGCCGCTCACCCGCCGTGCCCCGCCGGCGCTGGCGTCCGTCTGTCCGGGCGTCCCTGGGCTGCTCCGCGGGACAGCTGCCAGCCGGGGAAACTGAGGCACGGAGAGCTGGCTGGGCGGGAGCATCCTCACTGCGGTGGGATGGGATAATGGGATGCGGGGCTGCCACGCTGCATCCCCCCCATCCCTCCGGCATCCCATCCCCGGCACGGCGTGGGTGCCACTCACCCCTGCGGGTGGCTGGGGACGCCGTGACGCCTCACGGTGAGGTGGGGTCCCCCCCCAGCCCTGCCCCTCCCCGGCTGCTTCTCTCAGCAGGCAGATCCGTGCGGAAAAACAGGTCAAGTTCGGTGCCTGGAGCAGCCCGAGGTCATGGCAGCAGTTGCCTCAGCAGGGCGGGGAGATGAACCCCAAAACGGGACAGGCTGTCCCTCCGCTGTCCCCAGCCCTGTGCGGGTACAGGGCTGGCACTCCCAGGGAAACTGATGCCTGTACCCCACACACCAAGGAAGGGGGGCTGTGGGGGGCCACAGGACACCTGGATCCCCCGCTGAGGCCACCAGGGAGGTTGGGGAGCAGGCGATGTGTCACCGTGTCCCCGTCCCTCCCCCAGCATGTGCCCGGGCACGGCAGCACAGGGAGTGTCTGGCATTCCCGGTGCCCGCTGGCCGCCTGCCCGGCACAGGAGGAGGAGGAGCGGGGATGGCAGGGTCAGTGCCACGCTCCCCTCGCCCCTCCCGCAGCGCCACACATGTCACCCGCCGTGGGGCTGGCATCAGCACCCCAAAGCCCTGACTCCCGGAGCGGCGCTGCCGCCCCCCCGAACCCCCGCACCCCCGGCTCAGGGCTGGGAGCCGCGAGCTGGGAGCGTGCCATGTTCTCTCCATCTGCTCCTGATGATGCTGGCGGGTTTTTTGGCAGCGGGAGCCTCCTCCGGCAGCGAGAGCAGAACCAGTCTGGCTGCCTGGTGGGGCTGGAGACAAATAAAACCCCTTGGCAGCCGCTGCGGGCAGGCTGGAGCGGGCAGCGAGGGGCAGGGATGGGCTCCCAGCGCCCTGAAATCCCCGGGCACGGCGTTCTGCTGTCGGGAAACGGGAAGCGGGCAGGTTTAGCACCTTGGCTCCCGATTGCCCCCTTCCCAGCACCTTGAAAGGCCTCTAATGAGCGTGGAGTGCCCTTGGGAGCAGATTGCCATTGAACTCGACCTGCACCAGCCGCCCGCTCTTACAGCAGCTATTTTGAGCTGCCGGGCTCCCAAGTGCTGGAACTAATAATTTATTACCAAATACGATCAGGCAGCAGCTCCAGCCCCTGGCAAATGGAGCGGAAAAAAACCCAGTGCGGTGGGAGGCCGAGGGAGTGGGGAGAGACGAGCATCCTGCATCCTCCCCCCCGGGGATGGACCCGCACCCACCCCGCAGCTGGGACGGAGCCCACTCGGCCAAGCCCTCTGGAAGGCTCCACCACGCTCACTGCCAAGGCTCCCCAAGGGATTTGGGGTGATGAGGTCCCCCCTCAGCCTTTCCCCCCTCTCTCAGTGCCTCTGCTCCCGCTCCTGAGCCGCATCCAGCTGCACGCTCCAAGCAGGAACAGCTGCTCTTGCATGGATTTTCAATGCTAATGGCCTCGCATTGTCAGCCCCCCCTTCCCCTGTGCCTGAATGCAGCCAGGATGGAGAGCAGGAGGCCAGGGCCAGCACGTGCCCATCGTCCCCCTGTCACACACCCTGCCACCCCCTGGGGCAGGGGACAGGCAGAGGGGACAGGCAGAGGGGACAGCTCCTCTCTCGGTGATGCCCTGCAGAGCCACTGCACGTTTTCCACCCCTCATTAAAGCAGCTCTGCTGCTGCACCTCCAGCACGCTCCATTAATTAATTAATTGATCGATCGCAGCCTGCACTCCTGCCCTCCCTCCCCACTTCCCAGCACACAGCTGAAATGGAGGGAGGTGGCAGCCTTGGTGTCCCCAAGCATCCCCAGGCACAGAGGGACACGGGCACAGCCTCTGTCCAATTTTAGGGTGCTCAGGGCAGCTCATCCTGGGAACATCCCCCACTCCCTTGCAGGGGCCTGGATGGGCTCCCCGTGCTGGGGAGCACCTTGGTGGGAAAGGCTGGGATTTGGGGCTCCCCGTGGAGCCTGGCACAGCACCGAGCATCCAGCACTATTATCTGGCTGGGCTCCATCGATCACTCCTCCACGGACCATTGATCTGGCAAACGACAACAAGCAAACTAATAAGAGCTCGTTTGGAGGGCGCAGCGCTGGGGATGGAGAGATGCTGGGTGGTTTCTCTCCCTTCCTGGGCCCAGCCAAGCAGCCCTGGGAGCCTTTTCAGCCCTCAGGAAATCGAGCCAGGGCAAGATTTACTTCAAAGCAACTTTCTGCCCTGTTTCTGCCCTGTTTTGAAGCTGGGAGATTGGAAAATCAAGCCTCTGTGCCCCAATGGTGCTGTAAGGCCCTGAACTCCCCTCTGCAGTCTCAAAGGTTGGGTTGACAGCTCCTCTTGGCTCCTGATGTCCAGATCCAAGTGCCAGCTGTCTCTTGAGGATCCCTCTGCTTTGGGGGAAGGGGGGTACAGCCCTCAACCCTTCACACTGGTGCCTTCTGGGGCTCAGTGGCTTTGTGGGGTACCCCATGAGCCTGCCAGGCATCGCCTGGGAGAGACTGGGCATTGCACTGGGATGCTGGGAACTGCCTGGGGAGAGACTGGGCATTGCACTGGGATACTGGGAATTGCCTGGAGGAGAGTGGGCATTGCACTGGGATACTGGGAATTGCCTGGGGAGAGACTGGGCATTGCACTGGGATACTGGGAATTGCCTGGGGGAGAGTGGGCATTGCACTGGGATACTGGGAATTGCCTGGGGAGAGTGGGCATTGCACTGGGATACTGGGAATTGCCTGGGGAGAGACTGGGCATTGCACTGGGATGCTGGGTATGGTCTGAGAGTTGGGCACTGCACTGAAGGACACTTAATGGCACTGCCAGGCATAGTTTGGTGCTGCCAGGCACTGCACACTGGCATTAAATGGTGCCACTGGGCATTCCCTGGGGTCACTGAGCATTGCACAGCAGCCCTGGGTATTGCACACTGGCACTGGGCATCCCATGGAGGTGGCACTGGGCATTCCCAGATGCCACAGGGCATTGCACAGTGGCACTGGGCATCCCATGGAGGTGGCACTGGGCATTCCCAGATGCCACAGGGCATTGCACAGTGGCACTGGGCATTGCACAGAGCTGCTGGGCAACACCTGGGTGGGAGCCAGGTGCCACACAGTGCTGCCAAACCTACCAGCCCAAGAGCAGGCAGTGCCTGGCACATGCAGGCTGCCCTCCCACGCCCACAGCCCCGTGGCCCATGTCCCCACGTCCCCAGGCTGGCACAGGCGTGCAGCAGCAGCAGTGCATTGTTTTGGGCGCAGGATCCCTTGCCCAGCAGATGGCAGGTATAACAAAGCAGCTTGCTGCGGCCAAGCCAATTATTTATCTAATTATGATTTACCACTTAACCACATGATCTTTCTGCAGAGTTGTAGGCAATTAAAACCAGGGTGATTATGTGGATTATGCAAATCGGCTGGAGCCGAGCGAATAAAATTGGAGATTAGAGTTTCACGCAGGCTGGATCTTGTGTGGGGCAGGTCCTGGAGGGGCAGGGGCAGAGCAGAGGGGTGCAAAGAGGGGCAGGGGGTGCAGGCAGGGCAGGGGGAGGCAGGGCCAGGGGGCTGCAGGCAGGGCAGGGAGCCAGGACTCAGCCAAGGAAAGGGGCTGCAGGACACAGCTGGGAAGTGCCAGGACAAGGTGAGCAGATGCCTCCTGCCACCCTCCTGCAGCATTGCAAAAAAACTGCCAAAAACTGCCCCTGTCACAGGGTGGGGATCCCCACTGCTGATGGGTGACTCTGCTGGCACCAGGGACTCCCCAGCGTCCACCCCAAAAAGCTGAGAGGGTTCCCACAGTGCAGCCCCCATCCCTCACCCCACTCATGGAGCAGCTCATGCCAGGCTTCAGGGGCAATTAATAACAGGTATTAATGATGAGTACTAGTAACGGGCATTAATAACGAGTATTAATAAGGAGCATTAATAACGCTGCCTGGCAGATTACACCGCCCGCCCCGCTTGATATGAGATTTATGGATGGTGTGAAGTGCGGAAATACAGGAGTATTAATGGTAATTCCTCGTGTCCTAGCAAAGGTCACAGGCAATCTCCATCAATCCTGCTGCAGAGCTGGCCAGGACAGGGGGCCCAGGCAGGATGGGGGTCCCCTCTTCACCCCCAGGATCCCCCAGCAGTTTGTGGTGGTGCAGGTGGGCCAGAGCAAAAGGTTTTACCTTGGGATAAGAAATTATCCCTGACAAACAGTGAATTTGCTGTGTGGATTTTCATTTTCCCAATGCCGACGCCATCTGCTCCCCATGGGTGCCCCATGCCCCCAGCTTTGAGCTGTGAGATGTTGTGGAGGTCTAGGGAAGACCTTGGATTTCTCCAAGGCTGGGAGCACCTGCAGTGTCACCAGGGCTGCCTTGATGGGTATTTCTCTTTTCACCAAAAAAATGAGGAAGGTTTGAAAGAGCAGAGATGTCCCTGGAGCCAGACTCTGCTGGGAGCCAGACTCAGCACTGGTGGGACAGATCCAGCACGCTCCTCATGGCAAGAAAGATCAACCAAAACCCCAGCAAGGGGAGCAGACCCCTCTTCTCTTCCCACGCTGGGATTTAGGGTGATTAACACCAGTGATCCCATGTGCCAGTGCTGGGAAGGCCGGCCCGTGCCCCCACGAGCAGCATCTTCCCTTTTCGCCTACAGTAATCCTCAGCCTTTCCAGCAAATTATTAAAATTCACTTATATTTAATCTGCCTGCTGGAATTAATTGAATTTTTACGCTTGGCAAATGTCAGTGGGTGCACGCTGCCTCCCAACGGGGACCCTGCTGCAGGTGCAGCGGGCACAGCCCACGGCTCCCACCACCCTCCAGGGATAAATCCCACCCTGGAGCAGGGACTGGGTGCCCACAGGCCTCACTGGCAAGGGTGGTGGGATGCCAGGATGCCCAGCACCCTGCCAGGAATGCTCAGTGACACCAGGCATGCCTGTGGAGGGAGGCTCCCCAAAATCCCACGGGATTCCAACTGTGCTGGCTTTGGAGGGGACATGGGGACCTCCTCTCCCTTTCCCACACTCGTGCTGGGGATGCCAGCGCCCTGCCTGGCATTGTGGACCCCCCCCGGGTGATGAGAGCCTTCCTCCCCTCCCCATCCTCCTTCTCCTCCTCGAAAATTGCCAAAGCATCTAATTTGCCCGCCGGGAAGGCCGAGGGAAAAGAGCCTCTATTTTGCCGTAATAAGCCCTCCAGACAAAGGCGGGATGAGCCATTCAGAGCCGGGAAGGGGGAAGGGTCCGGCCCCAGCCGGAGCGCTGCCAGGGGCTTGGGGGAAGCGAGAAATTCCCTCCTCGCCGGGGGAGCCAGCACTGGGACACACACACAGGATGGGACATCACCCCAGGATGACCCCGGCATGGGACACAGCAGCCACAGCCCTGCGAACTGACCCCAAATCCCACCTCGCTGTTGCCCCCAGGAACAGCCGCGTTCCCTGCTCGGGGATGCTCCTCTCCCCGGTGAGAAGTTCACGGTCGAATGTGGAGTTCACGGCCGGCAGGAGCCACGGGGGACCCCGGGACTTCCAAACTTGACTGGCGCTCGCCCCCCTCCCCTTCACCGCCCGCCCGGGATTATCATAAATTAAGACGTAATTACTCCATGGAAATTTACAGCACAAAGCTGCGGCGCTAACAAGTGTGTTTGGCGGCACCGGGGGGAGATACAAAGCGCTATTGTCTGGCAGGCGCCAAAAAAGCTGCTCTGCCCCCAAACCCGCACATCCCGGGGACAGGGATGAGGGTGGGGATGGCGATGGAGCGACAGCACGGCAGCAGCGCAGGGATGCGCGTTTGTTTGACACGGAGCTCCAAAAGGAGGGTCCCAGCAGGGAGGGATGGGTGAAGGGTGCCCAGGGTGATGGGTGCCCTCCAAGCAGGTGCCACGGCTCTGCTCCCCAACAAAGATACCTCATTTATTCCCTTAAATAACTCTCAGCTCCCAACCATGGGTGCTGCACCCAGCAAACCTCCCCCCTTTAAACCCTTCTGCCCAACTCCAGCACACACGGGGTTAAAACTAAACCCCCTGGGGACCTGGAAAGGGGGGAGACATGGGGATCAGTGCCAGCACTGGCGTGTGTCCCCCCGGTGCTGCCACATTCCCCCAGCTGTCACACGCATTAAAAAATAATAATCGTCAACGTGGCAAAAAAAAAAAAAAAAAATGAAAAAAAACCAACAACAACCGAACCCAACAAAACAGTGGGAAAAAATTCAGGCGGCTAAAACAAATCCAGCAATAAAGGAGCTGGGATCCTCGGAAAGCTGGCTGTGCAATTAAGCAGTTTTCTGCTGTATGCCGATAATCACCTAATTATACTATTAATGACAGTTCAACCTGCTCGGAAATAAAAGGACATTCTTCCATAACAGGATGCCAGCTGTTTGTTACAGATGTCAAACATCTTTAAAGCATCATTATTAAAAGAAGGGGGGAAGGAGGAAGCTTGGGGATGCTGAAGCACAGCCGTCTTTTCCCCTCAAAGCATCTTGCAAGGCATGTAGGGGGGGGTTTGGAGCATCACCCCCACTTGGAATCCAGGAGAAGAATCTGCCAGAGGGGTTTTTTTTCGGCGGGGGTCGATGTTTTGGAGACATAAATCCCCCAACGTCGGGCTCGCGGCGAGAGGCGCCCGGGTTTAATTAAGCGCAGCGTTTGGGAAATAAAAGTTAAAAATCAGTCATAAAATGAAGAGGGAGGGGATGCTCCTGCTGCCAGGCTCGGGGCAGGGCTGGCCCCGCTCTCCCCCTCCCCGGCTGCCACCGCCGGTGCCTGGAGCGCGGCTGCCGCCGGCGGTGCCCGCGCACGTGCCGCGGTGCCGTGCCAAGGAGCATCCCGGCAGGTGCCGCCAGCCGGTGCCAAGGCGAGGGAAAAGGGGGGGACACGCCACGAGAGAAAGGCAGCACCTGCTCCCCCTCCAAACCCTGCGGGGCGCCGGGAGGTTTGGGGGTGAGCGGCGCCCGCTGCACCCCCGGGGATTTTGGGGTGCGGCGGTGCCAAGGAAAAGGGGGGCAGGGATTGTGCCCCAAATCGCCAGGCAAATTCCTGCTGGGGTGATTCTATCTCTGTCCCGGCAGTTCTGTGGCTTCATGCTGGCACAGGGTTCTCAGGGGGCAGCTGGGTGCCCACCCACCATGGGGTGATGCCAGCACTGGCGTTACCCACCCACCCAGGCAGACACCTGGCTTTGCACCCTGTCCTATATAGCTACTGGCAAATCTGCCTGTAAAACCATCAGGAACCAGGTTTAGCCTGGGAATAAAGAGATTATGGGGGGCGGGGGGAGAAAGGAAGGAGGAAGGAAAAAGGGGGTGTCTAATTCACCCTGCTCCTGGCTGTGTGCTACTGATATCCCGGGTGTCTGCAGGGCCATGGCACGAGCAGGATGGCTGCAGAAAGACAGCGGGTTTTGGGGGTGCCCACACACCCACTCAGAGCTGGGGGGCTGTGATGGAGCCCCTACCCAGGCCAGGACCCTTTTGGCATGCGCTGGGCTGGCACTGGCCCCACTTGCCAGACAGGATCTAGCAGGAAAAAACCATCTGGGAAGGGTCCCCCCGAGCTCCGAGCAATGCCCCCAGTCCCCCCCTTCCCCTGGCTTCCCTCTTCCCCCCCTCCCCTCCTCAAACCATCACGGGGAAGCTGGAAAGTGGTTGACATGGTTGCCATGGCGACCGAATTTAGGACTGGAAAGAGGAGGAGGAGGAGGAAGAGGATGGTGGGGTGGGCAAGGGAGGAAGGCAGGAGGACTTCCCGGTACCCCAACACGGCTTGGAACCCCCAGCATCACCCACCCCCCCTCAGCACCCCACCAACACCTCGTGCACCCCTCGACCCCACGGGCGACGAGGATGAGGAAGGGTATCCCCAAACCCCAGACCCAGCTGGGGGGGACGCCAAGAGTGGGGCTCAGCCCCGTGCACCCCAAACCCAGCCTGGGGGCGACTGTGCCCGCCCAGCGCTGCCGGGAGCCGCCGGTGACTCACACCTCGCACCAGCGGCACCCGCCGAGCGGGTGTTTACGCGGCATCACCCAGCTCCTTCCATCTGCTTTGATCCAGGGGCTAAATATTCCCGGCCCCGGCATAAAAATAGGAACCATTTGGGAAGGTCCTGAGTCAGCAGCATCCGCTGCCGGCGCCCACCGCCATCCTCCCCGGCACGCCAGGCACCCGCCGGGGAGCCCCCCCGGCACCTGGGGGATTTGCCGGATTTGGGGACACCCATAGGGAGGGGGAGCCCCCAAAAAGCTGCGTGTATGCAGGTGCCAGCCTCGTGCCTGCTGGAGCAAACAGCCAGGCCCTCCGGGGATGCTCTGTGTCCCCGAGGGGTGCCGCTGTCCCCAAAGGAGGGTGGTGTCCCCGAGGGACGCTGACACCGGCCCTAGGGTGACAACTGCACCCACGTTATCTCAGGGAGGATCAGTCTGACCATGGTTCCCATATGGACCAGCAGGGAGTGAGGTCCCTTCCCTGTCCCCTGGCTGTCACTGCTGCCTGATGGCAGGTCCCCACTGGGTCCAGCGTCCCCTTGCAGCCGGCTGAGCCCCGTGGCACAAATCCAGACCAGAGGGACAGAGGGGAGAGAGGCAGCCGGTGACCACAGGGATAAACGGGGACAGAAGCATCAGTGACCAGAAAGACACAGGTGACAGGAGCATTGGTGAGGTGACCAGAGGCACAAAAGAAGACAGCAGCATTGGTGACAACAGGGACACAAGCTCCAGTGACCAGAGAGATAGAAAGGATAGGAGGATTAGTGACCAGAGGGATACAGGGGACAGGAGCATCAGTGACACGAGGGGACAGGAGCACTGGTGACCAGAGGCACCGAGGGGACACAGAGGAGCCGGCTGGATCCTGGGCCAGGGGGAACAAGCCACCGAGGAGCAGCAGCGTGTGACACGGGCCACGGCCAGGCAGTCCCCGAGGCGCGGTGACAGTCCCCGAGGCGGTGACAGTCCCCAGCAGGACTCGCGCCGCTGAGTCACCGCCACCAGCCCCGCGCTGCTGAAACCCCCGCGAGCCCGGGGCGGGGGGAAGGCTCCTGTCTCCATCTGCTCCCACCCGACCTGGCCCACCGGCATCTCCCGGCAGCGATCCCGCTGCGTGCCAGCGCCTCCAGCACCATTCCCCCTAATTGCTTTAAACCTCGCAGCCTGACACTTCCATGTTCCTCTCCGTCTTGCTTTTCTCCTCTGCTTTTATTATTATTCCCCCTCCTCCGAGGTGGCTGAGGAGCCGGCCGGAGCAGGGTTTTCCAGGGCGCAGGAATTAGTGCATCAGCCACAACGGCAAAACCAGAAGTTTCACGCAACAGGAGCTGCCGCCGGGAACCCCGGCTCGACCGGCGCGTGCTAAATATGGAATTTAAGGGGGGAAAAAAGCCAACCCCAAACCCGTCTCCCTGCACCTGCAGCCTTCGGAGGAGTCCCCACCGCAAGGGACAGCTCTGAGGCCGGGCAGGAATCGCCTGGATCTGCTGCAGGCAGTGGGGAAGAGCGAGGAGCAGGCGAGGTGTTTTTTGGGGGGAACACGGGGAGCGGGACCCCCACAGCCGGCACGGAGGAGGGCGCAGGGTGGGAGCAGGGCACTCAGGGTGCCACAGGAAAGCAGGTCACCCATGTCCCCAGCGTGGCACAGCGCTGGCAGGGGATGTCACACACAGAATTGGGGGACCCCCATTTGGAGCCCGGTGCCCCCCGGTTGCCCTTCCCGGCTCGCCTTCGTGTGCGGAGCGCAGGCGCGCCGGGAGAGCCGCTGGCTCCGGTAAGAACGGCCACATGCCAAAGCCATTTCCTGAAACAAACAGCCATCCACCGGGGAATGGCCACGCGTGGGCACCGAGCCCCGCACGGGGCCCTGCCGCTGCTCCCCAACTCCGGGACAGCGCCCCGAGCCTGCACCCCGCGCCGCACCCCAAAAGCGCCTCGACTTCACCCCGAGGCTGCACCCCGAGATCACATCCTGAGCTCACACCCCGAGCCTGCACCCCCAAAGCACTTCCAGCTCCCCCCCTTAAGCACCCCAAAGCCCCCCCAAAACACTCACCCCAACCCCGCCGATGGTCCCCAAACCCCCCCGGGGATCCCCCTCCCTCGCCGGTGCCGCGGGGGCCGGAGCTGCCGGCTGGGCTGGCACAGCAAACTTTGGTGCCCCAAATCGCCGTGCCCTCGCAGCCACGAGGCTGGCACCCCAAAACACAGCACATCCCACATTTCTCCCCATCCCATCTTCTGCCAGAACGGGCCCGGCTCCTCGGGGACAGGGAGAAACCCCCAGGGTGAGGGAGTGGCAGGAGGAGGAGAGAGGGGGATCCAAGCACCCCAAAACACCGCAGTGCCGTGCCAGGGCTCTCTGCTCCCCCCTCTCCCCCTTTCTCCCGACACTAAAACCTCTTATAAGGCGCTGGAAGAAAGTAAGTTCACCCCCAAATTGCCCTTGGCTGCCGCTGGCTGGGGCGGACAAAGGGGAGTTCCCAGGTTGGGGGGGACCCCAGGGGGAGACCCCGGAGTGGGGGGAGAGGGAGTGCAGAGGGCTGGGGCAGCATCGCTCGGTGCCTTACCTGGTAAGTAATAGAGAGGTGGTTTCAACCCAAACATGATTTATGTTACAGTTCCATTGCAGACAGGAAAAAAAAAATTAAAAATAAAAATAAAAGAGCCAACGTGAGGAGGATGTGTCAGGAAGCAAGAAAAAAAAAAAAAAAAAAAAAAAGAAAAAAGAAAAAGAAAAAAACCCAAAAATTAGCACCAAGCCACACGGAGGGGGTTGGAAAAATAAACCAGAGGCGAAAAAATACGGTGGAGCGGGGAGGAGGAGAAGGAGGAGGAGGAGGAGGAGGAGGAGGAGGAGCGGGGGGAATCAAGTGCGTGGGGGGAGGAGGAAAAATAAAAATTGAAATAGCAGCGAGCCCAGGGCGCCGGCGGAGGGTGGCGGTGGCGGCTGTCACCGGCGGGGCCAGGGCAGGAGCCTGGCTGCCACGCGTGACGCCTTCCCGGGGGTTTTCCTGCCGCTGAGCCCCCAGCTGCCAACCGCAGGCACACAAAAAGCCAGCGACGAGGAGGAGGAGGAGGAGGAGGAGGAGGATGAAGAGGCGGTGGGACCCTCGGCGGCGGGGAACGCACCCCCTGAGCAATGCAGTGGGGTTCCCCCCACGCTGGGGAGGGTGCTGGGGGGCGTGGGGCGGGTGATCCACGCGGGGGTTGCGAGCCGTGTGTCCGTCCGTCCGTCCGTCTGTCCGTGCGGCCGGAAAAGCCCCGTCTCCGCGGGCTGCGCCAAGGCGGGCGGGCGAGAGGCGGCAGACTTGCCCCTCGATCAATTTTCATGCAAGAATCATTATCGGTAAATTGGAAATCTGGCTCCTTGACAGCAGATTTGTCTCCCCTAATGACGGGGAGCGGGCAGGAGGGCGGCCGGCAGCTGCTCGCCCCAGCACCCTCCGCCCACCGCCCGCGTCCCCCGGGCTCCAGCCTTTGGCCCCGGCGCTTTCGGGGGAGGGGGTGAACCCCCGGGGCACCCCCGGGGAGCAGCCTCCTTCCTCCTCAATCCCCCCCTCCTCCTCCTCGCCTACAGACGGAATAATTTTAAATTTTTCTTTCTTGCCTTTTTCTGTTTTCAAACAGCTGCCGATGCGGCGGGGCGGAGGGGAGGTGGGGGAGAGATATATGTAAAATAAAAATAGGAAATCGAGCCCCCCTACCCCTCCCAGTCGCTTCAGGAGGGAAAATTAGGAAATATAACAATAAATAACCCAACTTTCCTGCCTGCCGGGAGCTGCCTGCTGCTTCACAAAAGGCAGGCGAGCAAAGCCTCCGCGGTTGGGGCTGGGGGTGAGCTCCTGCTGCCCCCCCAAATCCCCTCTGAGCCCCTAAATCCCCCCTTGCCGGCCTCGCTGGGCGTCGGGGGCTGTAATGAGCCGCCCGATAGGATCTCCCCCATCCCCTCTCCGCTGATGCATTAGCAGATCCGGGAAGACATGCTTGCAGGCAAATAGGGCTAATAAATGCTATTACGGGAGCGCGAGGGAGGCTGGAGATCCTGGCTGCACCATAGTAACGAGGGCCCGGCTTAATTTGCTTTAAGCAAACGATCAGCCAAGGCGGGGTGGAGAAAGGAGGGGACGGGGTGGGGAGTGGGGGGGGAGCGTCGCTGGCTCCGGGCACGCACGGGCGCGCTCCCGCGGGCACGCGCCTCCAGCGGGAGCGCGCCCCTGGCTGGTGCATGTGCGTCTGAACCCCCTCCCCTCCGCTCCCCTCCCCGCGCCCCCGCCCAGCCCCGTCCTTCTCTTCCCAAACTGGTTTTAACACCAAAGTTCACAAGGGCGACGTGTGATATCTCGCCCCTGCAAGAGAAGCCACATCCTGTATGATAATGACCAGCCCTTCAAACAGCTTAAAGATACAGAGGCCATTCCCAGGCGCCCGCTGCCTGCCCCTGCCTCACCCGAGCGTGGGGACAGGGGGCACGGAGGTCACGGTGTCACCCCAAACCCATCCATCCATTCCCAGGTGGCCCCTGCCTGCTCCAGAGAGTGGGGGCAGAGGGGCATGGGGGTCATGGTGTCACCCCAAACCCATCCAGGCATTCCCAGGAGATCACTGCCTGCACTGGGTGTGGGGGCAGAGGGGCATGGGGGCCATGGTGGCACCCCAAACCCATCCAGGCATTCCCAGGAGATCACTGCCTGCACTGGGTGTGGAGGCAGAGGGGCATGGGGGTCATGGTGTCACCCCAAACCCATCCAGGCATTCCCAGGTACCCACTGCCTGCACTGGGTGTGGGGGCAGAGGGGCATGGGGGTCATGGTGTCACCCCAAATCCATCCAGGCATTCCCAGGTACCCACTGCCTGCCCTACCTTCACCAGAGCCTGGGCACAAGAGGGAAAAGGGGGTCACAGTGTCACCCCAAACCTATCCAGCCCCATGGCTGGGCATGGATGGTTGGAGGGGGTTTGTGAGAGGCCCTCTGGCTGCAAATGCACATGTGCACACTTCTGCACACACACACACACACACACACACACAGGTACACCTGCACTCCCACCCTGCCAGCCGTGCTCCCCAAAACCCCACTCGGCAGAGACAGAGCCTGTGCAAACCTGCACCTTCCTCCTCCCCCCCCTCCCCCGTTAAAATATTGCTTTCCCGATTCCAGGTCGGGGGATTATTATTATTATGTCTTCTCTTCCTTCCTAACCTACATCTGTCAGGATCGGCGCTGGGAGTATTTCTGGCCCGTCCCCTGAGTCATCGTCGCTCGCGTCCCGCTCCCTCCCCGGCAGCTCCCCCGTGTCACCGTGCTCCGCGGGGCGCTGGCAGCTGCTGCTCCCACCCATGGGGTGCTGCTCCACCGTGTCCCCCCATCCCTGCCAAACCCCCCATCACACCTCACTGGCGCACCCTATAGTGTCACTGATGGGGTGACACACCTGGGGGTGCCCCAAACCCAATGCCCCCCCTGCGTGGGTGCAATGGGGACCCCCCACCCCAGGCTGGGAAAGCTTTGGAGTCACCAAATCCCACCCAAATCCCACCTGGCTTGTGGAGGGGTTGGATTCAGCCAAGCACCGGGGGACCCCTCCCCTGTCCCCCCCCCCCACGGCAGGAGCCGTAAAAATTAATTTGCAAACATGTCATTACACAATAGCTGTGCAGGCAATAAACCTGTAATTACAGGCGGCTCGGGGAGCGGGCAGGCAGGGAGGGGAGGCCAGGGAGGGGAGGGAGGGCAGACCTGCCTGCCAGCTCCGGTTTTGGGGTTTCGCCCCCCTCTCCCCCACCCCCTCCCTCCCTCCGCTCCCTTTATTCATTATGCAAACGAGAATTGCTTCACTCCTGGAAGTTGGGCTCCACTTCAAAGGGGCGCCCTGCCTGCTCTCCCCGCCCTGCCTCCCAAAACCCCCGCACCCCAAAAAAACCAGGAGCACCCGTTGCTTGGCCGGCATGGGGAAACCGAGCTACAAAGCGGCTGGGGCAGCCCCGTTGGGAAACCCTTTGCGACATCGGCCCAACCGAATTATCCGCCACCCTCCCGGGCTGTCCCCTCTCCGCGGGCAGGGCGCCCACCGTGCCTCAGTTTACCCACTTACCACCCGCCCGGGCCACCGCAGCAGCCGGCTGGGCCACGCCGCGCCTCGCCCCTCGTTAGCGGGAGAGCCTGACGAGCCTGACCCACTTCCCCGAGCGCCGGGAGGATTAATTGGTTCCTTTGCTCGCGCGAAGCCGCCGGGAGCTGGGGCAGGTGCCAGGCGGGATTAGCAAAGCATGAGAGCGCAGCTC
This sequence comes from Muscicapa striata striata, assembly GCA_030060385.1. Taxonomy (NCBI): domain Eukaryota; kingdom Metazoa; phylum Chordata; class Aves; order Passeriformes; family Muscicapidae; genus Muscicapa; species Muscicapa striata. The sequence continues at coordinate 553,217 of JAREIS010000073.1, read as the reverse complement.
GCGGGGCCAGCCCTGCCCACGCCCCAGCGCCACCGGGACACCCCTCCCTGGGGATGCTCGGCCTCCCCATGGGTGTCCCCCACGGACTGGGATGCGGCCGTGTTGGGGACATCCACCCCGAGTGGGATGGCCAACCCTAAGGGATGCTGTGCTCTAGGGAAACTGAGTCGCATTCCCTGCAGCCCTGGAAGCATCCAGCAGTGGGGACGCAGGATCAAGAGGAGCGAGCGGTCGCCTCCCATCGTAAATAAGCAGCTCAGCGATGATTTCCTGCTCTTGTTGACCTTTGACTATGCCGAATAAAGACATAAATCCATATTTTAAACCCATCTGAGCGCCAGCCAGGCCCACAAAGCCATTTACAGCCTGCGATTTGGACGGGGCAGTGAGCAGGAAAGCGATGGTTTCTCGAGGTGACATTCCCCAGGAGGGAAATGAAGTGTTTTATTTGCAGATATATAGGGCACGGTCGTTCCTCTGCTTCCCCTTCCCTCCGCCCTCGGCTCATAAATAAAACATACGGCCGTGTAACCGGCTAATTACGGGAGGATGGCAAAACCCTGCCGGTCGCTGGGAAAAGAAATCAGCTTTTTAATCAGCCCACTTTGCTCCCCATCTAACTTAAGGACAAATGGGCATTTTGGGTGCTGGGGTGGAGCCGAGACTCTCCGGCGGCTCGCAGGCTCCCTCTGGGGCTTTGCACCCCGATCCCTCAGGGCAGGTTTGGGGTTGCTTTGGATTGGGGAGGGTTCAAGCTGCTTCTGGTGTTATGTTGTTTTTTTTTTTTTCCCTGGCTGGGAAAAGGATGTCTTTGAAAAGTCTAATTGTTCCTTACACATTAGATACATTAATGAGGTCTCTGATCAAGCGGCTGGCTCTCCGGCAAGGAGGCTTCAAGTAGCAATTTTCCATTTGTGTTTCAAATTTTAATGAATGTTCCTGTCTCCGGCTGCGATGCGCGGTGATAATCCGCACGGCTCGGGTCAGCGCCGGAGCAGGGGCTGCCGCACGGGAGGGCTTGTACAAGGGTTTGATTTCTTTGGGGAATAGTTCATACAAAAAATGGTAATGGCAGAAGACAGTCTTCCTTCCCCCTCGGTTGCCAGAGCCCAAGAGCTACAAATCAGAGGGTTATTATTTCTTTCCGATGTCCCTAAAGTATCCTATATCTTTAGCGGGAGAGTAAAGTTCAGCCCTGATAAGATTGCGGCGCTGGGTGAGACGCGCTTTGCCTTTCCTCCTGCCTTGTTTTTTCTTCCCTCCACCTCCATCTCCTTCTCTCTCTGTCCCTGAGGAGGCCACTGGGGTGTCCCCAGGGCCACCAGCCGCCCCCAGCACCCCACATCCAAGGGCCGGATCCGGAACCCACCCCGCCAGGACAAGATTTGTATAACCTTGTTTTGGCATGCCTGCCATTAACTTAATTTAACATCCATATTGCCGCTACTTAATTAAATAGATGAACTCATTTTACATTTGCAAGTCTTAATTCATCCTGAACAAAATTGGCCATGTTTCGTTCTTTCTACACTACCAGCTCCCCGGAACAAATGACTGCCTTTTGTAGTTAACTGCTAGTACAGGTTAAAAGCTAATTAGCAGCCCGGGTTGGGTGTTAACTTCCTTATTTATCACCCGGCGCCACTCGGTGAGCGAGGGGGCGCGGGCTGGCACTTCCAGCTTCCTGCGTGGGCCCCGCTCCCGTGGGGTCGGGGCAGTGGCACTGGATGTGTGCGGGATGCACAGGGGCTGTGGGGCTCCTGGTGCACAGAGAGCTCGGTTTTCACATCATCCAGGTGTGTAGGATCCGTGGGGTTTGGCGTGTGGTGCACGGGGGTCATGCACAGCACAGGTTTGATGCATCGTTTTCAGTGCACGATGCTTGACACGCAGTGTGTGGTCCTGTGTGGGGTTCAGCACACCGTGCCCACAAGTGGAGTGGAACATGGACACGATGCATGACCTGTGGATGATGCACAGGCCGTGACACTCAACGCACAGGGGTCAGTGCGTGGGCTTTGACACGCGTGGCCCTTGTCACGGCGGTGCTCAGCGCATCACACAGCACCCAACCATCACCCAAACACCTCCCTGGAGAGCCCCCTCCACCTCACCACAACCTCCCTGGAGGTATCAGGGGAGAGGCACCAACCAAAGCAAGCACCACCCTGGTTTTCCAAGCACGCCCCCACTCAGGCTGCTCCGGGGTGCCCATACCAAGCGGTGATGCTGGGGGCTGCTGAGCCTCATCACATCCCACCCACACACCCTCCGTGTGGCTCTGGCTGTGGTGGAGGGCACAGCAGGGCTGGGGAACACGGGGACCCCACCAGCAGGGCAGCCAGGCTGTGCTGAGCCTGGCAGGAAGCCGCTCCAGGAAGGCTCATCTGGTTTGACTAACAAATCGCTAACTGCTTCCCCCGAGGCAGGTGGAAGGAAACAAGCTCCGTGGCTGTAAACAACCCCCCCGGCCCCCTGCTTCCCACCCACGGCCCTCCACAGCCCTCCCCAAGCACTGGCCAGGGGCAGGTTGAGACAGAAAACACTTGTGCAACACCCCCTTCATGCTCTGATGCAAGCCCTGCCGTGGGGGACAGGGCCCCCCAGCCCCTGCCAGGCGCCCAGGGACGCTGCCACCCCGGGCAGGGCGTGGGGTGACGCAGAGCTTGTGCCAGCCCAGGCTGGCCCTGCAGGACAACACCTCGCTGGCGCCTGCTGTGACATCCCAGCTGCTGGTGTGACTCAAGGGGACGAGCTGAGATGGTGGCACGGGACAGCAAAGGGCAAAGCCCACCGTGCTGGTGACACTGCCAGCACCCCAGAGAGCAGCGTGCCCAGGAGAGGTGACCATTGGTGATGGCAGTTGTCACCACCGGCCATGTCCAGCCCTGCTAACGGGGACGTGGCAGAGGTGTGGTGGGGACAAAGTGGCGGGAGGGGACTGATAAGCATCTCCCTGGCCTCGTAAACCGATCTGCCCCCACCTGCTGAAATAACAGCGAGGGGAGGCAGCTCTGGTTACCGGCAGTGCCGGGGGCCGGCTGGGTGCCAGCGCCCTTGGCCGAGGGCCAGGCAGCTCGGCGGGCACCGAGAGGGGACCCCCGCTCTCCCCCCTTGCCCCAGGCACAGCACGGAGCCGCTCGTCCCGCTCCCCGGCGTCACCGCCCCGCCTGCTCCCTCCCCACCCGGAATTTCAGGTCTGGCACCCAAGCTGGCGCCTTCAGGAACCAGCGGTCCCGCAGGGACATCACCCCTGCCCGGGGCCACCGCCGTGGGGATGACACCAGCCACGCCAAGTAGGAGCAGGAATAATTCTCCAGGTTATCCGGAGCGGTTTTGGCTGCTCTTTGGCACAGAGAGGGGTCAGAGCATCCGGCAGCACCACGGCCAAAAATGCAAAGCCTGGTGGCTGGATGCAGCCCCTTTGGGAGGAGGGATGAGCGCTCCCAGGTCCCCCTGCTCCCCCCAGGACCCCATCCCAAATCCCTGCCATCAGCAGAAGCGAAGGAGAGAGGGTGATAGATAACAGCCCTCTGTGCTGGCGAGATAAATAGCCCCAGCAGCGCCAAGCTGTACTCGGCCAGAAGCTAATAGGGGCTGTCAGGGCGGTTTAGAGGAGCAGAGCATCGTTTCGGGGCCCGGCTGGGAGGACGCCGAGGGGAAGTGACAAGGAAGCTGAGCAGAAAGCGACAGGCAGTACACAAAGAGCATGTCCTCTGTAAGTGGTGATAAACCTTGGAAAAAAAAGAGAAAAGCTAAATCAGTTGTTTAGCCGATGTACCACATGCTGACAGGGCAAATGTGAAGGCTTTTATGGCCACATGGGTTTTCATTTGCAGTTATTCATAGCGGAGCCGGGCGCTTTATCTCACTTTACATTATGTGCAACCACAATGCAGACACTTGCACCGCAACGCATTGCCTCCCTGGAAAATATTAATATGTAAATGTCAGGCTCAGAGGGCAGCAAGGGAACGGCAGGCAGGGAGCAGGCCCAGAGATAAAACCTGCCCTGGAAGGGAGGGGGGCAAGCAGGACCCCCAGCCCATGCCCTCGGGTGTGCAGGAAGGGGGAGGCACAGCTGGGATGGAGCACAGAGAGGAGCCTGGTGTGCATCTGTGTGTGGGCACACGTGTGTGCACCGTGCACAGCCTCAGCTGAGAGGGATGTGTGCGTGTGTGTGAGCACAAACACGTGTGCACAACATCCCTCAGCAGAGAAACACCAATTCCTGAGTGCGCACTCACACGTGTGCACGACCTTTGCAGCACGGGGCATCACCTCTGCAGGGGGACAGGCATGCCACGTGTCACAATCCACGGACAACCCCTCACAGCTCCACACCACGCACACCTGAGCACCCCCACACACCCACAGGGAGCCCATCCCAAGGCCATGGGCCACCAGGCCAGGCTGGGATGAGCCCTGGCCGGGCCGAGCGCGCCGGCGCAGCGTGCCAGCGCCTGCACAGCCCCGGCGGGCAGCGCTCCAGCCATGCCTGCTGTTCCCGGGCTCCTTTCCTCTCCAAGAGCCTCCAGCCCCGGGGTAGTGCCAGACTGACAGCCTGGAGGCTATTTATTCGCAGGCAGAGGCAGCGGGAGCTGCTGGCGGATGCAGCCGCCTTTGTCCTACAGGGAAGTTTGCTCCCTGCCTCCTGCCCGCCCCCCATCTCCCCTGGTTTTCCACCTCCACACCCTGATGCACCATCCAAACTGCAGGGAGGCATTTGGGTGAGTTCCCAGACCGGGGTTCCCAGCCTTGATGCCCACTGTGCCATGGCAGGACTCTCCACAAAGCTCCTGGCACACAGGGACACCGGGCAGCTGCCACGCTTCCCTCTGCCCCAGCAGCTCTCAGCATCACCCAGCCAGGCCAAGGCGCTGGAGGTGGCACCCCAAAGGTGGTGGGGGTAGGAGGAGGGGGGCACCCACCCCTGGGCTTTGCTCCTTGGCACGGTGCCTGCCAGGGTGGGGGGCACCTCCAAAACGCGGCCCCCTCGGCCGTTACCAGGAGAATCGCTGGCAGCCAGCGCTGGCACGGGGACAAGCCTGGGAGGGAGGTGGCCCCCCAGCACCTCAGGGAAGGGAACAATCCCTGGGCATTTCTTTTTTGGCAGGCCCCGGGTGCCCCTCCTCTGCACTCCCCGTCCTCCTCCCGCGCTCGGGCGCGGGGACACAATTAAATCAGTGTTCTGCTAACAATCTGCCAGCTAATAAGACATTTTCCTCCCTCTCCCTCCTCCCCCCCACTCCACCCCAATCCGTGTGTGATGGGAGCGCTTTGATATGAGAGTGGACTCTAATGGGTTCGGTGTAAGGGAGCCTTAATTTATTACGTGCCTGTAATTGATGTTTGTATAAAGTAGCTCTTACAGCTCCTCAGAGCGGGAGATGAAAAGCAATCAGTCAGCCATTTGCCTCCAAAGGAAGGAGAGAGGAGAAGACAGACAGCGAGAAAGAACCAGACATACTCATCAAGCCTGGAGAAAAACCCAGAAAACGAGGGAACAAACAAAATCACCCCCACGCAGCCTCACCAGCGGCTCTGGCACCGCTGGGTATCACCACCAGCATCCCTGGGTACCACCACCAGCATCTCTGGATATCACTGCCAGCATCCCTGGGTATCAGCATCAATATCCCTGGGGAGTGCTGCCAGCAGCCCAGGGTACCACTGCCAGCACCCTTGGGTATTACTGCAAGCATCTCTGGGTACCACTGCCAGCATCTCTGGGTACCAACACCAGCATCCCTGGGTGCTGCTGGCAGTCCCTGACTGCCACCAACAGTATCCCTGGGTACCAACACCAGCATCCCTGGGTGCTGCTGGAAGTCCCTGCCTACAACCAAGAGCATCCCTGGGTACCACCGCCAGCATCCCTGGGTAGCACCCTGGGTACCAGCTGCCACAATCACCCCCCCAACATTCCCAGGCCTGGATCCTGGTGGGAATGCTGGGGGCAGAGCAGGATGAGGCCCCCTCCCGTGCCAGCCAGGGCTGATTAGGCTGCAGCAGCCGGTGCTGAGCTGCTCTAATGACGGCGGGCGCTGGGGAGTCACGTGCTGCCCAGCGCCGGCTGGGGAGCCATACGTCACCGGCCCCGGCAAAAAATCGGTGCTAAATTGAATCAATCCATCTTGGAAATGGCTCTTGTCAGCCAGTGTCAGGGAGAGCGTCTGCAGGAGAGGGATCAGGCGGGGGCAGGCCGGCGAGGGCCAGGCGGGCAGCACCGCTGCCGGGTGTCTCCTGACCCCCACGTATGTTGGATATGGGGGTCCAGAGGGGGCAGAGCAGGATGGGATCCTCATTCATCCAGCAGGAAAAGCAGAGCCTGGAGCAGACTGCGTGCCTCAGTTTCCCCACACTCCGTGCCCCTCTATGTGGTGCAGGAGGGCAGCTCCACATCAAATAAAACCCCAGGAGGGTTGGAGACCCCCTTAGTGCCCACGTGCATCCCAACACTGTGCCCAGGGCAGAGTGTGCCAAGCTGGGAAGGACGATTCTGCACCAGGGAGACAAAGACGCCGGCACTTGACACAAATATAGATGGATCCTCAGAGTACAGACCCTGCAGCCTGGCAAATTAAAACGTAGCGCAAAAGGGGGGACGGAAACAGCCCTGGTGATTGATTTTCCATCCAGACATTCAAACCAACCGAATATGTCACCCAGACAAGCCCTCAGAAAGCAGCGGCAAGCCCAGATTTATCCTCCACTTGGACTGGAGACCATCAATCCCTATCCAACCCTGGGAAATGGCTTCACGCCCCTGCCTTCCCACCACGGTGCCCATCCCAAGGCCAGGCCAGCAGGTGGGATGGGCACCACGATGGCAAGATGGGGCTCAGGAACCATCACTGTGCCAGAAAAGAGGATCCAGGCACAGGAACACATACCCAGGCTGCTAACGAAGGCAATTAGAGGGGAAAGCATCCCTCGCACCGCTTCTCCTAATTAAGAACCATCCAATTCCCCAACCCGCCTGTTCCCCGGCTCCGGTACAGCCTGTTATTTACCTGCAGCTAATAGGTTGGGCGCAGCTAATGATAGTCTTGTATCAAATGGCTGGATCTTGGCTTCTGACAGCTTTAAAGACCCGTCTCGGGGACACGAGGGTTTCTAATTACGGGGTTCGTCACGGGAAGGCTGGGTTCAACGCCAGTCACTCTCCCCGGGTGACATTTCTGCCCGGATTGGAAATCTAAACACAGCCCAGCCAGTTAAGGTTAAAAATACGGTGCTTGACAAGACAAGGGATCATAATTTGGGTCACCGCCGGGTTTAATTAATTGGAATGGAGCAATCAAAGCACAGCGTGCGGTAATTACAGCCCCGGTTGGGGCAGGGCTGGGGGAGGCGGGTGAAGGGATGGGGGGGATGCTCCCCACCGTGGGGACGGGCAGGGAGGCATCGCCCTCGCCCCGGGGTGCAGGCAGGCATCGCGTGCAAGGAGCGGGCAGGGCAGGCAGGGAGAGGCGAGGGAAAGCGAGCTGGGAGCTTCCAAGCACGCCATTCCCAGCGGATCACACTCCAGCCCCACAGGAACCCCGGCCAGGCAGAGCGGGTTCCATCCCCAGTGTCCCCATCCTCCCTGCAGCCCAGGCTCCCAGGCAGCACCGCGGCTCCGCGCCGAGTGATTTATTTTCACCAATTACCAGGGCACTTTTCCCTTCGCCTGGACCACGCTTAATTGATTGGAACCTATTGAAAACAAATTAACCGGCACCGGGGCGCAGGGACCTGTTTATGGCTCCTCCGTGGGGCAGCGGGGAGGACACGTGAGTGGCTCTGGCACGTGGGTGATGCACAGTGGGATTGGGAGAGGAAGGTGGGACAACCCAACTATCCCCCTAAATATCCCCCAGCACTGCTCTCTGGCTCCTCTGTGATGGTTAATGCTGATGTGCAGGGGGAAACTGAGGCACGGGGCAGCATGGAGCTCACATGCTGGCATTTCCTTGCTGGAAAAACTCTCCGTGGCATGGACAGGACCGAAATGTTCCTCCCCACCACAGCGCCCCGGAGGAGGGATGCTCACAACGGTGACCCCATTAAGCAAACCCAGCTAGCATTAATTTGACCCCATCCGCCGCGCACTAATCAGCTGTAACCGTGGCACCCAGCTCAATCCAAATTGATTTACCGAGGCTGGAAATGGATACAAATGTGATTAAAGGCTTTTTATTTTCCATAGGTCCTCTCTAAAATGATTTAAATCAATTGCTACGTGCAGGGTCCTCTTCCTCCTCCCAGGCCGACCCCGCGGCGCCGCGCTGTCGGCCGGGGTGGGGGGGGTGGACCAACACCCCACTTTCCACACCTGCCCCACAAAACCCACCCAGAGGGGAGCAGCACCCCAAATTCCCCCGCTGACCCACCCACGGACCCCTGACATCCTTCAGGGGCGGGATGCTGGCGCGCCGGGCGGCCCTGGCGAGCGATCAAAGCCCATTAGGCTGAGCGCCGATGAGCGCCCGTTGTTCGTCAATTATTCAAACAATAATTGCACCCTTATTTAAAGTCTAGTCTTGCGTGCGCGGCACTGCAGGCTGCCAAGGCCCGCGTTAGATTTACACCCCCGGCGCGCTCCCGCCGCCAATTAATTAAGCAAACACATTCCTCCGCACGCTCTCAGGTGTGCAACCTGCCCAGCTCAGGTTCAGCCCGGCAGCACTGACACAGCCCCACCTGGGCAAGGGGTCACAGCCCCTGGGGGGCCCTATTAGGGCTCCCTGTTTTTAGGATTTCCCTCAGGATGGCTGCTCTCACCCTGCTTCAAAGCTGATTAAAGATTAAGCAGTCACCTCATCTTCCTCCCCACGAATTTTCCCAAATTTGGGGAGAAAAAAAAGCGAGGAGGAGGGGATTGACACCAGCATCCATTGTTGGGGCCCACCTCGTCCCCAGCAGCCCCTAACGAGAGGGGAGGCTGGGAGTGACAGTCACCAAGAGGTCAATTCATTCATCTGGCCATGTTATTACAAGTCCAAATTTATTGTCACCGGGCCACATTAGCGCTGGCACGGAGGACGCGAGGTTGCACCCCTACTGAATAAGCAGATAAATGAAAGACATCTGGAGAGCAGAATGAAGGGGCAGATTATTAATGCTGAAATTTAGAAGCCAAGGTCTAAGCCACGAATCCATCAGCGCAACCAGTTATGTCCAATAAATTAGGAGAGATAAGGATTGAAGGATGGTATATTAAAGGCAACATTCATTTCTGAACTGGCACGAGGGCTTGCAGGCATCCTGCCTCTGCAGGGTTAACCCTTGGTGGGCAGGGATGTGCAGTGTGGGATGTGGCAGAGGTGGGGAGGCCCATGGCCCCTGCACAGAGCTGCCTGATGTGGGGCTGTCCCCAGTGCTCACAAGGGGTGTGAAGGAGGGTGCACCACAGTGGAATGGGCAGGATGATGGAGGTGCAAGGTGACAGTGGAGAGGCTGGCATGGGAGGAGCACAGGGCATCCCATAACCACTGGGCAGGGAGCACAGGGGACCCCAGCTTTTCCTGCAGCCCATCCATCCTCCCCAATTAAGGGAGGCCTGGGGGTCTGCTTGGCTCCTCACAGCATCTGTGACCCCTGTCCCTGGGCTGGGGTTCAACTGGCCCTGAAGGTTCTTTGGGGACTCATTGCCACGGGCAACAGGTAAGGACTGAGGGGACAGAGCCTGTCCAGCCACCCCAGCCCCAGGCTGGACAGCTGTCACCAGGAATTGTCCCCCTACTCCTCCTCCTTTGGCTGCCTCCCACCCACAGCCCTCATCCCACCCCACAGGTCCCACCACACCAGCACCTCCCAGTTGTGCCTGCCTCAGTTTCCCTAATGGCATCACAACAGGATGGCAGGATCTGGCTACCTGAGAACACTTTGGTCCCTATCCTGCTGACATGAGGCTGCAGCCTGGCACCCCCAGGACACGTTTTTCCCTGGGGAAAGCAAAGGGACACAGCAGGCCAGGGACCCATGACCTCCTCAGTGGCACAGCCCCAGGGACAAGTGAGCACCTCCATGTCATGATGCCTGGAAGGGGAAAAATCAGGATTTTTTGCTGCCAAGCATGCAGTTTGGCTGGGTGACTGCTCAGCAGTCAGACCACCCACCTGTGTCTCCCCTTGGCACCCCACAAGTGGCATTTTGGAGGAGAGATGTGCAAAGATGGGGAGATGATGGTGAAACAGAGGGCTCCCTGATGCTGGTCCTTCCTGGCCCAGCAGCAAAGGGATGAAGGGCAGGAAAGCACACAGGGCCCCCCAACACTGACCTGGCCCCCACAACACCGAGCCCCCTGCCCAGTCCCAAACCCTCCCAGCACACACAGCTCCAGCCTTCCCAGCGCTCCCACCAATTTCAGCATCTCTCCCCCTCCCCACTTGCTCCTCCCAAGCAAATTTCAACCAGCCTCATCTGGCATCTGAGGGATTTGGGATTTGTTTAAGCTCTTTTCACCCGCCGGACTTTAATCGGCGCGTTTGCCTGACCTCCAGCCCCGGTGCAACCCCGGCGGTGCCGCCCGAGGGTCCCGGCTCGGGGCCATTCCCAGCTCCAAAGCCCAGGGCTGCCCCCAGGATAGCTGGGATTAGCTATCAAATAACTTTGCATTTAAACCCTTTTTAACAGGGCTGGAGGTCAGGAGGGTAAGGGCAGAGGTTAAGCCTGGCCGCGGCCGGGCGCTGACCCCACGGCCGGGGACGCCGGAGAGGGGACGGGGCAGCACACGGGGTAGGGGGTGTGGGACCCTCGCCCCGGCCATGCCACCCACCCACCTCCCCTTGCACAGCAGGGCCGGGGAGGGGGCAGCAGTGGGGTGTCCCCACAGGAGAAGGTGTCCCCAAAGGAGGGGTATCCCCACAGCCCCCAGCTTTGCCACCCCTGTCACTTACTGAGGCTCTGCAGCAAAGACGACCAGCTCTTCATCTCCAGCATGGTGGGGGTCCCGTGCCCCCCTCCCCAGGCTGGTGCTCAGGCTGCTGGGGTGGTGCAGGATTGGCCCCACACCCCGGCAGTGGGAGGCACAGCCCCGGCGCTGAGCCGCCGGCGGGTGACAGCGACCATTTTATTGCCTTTTAACTCTGCCTGCGTGGCTCCAGCACGCTCATCCTCCCCCTCCCCGCTTCCCAGGCTGGTCCTGAGTTGGGGAGCTTTGCTTTTCCCTCCCTTCCCTCCTCCTCCCTCCTTGCACTTGATAGCAGCCTTGTCAAGAGCGCCGAGCTGCGCTGACCCCTGCCCTGGCGCTGCTAATTAAGGCGGCACAGTGACAGCCCCAGCGCGCCACGGCACCGCTGCTCCTAATTGGAGACGCTCTGGAGTTCTCAAAAAACACCCAGCTGGGGCTAGGGGTCCTGGGGGTCCTGCACCCATGCCAGCAGGGGGATGCAGCACCCAGCCTGTGCCCATCAGCATCCTGGATACTGAGATGTCAGGAATTACTGAGAAGCTGATGTAAAATTGGATGAAAAGACCAGAAAGTGGGACTGGGGTGGGTGAAGGTGAGCAATTCCCTTGGGAACGTCCCCTGCATGAGGGGCACGCCGTGCTGGGGCCTCCCGAGGTATTTTTGGATGGTGAGGAGTGAGGGCACCGGGCATGGCAGGCAGCCAGGACGTGGGGCTCTATCTCCCTGCGGCAGAGCAGGGGCTGGCAGGGGTCTCAGCCGGGACACCTGGCTGCTGTCCCTGTCCCTACCCCTCTGCTGAGACCCTGAACACCCTGGGGAGCCCCAGCATGGCTGGGGGAGCACGGAGGGGCCGTGTCCCCCGGGCTGTGCCAGCAGCCTGACGGATCTATTGTGTCGTGACAGACGAGCTGCTTTATCGCGGCGAGGGAGGCAGCGCCAGCCGTCAGGCTGACCCCGCCGGCGGGCTGAGCAGAAACAGAAGAGGGCTTGTATCATCCAGGGGGTCAGAGGGCACGGAGGCAGCCCGGCCCCCCCGCGCTCCCAAATTCCTGGGATGCACGCCCGGGCAGGCAGCTGCGTGCAGCCCCTGAGCCGCAGGTGGGGCTGGCAGGGTGTGGGGACAGACACCCCCCCCACCCTGCACCCCCCAATCCCTGGGTTGCCAGCCCAGCTTCCCCTTGTCATCCCTGTAACGTGCCCTGCCAGTGTCCCCAAGCTGTCGTGTCCTGTAGCATCCCTGAACTGGTGCTTCCAGTCTGTCCTGTCCCATCCCTGAAATGGTCTCCCCAAATGCCCCATCCCACTGCAGACGCTGCCACCACAGGGGGACACAGATGGACAAGGATGCTCACAACCACCCCGACTAGGGGGGTCACTGCTTTTCCCACGCCACCCCAAAATCCAGTGTCACCTCCATGTCAGGGCTCTAGAGGGATGGGCAGGGTGACATGGTGATTGCAGCCATGACTCACATGGAATTAATTGGAAATCCCATCCCTGAGGCTGGAGCAATGTCCCAGCACAGTGAGATAGGGATGTTTGGTAAGACCCCACTCTCTGTTCCCAGCAGCAGGAATTTTGGGCAAGCAATGCTGCTCTCCCCAAAACTGTCCCCAAGACTCACATCCCTCTGGGATCAATCCCACTGGGCTGACATCCCTGGCATGAGGCATAGCCAAACTGCAGGGGCATGATGGTGCCAACCACGTGGGTCAGAGCCTGTCTTTGCCCCCTCACCCTGGCACTGGGGGTCTGTGTGGGCCAGTGGGGAGTGAAACCCCCTGGAACCTCTCTGAGCTCCCCATCCCTTCCTCCCCTCCCTTCCAGCAGCCTTTGTGCCACCGCCGAGCCAGCACCTCCGGGGTGGACGCATTAAAGCAGCACAAAGCAGAGCCGAGAGGCATTTCGGGTGCAATTTTCCCTGCTCCATTATTGACAAACAAGCTGCTTTGTGCAGGTGATGCCGAGGCCAGCGCAGCAGCTGGGACACCGTGCCACGCCGCGCCAAGCCGTGCCAGCTGGACCCCCTCTCCTACACCAGAGCCAGCCACATCACCCAGATCCATGTCACTCCTGAAAAGCAAGTGGGAAAGAGGCAAGGGGAGCGCTCTGGGTCGAGCAGAGGTGCCCAGGCGGGCGCTGGCATCGCTGGCGGGCAGCGCCTTTCCCCCGGCCGGGGCGGCCGGGCACAGCGTGCGGCGAGTCTGTCGTTAGCGCCGTGCCAAACCCAAAGTGGCTGCTTCGGAACGGCAATCCAATAAAAGTGCTACTTGTCTATTTATCATCCTCAGGGCTTTTTATCACAGTGCAGATGGCTGCTACCTTCGCAAGGCACAGCAGTGTGCTGGCACGCGCCCGCCGCACAGAAGCTCGGGCGCCGCCGAGTCTGTGCGTACACCTGCGAGGAGCCGGCGGCCGCCTGCTCCAGAGGAGCCGGCCGGGAGCTGGGCAGCACCGCCTGCCAGCACCATAGAGCCCCAGGCCACACCAGAGCCCTGCCTGGGTGGTGTCTGAATTGGGCACTGGGCACTGGGCATTGAGCATTAGGCACTGGGCATTGGAACAGGGCACTCGCTCTGGGGATGTCCACAGGGCGTTCACACTGATCATTTGCACAAATGTTTGCATGCAGCATTTGCATCAGGGATGGGCGCTGGGCATTGGCACTGGGCATTCCTCATCCCTGGAAGTGCTCAAGGCCAGGTTGAACAGGGCTTGGAGCAACATGTTCTAGCACAACGTGTCCCTGCCCAGGACACAAAGAGACCTTTAAGCTCTCTTCCAACCCATAGCATTCCACACCGCCATGATCTGCACCAGAGATGTTCATGAGGTGTTGGCACAGGGCTGTTGCAGTGGGCACACTCACTGGGCACCTGCAGGGGGTGTTTGTTTGCACTGGGCACCTGCACCGGGCATTTGCACTGCAGGTTATTAGCGGGCGTTCCACAGCCTGTCATTACCCAGCTGGGAGGGCTGTGGGCAGCAGCAGCAGCAGCGGCAGCAGCGGGCACAGGGCGGTGGGTGGGAGCCGCTGGAGCAGGTGATTAAAGCTGTATTAAGTGTCTGTCTGCACGCGGGAGAAAACACACCTAATTATCCAGCGGAGTCAGCCGGGAGGGAGGAGCTGCCCCGATCGCAATCGCGTAATGAGGTGGAACGCAGGGCCAGGCCTGGCGCGGGCCGTAATTAAAAGGCAGCAAAGCCAGAATTGCAACGGTGGCGGGCAGCGGGCAGGGTCCCAAACCCGCAGCCTCTTGGGAAGAGGGAATGGCAGATCCATGGGAATCCCTCTGTAGGGAGCCCGCTCACATCCCCACTCCACGCCACGTGCACCGTGGCCTCAAGCCCCACGTGCTTGCGCCAAACCCCCCCTGCTGTTTGGCACGACACCGGCACACTCCAGCAAAGCCACCCGGGTGCCAGGACGCGGTGCCAGCACCCCCGCCCTGCCCTTGGGCACGGGGCAGGCACCGCCGTGGCACCGTTGCATGGGCGTCGAGCGGCCCGCTGCGCAGGGGCGATGCCGGGACACGGAGCCGCGGCGCCGCTGCAGCAGGCGGCGGCGGGGGCGGCAGGGGCGGCCAGCCCCACCTCTTGCACCGGAGCCAAAGCCGCCAACCCACGCCACCGCTCCCGAGCGGGTCCGGCGGGTCAGGAGCGCCCCGGGGAGACACCGTGTCGCCCTGCCTGTGCCCGGCGTCCGCAGCACCGCTGCAGGGACCCCACGCCTGCCGCCTCCCCCGGTCCGGCTGCCCCAGCCGGTTGGGAAGCGGCCGGGCTTGCCTGGGAATGCTGCTTGCATCAGCCCCGGCCTGGCTGGCACCGCTGGCAGGCGGGGACGTGCAGTGCCGGCAGGCAGCGCGCTGGGGTCAGGCCCTGAAGAGATGCAGCGGGGTAAGGGCATCCCTGGCAACACCACAGGGACCCCCACAACCCTTGGGGTGGTGGCACTGGGGACACTCAGAGGGGCAGCGACCACCCATCCCATCTCCCTGCCATTCCAACTGCGGTGTCAGCACTCACAGCCTCATCCATGGCACGGTGACAATCTCCACTACAACGGGTGGCATGGTGGCAGGCAGTGAGGACACAGGAGGATGTCCCCTCCTTCTCCTCTCCCTGTCTTTTTCTCCTTCTAATGTTGTTTTTTTTTTTTTTTTTTTCCCCTCCAAGCTCTCCAGAACAAAGTACACACTCTACCTCTTCAAACCCACCACCATCTGTCCGTCCGTCTGAGCGCCGCAGCCCCGCCGCTCCGAGCGGCCGCCTCCGAGCAGATGGTGACAGGGGAAGGACAAGCCGCTGCCACACAGGGCCTCGACGGCACCGGGTCACAGCGGCTCCATCGGCCCTGACCTCCCCATCCTGCCCGGCACGGTAATTACCCAAACAGCCTGCGCCGGGTCATTGTGCCGGACACCAACAAAGGGCGGCCGACGGCGGGACCTCCCGACCCCTGCCAGCCCCTGGCGACCCCCGCCACCCCTGCCCCCCGCCAAAAGAGCAATAAATCAAAGAGATGGGACGGGGACAGGCTGGCAGGGGGGATGAGGATGGGGACTCCCTCCCCACCAGCACGTGGGTGTGCCCCCAGTACCTGGGCGATGAGCCCCCCTGGATTAGTGAGGCCGTGCAAAGCATGGGGGCCATCCCCCTCCCTGGCCGAGGGGACAAGTCCCTGCTGCCCTTAGGGACACACAGGCTGTGTGTGTTCCCAGGCTGAGCGCAGAGGAGAGAGGGATGCTTCCTCCCCCTCCGCCCTCCGGTCACAGCCAGTTAATGGGGAATTTCATGGGTGCGGCACAGCGGAGCGCGGCCGGGAACATGCCGGAGCCATCTGCTCGCAGGACCTGGGGCTGTCGAGCAGCCCTGACCTCGGCAAGGCAAACAATTTGCAGGAGCAGATGTCGCACCCTCCCTTCCCCCCGGGGCTGTGGGTGTGTCACCTCCCGGGCTCGGCACCCCCACAAACCCCCGGCACCTCGGCACCGAGCTGGGGGCACAACCAGAGAGCAAAGGCACATTGCAGAGACCTGGCAACTCACCGCAGGAGTGACACCCCCCAAAACGCGGGATCTTTGGCAATCTGGACGTGGCACAGCAGCACAGAGCATCCCTGCTCTCTCCTGGCACCCCGGGCACCACAGTCAGGTGCCACCACACAGGTGCCATCCTGGCAAGGATTTGGAGAGCCGGCTGTGCCCACAGAGCTGATAGCCAGCAACTCCCCGTGCCATGGCAGCAGCGCACAAAGGTGCCTGGCTCTGTCAGCACCCGCACGTAGCACGGCGTGGCACGGGGGCAAAGGTGCAGGCGCGGCAGCAAATCCCGGCCGGAGCCAGGCTGGTTTCCCGCAGGTCCCCGGGAGTGGCTAGCACCGGTGTCTTCGGGACTGATTAAAATTCATTCTGCATGATTTAGGACCTAATCTCGGTGAAACTCCACAGCGCTTTATTAATAGCGCATTAGTGGATAATTCATGCGTTCGGATGAAAAATCAGCCCGTGTTATTCTCCGGGAGGGGGGGGGGACACGCTGGTGGGGAGGGGGGGGACACGGGCAAGGGGAGGGGGGCACCCCACTCGCCCAGCCGCCCGCACCTCCCTGCCGCCGCCGCATCCCGGCGAGGCAGCAGCCCTTCTGACAACTGCCACCACTCATTAATCTTGACGAGTTTTCTGCTGAATATTCTTCCACAGGCTTTCAAACCGTTCACTAATTGCAATTAATCACTTACCGAAACAGATGTCAGGAACAATGGAATTGGGAAGTCTGGAGGCTTGATAAAGCTGTCAGAGGAGCGCGCTCGTGTGGCAGCGGGTGCCAAAAGGCGCTGGCAGCACCTTCCCCGAGCCATGTGCTGGGGGGACCCGGTGACCCCATCCTGCCCGCGCGGCATCTGTCCACCCCGGAGAGGGAAAACGCACGGAGAGGGGGCACAGGGGGGCTCTGCATCCCCATCAGCCACCAGCGCACGGGATGGGGATGTGGGAACTGCTTTTTGGTGGTGGGAGTGGCGCACCTGCAGGGATCCCATCAGCACAGCTTCACCCTGACACGGGGGCGGCTGGGGCTCTGCTCTCCATCAGGAAAGCCGCACGGAGCCCCAGCGGGGCGTCACGTCCGCCGAGCCTCGCGCAGGCGACGGCACGTTCCCCGTCCCTGCCAGACGCCGCTTTAGCACCAGCAGGGATCCAACAGCCTTCCCCGGCAGGCGCGCCACGCTGTTTACCCATCACACATGAAAGGTGCCGAGCTGACAGCTCCAGAGATGGGAGAGAGCTCCCGGAGACACTGACAGGGCCAAGGCGCCCGCGCGCCTTCGCCTCCTGCCCGTGGAGACCCCAAAGGCCACCCCACAGGTGACCCCAGCAAGGGGCAGCCCCCGGGCTTCTGTTCCCCAGCAGCTTTACCAGCTGCAGCTCTGCACATCCTCAGCTTGAAGACATCCTTTGGGAACAAGGTGGGGACAGGCTGAGAGAGGGAGCATTTTCCCAATCCCCCACGAGGCAGAGGATGCTGCACAGCCTGAGGCCACCAAGAGCAGTTAGCCCCGAGTTCCCCACTGTGGGGACACCGCCGTGGGGACACCCACACCTCCCCAGCAGGGAGGACTGGAACATCCTTCCGGGGCTGGCACAGCACGAGCCCAGCCTGGGGCTGATGACCGGCGCGGCCTCGACACATGTTACAATAAATATTCCGCACAGACACCGTTCCATATGTATGATCCGGTGGGGTGATGATTTTTCTACTGATCACTGGAAGTGACAGCTGTGCGGAGAAAGCAGGAGAAACAAAGGCACCGACTGCTCTCCCCGCCACACTCCGCTAGAGACATGATGGTGTGACATGGAGAGGCAGCATCTGGTGGCACCGGGACTGGCAAGCGGGACGGGACGCCTGTTAGCACCCGCCACAAAGGGGTGGCCACAGGGTGGGGACAGGGATGGGGTGGAAATAAGGATGGGGTGGCCTTGGGAAGGGGGTGGCCATGTGGATGGGGTGGAAATAAGGATGGGGTGGCCATGGAAATGAGGTGGAAGTAAGGATGGGGTGGAAATAAGGATGGGGTGGAAATAAGGATGAAGTAGGCATAGGAATGGGGTGGCCATGGGGATGGGGTGGAAATAAGGATGGGGTGGCCATGGAAATGGAGTGGAAATAAGGATGAAGTGGCCATGGAAATGGGGTGGAAATAAGGATGAAATGGCCATAGGAATGGGGTGGAAATAAGGATGAAGTAGCCATAGGAATGGGGTGACCATAGGAATGGGGTGGCCATAGGGACAGGGTAGAAATAACAATTCAGTGGCCATAGGAATGGGATGGCCATAGGAATGGGATGGCCATGGGAATGGGGTGGAAATAAGTGTGAAGTGCCCATAGGAATGGGCTGGAAATAAGGACACAGTGGCCATAGGAATGGGGTGGCCATGGGGACGGGGTAGAAATAACAATTCAGTGGCCATAGGAATGGGATGGCCATGGGAATGGGTTGGAAATAAGGATGAAGTGGCCACAGGAATGGGCTGGAAATAAGGACACAGTGGCCATAGGAATGGGGTGGCCATGGGGACAGGGTAGAAATAACAATTCAGTGGCCATAGGAATGGGATGGCCATGGGAATGGGTTGGAAATAAGGATGAAGTGGCCACAGGAATGAAGTGGCCATGGGGACGGGGTGGCAAAGGAAATAAAGATGGGGTGTCAATGGGGACAGGGTGACAATAAGGATAGGGTGGCAGTAGGGAGGACGTGGTCATGGGAATGAGGTGACCACAGGACAAGGGTGGAAATAAGGATGAAGTGGCAATGGGGAAGGGGTGGCCATGGAAGTGGAGTGGAAATATGGATGGGGTAGCAGTGGGGACAGGGTGGCATGGGGACAGGAATGGACAGGTAACAATGGGGTGGGCAGGGGATGGCAATGAGTATGAGGTGAAAAGAAGGATGGGGTGACAACATGGTGACCATGGGGATAGGGTAGCAGAGGGTGACAATGGGGACAGGCTGGCCATGGCAATAGGATGGAAATGAGGATGGAATGGTAACAGCAACAGGGTGGCAATGAGGACAGGATGGCAATGGGAATGGGGTGGAAATATGGAAAGGCATCAGCGTGAATGGGATGTCAATAGGAATAGGGCAGAAATAAGGATGGGGTGGCCATGGGGATGGCTCCCATCAGCCCTCACATGTCCCACAGTAGCACCCAGCCCCTCCATCCTGCCCTCCTGCCCCCACAGTGGCTGTGAGATGGCTACCAGGAGCACCCGGCCACCGCAGCACCCGGCCCAGGCAGGGTCAATATTTGCATTTGATTTGCAAGCGTTTCCTCCCCCCAGATAACGGCGGGGCTGCTGCACGTACAGGAGGGAGAAGCACTGGGTTGGGTTAATTATTAGTGAACATGCAAATTCCCCGTCCACGAGATAACAATAAACACCGTGATTTCAGCGAGATAAACAGGGCTTTAAATTTCCAGCAGCCTTTACTGGTGTAAAAATAAGCGTCCCTTATTTATTTAGCTCCTTTGAGAAACCACATCAGTCCCCAAACACAGTCTTTTACTGTCAAGCTACAGTAGAAGCCTTTATAGGCAGCGAAGATCCTGACAGCTACCCCTAGCACAACCATCTTTTATTCATGCTCATAATATAAACTGTATTGCCTCAGAAACAAAAGGATTTAACTCGCTGCTGGCCGGGTGGCAGCGGCCGAGCCGAGGTCCCTGCTGGGGGCACGTGGTTGGGATGGCTTTGCTCTGATATCCCACATCTCTTCATCCCTCAGGATGCCTCCTCCTAGGGACAGCGCTGAGACAGAGCCCTGCTCTGATGCATCAGCACATCCACGGATAAAATAAGCCAAAATAAGAATTCCCCCCCCAGCCCAGAGCCATTAGGCAAAGCCTCGGTGCTCTGCGGTTCCGAATCCCACCCTGCCTGCACAGACACAGGAAGAGCAGCGGCTACAAGAGTGGTTCGTATTTAATAATGCAATTTATATTCCACTCTCAACATAAACTATTGTAAAGGCACACTAATGTAAAAATACATCTGGCTTGTCAATAGTTTATCTTCTGGATCTGCATCTAAATCCCTGGGCATTCTTGACTTATGGCTGCACCAGTGTCTAATGAATAAAAAGGTGCAAATTATAGGCCTTGCTTTAATGCTCATCATAAAATTAGATGATAGTTGCAAAAGCTGCATTCTCCTGCCCACAGTGCAGCAATGGTAAGCTATAAATAAAGTGTATTTAATGTATCCCAGCGCTGCGCAGAGCCAGGAAACAGTATGTTACTGCACAGCCTTCAATGGATCCGCCACCAGTTCAATGAAGTGATAACTGATCCATCATGTGAATTTATGTTAACTGTCTGCTCGCAAAGTCACGGCCCCAGCACTGTAAATAGCCCACAATCCTTCCAGCCCGGCCTGCCTGCCAATAAACCTGTCACCGGCAGCCTGGGAGCAGCCACCTTAGGACACCGCAGACAAACCATTACAGCTTGGGTTTCCTCCTGGTTTTTCCATTGCTGCCGTGCCTTGGTTTACCAGCAGCCCAGCACCCCCCTCCTCGGGGCTTCCCAACCCCGTGTGATGCTTTTCCACCTCCCTGGAGCTGTCACATCAGGGATGAGGGAAGCCCAGATGGGATCCGGGGGCTGCGGGTGTGTGGGTGGGATGGCTCCTGTTCCAGCCAAAGGCAGATGATGGGAAGTGGGGGACAGGCTGGAAGTGGAGCCCCTCCTGTTGGAGTTCCTGCAACAGGGTGGGATGTAGAGCCAGGAGGGATGGAACAATTCGCTGGATGGGGACAGAAATGTAACTGCATCGTGACTGGAAAGCATCCTCCTCTGGCTGAGATGTGTTCCAGGGCTGGCACCTGGGAAGGACACATCCCTGGGAAGAAGTTCCTGGGAAGATGTGGTCACCAGGAAGAAGATGTGGTCCCCAGGGAGCAGATATTCTCAAGAAGATGTTCCCAAGAAGCAGATGTCTTTAAGAAGGAGATGTCCTTGGGAAGATGTCACCCCCTGGAAGGAAACATCCCCAGCAAGGACGTCCCTGGTAAGATGTCCCTGGGAAGATGATGTCCCAGGGAAAGACACATCCCCAGTTAGAGGATAACCCTGAGAAAATGTGGGAAGGAGATGTATCCCCAGGAAGCAGATGTCTTTAGGAGAGATGTGCTCAGGAAGGAGATGTGCTCAGGAAGAAGACATCCCTGGAAGGAGATGTCCCCAGCAAGGGGACATCGCTGGGAAAGTGTCATCCACAGGAAGAAGATGTCTCTGGGAAGAAATCATCTCCTGGAAGGAGACATCCCCCACAAGGATGTCCCTGGGAAGGTGTCACCCACAGGGAGGTGTCTCTGGAAAGGTGTCAGGAAGAGGATGCCCTGGGAAGATGTGATACTTAGGAAGGAGATGTGTCTGACAAGATGTCTCCAGGAAGACAGAGTCCTGGGGAAGATATTCCCAGGAAGCAGACATATTTGGGAAGGAGAAGCCCCAGGAAGGAGACATCCCTGGGAAGATGTCATCCCCTGGAAGGTGACCTCCCCAGCATGGATGTCCCGGGGCAGGTGTCACCTGCAGGGATGTGTCATTGGGAAGAAGATGTCCCAGGGAAGAAGACATCCTTCAGGAAGGAGATATCCCCCTTCAAACAGCCCAAACCCATGGAGCCTCAGCAGTGAGAGAAAGGAGACACAGAGATCCTTGGGCAGCAAGGTGGCACCCAGAAGGACACGGGGGACTTGCCATCACCCTGCCCTCATTAACGTGGGGCTGAGCAGCCCCTAATAATAGCAACAGTAAATTCTCCTACCCAATTCGGGTCCATTTCTATAAATAATGTAGAATCTTTTTATTTACTGACAGGTTGTAAAAGTATCAGTGAGAATAATGTGAAATCAGGCGCTGCTGAATAATTCATGGCAGCAGCTCTGCTCTCCCCGTCCCCACACTCCCCTGGCCCCGGCGTTTACACGACAGCACCTTGTGCCTGGGTTTATCTCATAAAAACCAGGACTAACGACCTGGCACTAATTCTTTATCAACAGAGACTTTTACAGCGAGGGGAGGAGGAAGGAAATAGAAAGAAATAAAAATAACCCCGGGTGCACCCTATAAAAAATGCATGGGCCCATGTCCTCGCCTCCGCACGGAGCCGGCCATCCCCGGCTCCTCCCATCTGTAATTCCTCACAGACCCCACAGCCTCTCCAAAAATCAGTATTAATTAGCACCCACAGTCCCACACTGGGGTAGCATGTGCAGAAGAGTGGCACAATCCTGCTGGGACATGGGGACACTGGCAGGACCCATGGGAACACCAGGAGGACTGAGGGAGAGACTGGCAGGACCCATGGGGACACTGGCAGGAACTGTGGGAACACCAGGAGGACTGATGGAGAGACTGGCAGGACCCATGGGGACACTGGCAGGAACTGTGGGGATGGTGACAGGACCCATGGGAATGATGGTAGGACCGTTGGGGACACCAACAAGACCCACAGGGATGATGGCAGGACTCAGAGGGATGGTGACAGGACCCATGGGGATGGTGACAGGACCCCTGGGAACACTGGCAGGGCCCACAGGGATAATGGCAGAACCCCTGGGGACAATGGCACAATGCTCCCTGTCCCCATGCCACCCTCAAGGATGCCAGCCTGGGGCAGCAAACCCCAGCTGGGGGGCAGATGGGTTAAATTTGGGCAGAAAAAGCTGATCACTGGGGCAACTAATCCCTGTAACAACCTGATCTGGTGTCCCTCATCCCTCCTGCCACCGCTGAGGGCGATGGGGACAGTGGGGACCCCCCCTGCAGCCACCCCCATCCCCTCCCCAGAACAATACCTACCCGCCGCTGTTTTGATGTGCGGCACAAAGCCGGGAGAGCTTTCCATGTAACATGATAAAAGCAAGTCCCCAGCCAGCACAATTATTTGATAATTCTCCCTTAACACCCATCAAATTAAAGCAATGTCCAAGGGCTGCCTGAAGTGGCACTGATAGGTATTAAACTTTAATGAGATTTAATGGCACTGCCCTACTTTTTAAGTGCTCGGGCCTACATTTATGAACATTTAATTTCCCGGGCCCTGACCTCTTTTTTTTTTTTTTTTTTTTCCCCTTTTCCCCATGGCCCCCCCTGCCCGCCCACCAGCACAGCTGGATTCTGTTAGTGCTGGCAGCTGCCCCAGCCCGGGATGCTCGGGATGCTCGGTCAGCCCTGAGCCCATGGAAATCTCCAGACACTGCAGGGTGAGATCTTGACTCCTGCAGGGAGCAGAGCAGGGAGGGGGAGCCCAGGGAAAAGCCAGGGGGGAGGGGGGGTGTAGATGTGATTCACCAAGAGCAGCCAAATTTATGGAATGACTTAATTAATTTGCTCTTGGGATGGAATGACACTGCGAGTCCCAGTGGTTTGAGGGCCCTCATTGTGCTGCAATGGTTTTGTTTAAGCACCCCTGAAAAGTAAATGTGTCCCCACTGCAAACCCACTGTGCCAGGGCAAATTTGGGGGGGTCAGACCCCTCAAAGCCCCCAGGGACAGAGCACAGCCCACTGAGCCAGTTTATTGCTGCCCTCTAGTGTGTAAGGGACAGCCCAGGCCTGCTGTCACTTGTCCCCCTCCCCACGTGTCCCCCTGGCCACTTGGCCACCTAGAATGCTGCGTCTCAAGTGGGGACAGCTGATGAGATGCTCAGAGCCCTGACAGACAGGGTTCCAGAGAGCACCAGCCCAGCACCCCAAAATCCCACTCATGCTGCAAGATGGGCACAGACCGATCACATCAGTGACACTGGGCATCACCTCCTGCCCCACGGCATGGCCAGCCCAGGTTTGGTGGGGCTTGGAGCAACCTGGACTAGTGGAAGGTGTCCCTGCCCATGGCAGGGGGTTGGAATGAGAGGAGCTTTGAGGTCACTTCCAACCCAAACTATCCTGTGATTCTGTGGTCCTGGTGGGATACAGGATGCAGCATTTCCCTACACTGAGAGTACCAACCATGAACAGGGGCTGCTGGCGTGGGTGACCACTCATGGCATGAGAAACTGAGGCACACACCAGGGCAGCCAGGCTTCTGAGCTGGAAATGTCCCTCTCCCGCCTTCCCAGCACCCACCCCAACTGCAGGGAGCCCAGCAGCAGGAATGCAAAGGCAGGGCAATAAAAGGGAGTGTTATCAAGCGCCAGCAGAGCTGACAGCTCAGGGAGGAGAGCAGGCAGGGAGGGAAAGGAACAGAAAGGAAAAAAAAAAAAACCACCCCACCCTTAACCCCGAGATCACTTATCATTCAGGCTGCATCACGCATCTAGAAAGTGCAGACACAAAAATGTAATGTCATAACATTCACAGTTCAATAACCTTTGCTTCACGAGACGGCTTGAACTGTCAGAGGAGCTGGAAGGTAAATATTTCAGCGCCCAGGCACTGAATGCAAAGGCGTGGGGAGGGGGTCGGCCTCGGCTTTCCTGGCTCGCCTCGACACGTTCAAATATCCCCCGCCGTAAATCCCGGCCGGCGCTGGGGAAAGGCCGTGGCACGGATAAAATACGAGCAGATATAAAGCCAGACACCTTTATTGTTCAGCAAAGTCTTCCAACAAGTTATGAACCCGCAGCTTGACCCTAACCCATCATCTTGTTATACAGCGGAAACAAAGGCAGCGCCGGGAGCCGGGGCTGGAGCGGGGCAGGATGCGGGTGGGAAGGAGGAAAATCCAGCCTGCCTCCTCCACGGGGGGTATTTGGGTGTAATTCATCCCTAAACCCCACATCTACCACGCTCCAGGCTGCCTGTGGGGAGCAGACCCTGTGCTAGTAGCCTCCCTGCCAGGTTCAAGGGTACAGAATTCCCTTGGCCGGGGTTAACAGGAGCAGGACCCAGCAAACACCGATTAACCAGGACGGCTCATGTGCTGTGCAGGCAGGAGGAAGGAGATTGCACAGCCAAGGAACAACGGCTGCAGGGGGGGTGGCAAACCAGTGAGGGATCTGAAGGGGAGCAGAGAGATTTCCCAATGGGGAAAAATTCCCCTAACAGCACTGGGAAGGTGTTGGCAAAGGCACAGCATGGCACAGAGGGCAGGCCCAAGGTGTCTGCACAGCACAGTGAGCAGCAGCCTGGTGTCCAAACCAGCTGCACGGCACAGTGGGCAACAGCAGTGCCAAGCAGCTTGCGTGGCACGCTCTGCACAGCCCTCCCCGCCGCGTGGCACAGCTGGGGACAATCAGATCCACCTGCCTGCAGCTGGGCTGGCACCCCCAAAGCGCCAACGCTCACAGGGGAGCGGGACACCCCAAAGCGCCAAGCAGGCAGGGTGTCAAAGGGGGCACGGCCGCGGTGAGGAACAGTTAAACGGCCCCCGCCCGCACGGGGCATGTGGCAACAGGCAGCAGCACACCCTGCCCAAACACCTGCTACCGCCGCGCTGGCACGGGGCGAGCGCCCGGGGCGGGCACGGCAGCGGCGGCGGCGGCGGCGGTGGCGGGGAGCACGCCAGGGCCCGCAGCGAGAAGCGGCATGTCTGCGCTTGGCAGCACAACAGAGAGCAGGTGACAAGCGCGCCGGCGGTCGCTTTATTACAGGAAGCCGGCACGCAAGCATCTGACGCTGCGCTGCCCGGAGAGAAAATAAAACACCCCCCTCTCCTCTCCCCTGCCATTAACAATCCCTCTGCAGGAGCAGGGAAGGGCCTGTGGATGAGGGAGGTGGGTGCCCTGCTGGAAAATGTGGCATCATAGCTCAGCCTTCCCCCCCTGCACGGCTCCCAAGGCCAAGTAAATCCCAAGGGAGTAAAATTACGTGTGTGTGCACAAACATTTTTCCTCGGCAAACACTCCCCGAGACAACAAAATCAGCCGCCCCTGCACCCGTTCCTGCGCCGCCCCGCTCCTCTGACCCAGCAATTAGAGGCAGGCATTAATATTTAAATATTGCCAGCTCAGGAGAAGGGAAATCAAATAAAACACGCCAGCGTGCCGGCAGCACATCCAGCTCCTGCTCTGTGAGCCTCAAAGAGGGCGCACAACAGCAGTGGGGTGCTGTGCCACACTGCTGGGGACACCAGGGTATTGATGTCACAAGGGGAACCCCCTTAGTGGGCCAAATCAGGGTGAGTGAATGGTGGGGAAGCAGCAGTGATGCTTTTGCTTTCTTAGCTGGGGGGTTTCAAAGGAACCCCAACACCATGCTGACCATGTTTTGGGGTCCCCAGTCCCCCCCATCCACACAGCACCCACCTGCAGCGTGCTGGGGACACACACATTCAGGTTGTCCCCCCCCCCGAGTGTCACCCCCTGGTCCCGCGGGTGCTGGGAGGCGGCGCTGGGCCAGCAAAGAGGATTTACTGCTCAACGCAAGGGGCTTTAGAGGCAATAACTTTCCCTCCTCTTGACTTAAATGGATTTGAAACTTCAAAAAGGATCGAGGGGGCAGGCTGCCAAGCGGCCGCCCCCAAGGGCTGACCCCGCAGGGGCTGGGGGGGCCGAGGGGGGGCTGCGAGCCCAGCCGTGGCCAACGGCCGTGGCAGATAAGGGCTGGGGGGGCCCAGCAGGCTCTGAGATAAGGCAGCCACCGTTACAGGCACAGGAGATCTGGGGTGCTTCCTCCCGCCCCACGGTGCAACCGCAGCGGGGTGCCGGGCTGGGGGGACATGGGGGGGGACGTGGGGCAGCCAGGGCATGAAGCACGAGGCATGGCCAGGGCCAGTTCAAGGGCAATCCCCCTGGCAGCTTGCCCAGGCCAAGCTCTGTCCTGGCTGCTCCTTCTTGGGGCTCGGTGGGGCTGCCCTAGAGCACCCCACAGGTGGGTGATGCACCCCAGCACTGCCAGCACACGGTGGTCTGGGTTTGGTGGCAGAAGCCATCTGCTGCTGCTCACAGTGAGACCAAGCCTTACACCCAGCAGTGCCAGGGCTTGGGGACAGAGGTGTGACCCATGGCACCGTGCCCTGATGTGGGGGAGAGCACCACTGCCTTCCACAAAGCCCCCAGAACAGCCCCTCCAAACCTCAACCTCCCACGGGCCAGCCAGCAGAGTAAAGGAGAGGGCTGGGAGGCCAGAGGAAAACAGAGCAGCAGCAATTAAAACTAACACCCCCTCCTCAAGCTGCCCCCCAGCCTGCACCCCTGTCCCAGCCGCCGGCGTGCCAGGAAAGAATAAACTGTCCTGCGTCCTTCGGCACCCCCCCTGCACCCCCCGGCAGCCTGGCCCCCCGCCAAAGCCACCATCTCCTCTCTGCAGCTCCCTGCCCTGCAGCCAGCACGCTCACCCCCCTGCACCGGCCAGAACAGGCCCTGTGTGTGCACACAGGAGCTCAGCCCCAGCGGGACGTGCAGGCACACGCACCTCGAGTGCCCCCAGCCTGGGGTCACCGCGGTTGTGCAACACCCGCACACACGCGGCGTGCTCGCAGCCAGCCCCCCCTGCACGCTGGTTTTTCAGCCATGTGGGCCCCGCTGGGCTGAGCTGGGCAGGCCGCAGTGGCCGTGGCACTGCTGGCAGGTCACACCAGCAGGCTGGCAGCGCACAGCAGCCGGGCGCACGCCCGCCTCGCTCACACCCACAGACCGCACGGGCTCACCCGCTGCTCGCCGGCGCACGCGCGCCCTTGCAGGAAGAGGCGCTGGCTTCCCGCTGCCTCTTCCCTCCATTAACTCCCTCCCTGGATCTGGATCCTGCTCGTGGCCCCAGCAGCACTCACCCACCCCACGGCTCTGTGCCCCCAGCCCAGAGCAGGATGGGGATGAGGATGAAGGGCACTCACCCCTGCTGCTCCAAGGACACTTGGGGACAGATGCTACGGATGGGGAACTCGACAGATGTCACCCACTGGGGACTGGCACCCGTGTCACCATGCAAAGCAGACGTGGGCACCAGCAGGGCACCGCGAGCCAGCAGCCCCAGGGCGAAGGGCACGGCAAGGCAGCACAGGCAGGGCTGGAAGAGCCAGCATGGAGTGGAGCAGGGCAATAAAGGCAGAGGCAGGTGAGACTGGCACAGGGTGCAGTGCCCGCGCTCCCCATGTCCGGCTCCATCAGCAACACGGTCCCTCCCCAGCTCTGGTGGTCCTGGGCGTCCAGAAATTTGGATATACAGCAGAGGAGGGTGGGTAAACTGAGGCACAGCCCCTGTAAACTGAGAGGGACAGGCAGCAAGGCAAGAAGGGTCAAGGTCAGGGCCACCGGGTGCCCTGCCAGCCATGGGAAATGACCCCAAGGGTCTCTCTGGAATGTGGGTCATTGGGACTGGGCACCTCAGCTGGCCCCAGACCCTGAGGCCGCAGAACCCAGAGGGTCTCATCTCCCCACAACATTCCCCAGCTGGATCCACAACTCCAAAGCAATCTCCATTTTCCACACCATGGGGTCCCCCAAGGCCGGGGTGACCTCTGTCCACAACACCACAGGGCACCTGAAACTTGGGGTGACCTCTGTCCCCACCAGGATGGGGTACCCCTCCACGAGGGCGACCTCCACTCCTCACACAACAGGGGCCTCCAAGCCAAAGGCAACCTCCATGCTCCAGGCCACAGGGTCCCCCTGCCTCAGGGTGACCTCCATCCCCCAAACAACAGTGTCCCCCAGAAGCTCAGGGTGACCACTGCCCTCTATATCACCCCCCAACTCTGGGGTGACATCAGTCCACACACAAGGGGGTCCCCCAGCTGCAAGGTGACCCCCAACCCCCGGGCAACCGTGGGGTCTCTCAACCCCAGGGTGACCTTGGTCTCCAAAACACGGGTTCCTCCAGACCCAGGGTGACCTCTGCTCCCCTGACAACGGGGCTCCCCAGTCCAGGGTGACCTCCATCCCCCATACCATGGGTTCCCCTAAACACAAAGCGACCTCTTGCCCCTTAAACCATGAGGTCCCCCAACTCCAGGGTGACCTCCATTCACCAAACAACAGTGCCCCCAAACCCCAGGGCGACCTCCACCTCCTATATCATGGGGTCTCCAAACCCCAGAGTGACCTCCATCCCCCACACCACAATCTCCGCCCCAGGGTGACCTCTGTCCCCCAAACCACAAGGGGGGTCACCCCAAACCCGGCTGACCAGCAGAGAGTTTGGATGGGGGGGGGGGATGGCGGGATTTGCGAGATGCAGGATCACACCAGCCCCATCCCACTCCCACCGGGGGGGGGGGATACCCATGGAGGCGCTGATGGGGGGGGTCCCCATGGAGGTTGGGGGTCACTCACCCGCGGGCCGCGCCGTCCAACGGGGGCTGCGCTCCTCCATGGGCAGCGCCGGAGGGAGCGGAGCCGAGCCGAGCTGAGCCGTGCCGAGCCTTCCCCCGCCGCTTCCTGCTTCCCTCGGCGCCCGCCCGCCGCCCCGAGAGCCGCACGGCTGGAGCGTGACTCACCGGGGGCCGGGCCGGGCCGGGCAGGGCAGGGCAGGGCAGGGCAGGGCAGGGCAGGGCGGCGGGGGCGGCGGGCACGGCACCGGCACCGGCACCGGCAGCGCGCACGGGGGCTCCCGGAACGGGGATGCTGGGCCGGGGGTGGGACAGCCCACCTGGGACCACCCCCCCTAATTTATCGGTGCTGGGGGTCCCAAAACAGGGGTGCTGGGGACAGCCCACCTGGGACCACCCTCCTAATTTATCAGTGCCGGGGGTCCCAAAACAGGGATGTTGGGGACAGCCCACCTGGGACCACCCCCCCTGATTTATCAGTGCCGGGGGTCCCAAAACAGGGGTGCTGGGGACAGCCCACCTGGGACCACCCCCCCTAATTTATCAGTGCCGGGGGTCCCAAAACAGGGATGTTGGGGACAGCCCACCTGGGACCACCCCCCCCTAATTTATCAGTGCCGGGGGTCCCAAAACAGGGATGCTAGGGACAGCCCACCTGGGACCACCCCTCCTAATTTATCAGTGCCGGGGGTCCCAAAACAGGGATGTTGGGGACAGCCCACCTGGGACCACCCCCCCTGATTTATCAGTGCCGGGGGTCCCAAAACAGGGATGCTAGGGACAGCCCACCTGGGACCACCCCCCCTAATTCATTGGTGCTGGGGGTCCCAAAACAGGGATGCTAGGGACAGCCCACCTGGGACCACCCCCCCTAATTCATTGGTGCTGGGGGTCCCAAAACAGGGATGCTGGGGACAGCCCACCTGGGACCAGCTCCCCTAATTTATCAGTGACGGGGGTCCCGTGGGGTCGCTCCTCAGTGTGCCAAAAATTAGGGTGATGGGGCTGTCAGTCCTGATCACAGCCCCTCCCCAAATGTAGAGATGAGGGGATGCCTGATCAGGTGCTGATGGGGGTAAGAGGTTGGGGTGGGATCCAGGCCTTTGACCTGCACCCCAAAACTGCTCCAAGATACCCTGGGGCTCAGGGGTGCCCCAGCACAGTGAGCACACAGGGTGGTCCTGAGCCCAGACCCTGCAGAAATAGAGGGTGTTCCCAGGGGAGCCCCCTCGGGGCACCCCAATGCTCCAGGCACCCCCTGTACCAGGCGTGGGAGAGGGACCAGCACTGTCCCTCCCAGGTGGGGATGGTGGTGGTCACTCCTGTGCCACGCCACCATCACCAGGGCTGGGGGACACCAGTGACACCAGTGGGGTGGGGCTCAGCCCACTCGCACAGGAGGAAGTTGCCCATCATTCACTGGCCACGCCAGTCAGCCCCACGTGCCAGACAGGCTCAGCTGGCTCGGACAGGCCAGACCCCCACCTCCCTCGGGCAGCAAGGAGGCTCCAGTGAGGAATCTCACCCTGGCACTGCCAGCCATGAACTGGCACCTCTGGAGGAGGAGACACAGGCCATGACAGGGACACCCAGCCATCCCTAAACAAACTGCCACACCACCCCCAAATCCCTTCCCACCTCACCCTCACCTCTGCATCCCCTCCATCCTCCTCCTCTTCCTCCAACAGGCCCCAGTGCCCGCCACGCCGGTGCTGCCGTGGCGTCTCTGCTGCCTGCCACCCCCCAGTCCTCCTCGTGCTTCCCCCCCACCCTCCTCGTGCTTCCCCCCCCAACTCCCTTTTCCCGTTCTATTTTAAATTTTTATTGCATTCTTTTTAAAGAATACAGAGGAACAAATGCCCTTATCAGCAATTCTCACAAGGTATAAAGAGCTGCTTTTATCTCCTGCCTTTACTAATCTAGAGCGAGCCAATGCCTGTTAATTTTTTAATTTTCCTGGTGAATGCATTTGTGGTTCCGTCAGCATCCATCCGGACACACACACAGGATCCCCCCGGCATCCCAGCCCAGCCACCCTGGCATGGGATTGGCACCGTGCTGGCAGAGCTGTGGCTCATGGTTTGGCAACCACAAAGGGATTTAGTGCACTGGGAAGTCCCCTGTGTCACATGAAGCTCTCCAGGACACCCCGGGATGTGTCACCACCCCCAAGATATGGAGGTGCTCCCACAGATGCCTGCCTGGCCACAGGGAATGCTGGCAGTGTGGGTCTCCACACTCAGCACGGGGATAGATCCACGCCAAGCTGTCCAGATGTCATTGTCACCCTCTCTGGCCGAGGTCCCCGAAGGGGCAAAGGGGGGTCAGCCCTGTGTCCCCCCCAGGAAGGGAGGCAGCGCGGGCCGTCCGCTCAGCAGGGCTGGGAGCGCAGCAGCCGGACGCGGCGCGCAGATGAGATGTGGCAGGCGTGTAACAAGCCATTAGTCACTGTCACCTTTGCCCGGCAGCCACTGGCAGGGTAATAAATCCCGGGCTGACTCCAGCGGGCCCGTTCCAGGCCACGGCTCCCAGCTTGCCTCCGCACCACTGCCGGCTGGGCTGTGAGCAGCTTGTAAATGCATCCTGCCCCCCTTTCCCCCTGGGGGACACAGCACCCCAAACCACAGCCAAACCCCTGTGGGGCTGATCGATGGGTGACGTGGGCCACTGCATTCCTCAGAAGCAGGAAGGGGAATTCTTAGGGAATGTGAGGGGTCACAAAACCCACCACCAAGCAGCCCCCTGGCCCTGCAGGCTCTCCCTGCCTGCCCCAGCTTCCTGCCCGCTGCACCTTGCGGTTCCTGACTCTTCCCAGCCCAACGCCAGCAGCCGGCATCGGCGGCTGTTACCGGATCAAAGGAGCCTGGCATGGGCCAGCACAGCGCGGCCCGGCGCGCCCGCCGGGAAGGGCTGGCAAACAAGCCGGGCCAGGGAGGCGGCAGGCGGGAAGCACGCATGATACCTCTGCTAAAAATGCTGCTGCTCCTGACGGACAGGGCGGCCGAGTCCCCGGAGCCGCGGTCCATCCCAGCCCCGGGGGCCCCCCAGCTCCCCGGCACAGCCAGCCCAGCACCGCGGCTCTCCCTGGCGCCCACGGCCTGACTCACAGCCCCGGGGACTGCGGCGCTGTCGGGGTCACCTTCCCAGCGGGGTGTTGCATCCCAACCCCTTCACCGGGAGTCCCAAGCAGCATATCAGCATATGTGATGGCCACCCCACAGCGGGACAGGGGACATCCCTTGGGAATGGCAGCCTTGTACCCTCTGGTATCCCCTCGGTATCACCTACTTGTGGCTCCAGCGTCCGCACCCTCCGCATCCAAAGGCGCCCGCTGGCCGACGTCCAGGACAGTGCCGCCCGTGCCCGGGCTCTCCCCAGCGCTGGCCACTCGGTGCCGGGACTCGCCGGCCGCAGGCTTGGTGGCGGCTGTCTCCAGGGACGAAGAGGACGCCTGGAAGAGAAGAAGCAGGACGGAGACTCAGCGCCGTTGTGTCTCCTGGTCAGAGCAGCACCAGCACGGGTGGGGGGCACGGGGAGGGGGGGCACAGACACAAGATGCTTTTGTTTTCCTGGCGGCCGGTGCACGTGGCCAGCGCGGGAGCCGCACGCCAGCCCGCGCCGCGGGGCTACAGCTGGACCCGGCCCATGGCTCCCAGCACAGCCAGACAAGAAAAGGCTGCAGGGGGGGTGAGGACATGAATCAAAGCGGCGTCCCCTCGCCCGCCGGCGGCAGCTGGCCGGTTAGGCAGCTCCCGATTACTCAACCGGGCAGTGTTTACTCGAGATCAACAACCCCCCATCGCCTTCCCTGCCAGGCAGGCGAGGGAAACGTGCTGCTGGGATGGGGATGGCACTCCTGCTGTGCCGTGTTTGGGGACAGTCCCCCTGCTCGACTCCCGGGGGTTTGTTGTAGCTGTCACCCTCCTGCCCAGGCACACAGCTTGGGCTGTCACCGCTCCTGTTTAGCTTTAATAAAGCATCAGCCAGTGACACCACGCTCATCCCAGTGCCACCCTGGGAAAGGCACAGGTTCACAGGATGCTGTGCCCACCCCGGGTACAGTGGGATGCAGGTGACCTCCCCCTGCCACAGGTGACATCCACAGGGCACCTGATTCGAGGACATCAGGACCATGGTGAGGATTTTATGTTGATCCTGTTTTCCAGGGGATTGCTCCTATAAACATCAGATGGATGGTTGGTTGATGCTTTGCAGGGAAGCCCTTAGACTCAATGAGCCACGCACACGAGCGGACGTATAAATTTACCGTTTGCTTCCTGGAAAGGTTTAATTTATGGAATCCATATGGCAGCGCCGCACAACCGCGAGCGCTTGGCACATCCCGTGAGTCCTCGAGTGCCACCACGTCCCAGCTCCAGCTGGCGGGGTGCCACCGGCTGCCCCGGTGATGGCAGGATGCTCTTCTCCTCCCCAGTGATTAACAGAAGGTGACTTTCACGGCGGGCAGGGGACAAGCCCAAGGATCACTCCCCATCCCTGACAGCTTGGTGTGGGATCCCTGGAGGTGACAGGGATGTCTCAGTGGGGAGGCTGTGCCACTGCTCCTCCTCCAAGGACAATGCCACCAGCAGCAGCAGGCAGCAATCCCCTACCTGTGGGCATGGGAAAAGGCTGGGGCGCACGTTGATACCCGGAGCAACTAATCATTAATTAGCATTAATCACTCCCCATCATGTGTCACAGCAGCATTGGGCAAGACGCAACTGGGAAGTGCCAGACCAGAGTCTTGGTGGGGAAAGTGGATTTTGACAGCTGGGCCAAGGCTGGCACCCTCCTGCTCCCCAGGGAGCCCCCCACACCCCAACCCATCATCCCCACAGCACCAGCAGCCCCCACCCCCTCTATTTTCCTGCCAGGGGATGCTGAGATGCAAAGGAACCAGAGATGGGTCCCACCTGCCCAAGGGCAGCCAGGATCCCACCCCCCCTCCCCACCCGTGTCCCCTGGGACCCCCAGGCTCCACACAGAGCACCGGCCGCCTCCTTGCTTTAACTTCACCCAGCCCTATCTGTCAGCAAATCATCCCCGGTTACACAGATAAGGAATAATTGATGCAAAGGAGCCATCTGTTTGCGAACACGGAATATCTGCTCAATTAGGAGGGATCTGTCCACCCAGATAAAGCATGGCAGCAGCCCCTTGGAGCGGGGGCCTTCCTCCCCAGCCATGTCCTCAAAGACTCACCCCCAATTAGAGGTGAGCAGGTTGATTTGGGTGCTAATTTGCTAAGCAGCACCCTGAGGTGCTAGGGAAGAGGCTGGGAGGGAAGGGTGCTCTGCCACAAAGGGCTGAAATTTGAGGGGAGAGCTGGCAGATCTCCCATGTCCCACTGTGATGAAATTCAGCTCCTCCTGGCTCTGGGAGATGCTTATCCCACATCTTTGCAGGGATGGAGAGAGGGGATCAGGATCTGTGCCTGCTGGATGGCACTGAGCTGAGGCCAGCCTGCTCGTGACACACAGATGGATGAGCCTGAAACAGCTCCCAGGACATCCACAACAGGGATCAGGGACACAGGGCACAGCCTCAGCCACATCCAGGTCAGGGGTAGGTGTGCAGCAAGGTGACAGCAATGTGACATCGTTATGTGATGTTATTAACACAGGAAAAATGGAGCTGGCACGCAGGCCAGCACCACAAGTAACAAAACCACGGGGAAAAGGCTCCAACCAGAGCTGGCAGGGATGGCCCCATGGCATCACACTCCTCAAACCCCTCCTGGGTGGCATCTGTCCCAACCTATCCCAGCAGGTATGAAGGATGTGGAGAGCTTGAGTGGGATCAAAACAGAGCTGGGACAGGCACAGAGTGCCACTGCCAGACCCCACATCAGCCGTGTCACCTGTGCCCCACACCACCAGCACAGTGCCCCCTGCCCAGGGCAGGCAGCGTGGCAGTCTGGAGACAGAATGGCACCAAGAGCAGATGGCCCCATGTCCAGTGTTCCCACTGTCCCCAGTGTGTCCCTCCCCACCAAGGGCACATTCCTCCTGCTGCCATCACTGGGCTA
The DNA here is from genome assembly GCA_030060385.1 of Muscicapa striata striata. Lineage (NCBI taxonomy): Eukaryota > Metazoa > Chordata > Aves > Passeriformes > Muscicapidae > Muscicapa > Muscicapa striata. The sequence continues at coordinate 518,056 of JAREIS010000073.1, read as the reverse complement.
AATAAATACCTGCCAGCTCTGCCCCCAGCTTTGGGATGGCAGTGCTGGAGCGGGAAAGCAAAGGGCACGCCAGCACACTTCCTGTGCCTTCGGGACACCCAAAAACGTGGCTTCCCCACTCCGCCCCTCCTGCTGCTGGGACGGGAACACCACCCACGGGAACGCCGCGGGCACGGCAAAGCCCCCGCTGCACCGTCCCCTCCCAGGTGGCAGCACCCCGGAAAAGCCCTGTGTGCCAGCAGCCAGGGCTCCGGGGGTGGAGGCAATCTTTGGCTCTTGGCTGGCATCACCCCGGCACGGCGGCGGGCACAGAGCCCGGCAAGCGCCGGCACAGCCGCAGCGGCAGCGGGGCTTGGCACAGCGTCGGTGCCAGCTCCTGTGAGCGGGCAAGGGATGAGGCGAGGAGAATGCCCAGCACAGAGGGGCACATTCTTCACTTCCCAGGGGTGCAGAGAGGCCTGGGGGACACAAACCCCTGCTGTCCCCTGGCTCCCCCCGGGCCTGGGAGGCGGCGCTCAGGATAAAAGGTGTTTTTGGAGTGCTGAGGGCTGCAGGAGCAGGCTCCCCTCAGTTCCCTTTGTCACTGAGGCCCTCAAGCCCTCCAGCTCCTGCTGGGGCTTTTATCACAGCACAGCCCCTGCCGTGTGTTCTCCCCATACAGTTCCAGCTGCTCTTCCCTCCAGGAAGCCTCTGCCCTACTCATCCTTGTCCCTGAAAACAGAGGGTTTTCCCACAAGAGCAGGCTGGTGTGGCCCTGGGGAGCTGGGGTCCCTGCGAGTGGCGTGGCTTGGCCCTGATGGTTGCCCACGGGAGGGGTGGTGGCTGGGTCCATGCATCTCCACAGTATTTAAAGTTTCTCAGCCGTGTTTGCTGGCGGAAAGTCGGAACCTACAATTACAGCTGTGCTAACTCCTCATTAAAGAGGGGAAGGGGGGAAAGAAAAAGGAAAGAAACAAAAGGCTCCAGACTGAGATACTAAGTGCCGTTAACCCTTCCCAAGATGGGGATGTGGGCTCCATACAGCTGGAGGGATGGGTCCCAGGGGTGGCAGGTGACGCCGTGCACCGAGGGTCTGCCCAAGAGCACAGTGCCCACCCGGATCCCCGCTCGGTGTCCCGGTGCCGGCGGTGCCGCGGCGCCCGCGTGGGCACGGCTGCGGCTGTGCCGGGGCCGTTTGTCACGGCAGGGCTGCGGTTCCCTCTCGCTCTCCAGCAGCGACACCGTGACGCCTGCTGCAGGAGCCCACACAATATGTTCACACTCATCTCGCAGCTGCCCCCAGACAGCCCGAGGTGCCGGTGTGTGCCGGCAGAGCCGCGACGTGCCGAGAGCCCGGCCGGGAACTGGCACGGCTGGAAGGGGCTGGAGACTGTGGTCAGGCTGGATGCCACCACGGCAGACGAGGCTGGAAACACTACTGGATGCACCAGCAGCTTCCCATGCCCCAGCACACTCACCCAGGCTGTGCCACAAGCCCTGGGAACAGCGGGCAGGGGGACAGGCCTGGCTGTGACCCCCGTGTGTCACTGCAGCCACCCTGCACCACACGGAGCAGAAGCTGGTGCAACACACATCCCCCAGGACCCCATCCCCAACGAGGGTCCAACCCTGTGGCCACCTCAGCATGACCACAGCCCCCCTCATGCCCCATCCCCAGGGAGCAGAGGGTCCCTGTGTCACTCTCCAGCCCCCCCAACCCTCCCCTGGGCGACACCACCTCAGCGCTGCGGCCGCAGCGGCTCTGACAGCAGCTAACGAGCTGCAGGCAGCAATTTGGGTTATATATAGCCCCAAAGTGACTGCATCTAATTGCTCCAGCGCACACGGCCCCGCCGCGGGGTCCGGGCGCTGGCAGCGGGGGGACAGGGCCAGCGCCACGCGCTCAGCCCCCTCCCCCGGCTGTCACCCCGTGTGACCCCCCGGGCACCCTGAGGCTGGCGGGGCACAGGCATCACCCCATCCACGCCAGTCCCGAGGAGCTGGGCTGTTCCTGGCAGCTTTGTGCCGGGCCATAAGCGGCTTTGGCTAAAGCCGCCGTCCCAGCCCGTCCCAGCCAGGGACCCTAAGGAGCTTTTGTCCCCTCTCATTAAGGGGGCCACAGGGAGCAGCACCCAGCACCTCCTCTCCGCAGCCTGTGGGCTCCTGCCAGCTGCTCCGGCAGCCCCGGCAGGGAGGCACGGCTGCAGGGAGGGATGGATGGAGGGAAGGAGGGAGGGAGGGAGGTGCTCCCTTTGTGGCAGCCCCCATCCCCTTGCAGCAGCTGCCAGGCGAGGCGGCGGGCGCGCAGATGCGGCCGGGGGAGGTGCTGTGTGTGTCTCTGTGTGTGTGTGTGTGTGTGTGTGTGTGTGTGTTTTTTTTTAGGGGGGTCCCCCGCAGCGGCTCCCCACGCCGGCGGGGCAAGCGGCGGCCCCGCGGGGATGGGGAGCCGGAGCCGAAATTGTTTGCCAGCTTCCTCGAGACGGCACAATGCAGGGCGCGCAGGCGGATCCGGGGTCAGGGGTGAGAGCAGCAATAAGTGGTTTATGCCTTTTGTGAAGAGGCTGAACTGACAGCTCGCTGGATTAACAAAGACGTCCTCTGTTCCCGGGCAGGTCATGTGGAAAGCGCTGCGCCGACCCCTGTCACTTCTTTTTTTTGCAAGAACAGACATTTGTTCGCCAGCGAACAGGGAGGTGATGGAGGGGGAGGCGGGGGGCACGCAGCCGCCCTCTCCCGGCTTTTCCTCGAGCTCCTCGGGGGCTCTGGGCGTGGGGATCGGCGGCTGCTCGCTGCTCCGGCAGCCCTGGCCACGCCGTGTCACCTCCCGTGCCTCAGTTTCTCCAGGCTGTGGGAAAAGGCTGGTGGGGATGTCAGCACCTCTGCCCCATGCCCGGGCAGTGCTGTGCTCCACAACGCTCCAGGTGCACACAAAATTCCCCCTGTGCTCCTCCTTCCATCAGCCCAGCATCAGGCTGGCTGGGCAGGATGGATCCACATCCTGCTCGGTGCCTGTCCCACCGTGGGGACACAATCCTAGCTTGTGTTTGCCAGTCCCTGCCAGGCTGGGGAATGCTCCCTTCAGCCTCCTTTCAAGGCAGGGAAACTGAGGCAGAGGAGGATGTGAGCATCCCACAGCAGGGCTGGCAGCAGCGCTGCCACTCCTGGTCCCGGCCCTGCAGGGAACAATCAGCCTTTTCAAATCCGCAAGGATTTCCTCAAGGTTGTGCAGCACAGAGCCTCTGCTGTCACCATCAGACTCCAGAGTTAACAGCTGCAATGCTGCCATTCCACACCGACACAAACTGCCCTGCTGGGACAGTCACCCCCTGGCCTCAGATGTCCCTGCAGCTCCCACTTCTGTCACCAAACCCCAGCCGTGGCTCTAGGTCCTCCTGAGACCACAGGGCCCAAAGCTGGGATGGGAGGGATGCAGCTCAGTGTCTGCCACCCAAATCCTGCTGAGATTCCACAGGACACACAGCTGCTCAGCCCCAACCCCTGCTCCCCATCCCCATCCCAGGGACTCCCCAAACCAGCCCAGCTCACCCACCTCCAGCTCCAGAGCTGCCAGGCAGTCTGTGACCACTGTCCCCTCCCCACAACCCTAAATACCTGCCATGGGAACCAGAGGCTGCCACAAGGGGCTTTTCACTCCGGAAAACCCCACCCACCCCACAGCGGCTCATGTTTTCGGGACATTCCCACACGTGCCAACCCCCGCGAGCTCAGGGGTAAACTGAGGCAGGGAGGAGCAGCCAGGTGGGTGCAAGGCTCTGCTGGGTGAGAGGACACATCTGGGGGTCCCCATCTCTCTTGGGGAGGGGGCACGGCAATCCCAGCGAGGGCGATCAGCCCGCGGCACGGTGGCATTAAATCCCCAATCCGTGTCCCTCAATCCGCCGGGTCCCCCCTCTCCATCCCGCGGGCAGCTTAGCGCCCGTTCCCGGCTCCCTCCTGCCATCTAAAGACGGACTTACCGCCAGCACCGGCGCTGCCTTAAGCCGCAGATTAAACCTGAACCATCTGCAAGGGGAAACTTTAATGCAGGATAATACCTGCCACACACACCCCGCCGCCCCAGGGCCAGGTGGGCGCCGAACCCCGCGGTGGCATCGAGTCCCTGAGCGGCACCACGTCCCTCCGTGGGGATCTGAGGCTCTGCACATGATGTTCCCATCCTCCTGGGTGTCCCCATGCTGTCCCCTCCTGGCACAGCCCCATGAGGAACCATGCCCAGCCAGCCCCTACCTCGCCAGTCAGTGTCCCCCCCTAAGGCAGCCACCCCAAGCAGGGGACACCCAGGCACGTGGGGGGGTCCAGCCAAAGCCCCACCTAGTTAATTACTTTAAGTGATTAATGTCTCTTCATCAGGGCAGCAGATTAGACCCTGCAGCTGGGAGCTGTTTTCCCTCACAGTCTCCTCCCCCAGGGGACAACAAGGGGGTCCTGCACTGTCTCCATTTTCAGGAGTGAATCCCACCTCCCCAGAAAAGGTGGCCCAGGTGTCCTCTGTCCCCCCAGCCTGGCAAAGCCCCCAGACCAGCATCATCACCCTGGATGCAGCGGGGACATGGGGTCACTCAGGCTGTCCCTAGTGCTCGTGGGGACAAAGCTGGGCTGAGCATCACACAGCCAGAAATGACCTCTGGCAGGGAGGAGAGATTCCTGGGGGACAGGGAACCCCAAAGCTGGGTGGGGGAGGATGACACCTCCCCTCAGGACCCCAATGAATTACACAGAATCACAAATCCCCTGCTCAGGTCAGCAGGGAAAGGAGCCAGGGAGGTTTTCCAGCACCCAGCCCACTCCTGATGGGAGAATTTACAGCCAGGATCCACTATGGGCTCTGAATGAATGCTGAATCAGCACGTGGCCATTGGCACTGAGGGGATGGAGCTGGGGGGCTCTGGTGGCCCCAGGAGGGATACAGAGGGCACTGGGGTGAAATCCCTATGGCTGGGACCACTGGAGGAAAGCTGGTAGCCCAGCATCCCATCCCAGCCTGCTGCTCCAGAACCACCTCCAGCCCAGGATCCCTCAGGTGTCACTTTGGGAATGCCCAAGGATGGACAGAACCACCCCTAAGGACAAAACTCCCTCTGGCCCTCCCTTCACAGCCTGGATGCTGCATCCCAGGATGCTCAAGCCCTGGGATGCCCGAGCATCCTCCCAGCTGTGTCCGGGCAGCCCTCTGGCCTTGACGGCTGCCATCAATTTCCCGGGGTCGGGAATGGCAGGGCCAGCTCCCCGGCAGATCCAGCCTGTGCTCCGTGGCTGATTACAGCCATTTCCCTGCCCGTGCCCCCTCCCTGCTGTCTGCCTCCTGCCTCCGTCTGCTGCCTGGTTTTATGAGGGCCATTTCCAAGAGGTCGCTGGAAATAGATTTTTATCACCTCGTGATAAATATCGTTTATGGTGACATTACAGCCGTGCAGGGGGAGGGAGGAGAGGCAGGCTCCCAACCCCAGCTCCACGGGGCACTGGCTGGGCCCCTCCCCGTCCCTGTCCCCATTCCCGGAGGTTCGGGCAGCGCCATCCGACACCATCCATCCATCCAGGCGGCAGGAACAGAGGGAGCTGCATCATTAGCCCCGCGCGCCATTAAGCACTTAAAAAGCCATAGGAATAAGCCGCGCCATTAGCTGGCAAGCGAGCTGGGAGGGGAGGGATGCACGGAACCCAGCGTGGACCAGGGAATGCCAGCGCCCCGAGGGCAGCGCCGCCCCCTCCCGCACGCAGCTCCAAGGTGGAAAACCAGGGGCTTTCAGAGCTGACACATCGCTTCTGCACGGGGTGACGCCGCCGGGCGCCTCTCCAGAGGGACTTTTGGGCTCTTTGCTCATCCCCTCCTCTGCTTCAGGGATGGGGCTGGCACAGAAACCTGGGAGGAAAAGCCACGGCGGAGCTGAGAAGGGCCAAGTCACGACAGCGGTGGCCCCGCGTGTCGCAAGCCTGCACGGAGGTGACCCGGTGGCCCCGGGGAGCAGGGTCCTGCCCCGGCCGAGCCCGCAGCAGGGACAGCTGCCAAGCCATGCCCACAGGCAGCTGCCTCTGGAGAAGGGCATGGCAACGGGCAGGGGGCCAAGGCCGAGCTGCTCTCCGTGCCAGCCCTGCCACACACAGCGCTGGGCACTGGCCACCCCCAGGGAACAATTGCCCCGTTCACCAGCGCCAAGGTGAGGGGGTGTCACCTGTGGGGACAGAGGTACAGTCCCCTGGGACTGCTGCAAAGCAGCAGCAGAACTGCACACCCAGCAAAGAGCAACCATCGCCCGCAGGCACTGCCAGCCCGTGCCAAAAATCATGTTTGCTCTCCCCAGCCCTGGCACTGGGTACCTTGGGCAAGCCACCTCCTGCCCCGCTGCCTCAGTTTCCCCAGCTGGCAGGGACGGTGGGGCACAGGCAGGGCTTGGGCTGGTATTGGGGGGTGACCCCAGCCTCGTGTTGTGGCTGTGGTGACTTACTTGGGACGGGACCACGGTGTGGGGCTGAGACTTTATATGAGGGCAAGCATGGCCACGCTGCAGCACTGGCCACCTGGCATGGTGGCACGACCCCTCCTCAGCTCCCCACACCTGGTGGGCAGAAAACAACACCAAAAAGGACCAGTCTGGTCACCCTGATGGCACACAGGGCTGCATGGGGACAGCCAGCCCCACATGCAAGGACAAGGAGTGCTGGTGGTGCCCACTCTGTTTCCCTCTCTGCTGCCAGGACAGGTGCCTTGCTCATCCAGTGCCACCCCCATGTCATCATCCTTGCCAGCAGCTGTCCCCATCCCACCTTTACGTTCCCCAAGCCACTGCATCCCCTTGGGGACAAGGAGTCCCTTGTCCAACAGAGACCCTGGAACACCCGGCAGCAGGATGCCTGCAAAGCCAGCTGCCTCCTGTGCCCATGAAAGGAGATTTGTTCACCTGGTGAGTGGCTTGGTGACCCCAAGCCCAGCCCCTGCCACCACCTGGTGGCTCCTGGCAGGCAGGAGCCAGCACAGCCTGGCAGGGCCACCTCGCTGGTGGTGGCTGTGACCTCAGAGTGCAGCTGAGCTCCAAGCCCAGCTCTTGGCCCAGCTCATGGATGCTCTGGCCAAGGCGGGCTGGCAGCTTGGCACCCACCCTCCCACGGCGCCCTCCTCACCCCGGGCTGGCAGGGACAGGGCAGCAGCAGCTGCAGGAGGTGCGGACAGACGGACAGACAGCACGAGCACAGCCCCCTGTGTGCCACCCCGAGCTCTGGGGTGCGGGTCTGGGCACTGCCAAACCCCAGGTGGGTCACCCCACAGACCACCAGCACCTCTCACTGGGGGGACGAATCCCAGCTCAGCACCCCAGCAGAGCACCAGGGGTGTCCCCATCACCCACAGACAGAGCCTCGTGCTGCCAGAGGCCAAACACCCCAAACCCTTTGCCTACTGCCCCCCAGGAGCCAGATCTGAACCCCCCAAGGATGGGCACATGTGCAGCAGCCCCCAGGTTGGGGTGCCCCCCATGCACCCCCTTACAGCTGTGTATAGGCTGGTTAGGGTGCAGAAAAAACATTTTACTACTTTAAAAAAAAAAAAAAAACACAGAAGAAACAGAAAGTGCAGAAGGCACTTGGCAGCACCACATAAAGTTTGCAGCAAGTTTCACAAAGCCCCTCCACAAGTACCCACCGCAGGTCAGGGGGCCACAGGGGTTCCCCCACTGTGTCCCCAAACCCACCCACAACAGGCACCCCAAAAACACCCAGCAAAACTGGGGGGGACATGCAATAAGTCAGGGGGGGCACAGGGTTTATCCCCCCAACAATGCTCAAAGCTGGACAGGGGGTTACAGAGAGGGGTGCAGAGGCAGAGCTTGGGGGTACAGAGGGGTGGGAGGATACAGGAGGGGGTGGGAGCATTTAGGATGGGGATGGAGGGGTACAAGTGTGAGAGGCGGGGGGGGTACAGACAGAGATGAGGGAGGTGCAGACCGGGGCTGGGGGTACAGACGTGGTGGTACAGGGATGGATAATGGGATGGGATGGGATGGGATGGGATGGGATGGGATGGGATGGGATGGGATGGGATGGGATGGGATGGGATGGGATGGGATGGGATGGGATGGGATATTGGGATGGGATGGGATGGGATATTGGGATGGGATGGGATGGGATAATGGGATATTGGGATGGGATAATGGGATGGGATATTGGGATGGGATGGGATGGGATGGGATGGGATGGGATGGGATAATGGGATGATGGGATGATGGGATGATAATGGGATGGGATGGGATATTGGGATGGGATGGGATGGGATGGGATGGGATGGGATGGGATGGGATGGGATGGGATGGGATGGGATGGGATGGGATGGGATGGGATGGGATGGGATAATGGGATGGGATGGGATGGGATGGGATGGGATGGGATAATGGGACGGGATAATGGGATGGAGGGCACAGCCAGGATGTGTAGAGCGGGATGGGGTTGCAGGTAAGGCACAGCCCGAGGCGGGGAGGGCAGGGGCAGTGCTGCCCTGCACGTACCTGCGGGGCGCGGGGCGCGGTGCGGGCGGCGCTGACCCGGCGGCGGCAGCGGGAGGAGGCAGCGCCGCGCACACGCACACGCGCGGTCACATCCCGAGCAGCGGCGAGAGGCGGGGACACGCACACACACACACACACACACACACACACTGCTGGGGGAGGTGGGGGCTGCGCTGAGCTGGGGGGTCAGCGAAATTAATATCCGAGAAAAAGGCACTTACCCCCTCCGCAGGGCTCGCCACCGTGCCGCAGGGGGTGGCTGGAGGGTGGCGCTGCGAGGGGAGGGGGGGATCAAAGGCTGGGGGTGGGTGGATGGGGGGTCTCGCCAGCCCCCGCTGCCTGCCACAACAAAGAGCCAGACACAACAAAAGCAGCATATGGCCAGAGCCGCGCGGGGCTGTAAATTAAACATAAAGGGAAGATTAGATAATTAATGAGCGCTCCCGGGCCAGCCCCGGGGGAAGGGGAAGGGGGGAGCTGCCTGCTGCGGGGAGCCCCGAGCCCCCCGCCCAGCCCCGGCGGGGAGGGGGCCGGGGGGCACCTGTTGGGAGGGAGGATGGGCAGCGGCCGGGCCAGCCTCGCCAGCTGCTCCGGGGCGAAGCCTAAGAGGATTAGCAGGGGCATCCCGCCCCCGGCAAAAGGGCTTGAAACTGCAGGGCTGGGGGTGGGGGTCCCTTGAACCCCCCCACGTGCGGTGTCGCCTCTGCCCCTATGCCGGGGGGAGGGGGTTTGGCTCGCATCCTGCACCCGTGCATCCTGCACCCTGCATATCTGCATCCTGCATCCTGCACCCGTGCATCCTGCACCCTGCATATCTGCATCCTGCACCCTGCATCCTGCATCCTGAACCCTGCATCTCTGCATCTCTGCATCCCTGCATCCTGCATCCCTGCATCCTGCACCCATGCATCCTGCACCCCTGCTCCCCTGCATCCCTGCATCCTGCATCCCTGTATCCCTGCATCTCTGCATCCCTGCACCCCTGCATCCTGAACCCTGCATCCCTGCATCCCTGCATCCCTGTATCCCTGCATCCCTGCATCCCTGCTCCCCTCTATCCCTGCTCCCCTGTATCCCTGCATCCTGCATCTCTGCATCCTGCACCCCTGCATCCTGCACCCCTGCATCCTGAACCCTGCATCCCTGCATCCCTGCACCCCTGCATCCCTGTTCCCCTCTATCCCTGCATCCCTGCATCCCTGCACCCCTGCATCCCTGCATCCTGCACCCCTGCATCCTGCACCCCTGCATCCCTGCACCCCTGCATCCTGAACCCTGCATCCCTGCATCCTGCACCCCTGCATCCTGCTCCCCTTCATCCCTGCCCTTCAGCCCTGCAGCCCTGCATCCCTCCCTGGGCAGCATCCCATGGGGAGGAGGGTGGGCTCACATCCTGCATTCCTCTGCCTCAAACACCAGCACCCACAAACACACACAGAGACTCAGCGTGTCCCCCCTGCCCATGTTCCCACTCCCACGCAGGGAAGGTGGATCCTGCCCTGCCAGGAGCACAGAGCCCTTTGGAATGCCCCAAACCCACCCTGCTAGGATGGGGGACACTGAGGCAGGAGGGGGCAAACTGAGGCAGAGGGACACAGAGGAAAGAGAGGGGAAACTGAGGCAGGAGAGGGTGAGTCCATGCTGGCAGCTCAGATCTGAGTGAGGGCAAATTCGGGCTGTCCCCAGCAGCCCTGGAACATCAGCACTGGCATGTCCTGGCGGGCAGGGGGAGGAGGGGGTACCCCGGGAAGGGGGTGCCAGAAAGAGCGTCAGGCTGGGCCCGGCCAGGGGAAGGAGTTAATCCCATTATTGGCAGGCTCACAGATGGTGGCTGCACTATTCCCCTGCTTAGCAGATTGAACAGATCAGGCAGGAGGGAGGGAAGGAGGGAGGGGGGATCTCCTCCCCAAACACCCACAAAACAGGGGTGTGAGGGGCTGTGAACACCCCCCTGCACGCCAGGAGAGCTGGGACACCCAGGGGTGCTGCCCTGCTCCCCACAACTGCACCCTTTGCCAACATAAACCCATCCACTCTGCCCGGGACAAGGGGACACAGCAGGGGACTTGGGGACACCCCTGCTGTCCCCAGGCCAAACCTGCCACCCCCAGATTCCCCGGGAGGTCAAGGGCCAGGTCCTGTTTCCCTGGCTCGGGGAGATTTCAGCAGCTGCTCCCAGGGCATCAGCAGCCAGGGCTGGAGCCTGGGATTAGGGAGTGTGGGAAAGGGCTGGCAGGAAGCCAGGGACAGAGAGGCTGGAACGTCCTGAGCAGGGAGGACAGCCGAAAAGGGATGGAGGGAGGGACAGAGGGAAGGATGGAGGGATGACAGGAGGGCAGCAGGGATGAGGGAAGGAGGCAGGGAGGGAAGAACAGCTCCCAACAGCTCCTCACCCTCATGACACCAGCGAGGAACCGCAGGACTCCAGCCAAGCCACTCCATCCCTGCCACGAGCTCAGCAGGGCTCAGCGACCTCCAGCCCACCACAGCCCCCAGGGACCCCCCAGAACCCCGGCTGGCAGCTCCTGGTGGCTCCCAGCCCAGTCCCAGTGGGCAGGAGGAGGCCAGCTCCAAAGCAAAGCTGCCCACTTGCCTTTTGGAAAACAGATGGGAAACACTGTGCCTTTGATTCTGCGGGGTGAACAGCGCTGCCCAGCCTGGCACCCCACAAAATAACCCCCCTGGCCACCTGCATCAGCCCCCCACACCCCTCTCATCTCCCCTGGAGGGCACAAGGTCAGACATCCCCTTGCACAAGGCACTGAGCACCACGCTGGGGGTTGCCAAGGCAATGGGAGAGCTGGAATCTGGCTGGGAAAGGCTGGGGATGCAATCCCACAGGGCTGGGAGCCCCTCCAGCACACCAGAATGCAATGGGAGATGGGTTGGGGGACCATGGCACCCCCAATTCCCACCCCAGGCAGGGAATGGGGATGTACCCACTGCCTGGCCCCACTGCTCATTTGTGTCCTCATGCCAGTGCCTAACTTTGGGGGGGGTCTCTGCAGGTTTGGGGGTGCAGGAACTGGAGTGAGCACAGCCCCAGCATCCCAAAACTGCTTAGCTCAGCTCAGCTGAGGGAATCCTGGCCAGAGAGTGACCCCCAGCAGGAGGGGACAACCCCAGAGCCCTGGGGACACCCAGGGGTACCGAGGGACAGCCCTGTCCTCACTACAGCACAGGATGGAGCCCAGGGGTGAGAGCTGCCAGGAGGGTGGGCAGGCTGCTCCTCGACCCTTTGTGCCTCAGTTTCCCCTGTCATTCTGGCCTTGTGGCTGCAGGCAGGATCACCACGGGCAGTTTCACCAGTCCCTCCCAGCCCACTGGGAGCACGGTGACAGCTCTGCTCCCAAACCTGCCCTTCCAGGAGCTCCAGCACAGCTCCCAGGGACCCACCCCAGCCACTGGCACAGGCTGCTTGGTGGCCACATGGCGAGCACCCCTCTGCTGCCACTCCTTGCTTCAGGCACCAGCCAGCTCAGGAACATTTCTGTGCCTCAAGAGCCAGGTCAAAGCCCTGGTAAACTCACTCTGGGACTTCTGCCTCCACCTCATGCCAGCACAGGGCTCCCCAAACCTCAGAATCCCCCTCTGAAAGCTCAGCCCAACCCCGCTGCTCCCACAAACCAGCAGGGTGCTGAGCTGTGGGGATGCTCAGCCATCCCCAGCTTTTTTTTTGGGGGAGATACCCCCATTCCCAGCTGGCAGTTCCCATCCACTCGAGATCTGAGGATCCATCAGCTGGGAGCAGACAGGTTGGGGCTGGGAGCTGCCTCCCTGCCAGCCCAGACAGGCTCCCAGGGGACTAATACTGGCATGTAAATATTAGATACTTCTGTCTCCTCTGAGGCCAATTACACAAATCGTGGCAGCTCCCGCAGGACTCTCTGCTCCTACTTACTGTATCATCATTAACAGCTTATTAGAGAACAGCTGCTCCAAGAGGGGGAAACAAAAAAAAAGGAGAAGCCAGCAGGAGAGGCAGGAAGGAGATGGGCATGTAGGAGGAAATGTGACCTCCACCCTGCCCCAGCACTCAGGGACACCAGGGAATATCACCCCCATGGTGGCACTGGTGTGCTCAGCCCTCTCTGCAAACCCAGCAGCAAACCAGTCCAAAAATCACAGTGGGATCTGCTGTGGGATTCCCAGAAGCTGCTGGAAGGGGACAGAGGGATGGGCCTTGCTGGGGTTGGACTGGGAGGTGGTTCCAGGGAAAGCAGGAGCTGGAGTGAAGTCACCAAAGCATGCTGGCACCCCTCAACCAGGGGAATTTTGAGGCTGGGAGGTCCCTTCATGTCCAAAGGGAGGATATTCCTCAGCCTCTGGGTGCTGGGATGGGAGGACAGGAGATTCAGGAGCAGCTCCCCAGAACAACCCAGCTTCCCTAAGGGGGGACACACATTCCCTAACCAACTGCAGCATCATTAGAAGCTGCAGCTAATTGTGAGCCAGACACTCCCTGCCCTCCTCCTGGTCCCCCGGGGGTGACAGCAGCCAGGCTGGGATGGCAGGGGGTTTTTTGGGGTGCCACTCCCTCCGAGTGCAATTAGGCACCATCACTCCCAGCCCTGACACCCATTCACATCCCCTGCGGCCACCAAGGGCAGCCAGGGTCCCCAGCGGGGTCAGGGCAGGGTGGCCACGGGCAGGTGTCCCTGCTGGGGGCCGTGTCCCCGGGAGGATGTCACGACATGCCTGTGGTGCGCTCTAGCGTCAGGCAGCATTAATGCATGGCTGGCAGCAGGCACCAGCTGCACAGCTGGACACGGGCGTGGGGACGGACAGCTGGACACACAGACACACAGACAGGGACACTGGCACTGCCACCAGACCCCTCTTGGGCAGGGGACACAGCCACCAGCTGCACAGCTGGACACAGACGTGGGGACGGACAGCTGGACACACAGACACACAGACAGGGACACTGGCACTGCCACCAGACCCCCCTTGGGCAGGGGACAGCCACCAGCTGCACAGCTGGACACAGACCCGCATGGGGACGGACACCTGGACACGGATTGGCATGGGAACAGACAGCTGGACACACAGACACACAGACAGGGACACTGGCACTGCCACCAGCCCCCCCTTGGCCAGGGGACACAGCCACCAGCTGCACAGCTGGACACAGACCCGCATGGGGACGGACAGCTGGACACACAGACACACAGACAGAAAGGAACACTGGCACTGCCACCAGCCCCCCCTTGGGCAGGGGACACAGCCACCAGCTGCACCTCTTGCCAATGTCCCAAACTGGGGGCACTGGGGGGCAGATGTCCCAAATCACCCCAGGCAGGGGCAGATGCTCTGCGGAGGGGAGGGGCAGAGGGGCTCCCCAGGGCTTTCAGGGGCCGGGGAGGCAGCAGCTTCCCGTCTGATTGCTAATTATCCTCGTTATTCCGTGTCAGACACTTTATGAAGCACCGCAGTGATTTGCTCTTTCCCTGTAATTAGGCACGTCGCAATTAGCATCTAATTCAAGTTCAAGCTCCGCGTCCTCGCGACCTTCCCGGCCTCGACACCATGTCCCTGCTTGTCTCCCCGGGGTCCCCTGGTGTCACCTCTGCCCTGTGACTGCTCCTCCAGAGAGGCAGGGGCACTGAGGGGCTGGTGGAGGACAAGGCACACAGCCACCCCCCACGAAAAATCCACTAAATGTGACACCAAAAGCCCCAAGCCAGCTTTGGGGACCCCCTCCAGGAGGGTGACAACGCTCCTGAGCATCCCTGAGCCCTTGGGACACAGCCCACAGCCACACACAGCTCCCAGCCAGCTGCCACTTTGTCCCCTGTAGTGTCATTTTAGATTCCACAGGACGTATTTAACACATCCATGTCACACCCTCAGTTCCCATTCCCACAGGGACAACAGCACAAAAACAGCAATAAAAAAAAAACCCTACAAGGCTTTTTTTTGGGGGGAAAAAAATGGAATATAGGGAGCAGGAGTGATTGATCAGCAATGTGGCACTGGGATTCCCTCTCCCCACCTGGCTCATGGCATTTGCTCCAGGAAGAGCCACACCCCCTCCTGGAGCATCCCAAAAACGCCACCAAGGCTGTGCCAGGCTCTGGTGGCACCAGAGTCCCCACAGAAGGATGCCCCCCCCTTCTCCTCCCAGCAGCTAATTAATCCTTCTGCTCAGGCAGAGCTCATTAGTGCTGCTGCAGCCCTTCCCAGCAGAGAGCAAGGGCAGTGCCAGGGGCCAGTGGGCACTGCCTGCACCACGCTTGCCCTGGCCTCTGCTTCCTGGCCCCCTTCCCTGCAGGCTGCTGGGGTTTTTCTAAGCTTACAGCATAAAATAAAAAAAAAATAATAATAATAAAAGTTTAAAAAAAAAAAAAGGAGAAAAAGGAAAAAAAAAAAAAGAAAAAACGGAAAAAAAAAAGGAGAAAAGAAAAAAGAAGAAAGAGGGGTGAGGAAAAAAGGAGAAAAAAAAAAGGAAGAAAAAAAAAAAAAGAAGAAAGAGGGGGTGAAGAAAAGGAGAAAACTCCCTCCTCAAACTTACAGCATAAAATAAAAAAAATATTTATTTTTTTAAAAAAGGAGGAAAAAGAAGGAGAAAAAAAGAAGGAAGAAGAGTGAAGAGGTGGAGAAAAGGAAAAAACCCCCTCCCCAAGCTTACAGCATAAAATTAAAAAATAAAAATTAAAAATTAAAAAAATTCTTAAAAAAGGGAGAAAAAGGAAAAAAAAAGGAGAAAAAAAAAAAGAAGAGGGGTGAGGAGGTGGAGATAAGGTAAAAACCCCCTCCCCAAGCTTACAGCATAAAATAAAATAAAAAAATTAGAAATAAAAGGGAGAAAAAGAAAAAGAAAAAGAAAAAAAAAAGGGAGAGAAAGGGGAAAAAATTGAGGAAAAAAAAAGGAGAAAGAGGAGTGAGGAGCTGGCGAAAAGGAGAAAAACCCCTCCTCAAGCTTACAGCATAAAATAAAAAAAAAAAAAAAATAAAAAAAAAGAAAAAGAAAAAAAAAGGGGGAAAAAAAAAGAAGAAAGAGGGATGAGGAGGGGGAGAAGAAAAGGAGAAAACCCCCTCCTCAAGCTTACAGCATAAAAGTAAAAAAATTAAAAATTTTAATAAAAAGGGAGAAAAAGGAAAAGAAAAAATGGAGAAAGAGGGATGAGGAGATGGAGAAACGGAGAAAACCCCCTCCTCAAGCTTACAGCATAAAATAAAAAAATTAAAAATTTAAAAAAAAAGGGAGAAAAAGGAAAAGAAAAAAAAAGGAGAAAAAAAAAGGAGAAAAAAAAAGGAGAAAGAGGGGTGAGGAGGTGGAGAAAAGGAGAAAACCCCCTCCTCAAGCTTACAGCATAAAATAAAAAAAATTAAAAACTTTTAAAAAAAGGGAGAAAAAAGGAAAGAAAAAAAGGAGAAAGAGGGGTGAGGAGGGGGAGAAGAAAAGGAGAAAACCCCCTCCTCAAGTTTACAGCATAAAATAAAAAAAAAAAATTTTTAAAAAAGGAGAAAAGGAAAAGAAAAAAAGGAGAAAAAAAGGAGAAAGAGGGGTGAGGGAGGTGGAGAAAAGGAGAAACCCTCCTCAAGCTTACAGTATAAAATAAAAAAATTAAAAGTTAAAAAAAAAGGGAGAAAAAGGAAAAGAAAAAAAAGGAGAAAGAGGGGTGAGGAGGTGGAGAAAAGGAGAAACCCCCTCCCCCTGAGCAGGAGGGAGCAGCAGCCAAGGAAAGCAGAGGAGTCAGCCAAGTGCCTCTCCGTGGCGGCAGGGCGCGAGTGGGCCGCCCTGCAAATGTTTTGAATTTCCACAACAGAAGGGAGAAGCCAAGAGCTGCCGAGTTCCCCCACACGCCAAGAGGGACAAAGGGCATCCCTGTGTGCTGGAGGGGAGGGAGGGTGGGCGCCCTGCAGCCCCCCGGCTGTGCCAGGCCGGGGCATGTGGCACAGGGCTGCTCCCAGCTCGGCTCTGATTGTGTCCAGGGAGGGGAAATGGGGTCTGGGGAGGGTGGACACTGGGCTGGTCACCCATGGGGATGATGGGTGAATAGCCCTGAGCAGAGCCTGGGGTGATGCAACAGCAGCAAAAAGCCCCCAGCTCCCAGTGCTGGCACAGCAGGAGCCTCCCAGCTCCCGTCCTCCTGGGAACTCACCCGCTTCAGCAGCCAAATGTGCTGGAAAAGCCCCGAAGCCGGCGTGCTCGAGGCTCCCCTTGCTGATCCAGAAGGAAATCCCAGTGCCCACCCGGCTGCTGGCAGGGATCTGAGGATGCTGCATGGGTGGTCCAGCCCCTCTGAGTGATCCCATCCTGCAGGGTGATGCTGTGCCCCAAAAAAGCAGAGCCCACCCCATAAGGAAGACGGGAGATGGGGCAGCATCCATGGGAATGCCAGGGGACCCCACACCCCTCCCTCCCCTGCAGATTATAACCTCACACAGATTATAATCTTAAATTATTAAACCCCAACAAATCCAAACTCCATCTGCCTAATCCTGCCCCCCTCTCAGCATAAACCCCCTCCCAGGGGGACGGATGCCAGCCCTGCTACTAGAAGGAATGGGAGAAGCCACGGGGGGAGCCCCCCCAGCCATGCTGGGAGCAGGCAGGGAGACAATATCAGGCCTATGCGGCCCCCTCGCCGCCAGATGTGTGTTAATAAGGCAGCTGCCCCCTAAGCTAATAAGGTCACTTACTGGCTCCAGCAAGACGAGAAAACAAGCAGGGGCTTGGCTGCGGTACAGCCTGACTTGGCACCCGCCGCACGCCGGCTTCCTGAATTCCTGCCGCTTCCAGAACGGCGCAACGGGGTGGAAAAGAGCAGAGAGAAACCTCCCTGGCCCCCGCACCCCAAAACGCACCCCCACGGCCTGCAGCATCCAGCATCCCCCTGCTCCCCTGGTGCTGCCTGTGCCCTGCTGTCCTCGCCCCTCTGCGGGGTTTATTCCTTAGGGAATGAACGTGGAAAGGCAGGAGAAGGGGGGATTCCTGCAGATTTTCCCAGCAGCTCCCCCCTGGCCTCGCTCCCTCCCTCGCCTGCCCCCGATCATGGCGCCTACAACTCCCTTTGTTTTAATATTCTAAAGCGAGCCAGATGCCGGCTTTAATCCCCTCAGCTGGGGAGGATTTGCAAACACATTCGGAGGCAGAGGCGGCCCCGGCCCCAGCCCCAGCCCCAGGGCTGCACCGTGCCCCATCTGCCGCCTGGGGAAGGGGATCCCAGCCCCTAATTGCCCTCTCATGTCGGGATTAGGGGCTGACAAGGTGTCCCACAACAGGGACACGAGCATCCCCTGCCACTCGTGTGGTTTGCTCTCAGATTTTGGGGGTTTGCCCTGGTGGCACGGTGCCAGGGGGATGGGAGCGGTGTGGATGGGTCCTGCAGGGTGGTGGGAGCTCAGGAGAGGGGGCTGCAGCTCTGCTGAAGATGGGATGATGGATGGTGTGTCTGTCCCAGTGGTGCGACCTCACAGCTGCTGGAGCAGAGCACGAGCAGCTCTCCCACATCCCTTGTGGATATTGGGATATTCTGGGCAAAGCTCTTCCTGCAGCATGAACAGGGGAAGGGATTTCCATCCTGACCTCCAGCACCACCAGCTCCTGCTCTGCTGCTGCCTCCTTCCCCTGGGATTCAGCAAACGAGGCTGAGATTAAACAGGGACCAGCAGCAGGAGCGAGAGGAGTCAGATCCCGCAGGAGCAGCTCCAGGTGTGCATCCCATTTGTCTGACAGCATCCAGGCCAGCTCCTCTGCACCACAGCACAGACAGACCCTTCCCACAGCCAGGAGGGGGAAGTGGCCTCTCCAAAGTGGGGGGAGGCAGCAGCAGAGCCCCAGGAGCTGGAGGGTGATGGGAATGTGATGCTGGAGCGATGTCCCAACCCCACAACATCCCAAACAGGGAAACAGCTGCCACACGAGATGCCCCATAAACCCCCTCCTCACCCAAGGGTCAGCTCACAGCACACCCTCACAGCTTCCCAAATGCTGGGGTTCCTCCAGCCCCCCCCAGTCCAGGCTGGACTTTGTGGGGGACCCCAAACAGCTCACAACCCTGCAGGGACCAGGTATCCCCCCAAGGATCTCCACATCCTCCCCTGCCCATTCCAGTGCTGCCTGGGAGGTTCCTGCTCCAGCTTCCCCAAAGAAACAGCTCCAGGAACACAGAATCTTCCTGAACTGCCCCAGACCCCAGACTGCAAAAGCAGCAGGGCTTTTTTTTTTTTTTTGAGGGTGGATTTTTTTTTTTGGTGTGTTGTTTTTTTAAGACCAGGATCTCCTCCATAGCACTTAGCAGCCAGGAGCTCCGAGGGAGCAGAGCTCAGTGCTTTAGAACGACGCCTCATTTGCCAAGAAATAATCCCAAGGAGAAAAAAAAACAAAAAACACCAACTCAAAAAACACCCAAAAAACTCAGAAGATAATTAACTCCACAAAGTGGCGACCCTGAGTAGCTCAAATCTTTGCTGTAACTCCCCAGCCTCTCTTCTCCAAGGAATTATTTCTTCCTGTCTCCAACACAACAGCACCAGCACCCGGAGGCCTGGGGATTTTACTGGGGCTGTGTGTGTCCCCCAAACCCTGCAGACAGATTTGCCCCCACCCAGGCAAGGTGGGGGGCCCAGCCCCACATGAGACCCCCCATCTCTGAGCAGGGCTGCAATGGGATCACTCCCCATCCCTGTGGAGGGCTGGAACAGGGACACTGAGGATGTGGGCTCCACTCTGGAGGGGATGGATGGGGGCAAATGGGTGCTGCTGGCCCCCAACACCCATCAGCACCTCCCTGACAGGCAAGGAGCCACTTTTCAGGTTTCTCCCTGCAGTAAAAGGCAGGACAGGCACCCTGGGGGTGCATTTTACCCCCTCCCACTCCCTCTCCCACCTTTAAGTCTGGCAGAAGGGATGCTCCACCAGAAGCTGGCCCAAGTGGCACCATCACCCTGCTGGCAGCATCACCCCCTGCCCCTCGCCAGGGAGGGGAATTGAAGAGAGAAGAGCTGAGAAAAAGCAGTGCAGAGCCAGCCCTTCCTGCTGCTGCTCCCCCCAGCATCCCCCTTCCCCTGCTGACCGCAAAAAGCCAACATCTCCCCGCGCCCCTCCAGCCAGGGGATGGGAATGTGGAAGCAATTGCACTTGGCAAGGCAGCAACAGTGAGTCAAAAACAGTTGTTTGGCTTGTCAGCCACCCAGGCCCTGCAGCACTCTTGTTTTCCTTTGCCTGCCTTAACCCCTTGCAGCCCCACACGCTGCTCCCAGCAGGACCCACAGCCCTGCCACGGAGAGGAGAGGGGAGCTGGGGGAAGCCTCATGGCACAGCTGTCCTGCTCCCAAAAATGGGAGAATGGGCAATTCTCAGGCAGGAAACCTGCAGGGAGAGGGTGCACTGAACCTGCTGTGGGGCACAGAGATATCCCAAGGCCACCAAGGATGGTCGGTGGTCCTGGAGCATCCCACCCACTCACCCCAGGAGATGCAGAGAGCTCCTTGTCCCTGCCACAGAGAACATCCCAGCTGCCCCTTGGCAGGCTGAAGGGACATGGCCACGTGTGCTGGGGACCCTGTGCCACTCCAGGGTGGTCAGACCCCCCGCCAGTGCCAGCCTGGTGGCACTGGGTGATTTAAAGCACAGCAGGCCCCATCCCATTTACAGCAGTTTAGCACATCCCAGGCTGCTTCCCACCAGCTCCTCCATCCCCTTCCCTGCTGGCCATATGGCAGCAAGGCCAGGAACACATGCAGAGCCACCAGGGGCTGCAGCAGGGGCTCTGCTCCATGCCCAGGTCACCCCTCACACCCCAAAATGGGGGTTCCACACTGCTGGAACCAGGCTGCCACCAATTTGGGGCAGGGTAGGGCAACACCAGGATCCATCCATGGATGGAGGCACAGCCATGGGGGTCAGGATACGGGTCAGGGTATCCCTCTGGGCATCCAGCCAGGTCCCACAGCTCCCCATTTCCCCCAGCTTCATCCCAGAGAACACAGACACCAGCAGAGAGGCACGGGATGGGGGTCTGCACTGGGGATAACCCCCACTTCACCCCTCCAGCACAAACCAGGGCGAGGGGATGGCTGGGGAAGAGTTAAACCCTCGGGAAGGGGAGGAAAAGTGTGGAGGGCAAGGCTGCGCCCGCCGGGAGAGACAAAGGGAGCTGCAGGAGCCAAGAGATGAAGGCGAGGATGCGATAAGAGGGGAGAGAGGGGAAGGGGAGGAGGAGCAGGAGAGGTGGGTGATGACCAAAGTCATTGAACATTTTTTGGCACGCCTACCCCCGAGTATCCTGGCCGTTGGCCCAGCTCGGAGCTGAACTTAAACAAACTCCTGTTGCAGCCATCTGCTTGATTTTAAAATAAATCAAACAATCTGTTGAGCCGTGGGTGATCAAATTTCCATCTGTGCGGACGCCTGCTCGCCTCCTCGGAGCCTCCGCTTGCCTCTACCAGCCAAACACTCCTGGCAGCATGTGGCCTCCCTAATTCCTCCAGGAAAGGGAGAAACCGGACCTCCCCCTGCACCCCGGCCCCCTGCCCCGCCACCCTCCTGACTCCAACCCAGCTTTGCTATTTTTACAGCCGCCCACCAAACAGAGACACATCCTGGGTTTAAACGGGAGGAAAAACGGGGCTGGAGGGAAGATCCCAAGAGGGATGGAGCTGCTCTGTTGCTGCCCACGCTGGGGGGATTCCTCATCCTGTCTCCATCCATCCATCCCACGGGGCTGAGGGAATGGGAAGGGAAAGGGCAGCAGCTGCTGTGGTGACTGCGGTGCAGAGGCCACAAACAGCAGCTGTGTGGCTGTCCCCAGGATGGGGACACCGGGCACACGTCACCCCCAGGTGCCTGAGGGTGCCAAGCTTGCAGCCAACCTGCCCAGCTACCTCCCCAGGCAGCCTGCTGGGCCCAAAGTCCATCCAAAATCATCTCATCCTGAGCATCCCCCTCCTCTGGGAGCAGGGTGGGTGTCAGCACCACTTGCATTTTGTCCCAAGGTCCCCAAAGTGCGAAACGAGAGGTGGCATCTCCCTCCTCCACTGTCTCTTTGTGTCCCTGCTCGCCTGGGGGAACAGCACCCATGACATCCATGTCCCCAAAGCCCCTCTGAGGGGTCAGTCCCTTGTCCCAGCCAAGGACAAACCCCTGCTGGCATCACCCCAGCTTTGCCATCCTTGCCCCAAGCCCTTCCCTTCCGCTCTGAGCAGAGGGCACCGGGCACAGGGCCAGCACAGCCAGAACTAGGGCAGCAAGGGGTGGGGAAAACACAGCAGAAGGACTAAAAGATGAGCAAAGAGGGAGGAAATGGTTGTGAATGAGGGAGAAGGAGCAGGGATGGGTAAAGGATGGAGCCTGATTCGGGCTCACTGAACCCCAGCAGCTTCCCCTGATGGGGAAGGTCAGGGTGAGAGCACATGGGAAAGGAAGGACAGGATTTATTCCTCCTCCAGGGCTTCAGCTATTGGGGTGACACTTCCTGAGGGTCCCCATGGCAGGGTGGAAGCAGCAGCAATGAAAAGGAGGTGCCCAGCACCCACCAGAGCCCTGCCAGGAGGCTGAGCCAGCAGCTACAGAACAAACCTCACCCGTGTGGGACATTGCCAAGCCAAGAGCTGTCCTGGCCAGCCCAGGGCCAGCCTGGCCAAGCCACTCACTGCTGGAAAGAACAGGGAGCAGGGTGGCCCCCACCCTGCTGCAGCCTCAAATGCTTCCCAGTGCCAGCTTTTGGGAGGGGTTGTCCAGCCCCAAGCACACAGTGTGCAGCACCCCAGGCTGCAGGATCAGCAGGATCAGCATGAGAACGGGGAGATCAGCGAGGGAAAAAAAACTGGAACGAGTGCTAGAGCAGCTTGGGTGATCCCAGTGCCACAAGGGAACAGCCCCACAGGAAAATCTGCTCCTGGGGATCCACATCCCTGAGCTCAGGTGGTGGCTGAGATGGGGAGGTCCCTCCAAATGCTCCTTATGGAGTAAAATCCAAGCAGAGCCCTGACAGGATGCACAGCAGGGAGCAGGTTACACAGCACAAGCAATAGCGGGAAGCGGAGGAAAAAAAAACCCAACAAAAAAACACCAAACCCCTTTTTGGAAGAGGAAAGAGCTGACAGGACCTGGCTGAGAAGCAGGAGAAAGCCCAGATTTCCCAGTTACTGTGCAGATGTTCTGGACTGAAAACAGAAGACGGCAGGAGCGAATTCATCTCCCCCTCCAGAGACGCCGCAGCCGGAGCATCTGGAGTGTGTCTGCAGGCAGCAGGGCTGGCTCCCCCCTTCCCTGGCAGCCCCCAGCCCTGGGCTGCCCCCCACACCCAGAGCAGGGACACCCCAGCCCTGTCCCCACAGCAGGCTGACCTTGGGAAAATGGAAAGGCCTTTGCAGTGTTTTCACCGTGGGATAACTCCGGCTGCCTGCTCCCAGAGCTGGGGGAGTGATGGGGAGAGGAAAATGAGGCTGGTTTAGCAGTGAGGATAAGGAGAGGGGCAGGAGACATCCATCCATATATATCTATATGTAAATATATACTTATTCCTGGCCAGGATAATAACTGGAATCATCAGCACTTGATCATCACTCAGTGTAAAGCTCCACGGCCGACTGAAGTCAGCCCCTTGCCAGAAACATGCTGGAAGCAGCTGGAAGGTGATGGTGGCAATTTGCTGTGTGTCCCACACCCTCAGCTGTCTGTGTGTCCCTCCCTCCCAAGTCTGTCTGTCCCACCATGGCTGTAAAACACTCAGCAAGAACCCAATGTCCTGGCTGTCACTAAAATGTCCTCAGCTCCAAGGTCCCTCCCTGGTGTCCCCAGGGACAGAGGTGGCTGCTGGTGGCCCCTCAGATCCATCAGATGATGCACTCCTCATTTCCAAGGAGGGGTAAAGCAGGGGAGGACAATTAAAACCATTTTGGAGGGTCAGCTGGGAAAAGTCCCCCTGCAGGGAGGGGCACCCACAATAGCAATCCCCAGCCCCAAAACAGCAGGTGCTGGGGACACAGTGGGTGACAGCATGGCAGGACACAGCCTCCAGGGGGTCACAGAGGGGCTGGGAGCAGTCCAGGCTCCTGCCCTTTGGCCAAGGAAGGCAGCTGTCCATCCCAAACCAAGGGGGAAATGCTCCTGGCTCCTCTCTCCATCACCCCTCTCCCATCAGGACCTTCCCCAACTGAGTCTCAGCCTTTTTTCAGCTCTAAAGTGGAAGACAAAAATTCACTGGGAGAAAGCAAAGCAGACTCTGCAAGCCCTCCTGCCCTTTTCACACCCTTCATGGAGGGGTGCCAGGACCTTTCCCATGCACTCCTGGTCAAAGCCAGCCCCAAAACCCAGCTGCTCACCCCTGCCAAGACCTGGCTCTGCCAGGATAGCAGGGCAGGCAGTGCTGTGGCCAGCAGGAAGAGGCAGCACCGGGGCAGACAGTGATTTCCTGAGTTTGTGTGCCTGGAATAACCCTTGGCAAATCCTGCAGCAGGTCCCTGTGCCACCAGGAACAGCCCATCCAGCACCAGTGCCACCAAAACACAGAGCCAGGGATGGAGGGAGCTCCTACACCTGCAGCACCACAGCAGAGACAGCCAGCCCCATTCTGGGATGGGATAATGGGATGGGATGGGATTGGATGGGATGGGATGGGATGGGATGGGATGGGATGGGATGGGATGGGATAATGGGATGGGATGGGATAATGGGATGGGATGGGATATTGGGATGGGATATTGGGATGGGATGGGATGGGATGGGATGGGATGGATGGGATGGGATGGGATGGGATGGGGTGGGATGGGATAATGGGATGGGATGGGATAATGGGACGGGACGGGACGGGACGGGACGGGACGGGATGGGATGGGATGGGATGGGATGGGATGGGATGGGATGGGATGGGATGGGATGGGATGGGATGGGGTGTGAGGCAGCCCAGGGCAGGCACAGGGCTCGCTGTGCCCCACAGCAGGACACGGCACGCCCGGCACAGGCAGGTTGCAGAGGGAGAGCCGGGGCAGCTGCTGCTCCAAGCACGCCAGCTCCGTGGGTAAACAGATGACTTCAGTCTCCTGAGAGCTACTAAAGCCCAGCAGCACTTGTGCTAACGTGGATGGAGGCAGGAAAAAAAGAAAATAAGGAGGGAGCAGCAGCACAATACCCACACCAGGCTGCAAAGCACACCCAGGTAACGCCACCCTTCTCCCAGCCCAGCCAAAAACCCACCCTGGAGCCATTCCCTTCATCCCTGCCCTGCCACTGAAGACCCAGCATGGAAAAGGAGTCACACAGCAGCCAGAGCAGCTGCTCCAGGCAGTTCATCCAGCCATGGCACGGCTCAGCCCGCCTGTGCCAAGGAGAGGCTGTGGCAGCTGCTCACCCAGCACCAGCAGCAAACCACGAGCTGCCCGCAGCAGCCTGGGCTGGCAGCAGCCTCCCCAGGGCCCAGGGAGGGGAGGCAGGCTGGGAGCAGTGCCTTGGGCACAGGAGCAGCCCTGCTGGCCCACAAGGAGCTGCCACAAGGAGCCAAGGCACGCCCGAGGCACAGCTGGGGCTGTCCCAGGGGAATTGTGCTGCTGGAAAGGCTCCTGCTCCCAGCAGGGAGAGCCCAGCACGGCTGGGAGCCACCACCTCCTGCCCCAGCTCCCGGGGATGCTCCTGCCTCACTGTCCCCCTGCATTTGCACCCTAGGGCAGTGTCCCCCTGAGACACCAGAGGGACATTTCCATGCTATCCCTTCCAGGGCAGGATGGCATCATGGCCATTTTGCTGCAGGCAGGAACATCCAGCCAGATGCTGCCCAGCAGCACAGGACTGTCTCCAAAAAAGGAGCCAAATTATTTTTATTAAAATAAATTATTATATTAATAATATATGTATTAATAAAATATTTAATAAATATATACTATATAAATTATATATAATATATATAATATTATTAATATAATAAATTTATTTTAATTTAATTTATATTATATTATATTATATTATATTATATTATATTATATTATATTATATTATATTGTATACTATATTATATTGTATTGTATTATGTTATGTTATGTTATATTATGTTATATTATATTATATTATATTATATTATATTACATTACATTACATTACATTACATTACATTATATTATATTATATTATATTATATTATATTATATTATATTATATTATATTTATATTATATATTAAGGAGCTAAACAGAGCCCTTCTCACCCCAAAAAACAGCATGGGAACAGATCCAGGGCACCTACTGCAGCCAGAGAGGTGCAAACAGGCAAACCAGCTGTGCCCCGTGCCCCAAAACATGGTGAGTCCCCAAAACCTGCTCAGGAGATGGAGACTTGCCACTCGAGGACAGTGACAGGGCTGTGAGGACAGGACCCAGCTGGTATCTCAGGGGGTGCAAAGGCAACTCCTGCCACTGCTGGTGCACTTGGGAAGCCAAGGCACCCACGCTGCTGTGCAGGGAAGTCCCTCCTGGCTGGGAAGCAGCCAAGGAACATCCCAGGCTGCCCCCTGAGCCTCCCGGGTGGCTGGGGGAGGCCAAGTGTCTGGACAAAACATCTGTCCAGCTGCAGCAGCCAGACTGTCCAGCCGTCCCCTCACCCCATCTCCCGACTTGGCTGCGACTCCAGAGGATGCTCCAGCAGTTGCAGAAGTGTTTTCAGTGCATGGGGGGAGAGTGGAGCTGGTCCCTCTCCCCAGGGTGCTCACAGGGGGTGTTTTGGGGGTGCAGCAGTGTCAGAGCAGCATTTTTGGCAGGTGTCTGCTCGAGCTGCCAGTCCTGCAGTGCTGCTGCTGCTTTTGGGAAAGGCAGGGAGAAAGCACAGAGCGGGGAGGTGAAAAATAAATATATAGCAGCCAGCTGGTGAGCTGTGGAGTCAGCACGAGCTCTGGCAGCGCCTGGAATTTGGGACAGCTGGTCCAGCAAGGTCAGCCCAGCCAGAGCAAAGACCCCTGTGCTGCTCCCCACAGCCAAACACCCCCAGCTGGAAACCCCAAGGGGACAAGCCACCACCCCAGGGGTGACTGTGACACTAAAGTGGGGGTGAGGATGAGGAGGGACAGCCAGGTGCGAGTTCCCACACAGCAAAGCAGCCCTGACCTCGGTGGCAGGACAGAGCCTGGGGCACATTTTCCCCGTGTTGTTTGCTTTGTTTGCCATCTGGGAACACGATCCCGAGGGAGGCTGTGCCCTGAGACATGAGGTCATATCATGATTATATTGCCACCTCCATGCTGGGATTGAGATCTCACCCGAAAATGCCAGCCCGGGTCGCTGCTGGCTGCAGCAGCTGCTTTGCTGACAGGCAACACGGGCCTCACTAAAAACAACTTCACATGCTGCAAACTGAACAGGTTTATCCCAATCAAGTTGGCTTAAATTGGCCTGATTTTGCTCTGAATCTGCTGGAATTTGTGGTGGCAACAACTGCCACAAGCACAGGCACCACCAAAACCAACCTGAGAGACTGAGGTGAGTAAAACCAGCTCTGCTCCTTATTTAAGGGATGAAGAGAAGCCAAATGCAGCCTGTGCCACCCCCCTGGAGCCCACACATGATGCCTGGGGTGGGGACACAGAGGTGCCATCAGCTTGGCCAAAAAAGCACCACCATCCAAAACACTGCCAGAAGGTTAAAATCCATACAAGAGGCAAAGAAGGCAGAGGTCCTGGGCCTCTCTTATACAGGTCTCTTAATTGTCATGCTGCAGTGCACCCAAATATCCCATAATTTGGCCTGGTGCAATGCAGGAGGAGGGCTCAGGCATCACTCCCTGCCTTCTGGGTTTGCTTTTCTGGCATCCAGGAGCTTTGGCTGCCTCTCAGCATCAGAGGGACAAGGTTTAGTGGAGAACACAAGAACTCTTTGATTTTTGCCCAAAACCCTTTTCGAAAGCCAAAAGGAAAGTGCCCACCAACAGCTGTCAGCTCGACGCAGTGATTTGGAAATGCAGCCATGACCTTTGGAGCTGGGAACCTGCAGAAGGGGCCAAATCTCCAGCTGAGCCAACAGCACTGCTGGCAATTAGTAAATAGAGTGAACTCAGCCCCTGGGGCCTGACTGTGCCCTGCCAGGCACAGCCCCACACCACCAGCCCCAGGTGTGCTCTGAAAAGTGGGAATGGGGCATGGAAAACACCATGTGATTCCCAGGAACCCAGGACAGGGCTGGGAGAGGCAGAGAGATCCAGCTGCTCCCAGAGCACCGTGCCAGAACCCCCACAGCACCACCAAAGGAAACTCAACTCACATTTGTTTAGGTTGGAAAAGCCCTCCCAGATCATCGAGTCCAACTGCTCCCCCAGCACTGCCAAGGCCACCAGTGACCACGTCCCCAAGTGCCACACCTAAATCCCTCCAGGAATGGTGACTCCACAGCCATGGGCAGCTGTGCCAGAGCTTGATGACCCTTTCAGTGGAGAAATTTTCCTTAAAATCCAACCTAAAAACCTCCCCAGGAGCAGTCTGAGGCTGTTCCCTCTGCTCCTGTCCCTGTTCCCTGGGAGCAGAGCCCGACCTGGGGCTGTCCCCTCCTGTCAGGGAGTTGTGCAGAACCAGAAATTCCCCCTGAGCCTCCTTTTCTCCAGGCTGAGCCCCTTTCCCAGCTCCCTTGGGATTCTCCAGCCCCTTCCCAGCTCTGCTGAGCCCTGGGGACACCACTGGTGACCAGCCACCACCTGGATGTGTCCCCACTCCCTGCCACTCTCCAGGCCCAGGTTCCAGACAGTTTTTTACCCAAGGAACAGCAACTCATCCATGAGCAGCCAGTTTCTCCATGGAAATGATGTGGGAAAAGCTGCCAAAGCCTTTACTGAAGTCCACACAGAAAACATCCAGAACCTTCCCTCACTCACTGAGTGGGTCACCTGTCACAGGACATCAGTGACAAGGACCTGCCACTCATGAACTCACATGGGCTGAGCCTGACCACTTGGTTGTCCTCAACAGCTGTGCTCGAGTTATGGTAGGATTTGAGAGCTTTCCAGACACCTGGAAGTATTTCCAAAAAGCTGTATTTAAAGGAAATAAAACCAGAAAACCTCAAGAGGAGTCACTTTTACAGGTACAGAAGTGCAGAGAGAGCAGTGGGAGGTGAAATGGGAAGAGCTGGAAGACAGGGGAAGCTTTTCCTGGTGAACACAGGACACTGAGAACTCCAGACAAGCAGCCCTTGAGCTGGGAATGCATCACTTCACCCCTGTGGAGAGGGCTGGAGAGCCTGGAGGTGACTTGAGAAGGCACAGCCAGCCAGGAACAGGTCACTGTCACCTCTGGGAAGCAACCAAGTCTGGCCATTTTGTTGTTTATTCATTGCTCCCAACAGCAGCTGCTCGAGGAACTGGCTCCTCCTGGGATGGATGCACATCCCAGTGGGATGCACAGGCAATTTATCCAGATCAGCAGGAGGAGATATCCCACCTGGATACCCCAAACTCACCAAAAAGTGCACTGATCCACACAGCTTCCCCTCGTGAGGGGCACAGCTGGAAAGAAAATTCATTTTCATGGTGCACATCTGGGGACCAAGGGTGACAAGCCTCAGGCTGCCCAAGCCAGATGCCCTTTCTACACCCAGCACTGCCATTTTTTCATGGAGGGGAGAACCCAAACCCACCCCACACGTGCCAACCACAGCAGGGCTCAGCAGGGCTCAGCTCCAGGAGATCCTCCTGCAGCAGGGAAAGCTTCAGGCACCACCACACCTGCACAGAGCATCACTTGTTCCACTGCTCCCCACCACCAAAGCAGCAGCAGAGGCACCACTCATCCAAAAATATCAGTGGCTCCTCCCTCCTGGCAAGCCTCAGATGTGGGGGTCCCTCCCACTGCCACAGAGAGGATCTTAGCCCCATCCTGCTCTTGCTGCCCTGCTAAAAGAGGGACATGTGGGGGTGTCTGGTGGCTTTTGGGGCATTGACCTCAAGCTTTGAGCCATCTGTGTCAACTGTACACAGGCAGGACAGCAGCAAACCACAGCTGTGTGCAGGGGGTGTGAAAAAGCAAGTGCAGCCCAAAAATGAAGTTGCAGAGCTGGAAGAGAATTGGGGAGATGATTTTAACTGCTCAGGGTCATTCCCTCCAGCCTGGTCCCATAGGAACAGGGACCTGGGTGTCACACAAGACTGAAAGGCTCATCTGGGGTGACTTTGAGCAGCAGGAGTGGCTGAACAAGGGTACAGCTAAATTAACCAAGTGCCCTACCCAAGCATTAAGCCGTGTTTTAAATAACCTTGACATCTGTGAGGTCTCAGCCTGCTGGAAAGCATGTGGAGACAGGGAGGGAAAATGAGCCAGGACCTTCTGGCCAGCCAGAGTCCCCACCAGGACATGGCAGAGCCCAGCCACAATGTCCCCACAGCTCTGCTGTGCCTCCTGCCACTCAGCCCCTTGCAGCAGCCCCTTAATTTGCTCATTAGCAAACCCAGGAACAAGAGGAGGAACTCAATAGTGTCCTTTCCCTGGGACACACTCTGTGTCCTCGTGGGACTTGGGAATTGGGGCCAGTGGGGACAAGGACTGGCGTGCCTGAAAAATGTGGGGGGGTCACTGAGGAACCCCATGAGAGGAACCCAGAGCACCCATCCATGCTGGAAGAGAACTGCTGTCCAAAATGTCCCCATGAGGTGGCCTGGGGACACCAAGAGGGCAGAGAACTGAAAAAAACAGCTGGGGACATGCAGACAATGCTCCTGTCACCAGCTGTACCCACTGGGCTCTGCTGGGCACTCCAGCATCAGCCCTGGACCAGCACCAGCCTCACCTGACTCCCGAGTCCTCCATGGCCACCAGCACCTTGCAAATGCCACCAGACCCATGACCCACACAGCAACCACGAAAACAAACCACCTGCATCCACAAATCACCCAAAATTATGTCAGCACCATCCAGCTCAGGCTGACAGACCCTGGGGAAACCCCCCAAAAGCAACATCTTCCAGAGGATTCCGGTGCCAACCCAACCTCCTGTGCCATCCTGGCACCCTCCAGGTGAATGCAGCTCCTGCCTGGTGGCTTTCCAAGCAGTGTCCCCCCTCCCCAGCTCAGGAGCCAGCAGAGCTGAGTGGGAAATCATATTTGTGAGAAGCCAAGGGAGAGCAATGGGAGGGAAAAGGAGCCCTGTCTTGCAAGGACTGGCTTACATTTCTAAAGAAAATGCCAGTGCCTCAGAGAGCTGCAGGGTTCTGGCTATGGATGGAGCTGAAAGGCCTTGAAAATGACCTCAGGGATTTGGGATGTTGGCATTTGACAGAGCCCAGCCTGGGGCCTGGTTTGGTGATACAGAGCACTGGCTCTGGAGAGCTCCCACAAGCTGGAAATCTGGGGATAGAAGCTGTTATTTCCTCATCCCACGAGAAAGACAAGCTTGGGAGGAATAAACTTTTGCTCTGCCATGTGCTTTTGAGGTGATGCCCCCAAAGCAACCTGTGCAACCCCAGGGGGAGCCACAGAAAGGAGCAACTGGGGAATCTGGGGCAATGACACCCGTGACACCCTTCAGGGCTGCAGGGCTTTTGGGGAGCCCCCACTGCAGGATAACCAGAGCAGCACGGGTGGGGGCACCCAGCCCTGTGCCCACCCCACAGCTGTGGGAAGAACCGAGGCTTCTCCAAGGGAAATCCCTTCATTAAGGCACCTTGTAAAACTGGAGATAAGTTGGGAAGTTTTCTACAGAGCCCATGAGTTCCTTCCAGCTTCCCAAGGATGCTCCCATGGAGGGCAGGCCAGGCAGCCCTCCCACCCCTCTGAGCACCCTTGATGGCAAGCTGGGCAGGACTGGGATTTCCTCTGTCCTGGCTCCCAACTCCCTCATGCAGAGCTGCCAACAGCACAGACACTTCTGGAACAGGACAGGTCTTGGCTCTTCCCACCTCCTGGAAGGATTTTTAGCTGTTCCTTCACAGCTTGACAGCTCCAAAAGTTCATTGCTAAAGGCACCCCATCCATTAGCACTCACCCCCAGGAACCAGACCCAAAAGAAGAGCATCCATCTACATCACCGCTCCAGCTCCTCCTGGATTCCAGAGGTGGGAAGCGCTGGGAAAGGAAGGATGGGGTCTGGACCAGCTGCCTTACCTTGGGGAGGAGAGACGGGGGTGCCACTGCCAGCAGCTCTGGCGGGGTCACGCTCTTGCCAGCCAGCACCACGGCCCCGCACTCGGCACAGGCGCCGATGGTCAGCTGCTTGCCATCGTCCACCAGCAGGCTGTTGGCCACGCGCAGGGTGTAGAGGAAGACGGGAAGCCTGGCCACTTGAACCGCTCTTAATCCAAGGCATCGCTTCTTCTCCTGCCGGCAGAAGAAGCAGACGAAGGTCTCCACTTTGTACTGCCGGGACCAGGCGCTGCTGGGGTGGTGGGAGTTCCTGCCCTCGTGCTGCAGCCACTGGCCCAGCAGGTCGTGGTAGCACAGGATGCAGGTGGCCACCAGCCCGGTGGAGTCGGCCGGTCTGGCTCGTGGGGCGGGCGGGTAGACCGTGAGGAAGGGGAAAAAGGGCTCCTTCTCCCCAAATCGCCCTGGAGGGTTGACGTTGAGCTGGAACTCTTTGCCAGCTCCCAGCTCGGCCCCGCAGATGTAGCAGACAGAGGTGGGACCAGGTTTGATGACAGCGGGGTGGCCCGCGAGGTCACCAGCGGAGAAGACCTGGTGGTACCTCCCCAGGAAACTCTGCACGGAGGAGATGAGCTCCTCGTTGTGACAGGCCCTGTACATGGCCCACAGGTCCTGCAGCACCCCGAAGCACTTGCGGCAGCTGCTGACCTCCCAGTGCTTGTTGAGCCCCTTGGCGCCGGGCGGGCAGGGCAGCAGGCTGAGGAAGGGGAAGTGCATGGTGCTCTTCGCGTTGCCGTTGGTGATTTTGGCCGCCACCGGCCTCGCCTCCTTGCCGCACTCCTCCCCGCACAGGTAGCAAGCCTCGGGCACCGGCGGGATGCCCGTCCCGTCCTCCTTCACCCCGCGGCGACCCTTGGCGGGCATGGCCCCGGCGCTCAGGGGCACCACGTAGAGCCGCTGCAGCACGGGCACGTTGGCCAGCTCGAAGCTTTGCCACTGCTGCATGAGGGAGGCGAAGCAGCAGGGGCACACCAGGGTGCTGCCGGTGGGGGACAGCGGCTGGGCGCCCGGCGGGGGGCTGTGCAGCCACAGGAACGGGAAGAAAGGTCCCGGCGAGCTCTTCTCCTGCTTCTGCACGTGGACGCGGTGCTGGGCGCCGGGTGCCAAGGGGCTGCCGCAGATGTAGCAGGCGCTGCCCGGTGCCCAAGCGGGCCGCTCGCTGCCTTCCTCCTCCTCCTCCTCCTCCTCCTCGCTGGTGATGTTGATCTCGCTGTCCGAGGAGCAGCAGGGGGGCCCCCGCTCGCTCCCCGCCGCCGGGGGGGCCCGCGCCGCGCCGCACGCCCCCTCGGGCTCCGACAGGGGCTCGGCCTCGGAGAGCTCGGAGAGCTCGGAGCCAGCTGCCGGCCCTTCCTCCTCCTCCTCCTCCTCCTCTTCCTCCTCCTCCTCCTCCTCCTCCGGGTGGCCGGCGGCGCGGCGGCGGCGGCGCGGCGGGGTCCAGCCCGTGGTGCCCCGCCGCAGCCCGGCTCCCCGCCGCCGCCGCCGCCGCCGCCGCCTCGCACTGATGGGGCCGCTTGAGCCAGTACATGCGCTTCTCCACCGGCGTGCGGCTGCGCTCGAAGGAGTCCCACTGCTCGCCCAGGAAGCAGCGGCAGACAGCGCAGACCAGGGCGCAGCCCTCCGCCGAGACGGCGCGGGCGCCGGGCGCCGGCTCCTGGTGCTGCAGAAAGGGGAAGAAGGGCCGGTGGTCGCGGGGGTCGCACTTGAAGCTTGAGCTCTTTGCCGCGGCTGATGCCGCCGCCGCAGATGAAGCAGCAGAGCGGGGGCGCCGCGGGTTGCGCTGCCCCGGGGCCGCCCCCGCTCCCGCCGCCGCCGCCGCCTCGCCGGCCGCCAGCGCGGCCATCAGCCGCTGCTTGCGGGAGAGCGGCGCCGCCGCTGCCCCCGCCCCGCCGCCGCCCCCCCGGCCCCGCCGCGCTCATCGCCGCCCCCGGCTCATCCCGCGGCTCCGCCGGACACGCAGGCTCGGGGGCGGGTTTGCGGAGCGCTCCCCCCACCCCTCCGCCCGCCTCCTCCCGCCGGGGAAGGCAGCGAAAGGAAGGAAAAAAAAATAATAAAATAAAACAACGGCAACAGCAGCAACAACAACGACAACAACAAAAAAAGCTCCCAACGGCGACAAAATATCCACGAACAGCAACAAAAATAAACCCGGGATAAAAGTTCGGTGCGAAAGTTTGGGTCCCGCCGGCGGCGCGGAGGAAGGGCGGCTGCCGGCCGCCTCCCGGCCCCGGCGCCCCGGCCCGGCTCCTCCCCGGCCCCCTGCCGCGACCTGCCCGCCCGGGGGCCCGGAGGAGGAACGAGCCGCTGCCGCCCCCAGCCCGCCCGCCGCCAGCCCGGCGCGGAGCGCAGCGCAGGGACCCCGCGGGGGAGGGAGCGAGGGAGGGACGTGGGGATTGACAAAGCCACCCCCCGAGAGGGTTTATGACCGGCCCCACGCGGGGATCCCCTCCGTCCCCGTCACCAGAGTCCCACCCGTCACCCCTAACCCCACCAGGGCGCTTTGCGCGGCTCCCACTGCCCAAAGGCAGTGTCCTGCTTCAGGCCGGCAGGACGAATCCCACCGAAAGCACCGGCCTTTTGCTGCCCTTTCCAGCCATTAACTCGGTGTCCCGACCACCCCTGGTAATTTATTTCCCATTTTAAAACTACTGCCGCTGTTCCAGTTCAATACCAGATTCTATTTCCCGCTCGGTCCTAAAATGCTGCATCGCTTTGCCACTCACTGGTAAATAGCTGATGCGTTCCCAGCCGGAGCTGGCGGCGTTTCAGCGGCGCATGCAATAATCCCGGTATATCCTTACCTGCCTCGCAGCCTGCGATAAGATTTAATGCTTGGAAAGCACTTTGCTGTCCTTGGACAATAGGCACCGCGGAAGCGCAAACTGTACCCAGGGCCAGCCTCAATTAAACCTGACTGATTAACCACCCGAGCGGCTCGTCAGCATGCCCACCGGCTCGGCACGGCTCTCCCGATTAAATAAATATATTAGGAGCTGGAAGGGGGATTTTTTTTTTTTTCAAACAGTCATTTCAGGAGGAAGCCTGCTCCTCCAGGCAGTGCTGTGGAGTTTCTGAGTTCATGGCAAGTCACTGCAATATCCCAGGTGCTGTCCTTGCAAATCTCCCTGAGCCTGGAGGGTGCAGAATGAAACCCAAAAGAGGCAAGGTCAGTGGTTGGATAGGACACAGGGACCGAGGGACAGCAGGATGAATGCCTGAGCCACGTGCCAGCACACCCAGATGATGCACAGGAGCCACATTGTCCCTTGCTCCTCATCTCTCCTCGGTG
The DNA here is from genome assembly GCA_030060385.1 of Muscicapa striata striata. Taxonomy (NCBI): domain Eukaryota; kingdom Metazoa; phylum Chordata; class Aves; order Passeriformes; family Muscicapidae; genus Muscicapa; species Muscicapa striata. Next base: position 483,232 of record JAREIS010000073.1, on the reverse strand, counting down.
CTCCCCGTCTGGGTCCCCCTTGGGCTGACCAACCCTTGGTGTCACCTCCCACCCAGATTGCGGGTGACAGCGTCCGGTGCTCCCCAGCAACTGGCCCTGAGATCAAACAGATTGTGTGACATCAGCTGGAGCGCGGGCAGGGGCAGGAGGGCTCTTCAGGGACCCGGATCCAGTTTCCATGCAGATGGCTCCGGTAGTAAAGGAGCAGGGGGTGGGAGGCAACACACAAAGCGGGAATACGATACCTTGGGAGAACTGGCTCCACGGGGCTTTTTCAGGGGTTTCCAGAAGACAGCAGGGCCTCGTTATATTTTATTTATTTATAGGTCTGATGTGGTGGCTGCTGCATGCACCGGGAATGCCGCGGGTTGGGGTGGACGTGACTCAGATGCTCTTTAAAGACGCACACGGTCTCTCGGTGTCACCCCTTTTTCCGGATGGAAAGGGGCCACTGGGCCGGATGGGATCCCTGACCCCAGGAGGCAGCACCGGATCTGGGAATGCCTCACCCCAGTTGCCCAGCTGGAGCTCCCCCGGGAGCTGTGGCCACCAGCCCAGCCCACCCTTCGAGCACAGCCGACAGATGCTCTCCCGCCTGCTCCGCAGATGGGTGAGAAAACAACACGCTGTATTCAAAGTCCAGAGCTCAGCAGGGCCAAACCCCCCTCCCCACCCTGCCCTGAAACACCAACCCTCCGTGCCCCTCTCTGGAGGCACCACGAGCCCCTGGCTACCCCATTCCCCCACTGGGACGCGGCCTCTGAGCAGCTCCCCAGGCCTTGGCTGCGCCCGGACAGAGCAGCTCATTTATCATCCTGTGCCGCCCCAGCCCTGCGGTTGCTGTTTGCAACAGAGAAGCTGGGAGGGAGAGAAAATTTCTCAAGTCGGCCTCCTCGGCAAGAACTGAAAACATATGCCCTGGCGGCAAACGCGTCCCCCGGGGCGCGCGGGGATCAAGGCGAGCCTAGCGCAGGATTTTCCACCGCGGCTCCCGCCGGCGCGCAGCCCTCCTGCCAGAGCTGGCGTCCCACAGCCACCCCGGGCTGGGCATGCTGGCAGCAGCTCTGCTCCTCCCAGCACAGTGGGATGCAGGGCAGGATGGCTCCTTGCTCGCTCTGCATGGCCAATATCCCGCTGGACCTTGCTGGCTGCGGTGCAGAGCTGTCCTCTCGCTCAAGGACAAGCCCTGGGGACAGATGTCCCTTACAAGGTAGGGGACAGGCCCTGTTGTGCATCAGGACTCAGCACCAGTTGTGCAAGGTGTTGTACAAAGAGCTGTGATTGTCCTCATGGGGCAGGGGAGCTCCCCCAGCTTGTATAGGGCAGGGATTCAGGATGGATGCATGAGCAGCCCACAGGGTGCTGGGTCCATCCCCATCCTTGTCCCCATTCCCATTCCTGTCCCCATCCTCATTTCCATCCCCATTCCTGCCTCGATTCCTCCATCCATCCCCACTGCCAGCCCCAACCTTATCTTTATTCTCATTGCCATCCCCATTCCTGTTCACATTCCTGTGCCTGTCCCTATTGCCATCCTTATACCCCTTTCTTTTTCCCATCTTTTTCTGTCCCATCTCATCCTCATCCTCACCATTGTTCCCATCCTTATCTGCATCCTCATCCCCATTTCTATCCTTATCTCTCTCCCCATCCTCATCCCATCCATCTCCATCTCTGTCCCTATCCCAGTCCCTTTTGCCCTAGGGACTCCTTAGGACAGGGCCCAGCAGCACCCATTCCCTGGCACCCCTAGGAGCAGGCACGTGCTGCAGATCCCACATCCCTGGGCCAGGGAGGTTAATATGGAAATTACCAACTGCTTATTCCTTCCAGCTGTTGCTGTGAGTCATCAAGTGCCTTAAAGAGCATTTCAAACAACACAGTGCCTTCGAGACAGCGTGACTGCTGCCCCAGCCACCCCCTCTGGATAATCCTCGGCAGGGTCTGGTGTTTGAAAAGGGAATATTTCTCCAAGGAGGCAATTCCCAGGCGTGCATGGCCGTGGCTGGGGAGGCAGAACAGCCGCTGCCTCCACGGCGCCTGTCCAGGCTCCCACCTCCGCCCGTGGGCTCCTGGCGTCCTGCCCGAGAGCAGAGCCAGGCAGGGAAGGGCACTGGGAAGGGCAGCCCAGCCCTGCCATCATCCCTGCTCGAAATCCAGCAGGGACATCTGAATGCCACCACGTGCCAGCATGGGTGAGGAGCCCTGCTGTGCCACCTCGGGAAACTGAGGCACAGGGCGGCCAGTCTGAGCTCCACAGTGTCACCTGCCTGGGGTGGAGGTGGCAGAGTGGCTGCCACGGGACACTGGGACACTGGTCTGAGGTTCAGTGACCTTAGACCCTGCACTCAACAGCTGTATTTGTCTCGGCAAGCTTTTATTTCCTTTTTTTTTTTTTTTTTAAGAGAAAAGGCTGATCTCTGCACTCAGTTGGTGCTGATTTTTCAGATGGGAGAGATAGGGCTGGTTCATGGAAATAGTCAGGATATATCCCTTATCTGCTGCTTCAAGTTCAACCTTTCTTTGAACTTCTGGACTGACTTCATTGATTTTTCACTGTTCCTTTCGCTGGAAAAGCCCAGGCAGTTTTTCTCCTGCTGGCAAACTGCTTTCCCCCAGTCCTTCGTGTGGCTGTGCAGGTGAGTCAAGGATGCTCCTGGCCAAGATCCCAGCTGGTGCAAGAAGTAACATCTGCCTCTGCACAGCAGGGAGCCTGGAATAAAAAAATAATGACCCAAGGAAAGCTGTGCACAGGTGACAGGGAGCTGTGACACAAGTGGAGGGGAAGGGGACACGGCCAGCCCGTGCTGCAGACTGAGAGAGGATGCAGGGAAGGAGGGAAGGATGCTGCTGGGATGGTCCCCTCCAGGCAGGAAGGTGACTCTGGGTAGAGGAGGGGACCACTGACTGCCACCACAGCCCTGTGGGGACACTCTGAGCCTCTCTGAATGTGCTCCTGTGACAACCACAGTACAAAGCCACGTGGCTTTGTGGGGACACGTTCGGTGTTGACGGTGGCTGAGTCCAGCCAGGACCCCCAGGAGCACCCTGTGAGTCCATGAACACAAGTGGATGATCCAACACCCTCAGTCCATGCCCCAAATCCCTCCATGGGTTCCCACAGCACTGACCTTGTGCTGCTCCTCCTGCTCACCCTCACTGGGACCTTGATTCCCCCCATGTCCTGTGAGCCAGGAGGGAGCCACATCCCCTGCAAGGCACAAGGGCCCAGTTTCTGCTTGTGGGGTTTTTTTCATAAGGTTGTTGGTTTTTTTTTTTTAAGAGATTTTTTTCTTTTCCTTTCCAGGGCGAGCAGCTCCGCAAATGCCAAGTGCTGATGCCAAAGGGCCGTGTCAACAAAGAAGAATGAGTGTGGCTGTTAGAGGCTGCTATTAAAAAAGGGTGGAGAGGAGAAAGAGAGAGGGGGTGAAAAAGAGAAGAAAAGGTTTGTCACTGCAAATAATAACAGTTTGCAGAGCAGTAAAAATCCGGGAGCAGCAGCAGGACCCCTGCAGTGCCCTTGGGTGCTGGCACCAAGCAGGGACTCTGCGCCCTGTGTCTTCCCAGAGCACAAACCCAGCCCAGCAACTTGGCATCCCCTGTGGGCAGCACAAAGTGTTTTTCAAGCTCCAAGGGTTTTCCAAGCCTGCTGTGCTCCTGCTTGGCCTCCAGGCCCTGCTGCAGGGAGGCATAGCAGCAGGGCTGTGCATGGCCTGGGCTCCCCGGGATGGGGCGGGTCGAGGTCCTGCCCCGTGAGTGCCAGGAGCTATTTCGAGGCAAGCCCTGGCTGCTGCCGAGTGGGATGGGAGGGAAGGAACCTCTCACATGACTCGAAGATGCAACGGGAAGAAGCAGGCTCTGGTTTCAGCTTTCTATTCCCAGCCCCGTTATTCAGCAGGCAAAGATGGATCAGCCCCGCTGGAGTTGGGGCTGGATCCGGGGCTGGAGTCGTTCCCCTGGGGGGCAGGTGGAGCTTACAGCTCCTGCCCAGCTGAAAATCCCGCTTGGCACTGCCTCTCCCTCCTGCCGGGATGGCAAACCCAAGTGGATGTAGGGGATGCTCGAGTAACACCACTTGGGAAAAGACAAAGCGAGCAGAGGAAGAGATAGACAAAGCCAAATCTTACTCCAAAATCCAGAGTGAAAGTATTTCTGAGGATAATCCACCAGTTGGCTTCATTTTTCAAAAATATTCTTGCTTACTATTTTTTAAGGGCACCATGGTCTGTCCTTAGCCATGATTTTATTCCCACATCACCTTTCCCATGCCACAACCACCCTCTGTGCTCATCTCAAAAGCAATGGCAGAAGGCAAACCTCTGGAAAAGCCTGGTTTTCAAGTATTCTCCCTCCCCACCCCCCCAAAAAAAAAAACTTTGGTCAAAATTGAGATGTTCCCACAGAAATTGGTATTTCCCGATGGAAAAAACATTCCATCAGCAAAACACTGACCTGCTCCGGTTACAGCCTGGTCATGGCGATGAGGCAAAGCAGCTGGGAAAGGAATTAGAAGGGAGCTGGGAGCTGCTTGGCTTCACCACATCCTCAGATCCTGCTCCTCCCCAGTGCTTCCAGCTGCTGGGATGGGGATGTGGCAGGAGGAGCCAGCACAGCACCCAGCCAGCAGCACCCTGAGGTGCCATGGGTGGTTGTCACCAACCCTGTGGCACCCCAGGGTGGCTCAGCAGGGTCGCTGCTGCCCCAAAGCCAACTGGAGCTGGGGTGAGCCAGCAGTACCAGATGTTCCCAAGGATGGAGCTCTGCAAACAGCCCAGTCTGTGCTCCTGATTGGGAATGTCTTGCTGGATTTAGCGAGCTGGGAGATGAGATCACAGGGACAAAGGCTGGGAGCTCAGCAGGTTCACCCCCAGAGCTGGAGATCAACGCTGCCTCCAGTGCCTTCCCTCTAAAAATTGATGGAAGAGCTTGTTTGGGAGGTTCTCCTGTGCCTTGTGGGGGGGCCAAGCAATGGATGGGGTTTGGTTTTTGTTCTTTTCTGAAGGCAGGCTGGAATGGATCAGGAATCACTGGAACAGATCAGGAATCAGTGTCCCCTTGTGTAGGGTGAGAAACTCCGTGTTGGGAAGATTTTTTTTGCAATAACAGGACAGAAATCTGTGGCCGTGCAGCAGCCAGAGCATCCTGTGAAGGGTCCAGCCCCACCATGGCAAGCACAGATGCCCAGGAAAGGTGCCACCATGCAGGTGGAACAGGCACTCACCTCTGTCACTGCAGGCTCACCCTCCCCACGTGGCACTGGAACCCATCAGCCGTGATGGACACATCCCTGGGGACACAGACTGCAGCTGTCACACCTGGGGAAACTGAGGCAAGGAACCTGCAGGAACTTGAGCCCAGACTTTCCAAATTCCCACAACCACCAGTTCACACCTTCCCTGTTCCAAGCCCTGCTCCCCACATGGCTGTTGAGAGGCACCCCCAGCCCCAGAGCCCTCCCTCACCCTGCAGGTTCCACGTGGGCCAAGCATCGCCTCCTTTGCCAGCTCCTGTCTGTCTGTCCAGCTGAGGTGCATCCCTGTGTCCTACTAATCACTTTCCTGACCAAATCTGCATTTCCAGCAGGGATTTTCCCCTTCCAGACTCTCTCAGTGCCCAGCAGTCCCCCCTCACCTCCCACACTGTGCTGATCATGATGGGGACACTGGATCTCTTGACCTGTGCCCAGGTTGTCTCCTGAGCAAGCAACATCCCCTTCCTGGGAGGAATTGTGCCTGTGGCTGTCTCTGACCTCTGCTAAACACATCCATCCCAAGGGAGGCAGCGGAGATGGAGCCTGATCCCACCAGGAAAATAAATGTGCCTTCATCCAAGGGATTCCATGCAACCCCAAACTCACATCAGGGTGCACCCCATTCCTCCCCATCCCTGCTCCTGCCCTAAATCAACACCAGCAGCATGACCCAAAAGCAAATTTATCTTAAAGACTTTTTATAATGCATATAAAAAATACAGCTTCATCGGAAAGGCTTTTTTTTTCTTCTTCTTCTTTTTTTCTTCTCTTTTCCTTTTTTTTTAGGGGGGGGGAAAGGTTTATGCCTCCTTGGAGACCTCTTCAATAAAACGCATTCTGGCTCTCGGAGCGTCTGACTGCAAATCAGGTTCCAGCCGTTCCCTTCCTGTGCCGACCTGCTGGAGTCGGCTGTTATTCTTGGCAGGGTGCCCCGAAGGAAGAAAAAAATTCCCCCCCCAAGCTCCCAGCGGCTGGGAAATGCTGATGACATGACACCTTCCAGCATTCTTCAAGGTCAAGAGGGGAGGGAGGGAAATGAAAGGGGAGAGGGGTTTTTTTTTTTTTTTCTGTTGTTAGCATGGGTTATTGCTTCGCTCAGGCATTTCCCTTTGATGCTGGCTCCTTGTTACACAAGATGTTGCAGGCTCACCCCCTTCCCTGCTTCCCAGCAGCAGGGATCTGCCTCCCCAGGGCGTTTTGGGACCAGCACTGCATGGGCTCAGCTTAAACCCAAGCTGGTTTTAACCTGCACATCTCACGTTTGCTCCGCCTCACACTGCCCCACACACTTCCATCCTCCAGGACACCCCATGCCATCCAGGAGCCTGTGGTTATTCCAATCCAAAATCTGTCTCCTTGGCATCTCCCCCCATGGGGTTCCCCACTCAGAAAGCCCCCATCCCCCTCAGCCAGCCCTGGGTGCTGCATCCAGCTGACAGGGACACGCAGCATCCCTGGGGTCCCCTGCCCGCAGGACTCCTGCTCTGACAAATGAAACTTGGCACCTCTCTCCTTGAGATCCAACAAATCTCTGCTAATCCCCCTGCTCCCAGCTGCCAAATCCTCCTCCTCCTCCTGCCCCAGCCAAGGTGCAGAGCTCTTTGAGGCAAGCTGCACACAACCATTAAACTTTTCAACAAGGTATCGCCATCATCAGGGCACAGAGGATGAGTGGCAGCGCTGATGTCCCTCCTGGCAGTGACAGGGAGGCTGCCACACTGCTTGGAGAGGTTTTGGTTGATGTCCCAACTCAGGGTTGATGTGATGCTGGGGCTGCTCTGTCCCTGAGGATGGATCCTTTGCTCTCCAGCTTTCCCAGACTACACTGGAAGGAAAATCCAAAACGATTCAAGCTCTGTGACAAGGCAGATGCCAGCAGGGGTGCTCAGGGACAAGAGAACAAGGCAGGGACAGTCTCATTGTGTGTGCAGGCAGGTTTGGGATGGAGTGACATCCCTGGACCCCTGGGAGCCAAGGGACATTGCTCATGTCCTCACAAGCTGCATCACCACACCTGCAGCTCAGGATCTCCCTCGGGGGACTGTGCTCCTCCTGCTCTGTGCTCAGCTGAGTTCTCACTGCCACAGCATTCCATGAGGCTGCCAAGGATCACCCTTGAGCTAACCCACCTGCACTGGGATCCCATTGCTTTCTTCACACACTTTTTTGGGGCCTGTTGGGTGAGCTGGGTCAGTTCAGGACTGATGGGGATCTCACATCCTTGTTGGGTTCTCGAGTCATTATCCAGCCCTGGGATTACCAGCCCCACACCACCTGGCCTTGCCCTGGGACTCGGAAAGGAGCTGTGCAGAGTGTCCAGGACAGCCCAGCACCCCTGCAGGTTCCCTGGAAGCTGGTGCAGGGCCGCATCCCGCCCCGAGGGCTGCTGGAGGAAATCCTGGAAGGCCATCTTACAATGCAGCCCTTCCTGTCCCCGAAGGACCGCCGAGCACGGAAAGGCACCGCGGGCTCAGCAGCTCAGCCAGCCCCGGGGGGATGTGGGCTTGCCCCAGCACCTCATCCAGCCCACCTGGGGCCACTTCCCGCCGGGCTCCTGGCCAGCACCGCTGCTTTGTCTCCAAAACCCAGAAACACAATGGGAGCAGTGGGGGGAATGGCCCAGGACCCTGCGGGGGCAGAGACAGGGGCACAGCCAGAGCAGCACGGGGGAGATGCTGCTGCTGGAGATGCTCCTTTGCACATCCCAGCCTGGCTGCCCTGCCATCCCACCTGCACTGTGAAGCAAAACATGGCAAAGGTAAATATCTCATTCACATCCCCAAGCTGCCCTGCCATCCCACCTGCACTGTGAAGCAAAACATGGCAAAGGTAAATATCTCATTCACATCCCCAAGCTGCCCTGCCATCCCACCTCAAAACATAAATATCCATTCCCCCAAGCTGCCCTGCCATCCCACCTGCACTCTGCAAAATGGGGCAAAGGTAAATATCTCATTCACATCCCCAAGCTGGAAATACAAAACGTCAAAGGGAAATTCTCACATCCCCAAGCTGCCCTCCTGCTCCTGCCAGCCCTGCCGTGCCCCCAGGGTCCCTCACCCCGTGCTGGGGCGGGGTGGCAGCAGGTCATGTCCCCACCCTGTGGTGACAGGGCTCCCGTGTTATTGTTGCCGGTTGTTTTCCAGCGGGGCCAGCTGGCTGCCGCCAGCCTGGAACAGCGTGGCCTATTTTAAACCGCTTGCACAAGGAGTCAGCAGCTCCAGCTCGGATTTTTTCCGAACTTTATTTGTCCAAACGCTCCGCAGGGAGGGAGGGAGGGAGAGCAGGAGGTGGGGGAGCAGCTCCCGGCTTGTTCTGCCGCCAGCAGCTCACCTGCACCGCGGTGCTCTGCGCTGGGATGGTGCAGTGAGGATGCTGCGTGCGTGGAGCACTCCCCAAATCCCCCAGGAACAACCAAAAAGCTGGAGGTGACAGGGGCAGAGCATCAAAGGCAGGATCCTGCCTGTAAAAGCAGCAGATACCTGTCCACAGGCCAAGCTGTGGCTCCCTGGAGCATTCCCAGGGCAGGCGGCTCTGCTGTGCCAGAGGCTTATGCCAAGCAGCCACCCATATGGAAAGAGCCACTGGGAGCCAGGATAAAACCCCAGCCAGACCCTGCTGAGAGCACCAGAAGAAAGGACTGGAAAACTCTCCCACTCTCCTGAGCCCCTCCATGTCCCTGGTGAGGATGCTGCGACCTGGGGATGGAACACTGACTGTGCAGTGATGAAACATCGACAGCTTTAAATTAAAATCCTTTGTTTGTACTTTTCCACTTCAGACCACATCTACTATGAAGGCCAAGCCTTCCCTGAAGGTCCTAAAGGACCCAGAAACACAGAGCAGCAGTGCTCACAGAGAATCTTTTCCTGCACAGAAGACTTGGTATTCCACAATGCAACCAGAGTATCCATCACTCAGGATTTTTTTTTTTCCATGCTATTTTCTTCAGATCAAATTGCTAACTACACCTCTTTATGAAACAACTCCTTCTGCCTGGGCTGAGGTGAGCTCAGGAGATCCCTTCCAGCTCCTTTCCCAAACCCAGCAGCTCTCACAAGGGTCAGCAGCCAAAATGATGTAAAACATGATTTCCTAACCCTGCCAGTGGGAAATCACTGGAGAACGGAGGGGATGACTATGGTTTAAAAAATTTAATTGTGCTCAAAGGTTTCTTGTTTTGTTTATTTTTGGTTTTTTTGGTTTTTTTTTAACTGCTTCCCCAAAGAAGTGGGAAATAAATTTCCTTTTCCAGAGCCACCAGAACCTTTGCACACTGGGGAGGGACTGAGCTTCTGCTTGGGGGGACCTGGAGCACACATTCTGTAACTGCTAAACCACCCAGCTCACAAAACCTTCTTCTTGGGCTTTAAACTCTTGGCTGGAGGCCCTTCCGAGCTTTTGAGTTTGAAGAACAGCCCAACTCTTGGAAGAAAAGGCAGTGGGGGGAAAAGTTATCAGCTGTTGAGTGCTAGCTGGATGGGATAGAGCCAGGGGGACACGGCCGGGGAGCTCCATGGATGTCACGCTGGCCCGAGGCAAGATGTTTATGGCCCTGGCTGGAAGCCCTTCAGAGGAGCCCATGGCAGTGATTTACAGCGTTTCCGACGGCCACGGAGCCGCTCCTCCTGCGCTGACCCGGCTGCAGAGAAAACATCTGCAATCTGTCAAAGTCAGCCAGGGGGCCGAGGGAGTCCGCGAGCGGGTGTGTGCGCCCCAGGGCAAGGTGACAGCAGGGCCAGCACGTCCCTGCACCCTGCCCCGGGGCAGGAGAGCAGCCAGGTCTGCTTGAGGACACCCAAATCCTGCCCACTGCCCTTCTGCCTGCAGCACTGCAGCCCACAGGTGCTAAAACAGGGATTAAATCAACAGGCTTGCCTTTCAGAGCTGAGCTGCTTGGGGAGGATGGAGCCCAGCCCTGTGTGATTCTGGATTTAACCTGGCAAGCCCAAAGAGCTCTGGGAGTGTAACCAGCAGCTCCTGGCTTCACCAAGGCCCATCCAACACCCAGAGCAGCCTCCCAGGTGCTGGAAGCTGCACCCACACCCTCCTGGTGCTGCCAGCAGAGGGGTCTGACCCATGGGCAGCCCCCAGGGGCCAGCTGGGCTGCCCCACCTTGGTGCCATGGCTTTGCATCCATCACTGTCCCTCCCCACAGGCTGAGATGTGGGAAGCAAACATAGCCATGATGGCTGATTCCCCTGGATTTGGGGAAGAGTGGGTGGGAAGGGTTTAAGCCTGCACACCAGTTCCTTTTCCCAGCCTAGGAAAGGGACCACAACCCTCCCACACACCGTGCTGCACCCACTGAGTCACTGTGTGAAAGGAGAAGAAGGGGTGATGCTGCCCTTCCTGGGACCCCAAATCCACACTCACACCCATCCCCACTGAGAGGAGCCACATCCCAGGGCTGCCAAGCCTTGCTGTGGCTCAGGGATGATTGCAACCAAGCAAACGCTGCCCCAGGGGTTATAAAGTGTATTTTCTTCTTTTAGGAGCCTAATTTTGTAGGAAGAAATGATCTGTAGTGCAAGTGAGTGAGTGGCAGCTGCCTCCTGGAGATGTTGGGCTGGGGGCTGCCCAGGAGGAGTTGGAGGGCTCTGTGCCTCCCTGCTGGACACCCTCACCCATCTCCCTCCCTTCCCAGCTGCTTCCCAGCACAGGATGGATTTTTAAACACAAACAGCCTCTGGGCAATGCAGGCCAGCAAGAAAACAGACAGGGATCACTGCCCACTCCAATGAGCTAACCTGCACAACCCCCATCCCACAGCCCCCAGCCCTGAAATGGTGAAAAACCCCCAGGTGGGGTGCAGGCAGGTGGGTTTGCCCCCCCTGACAAAGCTGACGTGGTTCCAGTCACACAGAGGCCATCAAGAGAGTGACTGTGAGAGGGATGAAGGCTCCCAGAGGCCCTCAGCAGCCTCCAGCACAGCATTTCAGCAGTAAATGGCTTTATTCTCTTCCCAGCACTCCCCCATTAAACACTCCATGTGTCTGCCACTGCTTTAAGCCAGTGATAAGTCAGATTGAGGAGGGTGAAGAGGGGGATGTAAAAAAAAAGCCCCCCCAGGCATGAAGTGCCAGCGAGCCCCTGCTCCCCCCCAGGATTTATGAATGAAAACACGTTTCTCCTTGGCACCGCCAGTTTCCTCGATGCACGCGGGCAAGGAGGGGGGGAAATCCTGGAATTATGAGGCTCCAGCACCAATTAGGGCTGTTTACATTGACGTAAAGTCTGGGTGAAGTCCCCACCCCTGCTCCCAGCATATTTATGAAATTACTCCTGCTGACACTGACAAATGCAGGAGGGAAAGTCCCGGGGAGCAGGGATCCAGCCCGGTGCTCCGTGGGGTTTTTTGAACCAGCACTGAGATAGTTCCTATAAATATCAGCCCAGGGCTCCTCACCCCAAGTAGGACAAAGGGGTTCAGCTTGAGGAGCCCTCAGCATTGCCCTAGGGCAAGGATTCCCACAGAGAGAGGGGAAGGCAGGAACACAAAGCAGAGAGGCTGGGATGCATAGGAAGACTCTCCACATTTTAGAATTTCCTGGATAAATCTGATCCAGGCTCCCCCTCCCCAATCCCTCAGGCCTCTGTCACCAGCTGGGATCTGGCAAAAAGGGGATTCTCTGCCCCAATCTCCCTGATCACTCCCTGCTTCTGCACCAGAGCAGGACATCCCAAGCTCCATCCACGGGAAAGAAATAGCAGCTTTACAGCTGAAAAATCCCCAGGAAAATCTTTTACCCCCCCCCCCAAGTCCATAAAGGGAAACCATCTGAACCTGCTCCCCACCACCCACGCAGCAGCACAGACACAGCCCTGGGCGCCAGCACGGGCGTGTTGGAGGCAAACCTTCCAATTAGGGAGCTTGGCCAAGCCAAGACATTCCCACTAACGGCTCCTGGCACGGGAATTTGCCAGGGGCTGAGCAGGATTCGTGCTCTGAGGGAGATGCCATGGCTGGGGGGTGGAGGGTGCAGAGGTCAGCGAGGTTGGGAAGGCTGGAAGCAGCTCCAGAGGGAGGGAATAGAGGCTTGGTCCAGCTGGAGAATACCAGAGGGGTTTGTGGGGATGCTGAGCACATTCAGGGGTTTTGGGGAAGGGCCTGGGGAGAGGCAGTGTGGAAGATGGAGAGAGTGATTCCTGAATGCTGCCAGGCTCAGAGTGAGCTCAAATCCCCCAGGAAGGAGATCCAAGTGTGGCAGCAGACGGATCAATGCAAACTCTTCTTGCTGCTCCCCAGCCTGGGGAGGCACCACCAGAGAGGAAGCAAAGGTGATGGAGGAGGAGGAAGAGGAGGAGGAGGCTGGGGCTGCCCAATGCTGCCTCCCTGCAGGGAAGCCAAGTGCAAAAATGCAGGAGCAGAAGGATAAGGCCTTGGGCAATGGGATGGAGAGGGACTGGGAGAGCTGCAGAGGAAGCATTAAGCAGGGAGAAGCAGCCCATAGAAAGAAAATTACTTCCCTTTTTTCCCCAGAACAGAGCTCAGTGCTAACCTGAGGAATTCCCCATGGCACCACAGCAGCAAAGCTGGAAGCTCAGCAGGATTAAAGCCATGGATTAATTCCTTTCCCAACAAATAAATATCTCCTAGGCCGTTATATGGACAGCGAGACCATCTGTGGGGACACTGATGGTGATAAAAACCACGGGCACAAGAGGAAATCTCAGGATGTAGAGCCCTAATCCAGTCAGATCTGAAGGCAGATTTTCCCTGCTGCCATCCTGACAGGCAGCCACTGGAATAAACCAGAGGTTTTGCTCAATTTGATAAGGAGAGAGGAGCCTCCGAGCTGGTTTTTGCAGCCCTTGGGCACTCTGTGATGGAAAAGCAGCACAAGGAGCATCGCCTCACTCTATACCACAAGGTTTTTATTTGTTAATGGCTTCTAGGTTAAAAATTATTTAACACAGGCTGCAAAACAACACATTTCCCATCTGGCAAAGCCGCTCTCTTCAGCTGAAGCAGCTCCACGCTCGCGAGGTCTCCAGCACACCGAAGCCAAGAGCCCACACGGGGTGGGAACCACGGCAGCAGCCCCCCTCGCAGAGCCCTGATGACTTGCCAAAAAGCAGAACTTCCAGCAGTTCAACTAAAAATGGCAAATCCTCTTTCATCCCCCCGGCGTTATTTTTACCCGGTGTCCCAGCGCAGGGACAGCGCTGCCATTTCAAAGCTTAGGCTCGGGCTTAACGAGCTGGGAAAAGCTCAGCGGTGTCTGCTGAGTCTGGGGGTGAAAGCAGAGCAGAGAGAGGAGCTGCTTTAATTTTATGATGAAATAACTCCCCGTGCTGGGCCACGGGCACCCTCCTGGGTGGACCTGCTGGGTTTGGAGCAGCTGGAGCTTTTGCTGCAGGGAAGCTCTCGGGTGGGACTTACCTTGGGTAAAATAAAGCAGCTTTTTCAGCAGCAAAAGCAGCTTCTAGCAGGGAAAACAATCCTTGCCATCACCACTTCCCTGGCTCATTCACAGAGATCCCCTCTGGTGTCTGCTCTGATTCAGGATGATGCAGGAGGAAGGAGCTCCCTCCTCATCCCACTAACCCTCTGTGGTGCTGAGAGGAAGGAGCACTAGGGAAGAGTGGGAACAAGAGGAATGGGATTTCAGGAGGTGGGATTTTCAGGCTGACAACATCTGCCTGAGATGGCTTTGAGCTGGGGCACTGGGTATTCCCATAACAATAAAGCCATGGGGGGGGGGAAAAAATCCCTTTTGTTTCCCAGGCCAGCGGCTGGAGCAGTTCCCATTCCAGGGATGGCATTAACGGGTTTGCTGCAGCACTATTTATGCAGCAGTGGGGATGGGGGAGGGCTCAGCCCTGATTTTACTTCTTTTTCCCTCTAAATAACTTGAAGTAAAACAGGAAGGTGCAGCAAAGAGCAGGGAAGTTGGGACACTCTTGCTCCATTAGCTCCTGGTAATGATATTATTTGGATTAATGCCTGAGATAAAAGCAAGCAGGCAGACCTCAGCTGGGATCTGGATGGGAGATGGGATGGGGCTCCTCTCTGGCCACAGGGATGCTGGAAGCTGTGTCTGTGCAAGTGTAGAAGAGAAGGGGGGGAAATACACACTCATCTGCTCATATTTCCCTGTAGACACTGGAAAATGGGATTTTTTTCACCCTAGAGGGGAAGCATCCCAGGCTTTTCCATCCCAACAGCAGGGTTGTGCCGTCCCAAGAGCTGCTATCCCCTGCCACGCAAACAAAACACGGATAATTTGGCTGCCTCTCCCGGATTTTGCTTCCAATCCCATTGGGAAGGGATGCCTGGCAGCCTGGGGGTGCAGCAACAAATAAACTCCATTGCTTTAACACTGTTCCCATTAAGCGACCACAGGCACAAGATTTGCTGTTACAAGCACCTTGGAAAAAATCAAGGAAGCCTCTTGTCCCATCTCCCAGATGAAGGGAAGGAAAATTAACCATGGAAAGGAGAAACCAGGGAGTTGAAACGAGTGTCAGCAACTCAGCCTGGCTCTGTTGACACCACCCGGGATGCCCTGGGTGGTTTTGTGCTGTTTGGGGAAGGGCTGGAAAGGCTCTGCAAACAAACCCCAAACGTTCCCCCACCTCCATCCAGCCCTGCTTTTCATGCCTGGCTGGAGTTTGCAATAGCAAAGAGCCAATAACTGGGTCAGGGCATCCATCCGTGCAGGCAGAGCTGGCGAGGGGCAGGAGGCTCAGAGCTGCCCCAGCTCCAGCCCGCGGGGCTGGGTGTGGATCCGCACTGGAGCCGCCCACAGACACACGAGCGGTGTCTGCGGCCAGAGCCACACAGGGACACCTTGTTCTGCCAGGCTCTGCGCTTCACAGCGCTCCAGCAGCCCCTGCTCCCCCTGTCCAGCTCTGGGGAGACACACAGAGTCTCCAGCAGGGAGCCAGGACACACAGGGATCCCGCTGAGCATCCTCGGGGCAGCGCTGCTCTGGCACGCCGCTGTGCTGGGGGATCTCTCCTCTCCTGGCCCCCAAAAGCTCCAGCCGGTTTTCCCAGCATGGAGCAGATGGCAGAGCACGGGAAGGCGGCACAGGCACCACCAGCTCCATCTCCAGCCTCCCTGACAGAAGCATTTCCCCCTGGAGCTGGGATGGGTTTTGCAAGTGTGGCAGTGAGGGGATGGAGCACTCCCACTCGTTTTTGGGGGTGTTTCCCCAACTAGACAGGGTTTGATGGCTCTTTCCCTCCTCCTCCTCTCTTCCAAGAGCCGGGCTGGATTTGTGAATGGACTATTGTGAGCGGATGGAGAGAGGGAAGGGAGCAGATGGGGAGCGGGCTCGTCCCCGTCACGGGCTGGTGGCCCGAGCCCTGAGCGATGCAGCCAGGTGCTAAAGGCCAGCCTTGCTTGAAGGTTACCCAGATCTGAGAAACCCGAGCTGCAAAAGACCTTGCAAAAGGGCAGACCCGGCCTTATGGCCCGTCTGGAGGAGCAGACCTCCCCTCTGCCTTGCACCCCTTCTTTGTCACCCACGTTGTCAATGGGGCTGCACCCAGGGGCGCCGGCTGGGGGCCAGCCCCTGCTCGCTCTGCTTTCCAGGGCAGGAGCAGCCTCCTCCTGGGGCAGCCAGGAATTCAGTTTAAGCTGTGCTTCTCAGAAAGCCTGAGCCAAGCCCTGAGCCCAAACACGGAGGCGCTTTGGCCCCCAGCCCTGCCCTGGGAGCACCTCCGAGCCTGCCCTCACCCAGGCGGGGTGGCAGCAGCTCCGAATTGGCTCCAAAAGCAAAAGGGGGGCTGGGATCAGGGGCAGACTTGCACCCCACAGTCCCAACCCTGACAGAGCTGCGTGGGTGCCAGGGCACCCCGGGGCATCACCACCTCCACCCCTCTGCTCTCACAGAGGGGATGTGGGGGACACCCCGAGGGGGACAGAGCAGAGCCCCCACCCGCCACACACACACATTCCAGCGGCTTTACCCCTCGGAGTCGCGGCGGCTGGAGAATTCCAGCTATTCCAGCATCTTTATCTTTTTTGGCTACCATTTCTCTTTCGGCCACGTTATAAATTAAAAGCTGCTTTGCTTTTAACCTCCTCCAAGCTGCACCTTTTAACCTCCCTCCCCCGGCTGCTGGCAGGGAGGGGGCTGCTCCTTGCCGGGGCCGATGCTCTCGCCTTGGAGGTCTGCCGCAAGCCGATTTTCCCCCCTCGCTTGGCTCGGCACCGGGTGCCAACAAAGGCTCCTTGCAAAAGGAGCTTGTCATCGCTGATGGATGACGTGGTTGTGCGGCGGCTGGAGCCAGGGAGCCGGGCTGTGTCTGCACGGGGGCTCAGCCAGCCACCTGGATGGCACTGACAGCCTGCCCGCCAGCAGCACGGCGCTGCCGGGGCGCTGCAGGGCTCCCCGGGCAGGGGGACAGCCTGGGCGGTGGCACGGGGACAGCCTGGGGGATAGCACTTGGACAACCAGGGGGTGGCACTGGGACAACGCGGGGGTGGCACTGGGATAACCCAGGGAGTGGCAGTGGGACAACCTGCGGGTGGCACTAGGATAACCCAGGGAGTGGCACAGGGACAACCTGGAGGGATGGCACTGGGACAACCAGGGGGTGGCACTGGGACAACCTGGGGATGGCACTGTGACAACCAGGAGGGTGGCACTGGGATAACCCAGGGAGTGGCACTGTGACAATCTGGGGGTGGCACTGGGACAACCAGGGAGTGGCACTGGGACAACCTGGATGGATGGCGCTGGGACAGCTGTGGGGGTGGCACTGGGACAGCCTGAGGGGGGTGGCACTGCGACAGCCAGGCCACCCTGGCTCGGAGCAGTCCCACAGACGCTGCCCCTGCGATGGGGGTGGCTCGCAGCCCAAACGTCCCAAAGCCATCCCGGCTGTGCCGGTGCCCGATGGGCTCGGAGGGGCCGGCCGGGAGCTGGGGGATGACAGACAGGCAGCGCTGAGAAATAATTCCCTCCATCCTATGTGGCTTCCTACATAAGGTATCAGTGCTGCTCTTGATTAGAGAAAAGCTTCCCACATTACAGGCTTTTGGCTCCGGGGAGGAACGAGTTGGCCAATTGCAATTATTAAGACATTTAAAGTGCATTTAACCCAGGAGCCCTTATTTTCCCCTTTCAATGTAACCACTAATTCCTCCTAAATGGTCTGCTCCGCACTCCCAACCAGACAAAGGCTTTAATGTTCGCCTGGAAAGGCTCATGGCACAGGCACCGGGCACGGCGGAGGAGAGAGGAATGAAAGGCTGGTGCAGCCTCCAAGGGGAATCAAAGCTGGAGGTTGGAGCTGAGCACAGCTTGGAGCCCTTGGAGGGTGCGGGCTCCAGGCACGGGATAAAGCTCAGCAGGGCAGGGAGAGGCACAGGGAAAGGTTGGGATTGTGTGAAGCCTGGCCAAAGTTATCCCGGGGTCACCTCAGGGAAACAAAGCAGCCCAAGGAGACATTACTCACTGTCCCCAACAGCTGGTGACCCCAGACACCATGAGGACACTCACCCTCCCACCTTGCCCGCATCTTGTTTGGATGAACAACTGACTGCTGGAGCTGTGGGAGCTCATCCTGCTGCCCTGGTGGTCCTGGTCCGCAGCCAGCGATCCCCTGGGACCCCAGCCCCTGCCACTGCAGCTCGGGGACAGCCCCCGGCCACCCCTCAGCCACGCAAAGCAGGGCTTGCCTGGAGCTCTGTGCTTTAATCCAGGGCCAGGGGTGATTTGCCTTGTTGCTCTGCTGCTGTTGGATCCCCCTCAGGCAGAGCCTGGAAACGCTGGATTTGTACCAGGATGAACCCGGGGCTGCAGCCTGCAGCAACATCTGTGTGTCCTCACCAGCCAAGCAGCGTGCTACCCTCACCATCCCAAAAAAAAAAAAAAAAAAAAAAAAAAAAAAATTTTAAAAACCCTCCCCATCTCAAAAATACGATGTGGAAGGAGGCTGTGCAACTGGCATCCCTGTCTTCTCCTTGCTGCCTAGAATTCGAGGTTGTGTTTATCACCTCTGAAGGACTCCAAGCCCCAGTGGAACACCCAACCATTCCCACACCCCCCTGTTTTTCACACCCAATTCCTCCCGGAGCGAGGGACTGCTGGAGGAAGGTTTTCCCCCCCAGCCCTGGCTCAGCAGTGGGTTCCCATTCCCAGCTGAAGTTATCGGCACACTCGGACCCGATGGGGAAAACAGATGCAGCAGCAGATGCGAAAGTCATCGGCTCCTTCGGGGCGGGAGAGAGACGGGCCAAAAAAAGCAGAGCAGGATGGGCAAAGGGAAAACAGATTTTTTTCTTGGCGCTGGGGTAACCAGGAGGCGGCACGGCAAGAGCCGGTGCGAGCCCGGCTGTGCCGGATCCAGACCTTTTCCCTGGGGTTTATTTCCCAAACAACAACAACAAATTGGTTGCAGATTCCAAGGCGGGTGGGGAAATAAAAGGAAATCAAACCAAAATCCTTTGACTGCAGAGATTAAAGGGGATCAGAGGCCAAACACACAGTCAGCACCCAGCTCCTCCACTCACATGATAGAGGCTGCTTTGCATGCAGGCTGTAATTAAACAGCTGTGTTTTCTTTAAAGTATGATTTCGAGTTTGTTCAAACACCATTTTTGCAGAGTACCATGGGATTTTAAATGAATAGATTTTTAAAAACATGTTTGACGGGGTGGCCTTAGATTTGGGGATGGGGAAGGAGGCAGGAGGAGGGGTAAATGAGATTAAATCAAATAGCCTGCAGAGCAAACACCTCTGAGGTGGGGAGAACGTGCAAAGCAGAGCCAGGACTGCCATCCCTGGCAGAGGAGAGGCGGACACTCAGCAGCTGCCAGCAAAGACAGGGTTAAAATACTCCAACCAGCCCCTCTATTAAGAGCTGAGCACATTTAATGGTTTAATATTAACCCAAGCGTGACGGCAGGATTTCAGCCCTACTGTCTCGCCTTGGAGCTCAGCCCCAGCGAAGGCTCCGGCTCCCTGGCGAGCGGACACTGGAAAATCCGATCCCAAGGTGATGCCTGCTCCAGCATCCCTGGGCTGGGATGGCAGCAGCCCTTTGGCACAGCCGAGGGCTCCAGCGGCTCCCGGCACACCCAGAGGGATGCGGGCAGGGCTCGGATTGAGGCAGGTAGCGCTGCCCGGCTCGGCAGATAGTCAATACCTCATTTGAGGTTTAGCCTTTCAAGCATTTCCCATTCATTTCAGCAAATGGATCGCCTGGGATGGATGTGTGCGGGGGGATCGAAGGGCCCCCCGCCCATCCCTGCGGCTGGCAGGGTGAGGATGCCCGAGCTCCCCTCCCGGCAGCTCGGGGCGTTAATGGGAGGTCGATGCGGCGCTAATGACCGCTCTGGGTGTGACCTTCGCTCAGGGCGAGGGACAGAGCTGTTCCACAAGGAAAATTGCGGCTTCAGCCCGCTGGCTGGTTCAGGAGGCTAATTGCAGAGGGGCTGCCCGCTGAGGGTTGGGGGTGATGGTTCACAGCTTGTCTCAGGGCTCATCCTGCTGCAGCCTCCAAGCTACAGCTGAGCCGGCTCCGGCTGTGCCCATCTCGCCATTCCAGCCCTTCTCCAGCACCCCTGCAAGGGCTGTGCCTCCAGATCCACACCCCACAGGCCATCCCAGCGCATTCCCCCAAGTCATTCCCTCCCAAAGCGTTGGGGTTCTGCTTGGGCTTCAGGGCAGCAGCGAACCACTTTTCATCAATGTTGGAGTGGTTGTTATCTGCAATTGTGTCCACGGGGAGGATTCACAGGCCAGGAAACGCAGCAGTTCTGCTGCTGGTAACCCCATCACCCCTGGAGGCAGTTCCACCCCTTGCTCAGGCCCAACATTTGGACCCAGAGCAGCTTTCCCTGGTTTACAGCCCATATTGGAGCTCATTAATGGGATGATGGTTCCCACCTCAGAGCCATCACCGAGACAATCATCCCCACTTCGGAGTGATTATTCCTTCCCAAGGATGGGCTCCAAGGTGGGAACTGTCCCCCCATCGGTGGGGTCACCACTCCAGGTGCCAGCACTTCGCACAGGGATGCTGAGAACAGGCGGTGCTCCCAAGAAAGGACCGTGGCACCCGCCCGTGTCCCCGCAGCCGGGAGGCACCAGCCGAGCCTCCCGGGCCCAGGGAGGGGGATTTTTTTGGGGACAAGGCGGTTGCAAAGGTCACTGTTGCCCTCTGCTGGTCCAGGGACAGGGAGAGCGGGGACAGCCCGGCTCCCACCCCGGGGGATCCCCCCGGGCTGGCCGGGACACCGCTGTCCCTCGCTGTCACATGTGCGCTGAGAGTGTCCGTGCTCAGCCACCGCCTCGGCAAACCTGCGTGTGGCTGTTCCATCCCCCTGGCTGGCAAACAGCCTTTCTGGTCCCAGGCCCCTGTTATCTCTCACTTCAGGATTTTCCTTCCAGACACTGCTGCCAGCTGAGCCTGCAGAGACACTCAGCCAAGCTGGGCAATGCCTTCCGTGCAGGAAATAAATCAAATCTTCAGGAAATAAATCAAATCTCCAGGGTAGAGAGCCATTCTCCATCCCCAGGGGACTGTAACCTACCCTGCAGTCATGCTGCCTCCCACCCCCACCTCCATCCCCAGGCAGAGGATGGGGATGTTGCCATCCCACCAGGTAACTCCTCCCTCCCTCTCTCACTCCAAAGCTCCGTAATTTTCCCTCTCATAAGCAAATCCATAGGAGGTACTGGGAGGCTGGCACCCGGAAGGCAAAGTCTGCAGATTGCTAAATCCAAAGCTGTCGTTGCAGTCCCAGCACTGGCAGAGGGCCCAGCCAAAGCTGCCCTGCCTGCAGGTCCCCAGGCTCGGCACCAGAGCTGCTGAGCCAGAGCCTGCCCGGCAATTCCTGCCCCTGAAAGCTCCAAGGCAAGGGAGGAGGGAAGGGAAGATGCCTCAAGAGCCCCAGGAAAGGGGAATCTCACGGGACACTGGTTATGCAGCAGCAGTGCTGGAACAAATTGGGGATGGGGAATCTCAGGGCTCTGGGGAAGGAGAATCCCTTGGGATCGTGGTAATGCAGCAGCATCAGGCTGTGGGAATGGGAGATGTCTCAGGGCCCTGGAGAAGGAGATTCCCTGGTAATCCTGGTAATGCAGCAGCACCAGCTGCAGGCTCTGGGTGTGGGCACAGCCGTGGGTCTGTCAGGCGAGCTGAGGGTGTTGCCTGTGCGTGGCCCCTCCTGCCACCAGGAGCACGGACCTCCCCCTGGTTCCTCTGTGTCCTACTCCCAGGTCCTGTATGGTGCTCACAAACCCCTGTCAATAAGCATTAAGAAATCATCCAGCTCGCTGGGGAAGGGAAAAATGTGTAGGGTTAAGATAAGGCATGATGACAGAGCAAGACAGGGAGTTATCTCGGGCATGGGGGAAGGAAACAAGAGCAGGGAGGGAGGGAGGGAGGTGGGGAGCAGGGCTGATATCCCCTGCACAGCAGCAGCCTGCCAGGCTGAAGGTCAAGCAAAGGGCTGTAGCAAATCAGTTTTTAATTGAAAACGAGCCCAGCAATGATGCCTGGGCACAGTTACCTGTGTGGGGATGCTGGAGCTGGCTGCCAGCAAGAGCTTTGCTCTCCAAATAAAAAAGGGTTTATTCTTCCACCAGCACAGCTCCCCATGGAAAACCATGTACAGGGAATCACAGCCCCTCCTGCATCCCTTCCAAGGGAGGAAAGCAGGGAGAGAAGCTGTCCTGCTGTCCTGTTACCTCCCAGCGAGAGCAGGAGGTGGAGGAGAAGGACCCTGCTTGGATCTGGCGTTCAGAGACACATGGAGAAACCACAATTTCCTCGAAACTTTGCATCTGCTGGAGCTCTGACAAGCAGGGCTTGTGCTCTATTGGATCCATACGTTATTCTGAGCAGTCAGAGCCAAGATCCCACCGTGGGATTTGTGGGGCCTCGGCAGGAAGAAGCTCCAGAGCTCAAGAGATTCCCAGGCAGCTGCAACCAGGCTGTGTCCTCCTTCCTGCCCCAGGTGTTCCTCCCAGCAGAGATGTCCCTTTCATTCCCACCACTCTCCCACCTCCCAGGTAGCTCTGGCTGCCTCTGGTGGTATTCCCGAGAGTCCATGGATTCAAGCCGTGCATCCCAATCCATCCAGCATCCTCCAAAACATCCCTTGTCTCAGGAGAAAAGCATCCCCAGATGCACCCTCAGCCCCCCTGGACTGAAATTCCTGTTCCTGGGATGCCTGGCTGAGGGAAATGGAGCCAAGGGTTGGGCCATGCCTGAGATGATGACACATCTCTGTTTCTCAGGGGGTTTTTGGGGTGGACAGAATGGAAGTCAGCCCCTCTCCTCTGTACTGCCTCATGGTACATGGAAGCTGGAGGTAAGGTGGATTTTTGGATGCTCTGCCACCACCAGCTGGGAAACCTCCAGGTCTGTATCTGGTCCAAATGAGCCCAAAATGAGCTTTGTCCCTCAGCATCCTTGGGGACCGGGATGCAGCTGGAAAAGATCTTTGCTCCCACTCTGAGCTGAGCAGCTCATGTACTTCAGTGGTGCTTACAGAGATGAATCCCTGCCTGAAAACACTTCCCCTGAATTAATACCCATTTTTCTCTCCATTAGCACTTCTGTCAAGACAGATTTGCTGCCCTCAGGCACTCAGAAAACAAAGTAAAGACCAAAAGCTGGGAACAGGGGAATCGCCCCTCACCCTAAAGTTCAATATGGTTAAACAAAACCTGACTATTCCTATCAATCCTGCTTTCCTCCATGGAGCATTCCTGTGTCACAGCGTTGGGAGATGCTAACTCACTGCTGCTGCCTTTAAGGGAGTTATTCCTGATTCAGACCAGGGCCAAGGATCAGCTCTGAGTGTCCCCAGCAAGCAGCAGGATGCTCAGGGATTAAGCCTGACATGCATCACCCCTGAGGGACAAGGAGAAGCTGTCCCTGCAGTTTCCCATGGGAAGGGGGGTGGAGGGGCAGAGCCATTAAGCAGCTCCTTACCCTGGGAACAATTAATCTGCAAACCCACGAGGAGGGAAGGGCTGCCTTTACCCTCTCCGTGCTCCCATTCCCAAGGGGGACCCTGGAGATGCTCCCATTTTGTGGCAGGGGGTCCCTGCTCACCATTTATGGGGCCTTCAAGGAACATGGAATGTGGAACATGGAACAGAGCATCCAAAGGCTGGGCAGGGCCACCTTGACTCCCCAAAGCAGCACCTGGAGGCACCCAGAGCGTGCTGAGCCTTCCCTCAGCCTCCAGGCAGCCTTTCCAGGCTGGTGCATTTTTAATCTGGAGCTGTGGAAATTCGGGCTCCTCTCCAGCCCTGGGAGCTGTTGTGCATTTTGGCTTTCAGCTCCTGCACCCAGGGCAGAGGCAGGAGCAGGGCTGTGCCCCCCAGCTCTGCCCCACACACGGGGATCTGCCCCAGCACATCTCATCCCCCTGCTCTCCTCAGGGCTTTGAGCCTCCAGCCAGCCCTGCCACGGTCCATGGGCAGCACAGCACCCCAGGGTCACATTTGGATCCTGGAAACAACTTCAGCCCCATCCTCAGGGCCCAGGCAGAGCCCAGGAGGCAGCTCCAGGGCAGGAGGCTCAGGATGATGGATGGGGAGGGAATCAGCGTCCTCTGAGGAGCCTTCCTGGGGACAAAGCACCAGGGAGCCACTGCTGAGTGCAGCAGGGAGCTCTGGAAAAGGAGGGCTGGGCACTGGGGTGCCCTTGGGATGAGCTCTCCCTGCCAGCACCTGCCACCTGTGGCAGCCCTGCCCCAGCCCTTTGATCCACCCCCAGCTCCCTGCTCTCATCAACACTCCTGTTGCTTTCTCTAGGGATTTTCCAGACCACCTGGGTAGAAGCATTCCTGCATTCCCCCGTGTCTGTGCCTCCATTGCTGCTATGCCAAAACCCTGGCTCCCAAAATACTCCCAATTTCCAGAGCAATCACTTTTCCCCAGCTCCTCTGAGCTGCCAGGGCTCGTGGTGAGGGTTTGCAAAAGCTTTTTATTCAGATGTGCAAACACCAGCGGGTCTGAAGCCACTCTTTAAGCTGGAACTGGCAGGGCTTAATCAACCCAGGGCCTTGGGAAGGTTCCCCAGCTCAACCCACCGTGTGTACTGGGAATTCACTGCTCCCCTGTGCTGCACCAGGCTGAGCTGCTCCACAGCATCACTGCTGGGATTCAATGGAGAGCACTCTGGAGGATTGCAGGATGGGGCTGTGTGGTCTGTGCTGGCACTGGGATCCTCACCACCCCTCTGCAGCATCCCCTGCACCATGAAACCCCAACTTCACCATCAAAGCCAGTCCCTGGGGTGTCCCCTATCCCCTCTTCCCTGTCACCCCATTTCCTCCCATGGACCCAGCCTGCAGGATACAGCTCCTGCTCCCCCCTCTGTGTCCAAGGAGAACCAGCCCCCGGTGCTTTCACCCCCCTCCTTCCCTTGCAGGCTGTTTTTCTCCTCCTCTCCTCCTTCCATCAAGCAGCAAATATGCTTTCAGAGCAATAAGACGGCTGTTCAGCCTTTGGAACAAATGTTCTCTGCCAGGCTTCGAGCACAGGGGCGGAGGGGGGACTCACACTGATTTAATGACAGTGATTTAAGCAATTTGATCCATTTTTATGGCGCATTTACAGTTAGGGGAAAAGGGAAGGGAGAAAAAAAAAAAAAGAGGAGAGAGAGAGAAACACAGGAGTGGAACGGAGGCAGGAAAGGTTAGGGAACGCACCCCAGCAGGCTCAGAGAGGGAGAGAGGCTGTCACAAGCTGTTCCTGGCTGCTCTGCCAAGCCAGCCTCCTGTGCCCGGCTCCCAAATCTGGCTCGTGTCAGCAGCAGCTCCCCGGGGCTGCAGCTCGCCCAGGAGGGGCTGCAGAGCCTCCCCAGGTCTCATGGATCCAGGGGTGTGGGTTCAGGATAGGGCAGCACCTCGTTTTCATTGGGAAAATGCAGCCAGGGCAGAGCCAAACCCCAGCTCTCATCCTGCTTCCCCCCCTCACCCCTAATGGAAATCCCTCCAAGGTCCCATGCATTCCCCAGTTCCAGCTATAGGGATAGAAGTTACACTTTGGGGGTGCTGAGGGATGAGCTGCCTGTATAAACACACCAAATCCACTTGGAACAGAGGTGAAAACAGAGCTCTGAGCTCACCCAGCTCCAAAAACTTCAGCCCCAGGGAGCCTTTGGTTCTCAGGTTCTCAGGTTCTGCTGAGAGCCCCCTCATTCCATGTGTTCTGCACAGCTTCATCCTTTCTGTATCTCCCAGCTGGCTCCCAGCATCCCAGAAATTCCAGCCAGATGTGGGTCATGCCAATGGATCCCACTGTGGGCAGCACCTCTGATTGCCCAGGGCTCTCTGCAGGAGGTGCTGCCAACCCCACCTGCCCCATCCTGCCCTGCCCTGCCCCTCCAGTGGGGACTGACCCCCAGGAAATCCAGGATGCACCAGCCCAGACATCACAGAGGGATGGAACTGGTGGCAAAACACTGCTCCTCCCTCGGGAAGAGACCTTGGAAATGCCCACACTCATCTTGACAACAAGCAGCCAGCTTGGCTCTGTGGGAAAAGGAAGAAATTCCATGGAAAATCCTAAAGGATCGCTGGTGGGGGTTCCCTCTGCCACAGCTGTGGGTTTGTGGGACCACAGCTGGCTGAAGCATTGCACTCTGCCCAAATCCCCACGTCCTTGGCAGCACCTTGAGGACTCAGCATCAGGGAAAACACAGCTGGACTCAGCCTGCTCCTGGCTGGAGAGCAAAGTGAGCCCTGCCTCAGGAAAACTGAGGGGAAAATCTCATTCCAAGAGAGTTTGCATCAATAAACAGAGGGATGCAGCCTCTACCAAACCCCCTCCACAACAAACTTCCAATTGCACCCTTCCACTCCACCTGCAAGGAAAACCCTGTGCCAAGAGCTTCCCCTGCTCCCAGAGGGTTTGGCTGTTGCTGCTCCATCACTTGAGCAAAGCAAGGGCTGTCCCAAAACATGGATCTCAGCTCCTGATGTCCCACCTGCAGTGCTCCAGCCTGCTGCAGGCACAGGGATTGGGAAGCTGCAGCACTGCTGGAGCTGTCACCACGCAGAGATGCTGCACACCCTCATCACTTATGCAGGATTTATCCAGCTTGATGCCCTTTGTATCCCACAGGAATGAGTTGTGGCACCTGGGAGCTCTCTGCAGGATGGGGAAAGGGGCACCCAGGGACAGCAAAGCAATGTGGGAGCTCCCAAACCAGGCTTGGGCAGCCCAAACCTCCCCAAGGAGAATGAGGATGGAAAAGGTTGCACAGAGAATCCACATTCCTGTTTGACTGGTCAGCCCCACAGCCAGGAATACCCTTCCTGGAAGCTGCAGGAATTTTTTCCTGCTTGTTTCTTTGGTCCTTATTATTTCATTTTTTTACTATCAAGGCTCATCTGAGGGCTACACATGCCCTGCAGGTCTGTAAGGGATGGGTTTTGAACACAGCCCAAAGGGTTGTGCTTGGAGTGCCCCATGGGAGCTGCTGGCACTGACACCTCCGCAGACATCCAGCAGAGCAGCAACCCCAGCCTGGCCTCGGGGGGGGTTTTGGCTTTAAATACCTCCAAAGGAAGAGGGGAAAAAAAAAAAAAAAAAAAGACAAGGCAAAAAATTCCAAGCAGCAAACAAAATAAATCTTCCTCTCCAAGCCAAAACAGAGAGAAAATAGCCAGGGACCTTGGCCGGGAAGTTGTTTATTATTGTCCTGGGGTTCACTGCCAATTTCAGCAGTTGGACAATTTTCCTTTTGCAGCCCAGAAATAGCCACTCCTTTGCCAGGCAGCCCCGGGTGCTGCAGGATGGGCTCCTCTGCTGGACTCCCAAAACATCCCTGCTCCGGCCAACCCCCTGACCTGCCCGGAACCCCCGGGCAGCCGCAGGGCTCGCTTTGGCAAAGGGATTTTTCGGGAATCACCTGCAAAGCTGAGATCGCTGTGAGCGCAGCCCCGGCCCTGCCCGCAGCAGGATGCGCTGCCGGGCGCAGCTGCCCTCTGGCTTTGTTTCCATGGATTAAAAGGAAAAAAAAAAAAAAAAAAGAAGAAAAGACTAAAGCTCAGGAGAGCAGGAGCGATGGACACACCTGCCTGTGGCATCACCCCGCAGCTGCTCCCTCTCCACCCCCAGGGAAGGGGCAGCTGCTGCTCAGTGGGGCCGGGGGGTCCCATGGGAACAGGGGATGCTGACCCCAGGGATGGGTAAAATCGGGATTGCCGTGCTCCCTCCGCATGCCCCTCCTCATCCCACCAAGACGTAGGACAAAGGGAAAGGCAGGCTGCCTCCAGCACGCGGCCTTTTGTCTTGCAATTAAAAACAAACACAAAATAAGAGCCGGGAGGGACCCGCCCGCCGCTCCTTCGCACAGGCGGCTTTCCTCAGCCCGAAGGAATCCGCGGGCTGCGAAATCAAATCCACGTGGGATGCGAGAGAACGCTCCGAAGGGTCCCCCCAAAAAGCCCCCGGCCCCTCGGGGGGAGCACTCCTCCCTTCCAGAGCAGTGGCACAGCTCCAGCTCAGGCAGTGACTCCACATCCCATCCCATCCCATTATCCCATCCCAATATCCCATTATCCCATCCCATCCCAATATCCCATCCCATTATCCCATCCCATCATTCCATCCCATTATCCCATCCCATTATCCCATCCCAATATCCCATCCCAATATCCCAATATCCCAATATCCCATCCTCTCTCCCCTCTCTCTGCCATCCCTCTCATCCCCAAATGTGGGCACAGGGATGGGAATCTCCTGCACCCTCTGCAGTGGATCCAGCCCCTGGCACCCCCCAGGAGCCTTTGGGTGCCCCCAGCCCAGGAGATGCTCGTGGGGATGTTTTATCTCCTACCAGTGTCATCGCTGCTTCCTGCAGGTGACAACAGCAGGAAGCACAAGGCCCTGGGCCACCAGGTGGGTGGGGATGAAAAGCAGGGCGCCAAAGAGGATGGAGGACAGCTTGATGTGGCAGAAAAGCACCTGGAGTCAGCACACCTGGAGTCTGGGAGCACCACCCAACACCATCAACAGGCTCTGAGGCTGCTGAGTGCCCTTGTAGGAAAGGATTGAGCCTTGCAGGTGATGCTCAAAACCCAGGAGATACTCAGTCTCCTCTCCTCAACCCACAAAAACCTATAAAACCATCAGGAAATCACATTATTGTAACACAGAAGCTGAAATTCCATCTGGCCAAGAGAATTTCCAGAAAAATCTCCTTCACTGCACCTCCTGTATCCCTGGGACAGAGCTGGGGTTTGCTCCCCTCACTGCCCCTGCGAGTCAAGGTCACGTCAGGCTTTTGGCCAGGGCCCCAGGAACCCAATCCCCTGCTTTGCAAAGGAAAAATTAAATTTTCATTCAAATTTTCACTTCAGCAGCCAAGATATCGGCTCAATTTCCACCTGCTGCTTTGAAGCCTTCGCTTTGCATGGGAGAAGCACACAACTGAGAGTTTTCAATTATAGAGCACTTGCATATTAGGGCAGGAACAGCCAGGAGTATGGATTTTAAGCCTAAAAAACATCAAAATAAAAACAAAATGAGAGACACTCGGAAGGACACTCTGCCCTGGGAGGGACTGGCTGCTGCTTGGCTGGGTGGAGCAGGGCCACCACTGTCACCCCATGGATGTGCTTGCTCCAATCTCAGCACCAACTGCTTGTGACATGGAGCTGGGCCCTTCTCTCCCAAAAATCAGCCCTGCAGGTCTGGCTGGGAGGTGCCAGGGCTGAACTCGAGCCAGGTTTTAAGCAGGAACATGAGGCAGGTTTGGACTTTTCCCTTGAAGGGAGTGGGGCTGCCTTCCCCAGGCTATTGCTGTACCCTCTTCCAGAGGGATAAAAGAAGATTTATCTTCCCTGCAGGGCTGGGGATTCCCACTCTGAAGCTGCAATTAGACTGGAAACTGCTCCAAGTATCATCAGTGGATTTGGAAAGGCGGGTGGGAGAAGAGGGGAGCTTGGCACTGCTGGGCTTGAGTGCCCCTGAGGGATGTCTGCTCACCCTGGAGCCCCAAAAGCAGCTCATCCCAATGTCCTGTAGGGGTGATTTCCACCTGCATCTCTCAGGGATGACTGTCTGAGATCCGGCCAGGCTGCTGGGTTGGAACTTCAAGGAGCAGAAGTCCATGAACAGCTGAATCCCATCCCCAGTAGCCCCTTGTACACTCCAATAAAACCCCATCAGCTGTGGGAAGAGCAGTGTTGGCTCCCAAAATCATCCCAGGGAACAAGGAAACACAGCCTGGCCTTCCCAGCTCCAGCATCTCACAATTCCTCATCGTGTCCCTTGAGGAGAGACCATCCCCACCCAGCTCTGACCTCCTTTTGGTGAGAAGGTCTCTGAAGTATCATCCCAGATCTCCAGAAATTTCACCTCAGGCTGCCAGAGCAGGCAGGGAGCCCCTGATTTGTACCTGGAGCTGCACAGACCCCCCCAAGGCCAGACTTTCCCCTGGATATCAGCGAGCCAGCAAATCCCAGTGCGTGGGACCACCAGGAATGTGACATTTGCCAGAGCCCCTGCAAGGACAGCCAAGAACTGGGGCAGGATCTGCAAAAGGCAGCAGCAGGGAAGCCTTTGGGGACACTTTGAGGAGACTTTGCAGCAGGAGATGTTGCTGACACTCCGCAGACACCCAGCATTTTCCACCAGATCCAGACACGAGTCCTGCTCTCCAAACTGGACCCTGTGGAAAAGGAGGAAACCACACGGCTGTGTCCCCCCCCTCCAACCCAGCTCCTCCGAGGGGACCAACCCCACTTCCTAAGGGACCTTCCCTAGAGCAGACCCTGCCCTTCCTGCCCAATTTCGGGCTGAGCATCAGCATCTCTCCGGGCCATCCCAACCGCGGTGCTCGCCCCCTGGCCGCCGTGGGGCTGTCCCGTGCCCCCCCGGCAGGTCCGGCTGCACGGCACACCCGAGGGGCGGCAGCAGCTGCCTTGGCCCGGCTCCAAGCCCAGCACTGCTCCAGAGCAGCTTGTTATTTCGGTCCTGCTACGGGGTTATTTTTAGAAAGCGCTGAACACCCCCTTCTCCCGAACGGCTCCTCCAGGGATGACCTTGCGGAGCTGCAGCCGCTCACTCCCGGCTCCACCACCCCCTTTCCTTGGGGACTGTCACCCAGTGTCCCCACCCTGTGCAAATCCCGGTGCCAGCAGCATCTCTGCGGGGCGAGGAGGCTGAACTACATCTCAACCCCTGCCGCCATCCAGGTTCGCTCCCGGTTTCAATTATCACCTGCTGGAGCAGCAGCTGCCGAGTGCCGGGAACTCAAAGCGAGTCAACAAGGTCTTGTTGTTTCAGCTGCTCGGGGGCGCGGAGCTCCGTGCGCTCCCCCCGCCCGGCTCCGCGGGGATGCGGCGGCCCCCGCCAGCCCCTGGGCTTCCAAAATTCCCCCAGCCCGCTCTCCCCGGCAGGTAAAGGCTGCTGGAGCTGCCGAGGGGGGAGCGCAGAGAAACCTCAATAACAACAAGGGGAAAAAAATTAAAAAAAAAAAAAAAAAAAAGAAAGAAAGAAAGAAAGGAAAAAAAAGCCCCAAGAAGCAGCCGCTGCACAGAGGTTATCCGGGGGACAGAGCAAATAATTGGCGAGGCGAACAATGCATTTTAATTAAACCTCTGCAGGAAACGAGGGGAGGGAATCAAGTTAATTGCACGGAGCGGGAGCAGGAGATTAAAAATGCTCTTTGCTCAGAAGATGGTGGCTCCCATCCGCCTTTGCCGAGGAAAACAAGGCCACCTGGGGTGGCAGTGCGGGCGTGGGGACACGCAGCTCGCTGCCTCTGCCGGGGCTCGATGTGACAGCGGGGTCTGGGGGATCGTGCTGGTCCCCTCTGCCAGGGGGCTGGGGGTGCCCAGCCCACAGGAATGGGTGCAGGATGAGCCTGCGTGTGGGAGCCACTCCTAGGGAGTCCCATGGGATGGGGACATCGCTTGTGTCTGCAGGGATGTGTCCCGGGGGATGTGTCCCATAACAGCTCAGCCCTTCCCCTGCTCTGTGACCTCTGCTCAGCCCAGGCAGCTCCCGACGCTCTCCCCATG
Organism: Muscicapa striata striata; assembly: GCA_030060385.1. NCBI lineage: Eukaryota > Metazoa > Chordata > Aves > Passeriformes > Muscicapidae > Muscicapa > Muscicapa striata. The sequence continues at coordinate 452,015 of JAREIS010000073.1, read as the reverse complement.
AAAAACCATCAGCCTTTACCTTTTCCTGCCCATGATACTTCAAATTTCACCTCTCTCTGCTTGGGACCCTCTACTTTTCTCAACTACTTCCTTCCCTGATCTCTCAAGCCCTTGTCTTCACCCCAGTCTAGAAGAGACCCTGACTGGCTGACAGTGAGCCCCAGAAGAGCAGCAAATCCATCTCCCTTCCTGCTCCAGAGAGGAAACAGGATCACGGGCTCCAGGCTGCTGGAAGATGGGGCAGGACCCAGCACCCCAAGCTTGGCACCGGCACAGGGAAGCGCTCCCAGCTCAACCCCATCCCCCCGGGCACCCATCGCCGGGCCAGGAGGCACCAACCTCTGCTCCCAGGCAATTTGTGAGCTGGCGAACCCTGCCCTGCCTCCTGCCGCCTGCTAATGAGCCCCAGCCCCGTCCGCCTGCCATGAGAACAGCAATCAGCGCCGCCGCTCGCCTGCTAGGAACAATCTCCCTCCTTCCCTCCTCTGCATAAATTTCCCAGGCTGTGGTTTTCAGCCTCTTATCCCACATAGCTTTATTCACAAGAGAAGTCCCACTGGGGGCAAGGAAATTACTCCAGCGAGGAAAATTACCCGGGCACAGGATGCACACCCAGGGCACCCCGCGAGGGGCTGGGGTGGTTTGGTGGGTTTTTTTTTGCACAGCATCGAAACCAAAATAAATCCACGGAGGGAACTCAGAGCCAAGCCTTGCTCCTGACCACGGGTAAGAGCCAGACAAATTATAGCAATTAAAAAGAAGAAAGAGGCATGTGGACTTTCATATCCACAAACCTCAGGATGCAGCCGGTGGGGGAGAGAGCGTTTCCCAGCCTCACACAGGCAGCGAGGTACATCACAAAATGCTCCGTGTGCTCAGAGGCACAAGCTGTCCCTGCAGGCACCGGTGCCACCAGCGTGAGCACAAGGCTGGGACAGCCTGTCCCTGTACAGGATGGCTGTCAGCAGCAGGACACAGGCTGCATTGTCCCCAGAGCTGGAGATTGAATTGCAGGTTGGCCCTCCCCGCTGTGCACAAGCGCTGCCCTGATGGGAAACGAGAGTTCAGCCGAGATCTTCCACTTTTCCCCTGCAGCTGCAGGAAAACCACAGAGCTCTGCTCAAACGCTCGCACCGAGCAGCTCCCCAGCCAGAGAAACGCTGCTGCTTCACCACGTGCTTCAATTGCACGGTGGGAGGGAGGAAATGGACCTCTATTTTCACCCCGAGGCTGTGGCAGAGCCGGGAGGTGAAGCTCATCAGGCTGACAGCGAGATGGCTGCAGCATCCCCAGGCTGTTTGTTCAGCAGGAGCATCCTGATGGGAATAAGGCTGGATTGCACTCAGCATCCCCAAGAAAGGGAGGGGAGAGGAGGGGGGGGGGCAGAACCAGCAGGCCCAACCCAAAATCCCATTCCCAGACACCCCCTTGCTGCTGCCCTCCATCACTCCTGGGGCTGTCCCAGCCCACCTGGGGGTATCTGCAAAGATCCCTGGCTGCCAGCAGGGCTGTGGGAACGCTCTCCTCTGCCTGCCAGGCTGCAGGCACGGGGACATTTGGCAGCTGCCTGCCAGGAAGGTGTCTGCAGCGCTGTGGGAACATGAGTCAGAGCTCCCTGCTCTCCCTGACGTCTCCCTCCTGCTCATTTATTCAGCACGTCAAATATTTGCCCTGCTCAGACCTGCATTATCCAGGAGGGTTTTTTTGTTTTTTTTTTTCCTTCTTCTGGTGGTGACAGCTTCGAAAAAGCCACCACAGTGCCATCTTGGGAAACTTGACCTCCCAAATAAGCAGCTCCAGCATCCTTTTCCTGGCCTGCTCCAGGGACAGGCTCCTCTTCAAGCAGCCATCCCCTCTGTGAGGGATGGAGGGGCTGGATGCCAAAACCCACAGGCTAAAGCAACAACCCACAGGGCTGCAGTGAGGAAAGGTCATTTCAGACCCACTTCCAGCACAGCCTGAGTGACAGCAGAGCTGGGAGCCTGCGGGAAGCAAGCAGTGGCCCTGCTGTCCCCTCGTGTCCCCAAGCATCCTGCCTGGAAGCAGCACACGCAGTGGCAGGAGAGGCCAGCCAAGGAAAACTGCTCAATTTTGCCTCCCTTCGGCAAGGAAGTAGCTTTGCTGGCTGCCAGCCCCACAGCAATCCCCTGAGGACCTCAGCCTTTTCCTTTTTTTTTTGAGCCACATCCTTGGATTTCTTGCTGAAAGGGCTGCTCACACCTTGAATTCCCAATCCCTGGGGAGAAGGAAAGGTGTTCATCCTTGATTAAAAGCTAAAGGCTGGACAAGGTGACCTGGAGCAGAGGTGGCACAAGAGAATTTGTGTCCCACCTGGCCCCATGGGATTTTTATCCCAGGGCTGCAGCCAAAAATGTCCCATTTCATGGAGAAAGTGCAGAAATGGCTCATAAAGAACAAGCTTGGGGATGCAGCTGAGTGCATCAGCTGCCAGATAAAGACAGCTCTGGGGAAAACACACCTGCCTCCATCCTGGCTGCAAAAGGAGGAGGAAAATCTCCCTTCAGTCTCCATTCCCTGCAAGGACACACACAAGGCTTTCACCTTTTGCCAGAGCTTCCCAGCATCAGGGCTGGCATTTCTTGCTGGTGGGGGCTCCAGAACCTGCTGGTCCCAAGCCAGCCAGCTCAGCATTCCTCCTCTTCCTTGGGAAGCCACAATGCATGGAAAAGCCTCAGGGCTGGAATAAAACTACAAAAAGCTTCTGCAGTGCTGTCAGAAATAGCACCAGGAGAGAAGGGACTGCCTGGTGGGTTTGGTCCCCACAATCCAGCATCCTGCTCCATCCCTGAGCTCCATACCCAGCCAGCTCCAGAGGGAAAGCAAGCATGCTGATTTTCTGGGATTTTCCAGCTTATCCAGCATTTACAGAGCTGCCCATCCCTCTTTGCTTGCAGAGGGGCAAGTTTGGCTGAGCCTACAGCAAGGACTGCTGGCAGATGAGCTCAAAGTCCTTTGGGGAAACCAGCTGGGGAAAAAACCCACTCAGCCAAGACACCCCCTGTGTCTCCCAGCTGGACAAGGAGCTGCAGTGACCTTGTCCAAACATGGCCTGGAGTTGGAAGTGGGGAAGGAGAGGATGTGACTCACATCTGGGATGTAGCCACAGAGGACAGATGGGTTTTATTACTGTCCAGCCCCTCTCTGCATCTCTGTCTCTGACTCAGCCTTGCCTTCAGGCCCTTCCTAAAGCAGCCACAGCACAGCCCTTCCCAGCAGCTTCCCTCTGCTGCAGTAAAACAGATTTGTGAAATTCAGGCTCCTGCGAAGGGGAAAAAAATAAATTAAAACAAATCAAAGTTATGTTTCTCCATGGGAATCTTTCAATTTCAATTGCAAATCATTCAGAGATGGATGAAATCAAATGTTTTAGTGGCAGGATTCATCTCTGTGTGTTTAGAGACTTAAAATCCAAATACGCCCCAATCCCAGTGGGAAGGACAGTGAGGAGTCCCCTGGGTTTTCTTGGACACGTCCCACAGGGCAAGAGGAAACATCTGGAGATGTTCCATGTCTGGAGGGAGGAATAAGGGGATTTCAGCAGGTTTCCTTCCTGCAGTCCCAAGGAAACTCAGCAGCTTTTAGTGGAGGGAGCCCCAAAGAGCTGAGACCAGGCAGAGCCACCATGTGTTGGACATTAGGGAATTTAAAGAGGGGAGCTCTGCAGCCAGCTGGGTACAGCTCATCGTTCTTGGGGCCTTCCCGACACACCTCCCTCACCTTGGGAAGGGCTTCCCTTCCCACCCCAACCCCCGAAGAGCCTTTGGCACCCTCACCTTGGCTATTCACCCACCGCTGCCACCAGGTACGGGGGACACAGGGGGCACAGGGCACCCCCCGAGCACGGCAGGGAGAGCAGCTGGAGCGCATCATCCAGGCGGCTTTTCCAGCCACATCCCGCCATTTCCAGCCTGCTTTTCCAGCCACATCCCGCCCCTGACCCCCAAAGCTCCGTGAGCCCCGCGGGGCCCAGCGGTGCAGTTCGCCTGGCAGACACTGGATGGGGCTGCGACACCGGTTACCGGCACAGCTGGCACGGCCTCGGCCAGATGTTTTGGGGTCCCTCTTGGCGGGTGCCAGGCTGGCCGTGCCGCCGCTGCCACCATCCAGGCGGGATGCTGAGAATGGCACAGGTGGCATCGATCCAGGCTCCGGCTCTCCTGGATACTGAGAGAACATCTGGCAGCACCTGGAGAAAGTGGAGCCTTCCCCTCCAAAGCTTTTCCATGTTTCCTTGTTCTTTTCCATGTCTCTCTCCCTTCTGGAAAGGGAGACAGGGAGCTAAAGTGCTGATGGAGATTTCTGGTCCAGCTGCAGGATGAGGTGAGTTTCCTGCCTCCACCCTGGCTGGATCCCAGCTCTTTGAGGGACTTTGGACACGGGCACAGAGTGGCAGGACAAGAGGGAAAGGCTTCACTTTGTCAGAGGGAAGGGTGAGATGGGGTATTGGGAAGAAACTCTTCTCTGTGAGGGTTCCCCAAGAGCAGCTGTGGCTGCCCCTGGAACCCAGGAAGTGTCTGAAGCCAGGCTGGATGGTGTGTGCTCATCTCACCTGCTTTTCCAGCACCTTCTTTGCTGTGCTGAGCTCTGCTCACCCCTCTCAGCTCAGTGCTGAGGGGATGGGTGAGGACCAAACCCTGTGTGTTGGGGAGCTCTGAGGGGGCTGATCCTGCACGTTGAGGACTTTGCTGTGGCAGAAAGACTCCTGGCTGCATTTTGGCATTGTGCCATCACAACCCCACTCCGGACAAAGAGCATTTTGTGGGCAGGGCGCTGCCCTTTGGAGCCTCGGTGTTACCAAGCAGGTGTTATCAAGGGAGATGCTGATGCAATCTTTCCTCCAAGCCTCTTGTCCCCAGCCTGGGCTGGCTCTGCTGCTTGGGGACAGACTGTTGTCCCCTCTGCAGAGCCCCCTTTGCCTTGGCAGGGATGGTGGCAATGTCACTCCAAGCCTTGCTGTGATGCCACCCTTGTCTCTGCTCTGCTCCCTGTCCTGGATCAACATCCATCACCTTTCCCATTCTCCCTGGAGCAGGGCCAGGATCTCCATAGTGCTGGGAGGAAGGTGGGGTGCAGGGAAGGGCAAGAAATATTCATGGTTTTAGGTTGTAATTATAATTTATTATTATAATTTAATTATAATATTAATTATAATTAATATATATAAAATATAAAATATAAAATATATAATATATATATTATATATTATATTATATAAATATATAATATATAATAATATATATAATAATATATATAATAATATATATAATTATATATAAATTATATATATTTATATATAAAATATATAAAAATATATATAAATATCTATAAATATATATAATATATAAATATATATTATATATATAAAAATATTTCTATATATAATATATAAAAATATTTATATATATATAAAATATATAATATATATAATATTAATTAATATATTATTGAATTATGAATAATTAATTATTTAATTATGATTATAACACTGGATCCTAAAAGATAATATTGTAAATAGAATTTAATAGAACCCAACAACAGCATTTATCAATAATTGTATTAATAGCTAATACCAATACTATAGATGCCAGTGCTTACAGGAGATGATAATAAACATTAATACAATAAAGGAATACTACTAATTAATAGTAAATGTTAATAAATCTAATAACCAGTCACTGTGCAGAGAGGACAGAGGGCAGAGGATGGGTGACACCACTGGACTCCCCTGGGCTGGACTGGCAGTGTTTGATCCATTCCACCCCAGTGCCTGTTCTTGTTTCTTGTTTGGCTCATAATTATTAACCCTTGCATTGCCTTTTACCCCTTTGATCAATTATCAGAGCCTCAAATGACATCAAGTAACTCTTTTCAGGGTAGAACCAGGGAGGAATGACCTCATCACCTATATCTGTAATTGGTGATTCTTGTCAGTTATGCTAATTTTAGCTAATTTTGCTAATTTAGCTAATTTTATGCAGATTTTAGCTAATTTGCTAAAAACACAAAATGGTAAATCTGTTACAGGGCACGTTTTCATTCAGTGCATTGTGCACCACGAGGATCCTTTTAGAGGAAACTCCTTTTTATCACCTAACTCATCATTTTAGCACCAGGGAAAAGCCATTAGTGTCTGGTGACTCCACCAGGACAGGAGAGCTGTGACACAACTGCTTGGATTTGGAACCACCCTGCACCCACCATCCATCATTTAAAAAAAAAAAATCTTAAATTCTTCATGATGCTCTAGGAAACTCCAGGAGTTGCAGAATCCAGCATGGGAATAGAGGTAAATATGACAATAAAAGGTATTGTGCTGCTTGCTTTTGTGGGTTTGCTTTTGGAGATCTCTTGTGGGTTTTTTGGGTGGGAAAGGGGCAGATGGGGTGGGAGGGTTGTGTCCATTTGCTGTGTTTTGTTCTCCTGTGGTTCCTGCAGGTTTGGTGCAGCACTCAGAGCTGGGGATGCCCTTCAGCTGGAATTCAAAATGCAAGAAATTCTCAGAGCATTGGGCCTGTGAGCCAAAGCTTCGAATTAAACACAACATTTGATCTGAGACCTTGGAAAAGCCTTCCAAATGTAAGTGCTGGAAACAAGAATGTAGATTTATAGCTTAAAGCAGACACCTGTTAAGTATAGCTTTGGAGTTTAAGATATAGGGAAAAAAAAAAAAAAAAAAAAAAGGTAGTTGCAGAGGTAACAAGAAGTTTTAGAGTGCAGCAATGTTAGTTTGTGTGTCAGGATATGATTGGCTAAGAAAGTTCACACTGCAGTATGAGTCAGTAAGACAAAATATCTTAGTATTGGCTTAGGAAAATAAATATCTGTGTTGGCAATGTTTTATTGGTTAATAAATCCTTTAAATACCTTGTAATCATGAGTCTGGGGACTTCTGAGCCGTGCTGTGAACATCTGCAAGATGAAGTTACCCTTTCTGCCTCTGTAGAGGATAAGAAAAATAAACTGCACTCTTTAAGGCAACTCAGAAATCCTATTTCTCTGCTTCATTTGGGGGAAAAAAAAAATCCCCCCAAGAAGATGTAATGTGGGATCAATAATCCTGTGGCCAGGGTTAAGTGTTACTCCTTGGAGTGGGTGAACATTTCCAGGGGTTGGGTTTTTTGTCTGATATGTGAAAGGCTCTTTTTTTTTTTTTTTTTGTCTTAATTTATGTGAAATAAAGTACAGATTCAAATCTGGATTGTGGAGTTTGCTCCTACCAATAGAAAAGTTTGTGTTACTCCTTGAATCCCAGAGATTCCAGTCCAAATCCTGGCCAGACTAAGTTTTTTCTCCCGTGTTCTTTTCTCTTTCTAGGCAATTCCCTGCCTGTTAAAGGGAGGGCACAGAGCCCACTCTGAGAATGCAGAACCTGAGCACAAATCCCACCCAGCACTCACTCCCAGTGGCTGCCAGCTCTGTTCTCAGCAGATTTTTCCCTGTTTGTAAATAGAAACATGATATTCATCTGCTCAAGTGAAGAGAAAATAAAGATTCCCCAAAACTTACCATGAAAGAGAAAATAAAATCCCCCAAAACTGCCCATTAAAGAGAAAATAAAGGTCCCCCAAAACACCCCATAAAAGAGAAAATAAAGATTGCCCAAAACTTACCATTAAAGAGAAAATAAATTTTGCCCAAAACTCCCCATTAAAGAGAAAATAAAATCCTCCAAAACTCCCCAATAAGTTTAAGAATAAAATATCGATATATCCTAACAGATAAAAAGTCTTTTTGTCATGGAAGAACTGGTTTGGAATTCTACACAGTTGGAGAAAGAAGGGACCTGGCCTCCCTTTGGCAGCTCAGAAAGTGAATTAATGTCAGAATTATTATTGCACCTCCCTCAGCAACAGCACTGGAATGAGATTTTATTCACTGAACTCTTCATTCGATTTTCCTGAGGTCACAAGGGGTCATTTGAGGTCATTTGAGGTCATTTGAGGCCTTGATCAGGGTTACTTGAGGTCATTTGGGGGTCATTTGAGGTCATTTGAGGCCATGATCGGGGTTATTTGAGGTCACAGGGGTTATTTGAGGTCACGGGGTTACTTGAGGTCATTGGAGAATTTAAAAAATCATCCAGGGGTTACTTAAGGTCATTTGAGTCCCTCACAGGGGTCATTTGAGGTCATTTGAGAATTTTAAAATTCACCCAGGGGTTATTTGAGGTCATTTGAGTCCCTCACAGGGGTCATTTGAGGTCACAGGGGTCACTTGATGTCACTGGAGTCCCTGAGAGGAGTTACTAAAGGTCACAGGGATTAGCTGTGCTCGTTTGTGTCTCCATTAATTGTTTGTGGGGTCAAATGGGAACACAAGGGTTAATTCTGCTGAGCTGTGGCCAAACTAGAGCAGGCACTTGGGTGGAATGGATCAAACAGTCAGGGTCACCCAGTGGTGTCACCCATCCTCTGCCCTCTCTGCACAGTGACAGGGGCTGGCTATTAGCCTCATTAATATTTATTATTAATTAGTAGTATTCGTTTATTGTATTAGTGTTTATTATCATCTCCTGTAAGCATTGACATCTCTAGTATTGCTATTAGCCATTAATATAATCAGTGATAAATTCTACTGTTGGGATTTATTGAATTCTATTTACAATATTATTTTTTTAGGATCCAGTACTATAATCACCTATTACAACCTAAAAATATGATTATTTCTTAGAATAAATAGTAGATTTGTTAGTATTGGTTGTAATTAGTATTATTACTGCTATTATTAGTATTATTAGCTGCCACAGGGGCATAAATGTGTCCTGTTGGAACTTTCTTGGGATTATGGAATGCTCTTCCCACCCTTCTGTTTGTGGGAGCAAACTCCTCAACTCAGCTTTGAATCTGTATTTTATTTTCACACAGATAAAAAAAAAATCTACCTTGCAAGTACCAGACCAAAAAAAAAAAAAAAAAAAAAAAAAAAAAAAAAAAAAAAAAAAAATCCCAACTCCTGGAAATGTACACACAATCCAACAAAAATCTATCCAACCCCAAAAACCCTGAGGTGTCACCGACTGGAACCAGCCAAAACTCACACCTCCAGCAAATCTTTAAAAACTTCCCTTCCAGCCCAAAGCACTGCAGGATTCTTTGCCAGTGGGATTTCCCAAAGTTTCATCCCCAAATCAGGGCAGGATGGGGAGATCCAGCCCTGCATTACAGATCCCAAATTCCCTGAAAGCTGCTGCCAGCCCTCCCAGCAGAGCCTGAAATCCACCCGGGCTTCTCTGGCTCCAGCTGGCTGAGCAAGCTGGCAACAGCAGAAAGTGAGGTAAAGCCTCTCTTAAAAAAGGAAAAAAAGAGGGGAAAAAAAAAAAAAAAAAAAAAAAAGAGGAAAAAAAAAAAAAGAAAAAAAGGGAGGAAGAAAAAAGGAAAAAAAGAAAAAAAAAGGAAAAAGGAAAAAAAAGAAGAAAAGGGAAAGAAAAAAGAAAAAATTAAAAAGGGAAAAAAGAAAAAAAAAAGAGAAAAAAAGAGAAAAAAGGAAAAAAAAAAAAAGGAAAAAAGAATAAAAAAGGGAAAAAAAAAAAAAGAAAAAATTGAAAAAAGGGGAAAAAGGAAAAAAAGAAAAAAAAAAAGAAAAAAGAAAAAAAAAAAGAAAAAAAGGAAAAAAAAGAAAGAAAAGAAAAGAAATGGAAAAAAATGAAAAAAAATGGGGAAAAAAGGAGAAAAAATTAAAAAAAAAGGAAAAAAGAAAAAAAAAAAAAAAGAAAAAATTTTTAAAAAGCGGAGAAAAAAAAAAAAAAAAGGAAAAAAGGGAGGAAAAAAAAAGGGGGGAAAAAAGAGGAAAAAAAAAAAAAAGAAGAAAAAAAAGACTGGGAGAAGTCTCCATAAATGCTGAGGCAGTTACTGGTGGAGAGGAGTCCCCTCCTCCTGCTCCCCACACTGCAGCACAAATGACGGCCCCAGCCTCGCTGCTGTTCAGTGATGAACATCTGAAAAGGCTGTGACAGATGAGAGGAGGGATGATTTAACAGCCATAAATCCAGCCAGCTTAGAGGTGTTTTTACAACCAAACCCATCTTGAATCCCCTCTGTTATGAATACTTATCACTCCCAGCCACTGCTACAATGGAAAGATTTTTAACAGCTTTAATAGAGACGCAATAAAAGCCCCAGAGGCGGGCGAGCAGCCGTCCTTTGATCCCTCCCGAGGGAGGGAGAGGGGCTGGAGCTGGAGCTGGGCTCAGCCTTGGAGGAGCAGAGCTGGAGCAGCCACTGGGCTGGGCCTGGCTTTAATGGATGGGTGGAATCAGCCCAGAGCTGGCTCAGCTTCCCTAAAGCTGCTGCAAGGGGTAATGAACAGCCAGCAGGGCAGGGGGACAGGGACAGGCTGTGCCTGGGACATCTGTACCTTCTCCAGGGGCTCCTCCTTGTGATAATTGAGAAATGATTCGTGTTAGTCATAGAAGTTTTGGAGTTTGTATAAACCAGAATGCTTAAAATAAGAAAAGAACACGGACCTAGATAAAGGGAAATATGTTATTAAACCCACTCTGTTTAAATCCCCCTGTTATGAATTTTGTATATTGAATATTGTATACCAGTATGTGTAGGAGGAAAAAAAAGGGTTTTCCATAATCTGAAAGGTTTTTTTGCAGAATCAGATTTCCTGACTCTGTGTAATCAATCACAAACTATCTGCTAAAGATCAGGCTTCCTACTTCTGTTTTTTATCTCCCAAGACCAGATGGTTCCATGGCCAATTGTCCCAAGAGCTGTCCCACGGGAGTTTGGGAGTTTCTTTGCCCACCACTGCTTACCTTGCAGAATTACTACAACAAAACAATAACAATTATTGATTACTACAAGGAAAACCAGACTATAAAAGGGAGCTGAAAACCAAAGTTTGGTAGAGCACAGAGTGGGCACAGCCCCCATGTATCCCCAGTGCTGCTTGCTCTGTCTATATAAAATAAACCAATCTAAATTTTGCTAAAATATCCAGACTTTGTTTCTCATTTACAACATCCTGCAGCTCCCACCTGGGCTAACCCAGCTGCACCAATGACCCTCCTGGGTGTGGTGATGCCACTTTTGAAACTGGTGATGGCTGAACTGGCCCAATGGCCACCACCCAGTGAGCAGGACAGGGACACTGTCCCTTGGCACTTCCCAGAGCTCAGGAGATCCCCCAGCTCCAGGGAAACTGGAGGTGGATCTCACTCCCTCCCAGGCTGGGATTAAGCAGTCCCAGATCTCATTCCCACTTCCTCAACTGTCCCTGTAACCTCCCAAAATCATTCTGAGCATTCAGCCAGCAAAACCAGGAACAGGGAGGTGCCAGGGGGCACCCACTGCAAAGGGCACCTGGAGCTGGGCAAATACCTCAGGAATAAACCCCTCCTTTCTTATTCACACAGACTTATCAGCTGATAAGGAATTCAGCAGGTGGAGGGAACTAAATTGATCCCAGGCTCCTTGTTTTCCATAGCTGAGCAGTCCACATCCAGGGAAAACAGCCAAGCTTTGGGGCTGGTGGCTTTCCTTCCTGCACTGGGGGGTAATTAAATAAAAACAAGGAGCAGGGAAAGCTCCTTCTTAAGAGAAATGTGGCTACCAAGAGAGATCTTGGGCTACCAAGAGAGAAACCAGCTCTGCAGGACAAGGAACAGGCTCAGCTTGGTCATACAGAGACCTGAGGGGATGTGGACTCTGAATCCTGGGTGGAATATGACATTCCCAGCCTGTTAACCTAGGGAACATCTTTTTTTTTTTAATAAGATAATACCAAGTAATTGATTTTTAAATACACTGAAATCAAATGTCCTGAGGCCAGAGCAGGATCCCAGCTCTGCTGTCAGCTCAGAGGCCACTGGCAGAGATGGAGAGCACAAGGGAAAAGAAAATAAAAATTAATCTCCTTCATGTGCCTCTCTGGCTCCAGGGCAAATGCAAACATCTCTGTAAAAGGTGCAACAATTTTTCTCTATTAAAAAATAAATTATCAAAAGGGAGAAGCTGGCAGAGGCACCAGGGACCACTGAGGTCGAACAGGCAGCGTGGAGAAAATCCATCTGCTTAAAACACACAGCAGCAATTGAGCAAAAAAAAAAATTCATTTTGAAGATAATTTATTCCAGTCTCTCTCTCACACACTCCATCCTTCACAGAGTCCCAGTCGAGGAGGGTTCATGGCTATTTTTTATTGGATTTTAATTCTTTTTATAGAAAAATACACATGCAAATAATATATATATATACTTCAGCGCTGAACTTCTCTTTTCATGTTGGAAAAAAATAACAATAATTATAATAAAGAAATGAAGGAAGATTTGGGAAAGACCTGAGTGGAGACAGAGACAGGGAAGGCCGTGGGGATGGGATGCTCCAGGATGCTGAGCTGCTCATGGTCCAGCACTTTTTATCCAGCAGGAAGGTTTTTATTAGGATGAAGGACCAACATCAACCTCTCACCCCAACAAAAACCCTCCTCCAGTTACTCCCAGTTTGGGAATGGCCAAGGAAAAATTGGTGCTGGATTCATCTGTCCTACAAGCATGGATCCCATCCCCAGCAGCAAGGGAAGCCCAGCTTAGGCAAAAGCATCACTTTGATGCCTGGAAATGACACCAGAAGCTACATGGAAAAAAATATCCTTTTATGCTATTTCCTATGGGATACAGCTGGCAGCACAGGGAACATGGATTGGTTTAAACCTGCACTTGTGGCTCAGGATGATGTTTTTGGGGTGAGACTCTGTTGAACCCTTGGCTGTGCAGGGCTGGGGGTTTCTGCCCCTGTGGGCTGCTCCTTGCAGAGGGGAGCAGCGATGTCCCCATGTCCCCAGTGATGTCCCCATGTCCCCAGCAGTGTCCCCACGTCCCCAGCCTCTCTGCAAACACCATGCCAAGGTCCAAGGGCTAAAACAGGAGCCCTGGAGCAGAAGAGGAGATGTCCTTCAGACAGGGCAATTTGAGGTTTGATGGATGAGCAGCTGAAGAGCTGGCGAAGGAGAGGGCAGAGAGGAGCAGCCTGGGGAAGGAGGACAATTAATCCACTGCCACAGGAGGCCAGGAGGCTTTGGGAAATGTCACAATGCAGCAGCAGCCCGACACTGAGAGGGCAGCAGGGAGAGGGATGAGGCGTTTTGTCATCTCCTCCCACGGCAGCAGAGCTCCTCTGCCCCCTCTGCCCTCAACCCTGCCCACAGCCATGGCTTTTTTCCTACTGATCCAGGCTAATGATATGGAGCAAACTGCTGTCTCTTTGCCCAGGGGTACAAAGCCAGGCAGGCAGCACAGGGAAGGTTCCCCAAGGGAAGGATTTCCCTCCAGCTCCCAAGGAGCACCCAGGGTGGCAGCAGCACTTTGCCAGCCCCACCTCTGCCCCCAGCAAGGCCCTGCCCATGTCCCCAGCCAGTGGTGACATCCCTGGTGACACCACACAACCTGAGTGGTGGCTGGGTGCAGCCCCAGCTCCTGGCTGTGGTTCCTGCCATCACCTCCTGCATCTCTGGTGCAGCTCCAGCATCAGCGAGGGGACAGCAGCAGGGAAGGGGAACCTTGGATCCCTCTGGATTCACCCCCAGACACCTCACCAGCCTTTCATGGGGGGCTGCAGACACAGCACCCGGGGGCTGCACTCTTCCTGCTTTCCCCTTGTGTTTTGTTTTGCTTTCTAACCAACAAAATTCACTTTTGGGACTGTCTACTCTGAAAATAGAGGCGGGAGGGTCTGGCGAGGGTGGGGGCTGTTTGGCTCCTATGTCTACAGGCTGCCCTGGGGCAGCTCTAGAGTTTGGTGGACGATCATGCAGGTTTTATTGCAGCTCGTGTGTGTGGTTTGGTTTGTAGGTAGCCCAGCTTCAGCCTCAGGTAGCCCCAGAGGTGGGTTCCTCTCCCCTCCCCACCCGTCCGGCTGCTGTCTCTCCACCACCACGTGCTGGCCAGGCGGCTACTCCGTGGCCATCTGCTCGATGTGGTCACTGAGCAGCTTGTATTGCTCTGGGGAGGAGAGAGAAAAGGGCTCAGGGAAGCTGCTGAACCATCCCATCCATGCTCCATCCCTCCAGAATCCCAGGAAGAAAGAAAATGAAAAATGCAGATCCCCCGGGCTCTCCCCTACCTTCATCCAAGTTGCCGATGGTCGCCTGCTTCTTCAGGAAGTCACTGCAGAGCTTCTTGTTGAGGCCAAAGGCCAGCATGTTGTGGATGAAGGTGCTGAGGGAGGACAGGGATGCTCTGAGTGAGAGAATGGCCAGGCTGCCCCTTCCTCCCCCACCTTCCTCTCTCTCCCCACAGCCCCTTGCTGCGAGCACTGGAATGATGCTCAGCTCAGTCCCTTCAACAGAAGGGGCAGGAGCAGGTCCCAGGGACAAGATGAAAGATTCTGTGCTCCATAAGGGATGTGCCCAGTGGGGGAACAGCTGGCAGGTGTCCCCAGGGCTGCTCCCCTGCCCTGCTCACCCCAGCTGCCCGAAGGTGATGTTCTCGTTGAAGCGCAGGCTGTCATCCCGCTCCTCCTGCGTCATGTGGCACCACTTCTCCCTGCAAGGAACAAGCCAGTCTGGCACCACTCTGTCACCACTGTCACCTCAGGACCCCCTGTCTGCTTCCTCCCACCCTGGGCCACGTTGCTGGAGGAGAGGAAGGCACCAAGAGCCCTTGGGAGGAGAGGAAGGCACCGAGAACACCTGGATGTGGTGCTGGGTGTTGGATGAGCTCAGAACATGGATCCATCTCCAGGGCTCTTGGCCTGGAGCAAAGCAAGAGAAACCTCAGGAAAAACCTTATTGAACCTTGGCTTTGCCTGGAAAGGCTCTGATTAAGAGCTAAAACTAGCATCAATCCCTCCAGCACAGAGCTCCCCTTCAGTGCCACGGTGGGCACAAGGAGGAAGCGGGGCACGGCCATCCCAGCAGGGCTCTGCTGAAGCCCCCCAGCCTGGGAGGGTGACAGGGGCACACCAGGCACCTGTCCCCCACCTGCAGCAAGGGTCCAACTCCCCAGATCCCAAACATACCTCTCCCTCCATTGGGGCAGGAGCTCCCAAACCCCTCCCCACGGGCCAAAATCCCAGCGGCGCCCTGAGGATGCCCCGGCTCCACTGCAGCTCCCTGCAACTGCAGCATCACCTTAAGGGAGGGAGGGATTGAAGCTCTGGGTGTTGGCAACCAGCTCTAGGCAGTGGCAGAGTCCCCACCCTGGGAATAAAGCCTGTGCCACAGGGATGTCACTTGGGGTGGTGGCAGCTGGGCTCAGTGCATGCATGCCAGGGAAACTCCAGCTCCACGGTGAAGCCAGCCCCTTCCCAAGAACCAGGTGAGGTTACAGCCAAGGATAAGAGGAGGAAAAGCGAGGAGAAACAGGGATAGGCAGAAGAAAAGTGGAGGAGAAGGAAGAGGAGAACACCAGGAGGGGAACAGACAATTGTAGCTCGCCAGAATTCCAAGCAGGAGGGGAGAGCTGTGCTGGGTGCAAGCTGGGATGGAGGGGGTCTCACCCAAAATTCAGGGAGGTTTGGCTCAGCCCCAGTGTGGCTGAACTGGAAGAGGATGGGTGCTCAGCCAGGCTGATCCCCCAAAATGAGCCAGCCCCCACTAAATCCCCAAATGTGCAAAGCTGAGCTGAGCCTCCAGCTCACTGTTTATAGGGCTCTGGAAATGTACACAATATGTTTCTGGGGATTTTTTTTTTTTTTTTTAGAAAAGAAGGTGTAATTTCTCTCAGATAAAGCTTAGGACAGCAAACAAAACCCACAGCCAAATGCAGAGGCTGAAAGGAGAGGGGAAGAATCGAATTAAGGGGCTTTGAAATCTGGAAGCAAAACTTCACAGACCCCACTGGCTCACTTACAGAAGAAGCATGTTTGTAACTCTTTTTTTTCCTGCTCTTTCATGCTTTGGAGGGAGGAAGAAGGGAGAAAAAACATTATGAAAGTGCCCCCCCCAAAAAAAAAAAAAAAAAAAAAAAAAAAAAAAAAAATTGGCTGTGTTTCTGACTTATTATTGGAGAGTTACACGCCTGGGAAAGGAGAAAACCCACATGTGGCTCCACTCAAAGCCTTTGATCCTCACACTGGCCCAGCAGAGCAGGCACAGGGGTGAGGAACCCCCTGGGCTGTGGGGTTGTATTTTGGGTATCCAGGGAAGCCTTGCTGTGCTGAGAACTCTCCTTCAACTCTTTCCTCTTCCAGCAGCAGCAGCAGCAGCAGCGTTTCCCCCCCCCCACAGCAAACCCCAGCAGTGACATTTACACCATCCCTTAGCCAGGACATTCCTCAGCCACACAGAAAATTCACTGCCAGGCTTCCAAAAATCCTCATCCTCTTGCTGATGCCATCACCTGGAGGGATTTGCTCCCAGATCCCAGAGGAGCAGTGACTGTCCCCCTGCCACAGCAGCTCGTGGCCCCAAGGACACGCTCCCAGTTGTGACATGCAAGCCCCCATCTGCAATTCTAATTTTGTTAAGGGATGGCAGCAGAAAAGCACATTAAAAACAGGAAAGGACCAGCTTTTCCAGCTGGCAAAGGATCCCCAGCACCTCTAAGTGGCAGCAGAAGCCAGGAGCAAGCAGGAAGGACAGGAGAGGGGGATGCTTTCTTCACAAGGAGACTCAGTTCGTGTCCAAAACCTGCCCAGAGGGATGTTCCTGGTGAAATATCACAGCTTGAAACCATTCAGGCTCCTTTTTTAAGAACCACATGAAAGAGGAGCCAATAATCCAAACCCCTCTGGCCCTTGGGGAGGGCGATGCTCACGCTCAAACCTCCAGCAGCTGCTCCCCCTCCATGGAGAAAGGGCCTTGCAGAGCCCCCCCAAAACACATCCCCCCCTCCCCAGGGCAGGATGTGGAGCTGAAGGGAGCCTGTGGATGCTAAGGAAGGACAGGGACAGACACACCTCTTCTCCTCTTCCTCCCCAGTGTTCCCTCTGGAGCGGCAGCAGAAACGGGGCCGACAAAAGTGGCGCGTGAAAAGATCATGCAAGACAGAGGGATGGAGGGGAACGGAGAGAAGAAGAGAGGAAGAAGGTTGTTAGAGGCAGAGAGAGAGGAAAGAGAGAGAAAAAGAGGAGTTTAGTTCTGATTCCTTGCCCCCCTCCCCTGCCCTCCCCACCCAGAGGAGGAAAAACCTCGCCGGGTCTCGCTGCAGCCCCGGGAGGACAAAGCCCGGCCACCCCAGACATGTCCTGGGTCACCTCACCACAGAGGTGGCCTCAACCCCGTCCCCATGGACCTTCTGGACATCTGCCATGGCCAGGGACCGACCTGGAATTCCAAATTCCAAATTCTCCCTGCAGGGATTTCCATCCTCAGCCCAGCAGGCAGCATCCCAGCTCAGTGTAAGGACCCTGCATCCTCTCCAGAGGACTCGGGGGGTGTCACCAGCACCTCCCAAACCCCCCAAAACACTCAGGATACTCCAGGCTGCAGCTCCCAAAGCTCCTCTGTCACTCAGGCTGGCTCCTGCAGCCGAGGCAGACTCAGCCATCAGATTAATTGGGAAAGGCACTGGGAGCAGGGAGCAGCTGCTGCTGGCGTCTGTCCTTGTGAGGCGTTTGCTGCTGCTAATTTGGGCCTTAATCAAAGCAAATGCAGTTATGGTTACACTGCTGCTCTATAGGCTCTTCCTGTGCTTGCTTGGGAGAAGAAAAGGAAAGCAATAAAGGGCAAAACAGGGATTGATCCGTGAGCTGAGCCTGGCACAGCATCCCAGGGTGAGAGCCAGGGCTGCTGTGGCTGAGCTCAGGATTTGGGGAGGACACAGAGCAGGGCTGGCTGTTCCCAAGGGCTGCTCCCAGCTCGGTGATTCCACCCCGAGGGCTCAGAGCCTCAGGGCACGGCACAGACAGCGGGAGGAGCTGGCTGGGAGTGGGAAACTGCCCCAGGAGAGGAGAGTGGCTGGAGTCCTCACACAGCTCTGGGCTGGGGCAGGAGGTGGGCACAAGCTTGGTGAGTGTCTCACCCACTTCTGAACCCCCCAAATATGAGCAGCCCCTTCCCTGGCAGGTTTATCACAGTTTTCAGGGCTGGCAGTGTCACCATCCCCAGCTTCTCTCCTTGCTGGCTGCAGGTTGTCCCTCCTGGGACATGCTCTCCATCCCCTACACCTCCCTGATGGCACCCAGCACCTCCCAGACCTGCTGGCAAACTCAGCACCAACACCCTGAGCCCTGGCTGTGATTTCTGGGCACACCTCTAGGGCTTGGCTCCCCCAAAAATGCTGCACAACGAGCAAGAAAACCTTCCTGCTCCCAAACCACGACCAGGCTGCACCTCTCACCCACCCCAGTGCCACCAGCAGGTTTGCAGTCAGGGATAGAAAACAGAGCATTTCCCCAGGGTTGGACAAGCTCAGGGCTGTTGGGAGGAGCATCCTGGGGAGCTGGGGGGGATGTGGAGTCCCCTGTTCCTGTCCCAGGTGGGGACATGTCCTACCTGGTGGTGGGGGATCTCTTCCTGCGCTCGCAGTGCACGGCGTCGAAGAAGGCGGCGTTCCAGAACCGCAGGTTGTGCCTGTGGGAGGGAGGGAGGGAGGAAGATCTTGGGAATGGCCAATTTGGATTTTAGCATTAGGAGTCACAGGTGCCAGAGAAGCTGTGGCTGCTCCTGGATCCCTGCAAGTGTCCAAGGTCAGGTTGGATGGGGTTTGTACCACCCTGGGAATGTGGAGGTCCCATGGATGGGGTGGGATGGGATGAGCTTTAAGGTCTTTTCCAACCCAAACCATTCCAGGATTTCACAATCTCACCCTGAGGGTCAGGATGGGCCAAACAAACCCAGCAGATTTCTGGCCCAGCCCTTTGCTTAGCCCAAGGGACATGCCAAAGCCAAGGCCAGCTCTGTTAGGGCACCAGGGGACATCTGGGGACATGTGGCCAGCAGGACAAACCCTCCCCAGGCAGGAGCCAGCTCGCCCTGGGCTTTACCAGATCGGCTGCTGCTTGAGGTGCATGTACAGGTAAATCTTCTCCCCTTTCTTCTCCTCCTCTGGGCTCTGCAGGGACACTGTGGGGACACACAGTCACACACCAGCATCTGGGGGACTCCCACCTCCCCACCCACGTGTGGACTTTGTGCCCCCTCCCAGTTTGGTGGCTGAGCAGCTGGGAGGGTTTGCAAACCAAACACATCCTCTACACATCCACAGCAACGGGACAGGAGCTCTGAGAGCCCTTGGAGGGCAGGGCTCAGCCCTGATGGAGGCAGGGATGTCCCAACAGGATCCTGGAGGGACTGGATCTCTGGTTTGGGAGCTCACACAGGTGCTGGGGGGAACTGGTGCACCCCAAAGCTCAGAGACAGTGGGTGCCCAAACCTCTGCACCTGTGACACAGAGGACAAGATCCTCACAGAACAAGAGGTTTGACTGGAATTTCAAACCCAGCCCTGAGGGATTCCAGCATTTCCAACCCTCTCTCCTTCCCCAGGGCTGCCTTGGCCATTCCTATTTCAGCTCTGCTGGCTGCACTCACCCGTCTTCTTCAGCTTCTCCTTTGGTTTGTCTTCACCTTCGCTGTGGCACAAGAAATCAATGTCAGCTCCAAAAATCCTGTCCCCCCACAGCCCATGGCAAAGGGAACCTCATTTGAAAGACCCCCTGATCCCAAGCCACCATCCCCAGGGCCAGAAAGGTGACAAAGAGACAGTGACATCCCTCCCCTCACTCAGACCCAGCACAGAGATGATGCACAAGATCACGAGCTTGGAACCACAAAACTCCATGGCTGCCTCAGTTTTGAGATAAATTAGGAGGAATTAGGACAATGGCCAAGGGAAACAGGACTCCCAGGCCATGAGGTGACAGTGACTAAAGCATGGGACCAGGCTGGAGACACCTCTCCTGGCCATGGCAGCCCCATGGTGGCCTGCCCACCCCAGGGAGTGGTACCCACTCGCTCTTTTTGGTGGCAGGACCCTTCAGTTTGGTCTCCAGGCCCCCAAAAAAGCCTTTGACGTTCTCAGTCTTGGCTGAGGTGTTTTTCAGCAGCCTCTCTGCAATGTCCTTCTTCTCAGCCAGCCAGGTGTTTGCTGATCTCAGGTAGGAGTCGATGCTGCCCGTGGGCTTCTCCTTGGCCTCCAGGGGCAGGGCGTGGGGTTTCCCTGGGGAAAATGTGCCAGGAGCTCAGTGGTGAGTGCTGCCAGCTCCTGGGGACCTGCACCCAGCTCCACAATGCACCACCAGGAGATGGAAACAGCCAAGATCCCACCCCAGCTCCTGCAGGGTTTTATTTGTATTTTTATTTTTATCCTCCCCACTCCCATTTTGGATAAAAAATCCAGTCCCCCACGGAGGAGCAGCCACTGCACAGCAAACAATAAACCAAGGTGTTTCTGGGCTGGGGTGTTCACATCCCACCCCCAGGGACTGGGATCACCTGGGGGGTGTCACATGCAAATATTCCTGGCTGGAAGCAAGGACAAAGCAGCAGCACCACCCCAGTGAGGAGTTCTGCCAGCTTTGCATGGATTCTGGGATCTTCTCCACCTCCAACACCTTTCCCATGCACAGGACACAATTCAGAGCCTCCACAGGGCTGCAGGTTCCCTTACCTATGTAGTAATAGGTGAAACACATGGTCATGAGGTTCTTGGCAGGGCTGAAATCGTCCATCTGGTGACACCTGGCACAGAGGGGGGGCTCAGTGAGGACACCCCATGGTGGGAACCCACCCACAGCTCTGCCCTCAGGGCCTCTTGGGGCTCCCCACAGAACTTACTCAAAGAGCACGAGGGCAAAGGACTGCATCAGGCGGTAGAAGGTCTGCTCTGAGACACACTTGGAGTTGCAGCGCTGCAGGGACAGAGCCAGGGCTCAGCACAGCAGCAGCAGCAGCCCCCCAGGACCACCCACCATGGGCAGGGGGAAAGAGCACTCATGGCTGGGTATCCCCCCCACAGACAGGGTTGTGCCTGTCTGTGGTTTTTATATATATTTATATTTATATTTATATTTATATTTATATTTATATTTATATTTATATTTATATTTATATTTATATTATTTATATTTATATTTATATTTATGTATTTTTATTTATTTATATTTACATTTATTTTTATTTTTATTTTTATTTTTATTTATGTATTTTTATTTATTTTTATTTATATTTACATTTATATTTATATTTATATTTATATTTATATTTTTATATTTATATTTATATTTATGTATTTTTATTTATTTATATTTACATTTATATTCATATTTATTTTTATTTTTATTTTTATTTTTATTTTTATTTTTATTTTTATTTATGTATTTTTATTTATTTATATTTATTTATTTACATTTACACTTATATTTAGGGAATAGGATGTGTCTGAGTGCTGGTGGGGTTTGATTTTAAATAAAACCAGTGAATTCTCTCCCACGTTGCACCAAGAGTATATTTAACTGCTCAAAATGTATTTATTCGCTCCTGTATCTCACTCTGCTGTGCTTCCTCATTTTCCTTGAGTTCCTGCCTTCCAAAAATACCTCTTTGGGATATAAATAAATCCCCCTGGCCTGAGGCTGTTGCAGAGGCCATGCAGGATCCCTGCTGCCTCCCCACCACTCACCTGGGCGCTCACGTATCTGGCAAACCACTCCCTGCCCTTCCCGTCCTCGCTGCTGCAGAGCTCCCCAAACCTGGCCTTCTCCTCCTGGTCCAAATCCTCTCTGGAGCAGGGAAGAATTAAAAAAACATCATTAGAGCCAAGGATGTGTGATAATTGATAAAAGATTCGTGTTAATAATAAAAGTACTGGGGTTTGTATAAACCAGAATGCTTAGGTCTGAAATGAAGCGTGACGCTAAAGAGAGAAAAATATATTATTAAATCATTTTGTTTTAAATCCTCCTGCTATGAATATTATGTTTCTAAATAAGTTGTATCTACTGACAGCTTGCAAAACAAGGCCTTCACACAGCCCAACAGATTCTGCAAAATCAGGTTTCCTGCCTTTGTGTAATCAATTGCAGCCTATCCTTGAGACCAGACTTCCTGACTTCTGCCATTTCCTTATCTACCAAGACCAGAGGTTATCTGTGGGACTGGACAAATTGTCTAGAGACTCACATCGTCCAGAAATTCCATGGACCACCACTGCTTACCTGGCAAAATTATGACAACAAAAACATAACAGTTGTTGATGACTACAAGGAAACCATGTTATAAAAGGAGCTGCAAACCAAAGTTTGGTGGAGGATGGAGTGGGCTGTGACCCCTCTGCCTCCCTTTGCTTGCTCTGTCTGTATAAATTAAAGCAATCTAAATTTTGCTGAATATCGAGACTTTTGTTTCTCATTTATAACAGATGTGACCTGCACCCCCAACGCTCTTGGCATCAGCATCCCAGTGCTGTGGTGCTGGAGAAAGGCAGAGGAAGAGGAGGAGAGCAGCATCCATTTTGTCATCCCTCGCCTTGTGCTGCTCTTTTCTTCCTCCCTGGCAGGAGGGAAAGCAAAGGCAGAGGGAGAAGGGAAGAGCCAGGGACAGCAAGAGCAGAAACTGAGCTCCAGAGACAGGCAGGGAGCCCCAGAGCAAAACCGAGCCCTGTTGCTGCTCCTCACGCTCCACTTGCTGCATCCAGCCTGACACGGAGCCGCGGGGTTGTGGAGATCACAGCGCCAGGAGCTGGGGCTGCAGGGCTGGGGACACAGCCAGGGGCTGCCACAGGGGCCCTGGGCACGTGTGAGCCACTGGAATGTCTGTGATCATCAGAGGGGACAGGAGATGGGGACAGCGAGCCAATGGGGAGAGAGAAGAAGGGAGGGAACTGGGGTGGGAGATGAGCTGGGATGTGGCCAGGAGAGAGGGGCAAGGAAAAGCCACATCCCCGTCAGCGCTGGCACAAACTGCTGCTCCCAGAGTGGGAAAGCAGCCAGATCCAGCCCCATCCCTCGGGCACTGCTCGCTCACCCCCCGGTGAAGATCTTCTCCACGTAACTCCGCATGAACTCCCGGCGCTCGGCCGCAGCCTCACCCCGCGCCGACCCCGCGCTGTGGCTGGACGAGAGGGACTCGTTGGAGGAGGAGCGGCGGGGGCCACCCCAGTGCTGGGGGGAGTCCCCCATGTCGTTCTCGCTGTCTGCCGACTCGGTGGCATCGCTCTCCTCCGCGGCCACCTCGTCCCCCGTGTCCCCAGGGTGGCCGTTGTCACCAGGAGCGGCGGGGTCGGAGGGGGCACAGGCGGGCGGCTCGGGGTCAAAGTCAATGAGGTTCCCCACGGGCACGTCCAGAGGGGCCTCCATGGCTCTCCCAGGGGATGTGGCAGGGTTGGGGACACTGGCTCCTCGTCCTCTGGCTGCTCACTGGGGCGTTGAGGCCATGGCTGGCAGGATGCTGGCTAAGGCAGGAGGGAGCTCCTCGGGGAGAACAGGTTACCACAGGACATCTGGAAGGCACAAGGAGGACAAAAGTGAGGACAGGACCCTGGGAACCACCACCATGGACCGTGGGCAAGGCCACCACCCACAACATCCCCAGTGGAGGGACACACAGAGCTGGCTCCTCTCCCCCAGCCACGTGAATCAGCAATGCCACGGAATCCTCACTTGGTGCTTTCGGTACTGCTCAAGAGGGTTTTCCATCCTTTAGCATAGAAAAGAGACAACTGGAGCCTCAGCTCCGTATGTCACATTTGGGATGTGACATCTCGTGGGCTGATGGGTAAAACTGGGCTGGCAGGAGCCAGCAGCTGGCAGGACACTGGTGGCTCTCCAGGGCAGCACTGACATCCTCCTGTCCCTGCCCTGTCTCTGCTCCCGGCTCTGTCTGACCCCGTTTGGAAAGGGGATCACCTCTGGGGTGGAGCATCCTGGGGTTTAACACTTAGCTGGGAATGGAGAGGGGATGCTGAACACGACAGAAACTGGAATGGGATGAGGATGCAGAGCTCTGGACTGCAATTATGGGGTTTTGGCACCCCAGATTGCAAAGGTCCTGCAAAAGAGGTGCAGAGACCACAGGGATGGGGATGGACTGGATATGCCCACCCTGGACAGTGCTGCAGCAAAAGAGGCAAAGAAGGGGTCCCTGTGTCAGAGAGTCACTGATGTACCCAGTGAGGCTGTTTCTGCCCCAGGAGGTGGTGAATTAGTGTCAGAAACCCAGCACACACCGCAGCACTGGGCACAGGGTGGCACAGGGACAGCAGCACAGGTGACAGTGAACAGTGACAAACCCAGGGCAGCACGACAGCAACATTGACACATCCCTGCTGCCTTCCAGGGAACTGACCCCAGGACACAGGGAACCATCCCCAGAGCAAAAATCCCCCAAAGGACCGATGTCCAGCTCCTCAGACAAACAGGAGCTCAAACTGAAACCAAATCTGACGTGTTTCACCAAGCACAGCACAGGGTGAAAACAACCCCTGGGCTGCAGGAGCAGCCACTCTTCCAGCAGCATCCCCCTCCTCCTCCTCTTCTCCAGGGAATAAGTGAGAGAAACACAACTCCTTGAGTGGCTGGGAAAAGCCCCTGTCCCCAGAGACAGCAGGGACAGAAAGAAAAGTCACCTTGGGTGGCAGAACCTCGTGCTGCCCCAGCCTCCCTCACCCTGAGCCCCCTGGCACACAGCTGGAGCTGGCTCCCAGGAGCTGCAGGGACCCTGCTGCACTCCAGCAGCTGTGCAGGGCTCGGCTCCTGGGAGAGGAGCAGCCCAGGGCTGCAGCACAGCAAGGATTGGCCGTGTTCCCATGGGGATCCAGCCAGCTGCAGCCTGGCTCTGTGTCCCTGGCAGAGTGAGCCATCCCAAACCAGCCCTCAGCTCCAGGGACATCCATCCATCATCCATCCATCATCCATCATCCATCATCCATCCATCCATCATCCATCCATCCATCCATCATCCATCATCCATCCATCCATCCATCATCCATCCATCATCCATCCATCATCCATCCATCCATCCATCCATCATCCATCCATCCATCCATCATCCATCCATCATCCATCCATCATCCACCCATCCATCCATCCATCATCCATCATCCATCCATCATCCATCCATCCATCATCCATCCATCATCCATCCATCATCCATCCATCATCCACCCATCCATCCATCCATCATCCATCATCCACCCATCCATCCATCCATCATCCATCCATCATCCATCCATCATCCATCCACCCATCCATCCATCCATCATCCATCCATCCATCCATCCATCCATCCATCCATCCATCCATCCATCCATCCATCCATCCATCCATCCATCCATCCATCCCTCTGCCCCCAGCCCTTCCCACTCCCACAGCAGCTGCAAAGTCCTTTTTGGCACTGATGGAGAGAAGGTTCCAGGGAGAGCTCAGTGCCTGGAGGGGCTCCAAGAGACCTGCCAGGGGGTTTGGATAAAGGCAGGGAGTGACAGGACACAGGGAATGGCTTCCCACTGCCAGAAGGGATATTGGGAAGGAATTATTCCCTGTGAGGGTGGTGAGGCCCAGGTTGCCCCATGACCCTCTGGGAGAGAGGACTTGGAGTTCAGCCCAAGAGCCCCAGGGAATGCATCCTGCTCAGAGGGATGGAAAATATTTAATCCCTCACTGCCCAGCTCATGGTAAAGCTCTGCCCTTGAGTGAAGGTGTTCCAAGGTGTTGCAGCTGCTGGGGGTGCCCAGGCTTCCCAGGCACCTCCAAAGGGGTTGGGTTCTCAGCACAGAGCCCAGAGGAGCTTCAAAACCAAAACCAGCTGCAAAACCAGCCCTGTCCTCACTCCACAGCCTGCTCATTGCTGCAGCAGAACAATTTCAGGGAAGGAATGGCCAGAATACCAAACAAGAGCCTCAGGTCCCACAATTGGCACTGTTCACCCACAGACATCAGCACAGCTGCACATCCCATCACTGCCCAGGAGGGTCCCAGTCCTGGCTGGGTCAAGTTTGAGAGTAAATGAGGGTTCTGGAATAAAAAGGGACTTTTAGGCTGCTTGGGAGCCTTGATACAACATCATGAGCTTCAGCATCATCCTGGAATTCAGCAGTTCCTGGGCTGACTCTAACCACAAAGCTCAACCAGACAGCTGGAGACACCAGCCCAGGAATATCATCCAGGAATGTGCTGAAGCCACACATGGGAATGCCACAGGAAACCCATGGTGCCCTGAAACTTTGGAAAATGCCTCTTTTTACTAAAAAGAAATGCTGGGATAGATGTGAATGATTCACCTATAGCTGCTTATGTGTGCAAGCAGCTTTTCTCCATGACCTGCCCTTGAATCCAGCATTCCTGGCTGGATCTCCCAGCATCCCTAAGCCCTGCACTGAGTTTCCCCTCAGGGCTTTTCCCAGGTGCTGATGGCAGGTTTGCAATGGAAATCCCAGCAGGGAGCAGGATTTGGCCAAGCTGTGTCCCAGCTCTCTCTCTCTCCAACCACAGCGTCCCAGTGCTCTCAGCCTGTCCCCAGAGCTGGATGACAAACTGAGATAATCCCTGTTATCAGCTCGGGGGTGGGTGACATCCCACATGATGACAATGCTCAAACCCACACTGCATCCTGCACGGAGATGGTGCCCCAGCCTGGAGCTGTCAGGGATGACTAAAAACTGTAATTAAAGCAAAGAAACCTCTGGCTGCCTTCTCATAGCCCCATCCCTGCAGTCTGGCACCCAGACACAGAGTGCAGGAGCTCTGAGAGCCCCTGGGAACACTCAGCTCTGGGAAAGGGGGAAAAGCCACAATCGATGTTCATGCAGAACTCATCCTGGCAGTCCAGAGGGGACAATTCTGCTGCTTTGGACACAGCCACGAGCTCTGCAGAGAGCTCTGGCACTGCACCCATGCCAAGGGCTGCCTGCCTCCCTCTGCTGTGCCCGGCCAGGGCAGGGTTTGTGTGTGCCCTGTGCTGCAGCACAGGTGATTTCAGCACATCCCAGCTCTGCCAGGGGACAAGTTTTTTTTTTTTTTTTTTAGTTTGTGAAAGAGGGGTGGGAGTTTTGCTGCCTTCTCCCAGCCCGTGTGCTGATGCCCTGCAGAGGAGGCAGCCCCAGAGCAGGGGACACACACAGGGGTGTCACCACTGCCGAGGGACTGGCGAGGTGCCACCACTCACTGCTGGCACTTCTCCACACTGCGGCCCTCCGTGGAAATCCTCCCTTTTTTGAGGGAACTTTTGAGGCCAAAATTTCCAGGGTTTTGGGGCCATAATTCCTGGGGTTTGGGGACAGGAATTCCCAGGGTTTGGGTCTTCAAATTCCCAGAGTTTTGGGGCTGAAATTCTCGGGGTTTAGGGCTGGATATTCCAGGATTTTGAGGCCAAAATTTCCAGGCTTTTGGGGGCATAATTCCTGGGGTTTGGGAGCAGGAATTCCCAGGATTTGGGTCTTAAAATTCCAAGGATTTGAAGGCTGAAATTCCCATTTGGGGCTGAAATTCCCAGGATTTTGGGCCTGAAATTACCAGGATTTTGGGGATGAAAATCCCAGAGTTTTGGGGCTGAAATTCCCAGGTTTGGGGCTTAAAAGTCCCAGGATTTTGGAGCTGAAATTCCCAGAACTTTGGAGCTGAAATTCCCAGGATTTTGGGGCTGAAATTCTGAGAGTTCTAAGCTTGGAATCCCTAGGTTTTCGGGGCCAGAATTCCTGAGGGTTTGAGTCATAAAATTCCCAAGATTTTGGGGTGGACATTCCCAGGATTTTTAGGCTGGAATTCTCAGATTTTCGGGCTGAAATTCCCACATTTTTGGGGCTGAAATCCACACTGGCACTGCCTTGGCACGGGAATTCCACCTTGCTGCCGGTGCTGGCAGCCACCTGCACTGCACCCACGGGTCGGTGCCAAGCCGGGCTCTGCAAGGGCAGCCTGGGCACGGCTGAGTGCCTGCCAAGGAAAACTCGGTGTGCCGGGAGGGAACAGCCTGTTTCCTCCCCGGGAACTGGTCAGTCTTGTTCCCTCGTGTCCCTGCCCCGGGCAGAACACGCCAGCAGCAGGGTCAGGGCTCCGGGGAATGCCAGATTCCCAAACTCACCCTAAATCCAGAGGTACCGTGCTCAGTCCCCCTCCCGAGCACCCCAGTGAATTTAAACACAAATTTAAACACCACATCCTGCGATTCTGGAGAGCCGAAACTCCTCCTGGCTCCCGGCTTTGCCAGGGAGGCTCCAGCTGTGCCCTGCCCCTTCCCAAAATCATCCCCTGCCTGCCAGGGGGGTACCTGGGGCTGGCACAGGTGGGGCACACACCGCACACACCCCGCGCACCCAGAGTCAGCTCCCAGCCCATCCCGAGCCGCCACCGGCATCCCCATCCCTAAACTGGGAGCGTTTTTGGCATGTGATGTGTGGAGGTCTAGAGGATTTTTCCTCCAGCATCGTCTCCTCTCCCTGCGCCGCTGCCTCCCAGGCGGATCCTTCCCCTTCCCAAACCCGCCTTTAGCTCCCAAAAACCATCAGTCAGCCCTTAAACCGGAGCCATTCCCAGGGAATCCGAAGCCCGGCGAGCTCCCAGCTTGCCCCGCTTCCCTGAGAGCTTTTTCCTTTCCCCCCGCTGCCATCAGACACCAGATGGCAGCTCCCCATTCGCCTGCACTTGCGAGGAGAATTAAATGTCTCTTGAATAGACCTGAGCTGCGCAAGCCGGGTTTTTGTGGCCAGCAGCGGTTTCTCCTTTCACCCTTCCCAGCAGCACAGCTCTCACACCCCCCTGCCACGGCCACATCCCCGGGGAGCCCCAAAATGGGGCAAAATTATTCTGCAATTCCCATTTTTACCCGGCAAATAATAATAATAATAATAATAAATTCCTCCCGAGGGCCATGCCAGGCTGTATTTTGGAAACGAAAAGCACACGCTGGGAGGGTTCCCTGCCCCGAGCACCCTCGGGGAAATGGGAAATTCCCATGGGAAATGGGAATCCCCCCAGCCTCTCGGAGGGGTTGGGGATGCAGCTGGCGGGGTGCTGAGAGCGAAACCTGGGGCTGATGGAGCCGGGGGACACCGGGGAGGATGGATGTGTCCCCATGAGCTTAAAGACAGCTGGAAAAAAATCGGGGAGATGGGGCAGAGGATGGGTTAAAGCCCAGCCGAGCCCGTGGATTAAAGCGCCATCCCCACCCTCCCTCCATCCATCCATCCCTCGGTTTTTACCTGCAGCAGCATCCGGCCCGGGGGTGGCCGGCGTGGCCAGCACGCCTGGGAATTGGCGACCGAGGCGACGCGGGGGCGCTGCGCTCCCTCCTTCCCTCCTTCCCTCCCTCCCTCCGTCCGTCCGTCCGTCCGTCCCTCCCTCCCTGCGGAGCTCCGGAGCATCACAGCGCTCTGCGCGCACAGCGCCGGCTCCGGGAAAAGCGCCGGGAAAAGCTCGTGGGGTGTCACCCTTGCGGTGTCACCCGTGCGGTGTCACCCGTGCGGTGTCACCCTGCAGCACAGGGACAGCGTTCTGCCCTTTGAGGGGTTCCCACTCCCCCCCAAAAACAGCCCCTGTGCGCCCCCCTGTCGGGAATGTTAAGCAAAATTAGGATCCCCATCGAAGGGGGAGCTCTCCAGACCAAGTAGGTGCACGGGTAAATATGCAAAGTATCAACCAAAATATCCCCATCAAAAAGGGGAGCAAAATATCTTAAGACCTTGAACGTGCAAATATCCAAAATATTAAATAAAGTAATCCGGAATCCCCATCCAAAGGAGGAACAAATAATCTTAAGTCCCTGCAGATATTCAAAATATCAAGTAAAATAGGGGTCCCTATCAAAAAGGTGAGCAAATTATCTTAAGTCCCTGCACATGCAGGCATCCAAAATATTAAGTCAAATAAGGTGGGGTCCCCATCAAAAAGGGGAGCAAATCAGCTTAAGTCCCTACACCTGCAGATATTTAAAATATTAAGTCAAACAAGGTGGGGTCCCCATAAAAAAGGGATTTTCCAGCCCAAACCAACCCCTCCAAGCCCCTCTGCACCCTGACATGTGGGATATTAAGCAAAATAATTCAGGGTTCACATTAAAGAGGAATTCTCCAGCCCAAAGCAGCCTAAATCCTGGCACATGCAGATATCCCAAATATTAACCAGAACCATAACTCCAGGGGTTTCATGGCAAGAGATGGAAAACAGGGCAAGGCTGGGATGTCCTGGGAGGGATGTCCCAGAGGGACAGGGCCTTACACGGCTGGGGGACAATTTTGGGGAGTATTTGATACAAAGAGAAGCAAATGAGCTTGGAGAGGAGGCCACCAAACCCTCCAGGGCACCTCAGCCCTCCCAAAATAACCCAGGCACTGCCCAGAGGGGTGTCTCTGAGGATTTTGGGGAGCAACAGCCCCTGATGGAGAGAGGAGGCTGGAAACTCCCACATCAGCACAGAATCCCTGGTCCTGCTTATCCTCCCTGCCCCAGCATCACCCCAAGCCTGAGCAGAGCCTGTTCTGTGCATCCCCAAGGACAGGGAGACAGGGATTGCTGACCCAGCACACCCTGCAGTCCTACTCTGAGCCCCAAGAAGAGCAAAAACCAGGAAAAACCACATCCTCCTTCTCTGGAGATGCCAATGAGCAGCAAATTGTGTGATCCCAGGGAAACACTGCTGGGAAATGCAGCAGCCCTGGCCAAACCTGAGTGCTGCTGCTCAAGGGCACCCTTGGAAAAGAATCCAAAGCCTGAATTGTGTGGTTTTCAGTGCTCTGGAGCCAGGCAGGAGTGAGGGAGATGAGTGAGTCACTCCTGCCACGGAGCATCCTCATCAGGAGAGCTCAAACGATGCCAATTAGTGTGAAATTGCTCATTGTCCCCTCCGTCCCCAAACCCGTCATCAGCAGCCCACGGAGGGAACAGCAGTGCCTGTGACACAACACTTGAGCTCAGCAGAAACCCAGGAGCATCCCTAATTGACTGTCTGCCCAGGGTGATTATTATAATTAAGCCAGACTTCAGGAATTGCAAGTGACATGGAATAAACACCCCCCGGCTCCCCAGTTTGGATATGACACCGTGGGGAGGGTTTTGGTGCCTCCCCCTCGCCAGTTCTTGCTGCTTGGGTTCTCACGTGGATGCCTGGCCTTTGTTTGTTTGTTTTTATCTGTTTATTCTGCTGCTGACCCTGGGTTTAGAGCATGGCAGGTGGAAATCCTGGGAGAACAGAGGTTCCTGGCACCTGGAAGTGTCCAGCAGGCTTGGACAGGGCTTGGAGCAGCCTGGGGTGGTGAAGGTGTCCCTGCCCACGGCACAGGGTGGAACTGGATGAGCTTTAAGGTCCCTTCCAACCTAAACCTAAAATTCCATGGTTTTATGAAGTTTTGTGCCTCTTCCACATCAGTCCCTGACTGGGAATTCTTCATTTTGACAAAGAAAGGAGAGGCCCCAGGCTGCTCAGCAGGGCCTGGGAGAGCATCCACCCCACGGGCCAGGGAAGCACAACCCAGGCTCAGGTTGGGTCCAGCACACTTAGGAGACATCCAAGATTTCCCAAGTGGAAATCACTCCATGGTGGTGCCCCCAAAAACACCCTGACAATCCATTTCTCAGGGCTTGATTGCTCATGCCTGCAAATCCATCACTCTCTTCTTGACTGCTCTGGCCTGATCTGATCTGGGTCCGGCTGATCCATCACTCTAAGCTGTATTGCTCTTGCCTTCTGCTCCATCACTCTGGGCTCGATTGCTCCTCCTTCCCAATCCATCACTCTGAAATCAACTACTCCTGCCTGCCAATCCATCACTCTGGACTTGATAGCTCATTCCTGATGATCCAGCCCTCTGGCCTCAGTTGCTCATGCCTGCCAATCCATTGCCCTGGACTCGACTAGTCCTGGCTGTCGATCCATCATTCTGGGCTCAACTGCTCCTGCCTAACCCATCCATCACTCTGAGCTCAAGTAGACCTGCCAGCCAATCCATTGCTCAGGCCTCAACTGCTCCTGCCTAACCAATCCATCACTCTCTGGGCTCAGTTGCTCATGCCTGCTAGTCCATCGCTCTGGGCTCAACTAGTCCTGGCTATCCATCCATCATTCTGGGCTCAGCTGCTCCTGCCTAACCCATCCATCATTCTGGGCTCAGCTGCTCCTGCCTAACCCATCCATCACTCTCTGGGCTCAATTGCTTCTGCCTGCAGATCCATCACTCTGAGCTTTATTGCTCCTGCCTCGGGATCCATCACTCTGGGCTCCATTGCTCGTGCCTCCCAATCCATGGCGTTGGGTTTGACAGCTCCTCCCACCAGATCCACCACTGTGAAATCAACTACTCCTGCCTGCCAATCCATCGATCTGGGCTCGATTGCTCATTCCTGCTAATCCATCCCTCTGGGCTTTATTGTTTCTTTTGGGGGGAAAAAGTGAAAAAAAAAGTTAAAAATGAAAAAAAGCCATCCCCAAAAAAAAAAAAAAGATTTAAAAAGTCCTGAAACAACAGAAAGAAATTACAAAAAAACCCAACCAAAACAAAAAAAGGCTAAAAACTAGGAAAAAGGAACCCAAAGAAACCACACAAACCCAAAAAACCCCACAAAAACCCCAACCCCCCCAAAACGTTCCAAAAAACTCCCAAAACCCCCCAAAAACACTCAAAAACCTCTCAAAACCCCCCCAAAAAACCAAATAACCCAAAAAATTCCTCAAAAAATCCTAAAAATACTAAAAAAAAAATCCCCAAAAAACTTTTAAAAATCCCTAAAACTACCCTAAAACAACCTTTAAAACCCTCCAAAGCACCCCAAAACCCCTTTAAGAACTGCAAAAAAAAAAACCCCGAAATAAAAAAATAACCACAAAATTCCACTTTAAACCCCCCAAAACCCCCCCCTAAAACCGCCCAAATCCCCCAAAAAAATCCAAAAACACCTTTAAAAACTCTCAAAACCGCTCCAAAAATTTAAAAAACCCTCAAAAATCCCAAAAAAACTAGAAAAAAATCCCCAAAAAACCTTTCAAAACCCCCTAAAAATACGCTAAAACAACATTTTAAAAACATTTTTAACCCTCCAAAAAAAAACCAAAAACCCTTTAAGTCCTGCCTGCCGATCGATTGCTCTGGGCTCGATTGAGGATGTCTGTTCTGTCCAGACATCACTAGTCGAGGCCAGATCAATCGATCAGCAGGCAGGACTTTAAAGTGTTTTTGGGGGTTTTTTTTTTTTGGAGGGTTTTTAACCTTTTTTTAGCGTATTTTTAAGGGATTTTTGAAAAGTTCTTTGAGGATTCTTTTAGTTTTTTTGGGGATTTTTGAGGATTTAAAAATTTTGGGGGGGGGTTTTGAGGGTTTTTAAAG
Source organism: Muscicapa striata striata (assembly GCA_030060385.1). Taxonomy (NCBI): domain Eukaryota; kingdom Metazoa; phylum Chordata; class Aves; order Passeriformes; family Muscicapidae; genus Muscicapa; species Muscicapa striata. Next base: position 418,862 of record JAREIS010000073.1, on the reverse strand, counting down.
GATTTTTTTTTTTTTTTTTTGGAGGTTTTGGGGGGTTTTAAAGAGAATTTTGGGGCTTTTTTTTTTTTTTTTTTTTTTTTTTTTTAGTTTGGGGGTTTTTTTTAAAGGGCTTTTTGGGTGCTTTGGAGGGTTTTTAAGGTTGTTTTAGGGTATTTTTAGGGATTTTTAGAAGTTTTTGGGGATTTTTTTTAGTATTTTTTGTATTTTTTGAGGAATTTTTTTGTTTTTGTCCCCATGAGGGACAGAGTGACACCCCATCAGGCACAGGGTGACACCCCCATGAGGGACAGAGTGACACCCCATCAGGCACAGGGTGACATCCCCATGAGGGACAGGGTGACACCCCTGTCACCTCAGGGGAAGTGCATTTTGTGGAAGTTACTGAAGTATTGGGTAATTTTTTTGCCCCACACCCTCTGAGCAGCAGGATCAGGCACAAGGGCCAAGGGAGGAGCTGGCAGCCCCAGGGTTTGGTGGCAGAAGGATCCCAGAATCACACAATGTCCTGAGTTGGAAATGACCCACAGGGATTGTCCAGTCCCCAAAACCCCAAAAATCCCACCCTGTGCCTGGCAGTGCCCGAAGGCTCCTGGAGCTCTGGCTGTGCCCATTCCCTGGGGAAAGAACCTTTCCCTAAAATCCAACCTAAACCTGTTCTGGAACAGCTCCAGCCACTCCTGGTCCTGCCCCTGGTCACTGCAGAGGTGTCAGTGCTGCCCACTCTGGTGTAAAATCCTGCTGTGAGGAGCAGCAGCAGAGCAAAGCTGGGGGGAAATGAGATAACAGCTCTGATAAAAACCCCAAATCCAGCTCCTGCAACACCACAGGGCCGGGCTGACCCCAAGCCAAAATAGGGGCAGCTGCTCTGGGCAGGGCTGTGCCACCAGAGCCAAAGCAGCTGCAGAGGGACAGGGACATCAAGAGGCTTCAACATCATCACCCTTGCACAAGGACAAGTTAATTTACATGAAAAAAAAACCCCAAGAGGAAACCACCCAAGCCCCAAAGGATACTCACCCTCCACCATCTCATGGGCTAAAAGATCTGGTTCAGCCTCCCAAGAGAAGGAAGATGCCGAGTTCCTGGTGCTGCTCTGTGCTCCAGAGCCCCCTCCCAGCCCAGGAGCTGCTCCCTCAAGGGCAGCAGCCAGCAGCAGCACAACGCAACCCAGCCTTGCCACACCTCGGAGGGTTGTGACACAGCTGCTGGAAACCTGAATAAGCCGCTCTTCCAGACTGACCCTCTGCAAATCCCTCCTAAGCCAATCTTGTTTATGGCATTAAGTTGGACCCTCCCATGCTGAGCGCCCCTGTTTGCTCAACTGTTGGGGAAATCTTCATCTTTTCTCAGTGCTGGTTGAAGCTCTGATGGAGAAGTCACCAGTTTCCTTCTCCTCGTGTATGGAGGTGTTTGGGGACAGGGGACACCTGCACTCCCAGCTCCACGTCCCACACCTCACCAGCCTGGGCATGGAAAACCTCCCTCAGTGCCAGTGAGACACAAACAGGAGTTCTTTGGTTTAAAACAGAGTTTTCTCCACCTTACCCAAACACAAGGGAAGAGCTGGAGGAGATAAACCCTGCTGTGACCCCCAGCTGGCACCCAGGTTAGGAAACAAGCCCCAAACCACCTTAGCTGGGTGTGTTATTCCCACAAAAGGTGCCAAAGCCACATTCCCCACCCTGTCTGGGGGTTGGGAATGCTCTGCCCTCCCTGAGGCCACCCCACAGATGGATCCCACAAACCTGTGGGTTTGCCACAGGCTGTCACAGCCTCTGTGATGCTGATCCCTCCAGGGGAGGAAAAAACCCTGCCCGTGTGTCCTCGGGGTGCTCTGGGTGAGCAAACACCTGCCAGGTGTGTCAGAGCAGCTCAGCCAGGAGCATGGAAGTGTGATAATCACCCTCAGCCTCCCTGGAATCTGCAGCAAAGCCGTGCCACTGAAAAGGAAACGTGTTCTATCTTTCCTGAAAGGAAAACTGAAGCTGTTTATAAAGGGGGACACAGCTGGAGCAGAGGGAACAGGGCTCCTTCCCCTCTGCTTCCCCTCCAAATGAGCCTGGATCCTGTTTGGATCCATCAAACTCTGTCCAGCAGCACCCACAGGGACCTGCAGCCCCCAAGCCTGGACCCTGTTTGGATCCATCAAACTCTGTCCAGGAGCACCCACAGGGATCTGCAGCCCCAAGCCTGGATCCTGTTTGGATCCATCAAACTCTGTCCAGGAGCACCCACAGGGACCTGCAGCCCCCAGTGCTGCCTGCAGGTGCTCGTGGAGCTGGGGAAGAGCTCCAGGGGGATTCAATCCATGGCAAACCAGGAAAATCACTCATGGAACCCCAGCAGTGGGGAGCTGGGGGGAAGGAGGTTGGTTTTCCTCCTTCCCCCATTCCAGGCAGTGGGAAGGGCGAGGAGCTGGGAGGACAAAGGTGACAGCTCTGTGTTGTCACAGTGTCCCAGGGTGGTGGCACATGGAGCAGCAGGAGTCTGGGGATGGTGGGACCCACCTCAGCTCAGGTAAAACAGTGAGATTCACAGGGAATGGCAAAAAAAAATTAAATAAATATAAAACCAACCTCTGAGCACCCCACAGCTCCCTCCAGCCTCCCCCAGTGCAGCTGCTGGTGACACCTGTCACACACCAGGGATGAGCATCACCTCCACCTGCAGCACCTTTCCTGGGAACAGAGTGGTGCTCCCAGCTGGGAGAGGAGCTGCTGGGAGCCCTGCAGCCCCCAGAGTGTTGGGACACAGGCACAGGATGCTCAGGACACCCAGCAGCCAAGGGAAGGCCACCAGCCTGTGGGAATAGAGGCCAGGAATGTGCAGATTAAGGCACAGCAGTGCCCTTTTCCTGCTTTTATTCCCAAATCCTGACAAAGGCTGGATCCCTGAGCAGGCCACCTCAGCCATCCTCTCCTGAGGTGTCACCTCCCTGCTCTCCTCTCTGCAATCCCAGAGGGTTTTTTGGATCCTGGTCAGCAGCAAGGGACAGTGCCAGGGAGGACAAAAGAACCACTGCACTTCCAGACAGGGAATCTCCATCACTCCATCCCCAGGGAATCCCATCCCTAATTGGTTTGCACGAGGATCTTCCAAATTCATGAGCAAATAACCAAGAATAATAAGAGTGGCTAAATCAACTCCAGGCATGGAAAGCAATTCCAGCTCACAGTCCTGCAGCTCCCTGTGCTCCTTCCAGTGGGATCAGATGGGATGGGATGAGACAGGGCAGGCTGGGATGGAATGGGATGGGATGGGATGGGATGGCAGTGCCAGGCACACCTGAGTGATATTTTTTTAGCACATACCAAATCTACCCAATCCAAGCTCATTTTGAGCTGTGGGGTGGAACAAGATGCTCTTTGTGGTCTCTTCTAACCCAAACCATTCCATGATTCTCTGATTTTCCCCTCCCAGCTGCTTCCCTGGCCAGCCCCTGGGCTCTCTGGAAGTGCTCTGAGTGTTGTTATTTCCCCTCCAGCTCCAGCAGTGACTCCTGGGGCTCTGTTTGTGCAAAGCTCGAGTAACAGCCCGAGGAGGAATTTACAAATCTCATCTTTGCAGGCAGCAATTGTCACTCCAGCCATCTGCCAAACCAGGAGGGACAACACAGGGGATGGATGTGTCACAGCAGTGCCAAGGGTGAGCCCCAGAGGGGGATCAGCAGAGATGCCACAATTCGGGATCTCATGACAGCCACCCCCAGACCCACCCAAAAAAAAAAAAAAAAAAAAAAACCAAAAACTTCCCAAACCACAGCAAACTTCCCAACTTTCCACACCTCCCTGCTGCAGCCAGCACCCGAAATTCCCTCCCAGCAGCTCTGCCAGGTGGGATGAGCACCCACCCAGCTGCCAGGGGAGCCCCAAAATTCCCTTTTTACCTTTGCTCCCTGCAGGAGCGGCGGGCACAGGGACAGGGACACCTCCGGCCGCGTTCATTCCCCGCGCGCGGTGACTCCCCGAGCTCCGGGTGACAAAGCCAAAGCCAAACAAGGCGGGGCAGGGATGCGCCCGCTGCTTTTCCCCTGCCCCGGGTGCCGCCCGCAGGACTGGAAATACCTGTTGGTGCTCCTGTGGCTGCCACCAGGGCAGGGCTGGCAGCAGGGCTGGGACAGAGGCCAGCAGGGCTGCTGGCACCGCCCCTGGGGCTGTCACTGCCACCCTGAGCCGGCAAAGGGCTGGGGACACATCCCACACCGGGCACCCGCTCATTGCACCCCCTGCCCAGGGAATGAGCCCATTCCATCTGGGCTTGAGTCAGGCTGGCTCTGCAGGACCCTGAGCTGTGCCTGGGACCCCCAAATGCTCGAGGAGGAGCCCCAGGAATCCCCACCCCAAATCCAGACCTGCTGGGACACCCTGAGAGCTGCTCCCCATCTCCCACTGCAGCACAAACAGCACACACAGGGGGAGAAAACAGGAAAAAATCTGGGGGAAATGCAGCTTTATTTCTCCCTGACATTTAATAACCTTTATTGTCCTCTGAGCTGCAGTTTCCCATCCCAAGAACCGGATTTTCCTCCAGGCTGGAGAAGCTTTGGAGCCTGGCAGCTGCTCCATCCCCTCACCCTGCACCACTGTGATCACTGATAAATGATTCGTGTTAATCATAGAAGCTTTGGAGTTTGTATAAACCAGAATGCTTAAAATAAGAAAAGAATATGGACCTAGGTAAAAGGAAATATATGATTAAACCCACTCTGTTTAAATCCCCCTGTTATGAATTTTATATATTGAATATTGTATACCAGTTGTATAGGAGGAAAAAAAAAAAAAAAAGGTTTTCCACAGTCTGAAAGGTTTTTTTGCAGAATCAGATTTCCTGACTCTGTGTGATCAATCACAGACTATCTGCTAAAGATCAGGCTTCCCACTTCTCCTGGTTTTTATCTCCCAAGACCAGATGGTTCCATGGCCAATTGTCCCAAGAGCTGTCCCACGGGAGTTTGGAAGTTTCTTTGCCCACCACTGCTCACCTTGCAGAATTACTACAACAAAACAATAACAATTATTGATTACTACAAGGAAAACCAGACTATAAAAAGGAACTGCAAACCAAAGTTTGGTAGAGCATAGAGTGGGCACAGCCCCCATGTATCCCCAGTGCTGCTTGCTCTGTCTATATAAAATAAACCAATCTAAATTTTGCAGGATATCGAGACTTTGTTTCTCATTTATAACACCAGGAACCCCAAAAGGTTCCAAACCAGAGGGAAACGCTGTGGGATGCCAGGATTGGGGTGGCCCTTCCAGAGCTCCCTGTAACCCCTGCTGCACCCTGCAGCACCCTCAACATCCCCAAATTTCAGCACTGAGGCTGCTCAAAAGATTCCAGGGACACAGCAGAGCATCTGAGGCACTTACCAGGCACTGGGGAGAGGCGCTGACAACTCGCAGGAGGCAAAAGGAGGAGTTAATGGTGCTGCAATTCCCACTGCCTCCATCGTTAGGGGAGGAAAACGCATCCGAGCAGCCTCACTCGAATGCACAGCGTAATTTGTTTTGGATTTAATGTCATCCTGCTTCCTGGAGCTGGGAAAAGCCTCTGCTTGGATCGACCGTGCCCCAGGGAAGGTGGAAGCAAAGGATGGGATTGGAGGAGTTTTATGGAGGGAGAAGCTCAGCTGAACCTGGGCAGTGCTGCTGCTGAGACACTGAATGAGACATCACCCCCAGGAGCTGCTGGCTACAAAACACCTAAAACCAGCTCCACATTCCATTCAGATGGGATACCTAATACCTCATGTCAGCTTGATATTCCTCTCAATCTTTTATGAAGGGTCTCAGCAAGTTTTTCTCCTGCATGCTAAAAGCATCACCATGCCTTGTGTGGGGCAGCAGCATCACCTCACCCAAAACCAGGAGTTTGGGCAGCACAGGGAGGGGGGAACCCCAGTTTTCTCTGGGATTTAATCCTCTCTTGGAGCCCTGAGCTTTGCAGGAGGTCAGGACTTCCCCCAGCCTGATGTGTTTCCTCCTCGGGGCCTCTTGTTTGTGCAGGCGGCTGCAAACATTTCCTCCTCCTGGAAAAGCTCTGCAGGGAACAGTCACAGCCCTGACTCCCCCAGCCCCCAAAACACCACAAGTTCAGCAATCAGATCCACTCAGCTCACCCCTCCCTCAAACCTGCAGAGCCCCCCTGCACCTCCTGCTTCTGGATTTTAACCCAAGAGCACGGCCAGGCACCGAGCCCTGCCAGGGTTGGGATTCCTGTCAAACCTCCAGGTGCTGCAGGAAGAGAGAAATAATCAAATACAGACCTTGGGGGTCCCAGGGCAGTGAAATCGATGGGTTTTTCCTGCAGGGCTGGAACAAGGAAGAGATAAACCACGTTTTCTCCAGAGCACAGGCAAACAAGTGCTTATCAGCACGTCGGCAGCCTCAAGGCTATTGCAGGGTGTCAGGAAATGTATTATTCCTCTCCTCTCCCGGGAAAGGTTCTATTTTTGGCCCCTCTGTCACAGGGAGCTGCTTGGGGATGGGAGAGCAGCCAGCCCTGCAGAGCCCCTTCCCTCCCACTGCCAAAATCACCGGGGAATGGATGGATTTTGGGGAAAATAGGGCAGTTTTGGTTCAAACTGCAGAATTCACCCTCATCCAGCTCACAGAGAAAGCTGCAGGGAGAAGTCAGAGCTTCCTCCAGCACCTAAAGGGACTCCAGGAAAGCTGGAAAGGGACTTGGGACAAGGGATGGAGGGACAGGACACAGGGAATGGCTCCCACTGGCAGGAGGGATGGGATATTGGGAACAAACTGCTCCCTGGGAGGGTGGGCAGGTCCTGGCTGTCACTGTCCTATCCCTGGAAATGTCCCCTGGACAGGGCTTGGGGCAGCCTGGGACAGTGGAAGGTGTCCCTGCCCATGGATGGGGTGGAACTGGGTGAGCTTAAAGGTCCCCCCCAACCCAGAGCTCTCCATGACTGTGATCACCCAAAGCTCAGCTGCAAAGGGGCAGAGCCAGACTTTGTGCTGGATTTTCTAATGATGTTTTAGGGGGGTATTGGTCATTTTCAGGCTGGAAAATGATGAATCCTGTGTCCCTAGAAAGGACAGAAAAAGCCACAGCTGGCCTGACCCAGTGCTGGTGGTGAGAGGCCACTGGGTCCTTCTGCCAACATGTTTGTGACACTCCCTGCACCACAATTCCCTTGGCCAAAGGGGACAGGTCCATCCATTTCTCCCTGGCTCTTCTTCCCAGCCCTCACAGCTCCACCACACCCCTGCAATGCCCAAACCCAAACAGCCAGCACATGGAAAAAACCCTTTTTTGATGAATCCCTTCTGTCCAAGTGTGAGATCAGTAATTGAGGGTAAAATTCCATCCAAGGTCCTGAAAATATCCCAATAAATGAGCTCAGCTCTTTGCTGGTTGACTCAGCTAATCCTTCAGCTGCCGCCAGACAGCTTTGATTGTATCTTCTCTCCTTGGGCTCCCTTTAATGCCAAGGCCAAGCTGTGGCAGCTGCAGCAGCTCCGTGCAATTCATAATCTGCCTTTATTCCTGGCTGCACCGCTGAACAGAGGTCGGCTCCCGCTCCTGCCTTGATTTATGAATATGGATTTTGTTGGTTAAGCCATTAGGAGCGGTGATGGAGCAATTCCTCGTACATCCCGCACCGCCAGCGCCTCATTTGCAGCCCGCTCGGCAGAACGCTCCCCCTGCGAGGCTGTTCATGCAGGGAAGATTATATCAGGGCTTTGTCTGTAATGCTGTAATTCCAGCTCGCCTCCCTGAGCCCTCTCCAGTGGGAAACAACCCCGCCGCGGGCAGGGAAGCGCTGCGGAAAGGAGGGAATCGTGCCCGGCGGGAGGAGCTGATATCCCACCCCAAAAGGATGCGAGGAAAGTGTGAAATCTGCTGCGAGCCCAGCGGGGACCCCGCTGCATCCATCCATCCATCCATCCATCCATCCATCCATCCATCCATCCATCCATCCATCCATCCATCCATCCATCCCAGGGGATGCTCCGGCTGGAATTTTGGGTGGCTCATCCTGCTCTGCTGCCCCGGGAGCAGCACAGCCCTGCAGGGCAGAGTGCCCAGCCCAGCATCGCTCCCCAGGGAAGCCCAAACCGGTTGGATCCCTGTCCCGGGGCCGCATTCCCTGTCCCGGGTCAGCACGTCCCAGCCCCGTTCCGCAGCGCTTTGTGGAGGAAGAAACAGGCTGTGCCCGGAGGCCTCGCTGTGCAATTAGAGAAAACAAAGAGGGAGAAGGGAATTGTGCGGCGGGGGCCGGGATACAGCTCCCGTTTCCTGGCTCCCAGCCGTGGCTTTTCCCATTGCTTGTTTTGGAGAGGAGGTTTCCTCTCCAGCTGCCCCCGCCCAGCACAATTTGGCATCTTCTCCCTAAAAAAACCAGCACCAAGATGTGATCATGGGTGAAACAAGCACCTTGTCCATGCGGGAATCTTTGGGGAGGGTCCCAAGCAAAGCCAAGTTTCCCTTTCACTGCAAAAACTCTTGGAAAGGTGCACGAGTAATATCTCTTCTCCAGAGCGGCAGAAAATTAAATTTCCACGTTATTTATCCAAGAACTCTTAAATGGAGCGGATCTATCCAGCTCATCACTCACCAGCACCTCCTCGTTTGTTTTTAATTAGCGGGAACACGCAGGGGCCGAGCCAGGCGGGTACCGGGGCTCGGGATCACGGATATCAGGAAAAGCACCCAGACAGGCTGGGAGCAGGGCGGGGGGAAGGCAGGGGACAAAGGGACAGGGAACAAGGGGACACTCGCACTGAGGGCTCGGGGTTGGTGGAAACCGGGATTGAGGGACAGGGGTCACACGAGGCTTCGTGGGAAGAGCAGCCCTGGGTGGGTGGAGTGTCCCAGGGCAGGAATAATTTGGGTTCCCGGAGGTGAGGAGAGGGATGACAAAGTGACTGCAAGCCCCAGGGAGAAGCCAGCCTTGCAGGAAAACGCTTCCAAGAGAGGGAAGATCGGAAGGGAGAGAAGGAGGGGAGGGAATTTGGGGCTGTTCCCCAGGTGCCGGAGATGGGATGATGGGAACTGGTTCCCTTGGGATCAGCTGGGGAGGGGTGGGAGGTGCGGATTGGTGGGGGGGCAGGGAAGGAGGCGCCGAGTCCCGCCTGGGGGATGCCCCAAGTGCCGCAGGTATCTCCAGGGGTCCCGATTTCCGCAGGTGGCCTGAGCCAAGATTGCAGCATTTCACATCTGCGTGGATCTGATCCCGTGAGTGTCCATGTCCCTATGGATCCTGCTCCCGTAAATGTCAGTGACCGTTTGATCCCGATCTCAGGAGGGTCCCTGGGGATCCCTGTGTGACACATGGCCATATCCCCGTGGATCCCGGTCCCACGAGTGTCCATGCCCATGTGGATGATCCCTGTTTGACACAGGGTCATACCTGTGTGGATCCAGGTCCCACGAGAGTCCATGTCCGCGTGGATCCGGACCCCATGACTGTTTCTCTGTACTGATCCAGGTCCCATGAATGTCCATGTGAATCCCGATCCCATGAATGTCCGTGTCCATGTGGATCCCAGTACCACGAGTGTCTGTGTCCATCTCCATGTCCATGATCCCGATCCCAAGAGTGTCCATCTCCGTGTGCATGTCCGTGTGATCCCAATCCCACAAGTGTCCATGTCCGTATCCGTGTCCATGCGATCCCAGTCCCACCATGTCCGTGTCCATGCGATCCCAGTCCCACCAGTGTCCGTGTCCATCTCCGTGCCCGTGTCCATGCGATCCCAGTCCCACAGTGTCCATCTCTGTGTCCGTGTCCATGCGATCCCAGTCCCACCAGTGTCCGTGTCCAGGTGATCCCAGTCCCACCAGTGTCCGTGTCCGGTCTCCAGGCGCCCCCTGGCGGACACAGCGCGGCCCAGTCTCGTCCGGCAGCGGCGGCTCGGGGAGAATTCCCCGATGGGATGGGATGGGATGGGATGGGATGGGATGGGATGGGATGGGATGGGATGGGATCGATCCCTCGGATCAATGCCTCGGGATGGGATCGATCCCACAGGATGGCATTGATCCCACTGGATGGGATGGGATCAATCCCTCGGTATGGGATCCCACAGGATGGGATGGGATGAGATCGATCCCACAGGATGGGATGGATCCACGGGATGGGACCCCACAGCAGCTCTGAAGGGACAAGGTGACATTAAACCAGGAGCCCCACAGAGGTTAAAGGAGGGCTGGATCATGGCAGCAGGCAAGGAAAGGAGTGACAGCTCCGAGCAACTGCAGAAGGAGGCTTTAATTATCCATTAATTAGCGGTCTCCAGTGGGAGGAGGAAGGAAATTCCTGCTGGGAACTGGGCTGAGTGGAACAGACTCCAGTTTGCTCACCCTCCTCAGGCAATGCACTGGGATGATGCAGAGGGGAGAGGGCAGAGCCCAGCGTGGACAGCCCAACACTCCTGCTCAGGTGCCTCCCAAAGCCTGGGGAGCTGGGAATGCTGGCTCTGGGATCCCAGAGCAAGGTGGGGACAAAGCAGAGGGGACACCACCACGCTGCCTCCCCCTCATCCCTCGTGCTGCTTCGGTGCCAGCTGATCCCCTTCAGACCAAGCAGAAGGAAAAATAGAAAAAAAAAAAAATCCAGGATTACCTCCAGCTTCCTTTCAGAGAAAGCTGGGCCTGGGAGGGCAGGGAGGCTTTGTCAGGGCTCAGGGTGTCACTTCTGCCACCCCAAATCTGCTGTGGGAGGGAAGCAGGCACCCCAGGGGAGAGGCTGGAGAACAGAAAACAGAGATAAGGCAAGAAGTGGGATTTCACAGCATGAGCTGTGGGATGTGTGTGTCTGACACCTCCAGGAAATCAGAACTGCTCACCAAGTACCCAAACAAGGGAAAATTATTTCCTACCCCACAATGGAAGACAGGCAGCTGCACGTCAGGCCCAACACTTTCCTTTGGGACAGAGAGGAAAAGAAAAGAAGCAAACAGAACTAAATTCACAAAACTTTGCTTTTTATTATTTGAAATTGGAAAAGGCTCCTTGGGTAACAATGATCAGGTGTAAAAGTAACACAGAGGGCTTGCTCAGCTTTCCAAAACCTGGGGTGAAGTAGGCCAGGTGTTTATTTTATACATCCCATTCCTCTCAAAGCCACCAAGAAAAGGACAGGCAAACCCCCAGCCCTTGGACAGGTGAGGTGGTTCAAGTACAACTCATGTTCCACACAGATATTTGTGGTGGTGGATGTACAATGGTTTCCTCCCACTGCCCTCTGTACAAAACAGGGATTTATTTTCACCTTCATTTTTAATACTTTTATAGAGACTTATCCACACTCAAAACCTACAGGAAATGCCCAGATTAATCCATCAGTGTCATGTTAAAGTGGTGAGTGAAAATACACATGGGAACAGGGAAGGGGGAGTAATCAATGACAAAACAAAAGTGCAGATTGCTTTAATTAAGCTAATGAACACAGCTGAGCCAAGTGCTCTTTGCCTCAAAAGTTCCAAAGATTGCAATCCAAACAAAAAACCAGAACCACACGTTTGAATTCAGCACACAAAGCACCCAAAGCTCAGTGGCACTCACAGTTTGGTACCTCTCTCTTGCACTCCACATCCCAAATAATTCACTGTCCCACTGGGAAGGGCAGCTGAACACACAGAGGATTATTGGCCACATGAGCAGCCAGCTACAAGACACAGTTAACACATTACCATTCCCTAAACTAGCCTAAACAACCCATTTCCACACAACACTCAACACTCCCATCAAGTTCCACTAGGTTTGAATTAATAAAAAAAGCAAGAAAAAGTCATCCTTGTTGAAAAGTAAACACTGAGCCAGCTGTGGTTTGGGCTTTTCCTGGGAGCTGACACATCCAGGCACGTTGGCACAGAATTCCCTTTCTGCCCAGCACACAATTCCTAAGGAACTGCCCTCCCATGCTGCTGTCCCATTCCAGGGCAGCTGTAGCAGCACTGCTGCTCTCCACAATGGAGCTGACACCCAAATTTACAAACAATTCCATCCTTTTTCCTCCTCCTCAGTAAAATGCAGCCTGACAATGCCCGTGGAGGGCAGTGAGCCTGCAGCACGCCTGAGCACAGCACATCCACAGCTCTCAAACCAGGCCCAAGACAGACAAACTGGAGCTCTGATGTTCCTGTTTTCCAGCTGGCCAAATCCAACCCAAATCCAACCCAAATCCAACCCAACACAGGGAGCAGGATGGAGGAGCAGAACCCAGCCCCAGCACTTGAACCAGACATTTCTCATGAGCCACAATTCAGCCCCAGGCCCTGCAGTGGCCACAGGGGCTCTGCAGCCTCCCTGCAAAGGCTTTGTTTAATCCAAAAGGCTCCTGCCAAGAGCATTCCTACCCCTGACAAGTGGTTTTCCATCCTGGCCAGCACTTTCCACCCATCTGGGATGGAGAAATGCAGCCAATTGTCCCCGAGATTTCCTGCAGAGCCCAAAGGATGAGGTGCTGTGGGCAGCAGGGATTTGTCACCATCTGCAGGGCCCCAGCACATTATCCCTGTCAGCAGCTCCCACAGATCCCAACAGGCTGCAAAAGGGGGATTTGGGCAAGGAGAGGGGAGTGCAGAGCTGTGCAGGGGGTGGTACAGCCTGGACCAAACATCAGCAAAGCCCTGCTCTGTCAGCACAGATTCCCACAAGGAAAAAAGGATTGGGAAAGCAGGAGCAGCCCCCTCAGCCTGGGGGGAGCAGATCCAAACTGCCTGCTCCTAAATCTGCCTCCTCTTGCCCAAAGATTCCACAGCTGGGAGTTTTAACTCCAGGTTTGCCCTGCTTTGCTCTGGAAGCACTGACAGAGCCAGGCACAAAGCACAGGAGCATCCTCAGCATTCCCAAATTCACCTTCACAGCTTTCCTCACCCTCAGCCAAACCAGAGGGAATTTTCTTCTGAAATGCCACAAAAGCCTGCCAGGCTTGCAGCAGCAGCAGGTGAGAAAAGGCATCACAGGAGGATTATTAATACAAACTTGCTATTTCTTTTGCTCCAGACAGTATCAGCAGTTCTGCCTTTAATCAGGAATTATCCTGACACTTTGAGGCCAAACAGGTGAGTTATAAATAAAAATATGCCACTACAGGGGGAAGGCAGAGCTGGGAAAAAATCCCACAGGCTCCACCCAAATCCTTCTCTCCAGCCAGCCAAGCAGGTCTGGCCTTCAGGAGACCCTTGGCACTGCCACTGGAAAGGTGCAGAAGGGACAAGAAGCCTGGAGAAGAGCAGATGCACAACCTGTGTCAACAGCAAACAGGTGACAAAGGACAGAGGCTACACACAGGTCAGTACTTGGGAGAGTGACTCAAGCCTCAGGTACTTGCAAGGCAATCAATGTAATCTGGATTTTTTATCTCCATTTAAAAAATTTTAATTGTAATTAACAGCTAAAAGCAAAAGTTATCCAGTCAGTTGTGTAAAACGTTAGGATTTTTTTTTTTTGGTGGGGATATTGAAGTGGGGAGGAATCTGCAATCAGAGTCAGAGATGCAGCTGAAGAAGAGCTGGTTTTAGGGACATGGGGCAATGGGAACAGCTACCCAAGGGGACATCTCCCACCCCTCTGGGCTGTCAGGGAGAACACAAGGCAGAACTGCAGCAGCCAAACAGCAAATTCCAAGATAAACAGGCCACTGAGATACTAAAAGTCCTAATCATAGAATCATTTAGGTTGGGAAAGATGTCTGAGACAGAGTCCATTAACCCAGCACTGAACATCTTTATCTGTCCCAGAAACCTGCACCAAACTGAAACCTCTGTCTGCAGATCAGGCATGAGCCCTGCACAGAGCTCAGCAGCTGCAGCACAAGGCTGAGATGCCCCATTTCAGCTCCAGCTCACCCCTCTGCCCACTCACCAAGGCACAGAGAGCTGCCACTCCCTCTCTCCCAGCCCTGTGTGACCCAAACTGCTTCTCCCCTGTGCAGGAAAACCTCTCCAGGCTGCTCACAACCACCCTGCTGGGGCCTGCCACTCCTCACAAAGCTGCAGGAAACAAAGCAAAAAGTGCCCTGAATCACCTTGAAACTCCCAGAGGTTTGGAGAACTCAATCCAGAGAGACAGGAATTAATCCTGTGAGTGACAGGAGCTGCTGCTCCCTGGGTTCTCCCACAGCTCAGGGAACACATGAGAGCCAGAAATGGCAAAAAGCCCTTGTGAGAGTGAGACTAAAGCAGCTCACAGGCACTGGAACCAGGCAGAGACTGAAACCTCTCCACAGAAGGGGCCTGAAACCCCCCAGCACAGGTACAGACACATTTACAGACCTAAAACAGGCAAGGTTTTGTTAAGACACTGATCTGGGGAGAGGAGAGGGGACCTGGAGTTTGTCATCACAGGCAGAGGGCAGCTGCAGCCAAGGGCTGTGGTAGTGCTGATGGTTTTAGCACAACTCACAGCCTGGACATGAGCACTGGCCAGGATTTTCCTGCACAGCACAGTCTGAAGGGAATCTGCTCCCTTGCCTGCAGCACACAATCCCCAGTGGAGCTCAGATCTGCCACAAACCCACCTGGGATGAAACTGGAAAAGGAAAGGAGGGTCCTGTGAGTGGGGCAGCAGCACCCACTGTTCCAGGAGCCAGAACAAGCCACACAACACAGGCACCATCTCTTGTCACTGCACTCTGAAGGGCAACCTGAACAGGAATGGCACCCCTGGGGTCACACCAGTGACATGGGGCACCTTCTGCTGCCCATCATCTCACAGCTGGGATTCTTTTGGCTCCTTCCTCTGCCTTTTCAGACCCACTTTCACAAGATCTGAGAAAAATCTTTCAGGTACAAATCAGTCTGAACACATCAGAGCTTTTGGGAGTTTACATCCATCTCCAGTCCCACATACAGCTCCTGCAAGGAGAAATAAATCATCTCTGGTCTCAGGGAGACACCCAGAGCTGGAGCTCCAGGGACAGCACATCCATCAAGCTCCAGAAGCCAGGACAATGCTGCACACACTCAGCTGCAGTGGGGATCCTGCCCTTGCTGAGGGAATTCTCCAGAGGAAACCACACAGTCCAAGTAGCAAGCCAAGGATGCAGGTATCACACCAGCCTCTCCTGGCAATGCTGCACCCACAGAAAGGTTTCTGGAGAGGAGGATGTGCTTTGTCACTGCCTGTTCTTCTGTCCAGCTCTGACCAGAAGTTGGTTTTGTCCCAATACATTCTTTTCTTGCACTAAGGAAGGTCTGTTCCCTCCTCTGCAGGATCCCTTCAGCTCTCCAAAGCACAGCCTGGGAAACAAGGACTGCTGAGAAGTGGCACAGAGGAAAGGGCAGTAGTCAGGGATGTCAGGAGTGGGATGTGTGTACATTTGGGGTAGAAAGGCTTTATTCAAAGTGCATGCTTCTATCCAGAGGTACCGAGAGCGAGGGCTCCCCACCCCAGCCCCGGCTGGGGAGCGCAGCAGCCTTGGCCACCCCGAGCCCTGTCCATCACCAACCACTCATCAAGTAGCCAGGGACTGAATGTTCTTGAGCATCTCATCAAAGGCCTCCCTGGAAGGTGCCTGGGCGTTCTGGAAGGGGACCTTGATGCGGCTGTAGAGGCTGAAGGATTTCAGCTCCAGCCAGATGAAGCCGAAGCGGTCGTCGTCGAACAGCACAAACACCCCTGGTGTCCTCTCAGGGCTGGTGAAGCCATGGCCAGCAATGAGCCCTGTCCCATAAAAACTGCCAGGGGATAAGGGTAAAACAGGTGTGAGAACAGCAAGGATCACCCAGCATTTAGGTAAAAAAAAAAAAATCAGGACAAAACTCTGATGGAGGGACTGTGCTGGGTGTGACACAACAGAGAGTTTTACATTCAGTTTTTCTATTAAACAAGGAACTCCCCATTGCTTTTTGCAGGTTCCTGCTTTGGGTTATCTAATTAGCACCTGCATACCAAAGCTGCATTTTTCAGTATTTCAACCCCCAAACCCATCTGAGATGAACTTGTGCAACTCAAGGATCAGCACAGGCTCAATCCTCCCAGGAAAGCAAAGGCATGTTGAGAGCGTGAGCAGAGAGGCAAAACCCAAAGGAAGGGAGAGAACAATCTAAAAAGCAGAAAAATCCACCAGGACCTGAGGAGGAATAAAGGTCACTCAAAGCTCTGAGCAAG
Source organism: Muscicapa striata striata (assembly GCA_030060385.1). Classification (NCBI taxonomy): domain Eukaryota; kingdom Metazoa; phylum Chordata; class Aves; order Passeriformes; family Muscicapidae; genus Muscicapa; species Muscicapa striata. Next base: position 402,782 of record JAREIS010000073.1, on the reverse strand, counting down.
CAGCAGGTGGAGCAGGGTTTTATCCAACACAACTGAGCTGTGACAGCAGGAGCCTTCTGGGATTAACCAGCTCTGGGTAGGTTTTTCCATGAGCACAGATGTTTGGCTGAAGGTCACCTGCCTAAGCCTCAGCTTTTGGGATCTTTTTCCACACTTCATTTAATGTGCTGCTTCACCAACTCCAGCTCCCATTCAGCACAGCTCTCTGCATGCCTGCACCTCCTGCTTGGGGTGCTCAGCACCTGCCAGGGCTGGCCCGAGGCACCAGAGGCCAGGGGAAGGTGGGAGAGAGCACTGTGTTCCCACAGCCAAGGAACATGAATGACACACATGGGAATGGGAAGCAGCTTGAACAGTTCTAAATATATAATCTGGGCAGCTCTGGGACATAAAACACACCAAAAAAAGGGGGGCGTGTGAGGAATTCAGGAGAGGTGCCAGCTTCTGAAGTAAATCTAGCAAGGAAGTGGGATGGCAGATGACAGTGTGGTGAGAGAGGGAAAAAAACCAAAGCATGGGAAATTGAGCAGCAGAGGCAGGAACCAGAGACTGTGGATTCCACATCCCTGGAAATGTGCAAGGCCAGGTTGGACAGGGCTTGGAGCAACCTGGTCTAGTGGAGGGTGTCCCTGCCCATGGCAGGGGTGGAACAAGATGAGATTTTAGGTCCCTTTGAAACCCAAACCATTCTGGGATTCTGTGAAATCTGAGCCCAAGGGGCTGGGAAATCCACAGGCAGATAAAGGGCACACAAATACAGGACACCCCTCAAAGACTCCCCCCTCCCTTTTAAAAATGAATCAGGCACAGAAGCCCCAGTTACCAGATTCGGCAGGTCCGGGGATAATCCTCATTCCTCGATATCACCCCCATGGGCAGCACGAAGGGCTGGGAAGCTGGGGCCTTGTCCTGGGTGCTCCCCTCTGCCCCAGCTGCAGTCTCTTCCCCCTCAGCACCTTCTCCTCCCAGGGGACTGACAGGCTGGGAGGCAGCTTGCTGGGAATGCTCCTCCTGTTTCTGCTGCTGCTGCTGCTCCTGCTCCTCCTGCCGGACCTGCTCCTGCACCTCCAGCACAATGCGTGACAGCTCGCTGAAGTCTCGCAGGTTCTCGATGTCAGGCAGCTGCAGAGGATGTGCCAGGTCTATCTCCACAGTCTGCTGGCCAGCTGGGATGTTGGGGTCTCCCTAGGGACAGAAGGAACAGCACAGCTGCAGACATGGAGTGCTACAGAGCCATCACTTGAAATTCACAATTCACTCTATTCTACAATCACCAAAATAGCAACAAAAAAGCCCTGCTTGGACCTTGTTTGTTGTTCTTTGACATTTCTGCTTTCCCCTTGCCAGAGCCAGAACTTTAAATCAAAAGCTGTACTTGCAAAGGTGAAAGAAAGTCAAAGCTGCAGCTGCATTTCACCAGAATCCCTTCCTGCAGGGAGGAAGGAGCTCCCCTGCCTGACTTCAGTGAAGAGCTGCCAACATTTGGTACCTGCTGCTCACACACACACAGGGGATCTCCAACAACCTGCTACCAGCTGCTCTCAGAAAGCAGCTGGAAGGGAGAGGAGAGGAAGGGAGAGCCAGGAGAAACTTTGCAGAGCAGGTTCTGCTCGCTCTGTGTGTGCTGAGATTCACCCAGTGCCACCAACCCCACAGGCAACAGGGCTTGGGCTACACAGAGACCTCTCCTGTGCATCCACAGCACTGAGAACACTCCCACAAGCACCTGAGAGAATGGAAGATGCACTCACAGTGATCTTAGTGCCCTTGGCTTTCTTGCCATGGAAGCTGAGCATGACAATCTCCAGGCCGTGGCTGCCGTAGGTGCCCTTGAAGAGGCCGGGCTGGATCAGGTCCTCGGGGCTGCTGGGGGGGAGGTAGATGCGCCGGTACGTCAGGCAGTTGCTGTGCAAGAGAAAAACATCACACAAGTCAAGGAAAAAAAAAAAAAAGCCCTCCCCAGCAGCTAAGTGTTGGTATTCTGCTCCTCCAGCAGCAGGCAGGATCTGTGTTTGCTGATTTGCTTTAGAGCTTTGCAAGCACTTCCTCCCTCCCCACCGTTCTCGTGAGCACACCAGGAGATTCCTGCAGCAAGGAAACTTTCTCAGCCCTTGAGATTCCCTGAGAACCTGAGAGTGAAGCATATTTAAACATCTGCTGCAGTGAGGTGGCTGCTAATAGAAGCTTGAAGAGATGGTTAAAATCCCCAGTTTCTCAGGGACTCTCTAATTCCTGCACTACAAAGCACACTGAGTAATATGGATAATAACCACACACTCCTTGGGATCACAGGCATTTGCTCTGTCTTCAAATTAAGCTGAGTTAAATGACTCAAAAGCACCTTACTGTGCATAGTTATTGTGTAGAACTTGGAATCCTGTTCCTACTGCTGTCACTCCACCTCAGCTCCCTGTACAGCTGGGAAGCACTGCAGAGACACAACATTCCCCTGGCTGTGAAAGCCCAAGGAAAACCCCATCTCAGGGAAAAATGCTCCAGTGTGCTTGTGAAATTACAGCAGCTCTTACTCATATTGGCTGGTGTAGATGAACTTCATCAGGATGAGCTCCTGCATGTGTTCATGGAAAATGTCCTCCAGAGTCCGACCCCACTCCTCCCTCAGCCACGTCCGGAATTCCTGCAGCACGAGGAGACAAGGGGGAGGATGAGGCCACTTCAGTGATGTGCCCCAAGGTGACCCCACTGTGTCACTCTGTGACAGCACATTCCACTGGCAGAGCCACAGACAGGGCACATCCCCTGCCAAAGACAGGGAAATGTGGCTGGATCTGGGAACAAGCATGTGTTGGCTTGGAAATATGCTTAACAAATAGTGATATTGGTAACTGCCAGTGATCACACAATAAACAGGCTCCCTTCATATAAATCCCAGGGAGAAGCATAAACCTCCTCAGAATAAAGGCATGAGCATGGCCTGCTACTGCAAAGTAGCTCATCTACTCTTTCTCTCCCAGTAACTCATTTGTGTGCCCACAAGCTGACTCCTGTGCCCTGTCCTGACATGCTCAACATAAAAGAAAAAAGCTTTTGAAAAGCACTGAGGGTTTAGGAGGTTAAATCCTGCTGATTTAAGACTGATGCATCTAAATCCAAAGGGTGCTTTGAAAGCATCTCCTGAAGTACCCCAACTGCAGCTCTGACAAGTTAATACCCTGCCATGAGTTGGTGTGATAACAGCTTACACTGAGATAGCAGCCTGCCAAGTGATATTCCAAACCTGCATCCTTTATCTTCCCAAGCCAGATCCTCCAATTTCCATAATGCCACACACACTTAACGTGGTGCTTTCAAAGTATTAAAGCATTTCTCATCTGCTCCAGCACCAGAAAACACTTAACTAAACCTTTCACCCAGCTGCTTCCCATTAGCAGACAGACATTTCACAGCCTTCCTACAGAAGCAGCTGAAATATCAGATTTGTCATGTGGAACCAGCTGGAAGCAAACAGCAGTACCTGACACAGGTATTCATCCTGACATTTATATCTGCATTTAAACACAGGTATTTCAGTCAGGAATCTGCCTTGCTGGGTAGAGCTGACAGACACAGGAGAAACAAGCAAATTAAGCTTTTAATCCCTCGAGCAAGGCAAGCAGTGGGAAGGTGCCTCACTGACCAGCACGTATCCAAATGCAGCTGGTGCTCAGTGTGTTCAAAAGATCTTAATTATACAGACAGCAATGCCACTGAGATCAGTGCCTGGAGTGCTGTTGATGTCCAAAATATGCTGCTGAGCATCTCTGGACAGGTCTGCTATCAAAACAGGAGGAAGGTGCTGGGGCTCCTTTAAAGAGCACAGAAAACTGCCTAAAACAGGGAATCAGCCAAAAGCTGCCAGGCTGGGGGTTCAAACAGCCCCAATCACACAGAAATCAGAGGGGCACCTCCCACAGCCCAGCAGCAGCTGGGGACACACACAGAGGTTCAGCACAGAGCCCTGGCACAGACTCACCTCCTGCCTGCCCCCTGACATCCTGTGGTGATCTGTCTGGTTGCACTTCGTGGAGAACTCGTCCTTCTTTACAATCTGTAGTTACCACAGGGGAGAATTGAACAGGTTACACACCTGTTTAGAGGTGCTTTGAGTGAAGCAGCTAAGACTGAACACAGTCAATGCTTTACAAAACAAACATTACTGGATTTGCTACAACACATAAATCATTCACTGCTACTGAGTGCAACAGCTACAGAACAGAGAAATGAAAGCAATAAAACCTCAATGCACTCTAATGAAAATAACAGTTTTAAGTTGCTTCCCTATTTCAGCTTCCTCCTTTAAAGAAAAACCAGCAACCAACCTGTCAGGAAGCTTTTCAAAGCATCCAGTGGATGCTGCATCACCTTCTCAAGGTCTCACCGTGGAGAGAGCTGCAGAACAGGTCTGTGTCTGCCTGGCACACTCAGCAGCACCCAAGGCCAAGTTTACACATCCCCTCCCCAGCCTGTGCACATCCTGGTGCTCCCAGCCCAACAGCCTGGCTGTGCCATTGCCAGGGAACAAATTCAGAGCAGGGAACAGCCCACATGACTTGTCAGACACATAATGAGTGTAAAGCTGGTGCCCACACACACAGCAGGCTGGTGAAAGCCACAGCTCTGAAATACAATTCTCTCATCCTTCTGATGAATCCATTTCCAGAGCCAAAGTGCACACACAGTGCTGGGAGAGGCAGGGGAGCTCACCTGGATGTGGCCATTATGAGGTCCCTTGTGGCCATACATGCACTCCACTGTGGCAGATTTCCTCTCCATCAGGTGGATCCTGAACAGGGGCTTGAATCTCATGGGATCATCCACGTGAGGGTCATGAGGGGGCAGGTACATCCAGCCAATGATGAACAAACCATCTACCTGCAGAGGGACAGGACACAAAGCCCACAGGATCAGCTTTGTATGATTCCTTAGGAGTCTGCAGCAAATTCTGAGGCCTCTCCTGGCCCAGGGCAGGAGCTGCAGAACAGTTTGCTGCATTCCCAAACAGCTTTCCAGCCATTAACCCAGACCATATGCACTCCCAGCACTCCCAGGGTGAAGAGGGTTTCTTTACAAGGCTTCCTGCACCACTGGAAAAAGCTCAGGCCTTTATTGCTGCAAATGACTTGCCTGGAGTGCAGGATCCAGAGGGAAAGACCACACAGCAAGTCAGACTATAATTGGTTTGAGAGCTCCTGCTGGCAGATATTCCAGCAGATGAATTCTGCTTCCCTTGACTATCCCTGCTTTTTGGATGAGGAATTATTTGGCTTTGTTACTCAGAGAGCACAGGAAGCAACACTTCACTGAGAGGCACAAGTGCCAGCCCCCTTCCTGCACACCTAAAACAAGCCTTTCCTTCAGGGCCTGCAACTCCAGAGGCAGGATATTCTCCAAACATGAGAGACCAAGGCAGGGCAGTGCCACAGAGTCTTTATAAGGTCACAGTGGAAGTATTGATGCAGCTGGATGCCCTCTTACACCTGCTCATGCAACAGAATCTTGCAAAACCCAAAGAACTCGTGATTTGTTCTGCTTCAACCTGGTGGTTGTTGAACCTTGGTGCAGAGAACAGGGGCTCCAGGAAACTCCTGGCTCAGCCCTCACCAGCTCAGAGTCAAATGTTGTTCATTAACTGCTCCCCAGCAGCACCAGAGCTGCCAGGCTCCACAGATCTTGCACCAGTGTCACTCTACATCTGATGCACGAGTCTCAGGGATTGTGTAAAGTTCTGCCAACCACACAGCTTTGCAAAAGGTTCAGCTGCAGGCAAAGAAAATGAAGGAAATTAAGAGATTGCTGTGCCAGCCACTGGAGTATCAGTGTCAAATTCTCAATCAAGCCTTTCACTCAAACACTGATCATGTTTTCTACCAGCTCCTGGGACTGTGTGGCGTGGAGCTGAAATATAAAAACTGTCTGGAGAAAGGTGGTGATGATTAGAAGAATCCCAAATTACTCAGGCTGGAAAGGGACTCCAAGACCATGGAGTCCAAGCTGTGAGCAGTCCCCACCCACAGCAATGAGTGCCACATCCACCCCAGGGATGGGATTCCAGCAGCCCCTCCTGTGACTGAAATTCCTCCTGACATCCAACCCAAGAGAAACCAAGAAAGAGCCAAGGAGCAGCTCTGGGTCCAAATCCCTCACTTGAAGGCTGACTGTTCAGACTTTTTAATGGTCTGGGAATGGCTGCCAGGTGTGGGAAGTGTAAAAAAGCAGCTCTGAGTGCCCCAGATGGGCAGGATGAGGCAGTCACTCACCACCACGTTGAGCAGTCCCCCGTAGGGCCCGATGTCCGGCTGCCACAGCCCCAGGATGTGCCGGTACCGGTGCAGCACTGGGGAAAGGAGACACCACAGTCAGCACTGCCAGCCCAGCAACTGGCATTTTTGGGAATGAAAACCTTGCTACCAGGCTGAGCAATAGCACCCCCACAACTGCTTTTACTCAGGAAAAAGCAACACAGTTTTACTCAGGAAACTCAGCAACACAAACAACTCAGCAGTTGATTGTGTCCAAGCTGAGGCCTCCCCCAAGCTCACACACACTTTTATATTCTTTATTCCTGGGCAGAACCACCTACCTCAGCAGGAATCCCTAAAAAAAACCCAAAACCTTTGCAACACAGTCCCATTAATGCAAATCAAACAATATAACCAGAGCTAAAAACAAATAAAAGCATCTGCTGCCTCCAGTTATCAAAAATGCACTCGATGCTTCACACTGCAAAGCAACAGAAAACAGGGAAGGGCAGGAAGGCAGGAACAGGGAAACCTGAGTATTTTGAAAGCATTTCACTGCCTTGTGTAGGCAAACTTGGCTCCAGAGTTAAGCATCCTTAAAAACAGCCACTGGGAGCACGGGCAAAGCACATGGATCACTCCAGCCTGGGAATCTGGTGGTGTGGCCACATCAGTCACTGCCTTAAAAATTCTACAAAAGCAGCTACACCTCAGCAGTGCCCAAAAGCTGCCTCCAAAACCCACCCAAAATCTACTTGAGAAGTTGAAGCTTCCCTGTTTCTCATCTCACAGCAAGTTGTCTCTCCAATCCCACCTAAACAGAGGAATATTTTCAGCAGGCAGGAAAAAAGGGTTTTACAGAATGATCCTAAATCTCCTGTTGTGAGGAAAGCTTAGAGATGGGACCTGCCTCCAGTCCTTACACAGCCATTCCTGTCCATCTGATTTTCTTTTGTCCATCTGGTTTCCTCACACAACCATTAACCCTCACAGTCTGGCATTTTGGGCAGGAGCAGCAACCTGCACATTATTTCCATGAAGATGGCAAGAATATATTTCACTTGCCTTAAAGTGATGCCCATGGCCAGCTCAGAAGGCCAAATAAACTCATTTTAACCTCCAGGACTGGCTTGAATAATAGGGAAGGGGTTGCATCAATTTAGAAGAGGAATTGTGTTTTGGTGCAGCTGTTCCAGCAGTTTTGTTTCATTAATTACTTCAGACAGCAAGAACTACAGGAGTGGTTTTATTCCACCAGAGCAAGAACTTCTGTGGAAGTTTGGGATAGCAGGGAGGGATGTCCAGAGCTGCTGCCAGCTGGCCTGGAGGAGCCTTTTCCCTGGGCAGTAAACAGTTTCAGACTGATGGCCTGGTTTCACCCAGGGAACCAAGTGCAGCACAAACAACACTAAGGCAAGCAGGCAAACCCCACTCCCAGCTCAGTAATTAGACATTAATTAATGGGATGAGCTGCTCAACCCACCACACTCTGCCTTTTACCCTGTCTGCCACAGAGCTGATAAAATCCAGCCCTTTTTAATGGATTATAATTTTTTAGGACAGAAACCTAAGCTACCCAAGGGGGATGAGGATGTCCCTCCTAGCCCAGCTCCTGTTAGGAGCAATTTCAGGAAATAGATCTGAGTTCTGGACACAGGAGACAAAAAAAAAAAAAATCCATTCACTTCCAGAACTTACTGGGGAAAATGCTGGTGCTTGGCCAAAGGCCCAAACAAGTCTCAAAACACAGCTCAATTTTCAAGCCTGGGCTGTCTCTGAGCTCCAGCAAAACAGCAGCTAATATTAATTGCAGAGAAAACCTGATGAATTCTGGTTCTGGCTCTTCCTGGTAGGAGACAGGATGGATCTGGCAGTTGTTTCTCTTCCTGCTCCTTGAAAGAAAACAGCACTTGGGTCTTTCTCCAAGTTTTTCCAGTGCCTGTGCTCAGTCCTGGAGGAGCCTCTTGTTTATCCACATTTCTGAGCCCACATCCTGCCAAGTGGAGCAGAACCACATCCATTGGATGCTCCAGGATATCCAGCCTGGATATTCCCCACATTCCATAAGCAGCTGTGCACACCCTTCAGATGGGAAGGGGGCTTGGAAAAGCAGGGAATGCCAAGCTCCCACTGACACAAGGCTGCCTGGGCAATGTCCTCACCAGGAAAGACCCAATCCACTGCAATTCTCCCAGATTCCTGGGATGCAGGAAGGTCTCTACAAGCAAAATGAGCTGGAACAATGTAAGCAGTGCCCAGGTTGATCTGCTCTGGGAAGAGCTCAGAGTAATCCAGGTGAGCTCAAACCCCTGGGGAAAGTGATCTGAGCTCTAACACTGCATGAACAGGAATTAGGGAGGACCTCCACAGGGAATCCTGACAACACAGGAGGGGAAAAAGGGGAAATGGGCTATTGCATCTTAAACCACATGGGCTCAGAACCACAGAATCATTTTGGTTGGAAAAGACCTCCAAGACCACCAAGTCCAACCATCCAAGCTTTTCCCCAAGGAAAACAACACAGCCCAAGAGCAAAGGGGCACATCAGAAGTTTGGGACTGCAGCTAAAGAAATAACAACTGAGGGAACAACACTAAATGCCATTTAGGTTTGGAGCAAACATTCAATCTCCAAAGGAATCCATTTTACAGCTTGGATTTGCTTCTCCTTCCCACCCAGCCCCAGAATACAGCTGGTGCTGACAGGACCCCAGGTTGCCAAACCCCAAATTCTGTTCCAATTCCTGCTGTAGCCCTGCTGCTGCTCTGCCCTGACTCACATTAAAGTCCCCACCTCCCCTGCATGGCCCCTGCCTGATTGCTTCCCTCAGCACAGGGAATTCTGCAGCATCCACTCACTCATTAATGTGTGTGAAAAACTCCATTCCCAAGCAGCAGTGAGTTAGTAACTAGAGTCTGCCAAACCCTGCAGACCCAAAGGAGCCTCAGAGACAGCTCAACACCCCCTCCAAATAAACACCAAATAGTCCTGGCTTCCTTAACTGATGTAAACTCATCAGTCCTTCCCCCTCAATTCCTGCTGAACACTGAACTCCAAGGGTTTAACTATTCCTCCCTCAACACAACATGAGGAAGGAAAAAAAAAGGTTATCCAAAGTGAGGAAGGCAAATCACAATCTTCAAAACATTAGCAGAACGTTTCCTAGAGACAGAGATGGTGCTTAAAATGGTTCAGTGTGCAGGGAGGGAATTACTATGGGAACACTCAGCATTTTTCACTGGAAAGGGCTGTGGATTTACTGTGGCTCACTTGAATCATGACAAATGAATCATGAATCATGAATCTTTGCCAGTCCAGAGCTGCTTTCAGGAGGCCTCACCAGGATATTTTGACTTCTTCCCTCAAAGAAAGGAGCAATTCCCTCCTGTTCTGTGCAAAGAAATCCTCAAAAAAAAAAAAAAAAAAAAAAAAGACCAGCACAGCTCAGTGCCTGCCCTGCTCACACTGCCACCCCCAGGGTCCCAGTGCTCCTCTAACACACGACTGGTGGCACATCCCTGCTGTCCCCAGGGCACCCCCAGTGCTTTGCTCCAAGCCAGGGCACACTCCATGCAGCATCCTGGGGGCAGTGCTGGGGCAGCAGCAGCAGCAGCAGCAGCGGGTACGTACGGCAGGTGTAAACATCTCTGTACTCCATGTGCTCGTAGTCGGGCAGGATTTTCATAAAACGCCCCGACTTCACCCGTGGGTTTATACCTGAACAGACAGAGCAGGGTGAGTGCCAGCAAACTCTGCTCCACTGGCACCAGCCAACACTCCCATGGATCTGGAGCTCCAGCTCTCTCCTGACTCTGCTTCCAGTTGTTTCTGTCACCCTCAGTCTGATGTGAGCAGGATTTCTCACACAGAACTGGTTCCAGATTCCCACAGACATTATTTACAAGTGGCATCCAGAGCAGGATTTCTCACACAGAACTGGTTCCAGATTCCCACAGACATTATTTACAAGTGGCATCCAGTAAATTCCAAGTGGAATCAAAGTTCTTCCTCAAGTCACTCCATGGACAGCAGCTCAGGCCTTGGATTAGCTCTGCTTCCAGACACTTGAGCTCAGCTCCCATTTTCCCACACCTTTTCCCACAGAAGCAGACTCAGTGAATGGAAAAGTCCAAGCAGTAATCCCAAATTAACTCCTCTGCAATTAAAAATGAGACAGTAGAGAAATGGAGTGACACCACCAGGAAACTGCTCCTGGCACAGGGCAAAGTGCAGAATCTGAGCAGAGGAGCTGAGATGGTTCATCCTGAAAACCAGGAATGGCTGCCAAGCATTCCCACCTTGGAGTAACCATCAGTGCTTGGGATTGCTGGGTGGATAAAAACACAGAAGTGCAGGAAAGGCCATCACAGGGGTGCTTCTCACACATCAAGTGTGACCCTTTGCTAATGGATGCCATGGGTTTGAAAACTACTCATGGAAACTTATGTGTCAGACAGATTTATTGCAGGTTATTAAAGAAATAAACTGATTACACTCTGCAAGCCTGGAAACAGTGGGAGTGTTCAGGAAAATATCCCACAGGTTTGTCCCCTCCTCAGCCTCCCTGCCCACAGCCATGGCTGGAGAGTCACCACTGTCCTGAGCCAGTAAGGTCATTTTTACCCACAACCTGTGCATAAAAAGCACTAAATATCACTTTAGCATCTCTGAACCACAGAAGTTATGGAGTGAAAAGGACTGCAGGTGATGAAGAGATGTTGTCCCACTTAAACATGGCAATGAAGAGCTGAGATCTGGCCTGGTATGTGCTGTGTGGCTGTCACCACACAGAGCTATGGGACTACATGGGGAGTTAATGGGAATTAAGGGAGGCCTTGAGGGTTAATGGGACTTCTCTGGGGCATCTGTGTGCTGGCTCAGCATCACTCAGCCCTCCCAGCCAGGAAAATGAGGCAGTTCCATCCCTAGTGTAGTGTATAATAGGAAAAGAGAGATCTTAGGTGATGAAATGCTTTTCCTGTGGATGCTCAGCAAGTCTATTAAAGATGGGATTCAACCCCTTCTACCTGTTTTTCTTCCCAGCTTTAAGATCAATACTTGAGGCTTCATGGCTATTTCAAGGTTCTAAAGGGTCCCACACCCCCAGACATTCCCAAAGCACAGACACCTCCTGCCAGGCTCCCTTCCTTCAGGGAATGCTCATCCCTTTCCCACTCTCCTACAGCCATTTCCTTTCACTGAGATCCAAGCTTAGAAAAAACACCTGTTAAATCCTTAGCAAGATCTGAAAATGGCAAAACAGGATGAAAAACTCTCAATACACTTCATTAAAAAATTCAATTCCATGCTCTTTTCCCACCAAAGGACTGGGAGGCACAGAAATCCTGACTCTTGGTACTAAATAAAACTCCAAACATGTCAAGCTTCCCAATGAAACCCCTGCAAGTCAGTCTGAACAACTTCTGCCATCAAAGTTTAATAAATATTCAACATTCCTATGCTGTCAAAATTGGCATCAAGCACCATTTGGATTGGCTCTATCACTCACGTTTGGCGTAAACATCTCGACAGGACACTCCTGTGATCTCCAGCTTCCTCAGGTTTTCACACACTCCATATTCTGCAACAACACAGGAAAAAAAAAAAAAAAAAAGTCAACTCTGGCACAAAAAGGTTGGGACCCAGAGCTTTGACATCAACTACTGAGATCTGATTTGTGCTTTCTTGAAGCTGCCAGAGTAGAGCAAGAATCTGAATTTTGCTTTAAAAACTGGATGCTGTTTCATTCTGGATTCCAAGATTCATGAGCAAAGCCTGCAACAAACACACATAAGGCACAAACACAGCCAGCAAAGCCCCAGCTGCTCAGGAGGAGTGTGAAATGTGGGAGACATCCCCATTCCAGCTGGGATTGTGTGCCTGCTCCCAGCAAATCACTGCTGTGCACAGCAATTATCCACTCTCACTGAGGTACCCAACAGGGAAAACTGCTCATTAGGATCCTGAAGGAAAGGTCACAGACTCGAAAAAGAATGAAACAGAGACATAAAACAGGCTCCAGCATGTACAAATATGGTTACACTTAAAGCAGATCAGATTGAGACAGGGCTGTTGTACAGTCAGATGCCTTTGATTGCTTCCAGAACCCCCTGAAAACAAAGGGAGTCAGGGACCTCAGAGCAGCTTTGAAGCAGAAAATGAGATTCTCTCCTTTCATTTTCAGGAAGTCGACACTGAACTTCTAAGAAGCTTCAAAAAAAAGAAAAAAAGGCAAGTATTAATGTCTTGATGCAAGAAATCCTCAGAAGAGCAGAGGGAGGAAATGAGAGGAGGGAGATCCCAAAAAATCAGCAGTGACAATGCCACCCTGCTGCAGTGACCCTGCCAGATCTCAGTACAGAACAGTGCACTCCTCCACATCAAAGGCATCAACAGCACACATCAAACAGCAGCTTTCCCCAGCAGCACAAACACCTGCCAGATATTTGACACAAAACTATCTCTGCAGACCCTCATCAAGCCATTAAATATGAATTTATCCTCAGCTGAGCATCCTTGAATTAACAACTGTGGTTGTGAAGCACCACCTAATGCTGGAAACCTGCTGCAGGAGAGAATTCGGGATTCAGATATGAGAAAAGCAGAAGTTTCCCTGAATTAATTCAGCCTCCTCCTGTCTATAAATAGAAGCACATGATGAGAGAGCACACCCAGGGTTTATTGGCAGGGAAAACACATCCTGCACACTCTGGGTGGGCAGCAAGGGTGAGGGGGCAAGGGCACAACAAACACACTGCACTTGGAACAAAAAATGCCAAGGGCAGTGGCAGAATTGCTGCAGGGAAAAATCAGAGGAAGCTCTGAGGGTTCTCAGCCTCAAGGTGGGCTGAGGAAGCACAGTGAGCTCAGCACAGCACAAACCAACCATTTAGTGCTGGGGCTGTGCCAGCTGAGTCCTGCAGATCCAGGGCAGCAGAGCCCCAGGATCTGGGAATGCAGAACCACCCTGCCAGGCTTCATGTGAGAGTAAATACATCCAAGGGATGCAGGAATGTTCCCAGCTGCTTGGAAAGTCCTTGGCAAAGGGCAGCAACAGGCAACTCTTGTGCATGAAAACAAAATAAAACTCACCTAGCCCTAGGTGAGATGAGCCCTGTGCACTGCAGGCAGGGAAGGGATTGGGAAAGGGAGGAGACACCTGGAGGATCCTTCCCAAATGGAATTTCTAACAGCACCAGAAGTGACATTCCCTCATCCCACAGGAGGTGCTGGTTTTTCCCAAATCTTCCTCCCTAATCCACTAATCACTCAAGTGAGTGTCATGGGAGATCCACCAGCAGCAAATCACAAGGTGAGAAGGGATTTCATGTCAAAGTGAAATTTTATGAAAGCTAAACTATTATTAAAGTGGTTGTAATTCCAATCTTACCTGGAAAGATTCAAACAACAAATTCCTTTAAATTAGACAAAAATTAGGATTTCTGTATTGCTACACATTATTTGTCATTAGATACCCAGGAAAGTATTATGAAGAAAACAAATAATCTCATCCTAATGTGCTTTAACACTCATTTTATAACTAATTCTTATCCTGTTTTGGCCAGCAAACAGCTACAGAGAGTGAAAATGCCACAGTGATGGCTGAGCTCCATCAGTGCATTACTGCAGCTCTTCTGACCCAGCTGCTCACACCAGCATGGCCATTTTATGGGAAAAAAAAAAAAATCAATCTTTTGGCTCAAAGTGCCTCAAAAAAATCACCCTCTCTGAATATCATAAGCAAGAAAGGCCATTTCTTTTTAACCCAGAAGGCAAGAGGGACATAAATTAACAGCAATTAGAACTTCAAGATAATGAGAGAAAAATGAAACTGGTAAGGTTTTCTTCACAGAGAAGAGAAACCCCTTTCCAAGAAGGATCTGAAGGGCTCGAGCTTCCTGGAAAATTCCACTTCAGTGCAATTAAATCTATTTTAAGGAAATGTATCTCAGTGCAATAGCTCACTGAGTATTTTTATTTTAAGGAGTTAACAGTCACCGAAATTCACACCCTTGGAAAATGGCTACTTAATCCTGCTTCCAAAGCAAGGATGGAAATGGGTTTTTAAGCTCCCACTGAGCAGCTGGGAAAGCTGCTGGTTTATAAGGAGTGCTGATTTCCCAAACATGGGGACATGCTGCAGTTTCCATGGTCACATGCATGGCAATTTAAAGGACTTGGAAAAGCAGTTTCCATTTGGTATGAGCTGCATTAATACTTCTGCAAGTGGCATTTATCCTAGCACTTCCAAGCCTCACATTCCCTGCTCCTCCCCAAAAGAAGCTGTCTCCTCTTCACCCTGCATGGATTATTCTTGTTTGTATTCTTGTTGTGTCTTGTTTGTTTAAAAACAAGGCTCTTCCATCCCAGGTTGGGAAGAACTCCTGTGCTCACATCAAAGCCCAAATTCCTGTTTTTCTGCTGCCTTTCCCAGCATGGGAGCTGCTGGAAGCTGTGTGTGCACATCCACAATTTTGAGGAAATGAAGATGTCTGGCAGAGCTTGACCCCCTTCACCATTACTGAACTTCCACTGTGTCCTGGTTAATCAAATCTTCCAATTATCCCTGGATAATGCATGTTCACAAGGCTGGACACAGAACAGAGGGGATAAAACCTCACTGGATTATTCCAGATACCACAAAAATGGGAGATTCTCAGGTTAGCAGCTCTGAAATACCAGGTGGACAAATTTGGAATTGGCTTCTTGCTCCCAAAGGCTGAGCAATCAGATTAAAACACACCCAGTCCCCTCCCAAACACTTCTTGGGGTTACCATGGAGTAGAAGGAGATTTGATCTACAACAAATGCAAACATTTGTGGAAACTTCTAAGGCCTAAGATGGGCAGCTTCAGATGTGCAGCTTGCAGGCAGGTCTGACTCTCTGAAGGTGAGAAAGTCTGAGCAGTGAGAAACAGCCAAGCACTGCCCAGGGGGAGTTTAAAAGCCAGGAAAGGTCATCAGAGACGAAGAAAAGCCAAAAACTATCAGACTACACAACGTTTTCACCTCACACAAAGGGAGGTTGGAGCATTGTCATTTATGAAAGCCACAGCACTGCAAGAAAAGGTTCCTGTTGTGGCAGCATTTGTGCATCCAACTCCTGCATGGTTCCTTGGAGCCTTTTAAGGGCTGGATCCCACCCAAAAGTCTCCTCACTGCGTGTACAAACCACATTTCCCACCCTTCTTTCCCTCCTCTTTCCACACAACCTGAAGGTCACAAACTTCAGCACCTCTGTTGACATTTTCCAGCAGGCCCAAAAGCTGCTGGAGGTTGTTTTCACAAACAAATGCCTTTTTTTCCAAGCTCTGGAACTGGTTATTCTGCATTACTGGTCTGATCCCAGGTGTTCTGCTGCACTTGCCCTGTTCTGGTTAAAGATGAAATAAATTAAAGATGAAAAATGGACTGTAAGGTGTTAATCAAGGTAGGTCAGGCCACCAGCCAGGGTGACACGAGCTTTAATTCTGCTCCTGCTGCAGAGATCAGCAAACTCCTATTTATAGAAAACATGGAAGTGACTGCAACTCTCTCCTTGCCAAGGAAGCAATCCAGAGACATTGTTTACCCCAAACAGTTGCAATGATAAAAGGACAACAGCTCTGACAGCCTTGTCAGGGTTGCACAACTCCCCCACTCCATCCCAGCGCTCTCCCAGTCCCCCACCAGCAGCAAAAGCCACTCCACTTGCAGGCAGACAAGTCCTCTGGACACTTGGAATAATCTCAGCATGTTTTCAGACTCATCTGGCAGCTGGGCTGGCCCAGAGCAGGGCAGAACAAAACATCAACACTGGGCTGAGGGCCCCGTCCAACTTGGGGCACAGCCAGGCTGCTCCTCACACCCAGCACTGCTCCTGTCCAAGGAGGAGGGAAAATGGCCAAAACTAAGCACTGCAGCAACAGCTCCTCCCAGAAAAGCTTCTCTCTCTGGTTATTTCAGGATTCTTTCCTGCCTCTGCACTGCTGTGCATTCCTAAAAACAGAAGTGGTTTTGAACATGCAGCTGGCACCAAGCTGAGGTTTCCCAGTTACTTGTGGAACATGATGCTGGGTTTGGATGATCCTTGTGGATCCCTTCCAGCTCGGGATATTCTGTGATTCCAGGATCATCAGCAGGCTTCAGAGTGGATCAACCAGCAAGGCACACGTGGTCTTGCTCTGCTTTTAGGACATGCAGCCTCACAACAAAACTCAGGCACAAACACACACTTAAACACGGACCTCAGATGGAAACTGGTTTGGTTTTGGAAAAGATTACAAAAAGTAAAGACATTCTGTATTTGAGTATCACCAATGTATGGCTGTGCAGAAACACAGCACAGAATATTTTAAGTCTTAAATGTGTGTTTATTCACCAACACTTGATGTTTACCTACAAAATAATGCCCAATTTAACATTCATGTGTACAACTATTCAAAGTTACAGTCCTACCTCAGCAGAGCAATGCAAAGAACCACAAGCAGCCTGAGCAGTTCCAGCTGAGGAACTGCTTGGAAAACCAGAGCTGGTTAAAAGATTCAGGATCAGTTTCACCATGGTAGGAAGATTTTGGCCAGGAACTGCCCCTTATCTGTTCAGCACAGCTTGGGCACCTGCCTTTGGTAAAGGATCCTCCTCAGCCACACCAGCAGCCACCAAAGCACTCTGACACTGCTTGGAATGGATATGCTGGGAAACTGGAGAAATTACATGCAAAGAGAATCAAAATCTGGTTTATACACCTCTCACCTGGAAATTAGCTAAGGGCCATAGACAAAAGCATCCCTTCCTGTCTAGGTTAGTTTTAGCCATACAAATTTCCTTCATTTCCTTAAATCTCAGCTGAGCTTTTGAACATTGGTTTTATCCATTGGAAAGAAAATCCAAGGAGTAGACATGAATTTGATAAATAAATGTAAATCCCCATCAGGCCTAATTCAGTGGCTCTTTTTACAAGCCAACCTACCCTAGAGTTAAAAGTGACATAGGTTTCTATACACACATTTTGCCAGGACCATAACCCATTAAAATAATTAATCAGTGAAGTTTTGCAAATCATTCATCAAACACACAAACATCCATGATGGCTCTGTGTCACTACAATATAAGGAAAGAATTAATACAATTTCATTAGTCTGCCTCCTAAAACAAATCTTAAATTATTGGGACAATGCTGAATTATGAAATAATGCTTTGGTTTACATTTTCCAGGTGCAGCCTTTGTGCTTGCTGTCCAAAGGTTCTTGGATAGTGCTGATAAGGCACAAATTCATTCCTGCAAGGTTTCAGGCATTCCACCAGATCCTAGTGCAGGCAGCCAACATTCCCAAATCTTTCATCCCCGTGCCCTCACTGGTATTAAAAACAGAAAGCAAACAGGAAAATACACATGACTTCATGTGCTGGCAGGAGCACCTGGCAGCGTTTGTTGAGAGGATGAGCACAGCAAGGCAGACCCTGGGAGGTGGGACAGGACTGAAATAACAGACAGAGGACAGAGCGTTGGGAGGAAGAGGATGAGGAGTAAGGAGGGAGAACTGCAGCCTTACAAAGCAGAGCAAATAACACCTCCCAGGTTTTCACACTACTGCAGCACAGCATCCTTGCACCAGAGCATTCCTGGAGAACGCACACACGAACCTGGAGCCTCCCCACGCCGGCTCTGCGCTTCCCCAAAGCGTGTCCCTACCCAGGCCTGGCTGCTCCGGGCCCTGCGGGTTCTCTGCTCCCGGTGTGCCCCCCCAAGGTTCCCCCTTTCTGCCCTGGTGTAGGGGCTGAGCATTCCCTGCCCTCAGGGCTCATCCAAGGACATGTTCCCATCCCATTTCTCCGGGGGACAAGGGACCCGAGACGTGCCCACCTCACCCTGCACATGAGAGCCACAGTCCCGCAGCCCGCACCCCAAATCTGATTTCCGTCCTGCACCCCCAGCCCTTCAGGACCCCCAGTCCATCGCCTCTCGCTCTCTCCGTGTCCTCCCGCTCCCTGGAGGCCGCTGTCCCTGTCGCTGAAGCCACCGATCGACCCCGGGCCGCGCATCCCCCGGGGCGGGCGGTACCTTCGCGGCAGCGCCGCCGCCAGATCGTGTCGGTGCTGAGGATGCGGCGGAAGGTGGTGCAGACCCGGGCCAGGCTGGGCAGGTCGGTACCGGGCAGGGAGCCGAAGATCTGCACCAGGAGCTCCGGGGGCAGCTCTAACAAGGACAGCGGGGCCCGCCCGGCCGGGCCGGCCTCAACAGAAGGCGGCAAGGGCCGCCCGCCCTCAATGCGCTCTGCGACCTCCTCGTCCTCCGTGATGCCGCCACCTCCCGCTTCTTCGGGGTCCGTATCGGTGTCGGGCTCGCTGTCGGCGGCTCCGCGGCGCTGCTCCCTGGCCGCGCTGCGCCGGCGGCAGCCGCGAGCCGGCCCCACACCGCACAGTCGCGCGCACACCGCCATAGCCGCCGCGGCTCTAACCGCGGCTCCGGGGCGCGCCACCGTGCCCGCCGTTGGCCCCGCCCACCGCAAAGCCCCGCCAATCAGCGCAGCCCGCCCCGCCATTGGGCCACGCCTACCGCGCGGCTGCTCCAATCAGCGCCGCCTCATCAAGCCTCGCCACGCCCCGGCCGATAGCGGACGGTGCGAGGATGCTGTTCCTTAACCGACACAACCAGCGTGCGCGCCCCCTAGCGGGCGGGCGGACCGCGCGCATGGCGGGGACTGTACCCGGTAACGGGGCGCGCTGCGGGCCGTTGCAGGGCCGGGGGCGCGTCCGCCGCATCCCCCTTCCCTCTTCAATTCCATGAAAAAAAATAGAGAATCCCTTCCCTTGAGAAAGTCTGACTGTGGGAGAGAGGACGGGGAAAAAAAAAGGAGGAAACCATCTCTTGCCCCGTGTGAGGATCGAACTCACGACCTTCAGATTATGAGACTGACGCGCTACCTACTGCGCTAACGAGGCTCCTCGAGAAACCTGCCCCCGCGCAGGCCTCTTGTCCCCGTGCGTCCCTCCCCGGACACCTCCTGGTGCTCCGCCATTCCCGGCTGCTCCGTAAGAAACCTTTTTCTTTGTAAAAATGACCTGTTTTGATTGTTTCGTTGTTGCTGTTTTTTTTTTTTTTTCCCCATTCGTTCTTTCCCCTGCTTTTCTGCCAGCTGGACCTCACATTTTGTGCAAATGGCTCCTCTTTCCCATGGTGTTCTGCAAGAAACATCTTGGGTATTGTCTTTTTTTTTTTTGGGTATTTTTATTTTTTTTATTTTGGAAATGGCTCCTTTTTATTCCATGTTGTTCTGCAAAAACAGCTGCAGAGTCCTTTGGGGTTTCTAAGCATCCTCATCCTGCTGGCCAGGAATAGACTGAGGGCTGCACTGACAACAGGCTCACGAGGAAATCAAGTTGCTTCCACATAATTAACAAAAATTAGAGCCAGCCTCGTTTGCTGTGAAGGGATGCTGTTCAGCTGGGATTTCTGCAGTGGAATGAGCTCGCTGCTCTCAGAGAGTGCTCAGCACAAGAGGGTCCCCAGTGATGCTGGCTGAAGTGCTGCCCTGAATTCTAATGGAGGGGCCTCACCCTCAGCGAGGGTCCCACGGCTGCAGTCTCCATGACGATCGAGCAACAAATCCCCAAACTGGCAGAAGACAGGAAAACAGAGATTTAATTGATGTGCAAAGTCTGAGAGCATCGCCCACGAGAATCGCTGCAGGGAGGCTGCTCTGCAGAGCAGGGAGCTGGCAGAGGATAAAGGAGGAAAAGACCTTTGGAACCCACAATAGTTTGGGTTGGAATTAAAATTATCCCATTCCACCCTCTGCCATGGGCAGGACACCTTCCACTAGCCCAGGGTGCTCTGAGCCCCAGTGTCCAGCCTGGCCTTGGGCACTGCCAGGGATCCAGGGGCAGCCACAGCTGCTCTGGGCACCTGTGCCAGGGCCTGCCCACCCTGCCAGGGAACAATTCCTGCCCAATATCCCATCCAATCCTGCCCTCTGGCAATGAGAAGCCATTCCCTGTATCCTGTCATTTCACACTTTATGCAAAATTCCTCTTCAGCTCTCCTGGAGCCCCTTTGGGCACTGGAAGGGGCTCTGAGCTCTCACTGGCTCCTTCTCCTCTCCAGTTCTCCCATCCTGGCTCCAGAGCAGAGGGGCTCCAGCCTTTGGAGCATTTCCCTGCCTCTTCTGGACCCTCTCCAGCAGCTCCACATCCTTCTTACATTGAGGGCTCCAGGGACACAGGGCTCCAGTGGGATTTCATGAGAGCAGAGAAGAGGGAAGAATCACCCCTCTCATCCCCCTGCTCACCCTCCTTTTGAGTCTCACCAGACCAGACAAGAAGCTTGAGTTGCCCATGGATTTTGCCAAGGGTCTGATGGGCAACTGTGGTTGTTGGGGCCAGGAAACCCTGATTCCCAAGGATCTGGATATGGGATGGTGACATGACCAGTCCAGGCTGCCTGGCTCATGGCACAAACAACATTGCTGCAGCCCTGGCATGAGTAAAAGCTTGGCTTCTCCCAGGCTGAACCGCTGCATTCCCCCTCTGACTCTGCCCACATGCAGGATGAGGTGTCATTTTTAGTGCTGTGCTAATCCTTTGGGGCCTCAGTGATGCACAAATTTAGTGCCCACAGTTCTGATTACATTACAAAAAGCTGTTCCAAGCATCTTAACCAAGGCACATGGGCAGTGAGTCATGTAAACCAAACATCAAATCTTTGGAAATATGGCCAGAGCTGTTTCCCACCTGTAGGGAATCACATGGCTTTTCCCATGTTACATTAGGATCAACTGGTACTTAAAGGTTCTGACACAGTTTTTGAAGGCCTTGTCATGTCTGTTTGTTTAGGAACTGATGGATTCATGGAGGGGACAGGGAAAAGGGCTGATGGCAAGGACTTTCGTGTGAATGAAACAAAAGATGTCCTGGGTGACATTGCCTGGAGCAAAATCACGGCAATCTACAGCACACACATGCTTTCCCCTCTTTTGCCTTTCTCTTTTTACCTGAACTTTATTCTTTCTCCTTTTCCACTGAATGCTCCTGCTGCCTAATGACCCTACAACCTTCTCTCCTTTCCCTCACCCACCTGACCTCTATAACCTGACCCCACAATCTTGGCTCTGTGGGTGCTGAGCCACATTTCTCATCCATCAGACTTTCCCTTGGCCCACTGACCCCCTTTGCAATCCAGCCCAGCAGAAGGCAGGACTGGGAAGGGCTGTGATGGACAGCCCACCACAAATCCATGCCAATTCCCACGGAGCTCCATTGCCCTGTGCTGATTCCTTCCAGATGAAGAAGGGCAAAGGGAAAAGTCTGCCTGGCAGTGCCCACCTCCATCCCACACTGATGTCACCCAGAGCCCAGCAAAGCCTGGGCCAAAGCTTCCAGTGCACTGAGTGACCATGGAAGAAAAGCTCCCTGTGCTCCCAGTTCTCTTCTAACAAAACAGAGTGAGAGAATCCCATTCCTTCATCACATCAGAGAGGAGAAACAATTGCTGTCTCCAATTTCCAGTGCTGTTCTTGGGGAGCAGCTCACAACAGTTTTGGAGCCTGGGAACATCCAAGGCCTTTGAGGGCCAGAAGGTGAAGATTTGGTGCACAACAGGGTGGTTATAACTGAATATCACCTTCAACTTCAGTCATTACATTCTAAAATTGCTGCTTTCTCCCCTATCTTACCAAATCCATTATCTGAATCAACCAGCTTTGTTTGTGACAGTGGGGAAAACAGGAAAAGTGTGTTATCATCATCATCTCCCATCCTCTGTGGCACTGTCTGAGCACCTTCCTTGGAAAACATTCCCAGAGTAATGGCCCGGAGCTTTCCAGTGCTGCTGTCTCAGGCAGGCAGCTCGCAGCCCTTACCACAGGGCTCTCGAAAAAGGATGTAGCAAAAGGGGAAATGTTATTGTTTCATTTCCCCTCAGCAATTAAGGAGCTGATGCAGCTCTCGCTGTAGTCAGTCTTCACGCTCACTAAAGGGCTTTGGATGGGTCCCAGAGTCAGTGTCCTCATTTTCTGTAATCCTGGAAGTGTTTATGCCTTCCCAGGCTCCGAGCAGGGATGAGCCAGCTGATGGCATATCCAGCCAATTATAACCAGAACAGTGAGGAGAGAATGATTTATTTTCCATTTGGCAAAGGGACAGAAAAGTGTGGCAAGGCAGGCTGAGACAGATGAACAAACCCTTTCTGCAAGCCCTGTTTGCCACAGAGAGTATTTGCAGCATGCTTTTCTGGCATGGGCCTGAGATGCACTGAGATTTCTGCTTTATAATAAAAAACAAAGATTCCTCCTGCCTCCTAAAAAACTGCTCCCATCCTTGGAGGTAGGACACATCAAAGAGAGAATATCCCAATAAAAAGAGTGAAGAGTTTTGCTTTGGTTTTTGGTATGTGTATATTTTAAGCTGGAAAACAGTTCTTGTCCTGAGTTTATGATTTCCCACTTCCTTGCTTTCTCTGGGGACATTGACCTCACCAGATTTTGCAGGATAAAGGCTGAGCTCTCCAGGGAAAATCCAGAGCAGAAAAGCTGCTGATGGCTCAGGAAGTGGTTACATCCTTCTGCCCTCTCTTCAATTGGCTCCCCACTGCCAGAGGGCAGGGATAGATGAGATATTGGGAAGGAATTCTTCCCTGGGAGGGTGGGGAGGCCCTGGAACAGGTTCTGTGGCTGCCTCATGCCTGGAAGTGCCCCCTGAACAGGGCTTGGAGCCACCTGGGACAGTGGAAGGTGTCCCTGCCCATGGCAGGGGGTGGCACTGGATGGGCTTTAAGGTCCCTTCCAACCTTCCAACCCCAAACATTCCACAATTCTATAATTTATGGAGGAAAATATGATCGTTCTTCAGCCAGCTGTCCTTGCCATGAGGAATCAGTCACCCAAGACACCACAGCACTTCTACCACAAGCAGTTCTTGTCCCTCCACCTTTGGCCCCAGCCCAGCCTGAACAATTTAGCTCTGTTCAACACCTGCAGCAGCTCAGCTGGCAGAGGGATTCTCCTGCTCTGGAGGGGTCAGGTGGTGGGGCTGCTATTCCTGGGCGCTGACCCATGGTTGTGCAATCCAAGGCAGCTCATGGAACAGCTCAACGTCAGCGAGGAGTGTTTTCTGAAACACAGGCAACGTAGTGCTCAGTTAATATTTGAGCACGTGGGGGATTGCTTCAATTCTGGGAATATCAAAAATTAGGGGAAGACCTCGTTGCACGCTGTGTTACTCCTCGATTTCCCCGCTCTGCCTCCCGCTGCTGCTTGCCAAGATGTTATGGATTTTCTGAGTGAGAAGCAGTACACAAACACAACTCACTGCTGCTTGCAGCAACTGATTGACCGTGTTCCATCCTGAAAGCAACATCTCCCACTTAAAACTTGATCCTGGAGCCAAGAGCTGTTTGCTGGAACAGCAGGAACAGCAAGAACTGATGTCAGTTATGGGACCCAGCAATGATGTCTTGGGCAATGCTTCGTGCAGGGAGAGTGCAGTGAGCTTTTAGATAAATATTCTATGAAAATGATGTTTTTTGTTGTGACATGGCACACATCTGTGTGTTATCTTGGATTTACCATCCAAAAAAAGGATGTCTGATGTCTAGAATGTGATATTCCAAAAGACAGTGTTGTGTTCCTACTGAGGGACAGGCTCAGCTGTTGTTAGACCTCAGAGAAAACCCACCCAGGCAAAATGTGGGTTTTTTCTCTACCTTCACTTCTCTCAAATTACACTTTTCTACCCCCAAAACAGATATTTCACCATTCTCACCACTTCTTCCTAAAGTTCTCCTAACTCTGAAGGTGAAATTTGAAGTGTGGGAGTTTATTCTTAGGGGTGGCCACCATCTTGAGTCAAATTTAAGATGAAAACTTCCCAGAAGGGTTATTTTAAGGCACTGCAAACAATTCTCTACAGTCAGATTCTGCCTGAAAATCTCCAATAGCAGCTGGGTAATGGCTGCACACTTACAAAAAAACCAAACCCACATTAATCTTGAGCTGAGCTAGATCGATAAGAACAACTTGTGAGAAAAGAACTGAGGGGAGGTATTTTAATTCAGGTTGAAATGCAAGTTATTATCAGCACAGTGTCCTTCCTTTTATATCATGGGGCTTTTCTCTCTGTGTTCCTGGTGAATTTAATACTGCTGACAGCTGCTGAGCTCCCAGCCCCACACACTGAGTGCTGTCTTCCAGGAGGGGTGCAGCACTGCAGAGGAACAGCTTTGTCTGCTCCTTGAGAAAAAAAAAAGCCTTTTCAGTCCCGTTGTACCAGAAAAATGAGGGGATGATTTATTATTCTGAATGTGAAATACACTTGTTTCATTGTGAGGCAGCTCATGTGCGAAAAAAATAGGAAAAGTGGGAGTTTTTCCCAAGGGAAATGCTGTGAATATCAGCCACGGTTTGGAGTCATTGTTCATACTGGATTTTTAACAAAAAAACACCAACCCAACCTTGTGGAAGATAGAACAGTTGGGAAAACCTGTTTTTCTTTTTTTCTTTTTTTTTTTTTTTTTTTTTTTCTTTTTTTCTTTTTTTCTTTTTTTCTTTTTGTTTTACTTAGTATTTAGTCTGGTGTATCAGGGGCAAACGGGAGGATCTGAGCTGGAATCCAAACCCAGCCCTTGCTCTAACCTGCTTTGTAAATTTGGGAAATCTCATCTCCTTTGCCTCATGCAAAACTAGGGCTGACAGGGATTGTAGGGGATTATTTCCCCCATCCTTCTCCCTGAGATCAGAACGATTCTCCCTGAACTCTTCAGAGCAGATGTTTTACTAATTTCTCGTTAAATAAAAACATCCAAAGGTGATTATTCCATTTCTTTCCCAAGGAATTTCTTCTGGTGCTCAACAATTCTTACCCTTAGCCCAGTCCCTAATTTCTATGGCCTTTTCCAAGCTGTAAGCTCATTATTTCTCATCCTGGCCCAGCAGCATGCAGGGGAGAGCTAATTCCTCCTGCTCTGCAGAAACCTTTTGCATATTTGAAGACGATGTAATGTCCCCTTTGGGTTAAGTCTCCTCTTTCTCAGCCTAAATGCTTTGCAAAGTGTTCTAAGGCCAGGATAAAAACGCTCTGCAGCTCCATTTTCCAAGGGCTCTGTTCCAGCGCCGTCGCCGAGCCCGAAGCCAAAGCGTTTTCCAAAGCAGCATTTTCTCACCAGGGCTGGGGAGCTGTGCTGAGGCTGAGCTGATCCCAAAGGCTATGTCCATGCTGTCATTCCAACTGCTCCTAACACCTTCCCCAAATCCAGACTCGCCAACTGTCTGTGCTGTCGACACGCAGACACGGGCGAGGGCTGAGCTGAGGAGGGAAAGGTCAGGCGAGTCTCGGTGTGGATCTAAGTTTCCTTCTCCCAGTCTCTGCAGATTATTTATGAGAGGAACATGTGATAGCCCAGCCTGTCAGCAGATACTCTGATTGTGGCTCTCCCCAAGCACCATATGGATGCTTTCAGCCGGAGCTGCAGCCCTGCTAACATTCGGCTTGTGAATGCAAACCACACAGCACACAGAGCCTGGAATTGTCAGCCCTGACACCAGGATGCACCTGTACACCCCAAAAATAACATTGTGTGGTTTCACCAGGGGTCATCCTCCTGCCTTCAGCCCTCAGACACAATTCCAAGAGCATGGTGGAACTTCCTCAGCCTGGAAAATGTTTTTTATTTTTTTTTTAAAGGCAGGTGTTTAAATAAAGAAGAGTCTTGTTGACACAGAAATTTGGGATTGCTGTTTTAAGTTGAGGATGTATCAGGGCTCTGCTGGTCATCCATGTCTCACCTGCTATCCCTGGACAGTGATGTGATGGACAGAGCAATCACACACCTTAGGGCTGCATTTCCTTGTTACTCACATCTTTAATGGCCTCATAATGACAGGCCACGGGAACTTCGTGACCCTGAATCACAAAATTAGGTAATGAACTCTCATTCCTTTGTGTGAGTGCAGATTCACTCCAATTTCAATGCATTGCTCCAACCCAAAAATGCAAAATCTCAAAGATGGTCAGAAAACTGTCCTTCTCCCTGAACTCCTAAGGAGAATCCCAGCCACAGCTCCCTGTCCCTTGGATTGTACAGTGAGATTGTGTTGCCCTATTGCTGAAAAATCATCCTTAAATTTCAAAACATGGTGCTGGGAAAGAGTGTGAGAGAAAGAAAGAGAGAGAAAGAGAGATGCAGCTGAAAGGCTCCAGCCAACAGCTTGTGTCAGAAAGCTGCTAAGCATGAAACAGTTGGGCAGTTTTACTCACAACGTGGTGTCTGTGACTGAAGTTGTGATTTAATCAATTCCTCACAAACTGCATGAGACCAGGGGGTGGCATCCAAGAGAATTGGAGCACCTGCTCCTAAAATTTTGTTCTTCAAATGTAAACTCTACCACGTATCCATGTCAATGTGAAGGCAAACTGGTGACAGATCATTTCACTTGCACTTTTGCACAGAGAAAAATGCTTAAGTGCTTAAGTGCTCATGCTGAAGGGACACTGTGGGTCACTCCAAGATGGTCACGGCTGCGAATTCATGGAATCATGGAATACCAGGCTGGAGGGGACCTCAAGGATAACCTGGCCCAACCTTTCTGGGCAAAAGCGTCCAGTTAGACAAGAAGCTGAAACTTAAAAGTGCCCAGCATTGGGGAATCCACCACTTTCCTGGAGAGATTGGGTTTTTTTTGCTGAAGGGAAACATGGCCTGGCAACAAGGTGGCCATGGCCGTGTGTCAGTGAGAACATGGCTTGGCACTGAGGTGGCAATGGCTTTGTCACTGAGAACATGGCCTGACACTGAGGTGGTCATGGCTGTGTCACTGAGGAGAACAGGGCCTGGCACTGAGGCAGCCATGGCTGTGTCACTGAGGAGAAGACGGCCTAGACCAAGGTGGCCATGGCTGTGTCACTGAGGAGAACATGGCCTGGCACTGAGGTGGCCATGGCTGTCACTGAATGAAGAACATGGCCTGGCACCAGGGCAGCCATGGCTGCATCACTGAGAACAGGGCCTGGCACCGAGGTGGCCTCGGCTGTGAGTGAGGAGAACATGGCCTGACACTGAGGTGGCCATGGCTGTGTCACTAAGAAGAACACGGCCTGGCACTGAGGTGGCCATGGCCGTGTCACTGAGGAGAACCGGGCCTGGCACGGAGGCAGCCACGGCTGTACTGTGTCAGTGAATGAGGAACACAGGCTGGCATGTGTCACTGAGGAAAACATGGCAACCGCGGCAGCCATGTCCATGTGCCGCAGAGCGCCAACACCCCCAGGGCACCGTGACACTCCCACAGCACCACGGCCGTGTGTCACCGCACGCTGAAGGCGGCCATACCCACGCTGCCCCCGTGCCACACTCAAGATGCCGGCGGGGCGAGGCGAGGCGGCGCCCCGTGACGCGCGGATCAGCTGACGGCCGAGCGGCCGCGGCGGCGCGGGGCGGGCGCCGGCACTCGGAGGTGTCCGCTGCTGCCGCTGCCGCCGCGCAGAGCCGCCGCCGGGCCCGGGCCGAGCGAACGCCGCCATGCCCTCGGAGAAGAGCTTCAAGCAGCGCCGCACCTTCGGTGAGCGCCCCGGGGAGGGACGCGCGGCGCGGTGGGGCCTGCCGGTGCTGCCGGTAGGGGAGGGGGGCACTGCCGCGGAGGGAGGAGGGGAGAGGCCGAGGGCGGTGGGTGCAGCGAAGATCCCCGGTGGCTCCTGCTGACAGCGGGGCTCCGCGGGTGGCTGTCCCGGTGTCCCGGCCTGCTCGGGGCTGCGGCGGAGTCAAAGCCCGGCCCGTCCTCCAGGGTTGTTTATTTATCCCGGCGCTTCGGGACAGGGGGGTGTAGCCGTGTGGGGCGGCAGCTGCGCTGTGCCCGGGGAGCTCTGCGCTGGGAGAGGGGCTCGGGCTGGGCAGATCTCTTCATGGCATCGCCCATTATCGACTGCAAAACTCCCAGGAGCCTGGAAACATCCTCGGTGTGTGTGCCAGGGGCTGGGCCTGCCCTTCCCTCCGGTGTCTGCTCGGTGTCCGGCGGCCTCTGCGCCAGTGGCAGCGGAATTAAAGCTGCCCTGGCAGCCGGTGCCTGGCGCGGACAGCGGAATTCTCCACCCGGGCAGCCGCCACTGCGCTGGGGCGGGCGGCTCCTGCCTCTGTTCGGCTGTTGGAAACTAGCAGGGCATCGAAAAGAGCTGTGTAATGATGGCTGGGAAAATGAGATTAGTCCCTTCCGAGAAGGAACAGCGTCGATAGAGCCGTGCCACGCTTCTGTGTGCGCTCGGGATGGGAGCGGAGCAATCCGAGGGTCGGGATCTGCCCGTGTGTGTCAGGGGGGGAGGCTGAAGCGCTGCGAGGGTAACGCGAACTGGCAGCGTAACCTATTTCTGCATGAGCTATAAAATCCCGTACGTGAGATGGAATTGGTGGAAGTAATTGATCCAGATTTTCCTTTCTTCCTGCCTTTGGGTTAAAGTCAAGCTGCTTAAGAGAGCCTGCCTTTGCTGTTGTGGTAAATGTAAGCTGTTCCCTGTGCTGGAGGATGTTGATCTGACAAAAGTCTGTGTTTATGCTGCCCCTTTTCTCGGAGCTTTCCAAAAGTGTTGTTGACCCCATCGCCTGTCAGCAGCCTCTGTTGCAGGTATTAAGTTCAGCTAGGATGGCAGCCAAGCAGTTGCCACTGCAACTACTGTCGTCAGAGAACAGTGTTTATCTGTGGCTGTCTGGGGCCTGATTTTGAACACGCCACACACAATAATCTCCATGATTTGCCCGGTTTATGTTCCTTCTACTCCAGGGAGTGCTGCTGAATAACACTGCTGTGAACAAACCTGTTCTGGCTGAAAAGTTAGTGCTTGCCAGGTGGATGGTTGGTCTCACTCTTTCCACGTATCTTTTGTGTTTCTGGTTAATCTTAAAAAGTATTTTAACGAGGTGGAACTCTGCCCTTGGAGCGCTCCCGCTGGGCTGTGGGAATGTGGCTCGGGATTTGGGGTGCCTTTCAGGTGAAGGCTTTGCGTGCTCCTTGCCTGAGCTCTGCCTGATTCACCTGCAGCTTCACGGGGTGATTCAGGGGAGCTGCATTCCCTGCCGGGCTCGTGAGGAGGATGTATTCCATGGGCAAAACACGGGCTGAGGGATGTTATTGCTCAGTGTCCTGCCATTAGCATTCCAACGGGGAGCTGGCCTGAGTGCTTCTCTCCCTAGGCAGGTGTGTGCTCAAGCCGTGATGCAACACTAAATCATCTCTCTCAGAACCTGAAAACAGCCTGGAAAGCCCCGTCCTGCCGAAAAGCAGAGGGGTTAAAATTGAGGTCACTGAATGTGAAAGTAGGCAGGGGACACACAGATGAAAGCAAGCAGGCTGTTTACTCTGCCTCGTGTACTTTAGCCCGGTTCATGATATCTGTTCTATTAATATTTCTGTCTGAGGAGAGCTGAACTTTATCCTGAAAACTGGCATGGAGAGTGGCAAAATGTGCAGGTCCAGCAGAGGCTCCAGCAGCTCCTGCAACAATGGGTGCGGCCGAGTCAAAATAAAACCTGGAATTCGGTAATGTGAGAGCACACGAGGAAAGCTGATGCTGCCAGGCTTGGGCCAGTCCTGGAGCTCAAATAATTGTTGACCATTTCCTCTTCTGGGACTTGACAGAAATAGCACAGGGTATTTAGTTGTTAACTTGGGTGGTGTAATTTGAGGCCTTAACTATGTGAGGTTAAATGTGTGCTTCCAGTGGGCAGAAAGTGAGGGGGTGTGGGGAGCAAAGGATCTCCTTTAACACTTTCTAGGAGTGCCAGGCAGGTGCACACAGCGCTTGTCACCTTGGGTTAGGGAGCAGGGGATCAGCTGTCACAGGAGAGGTTGTACTGATAGTGCTGGCCCATTTGAAAATTGCTTTGCCTGTTTTTCCTCTGAATTTCCTCTTCTGGCTTTTCATGACACATGGTCCCTCTCTTCAGCGGTGGAGAAATAAGGAAATAACAGCATTAACTGTGAATGTTCAAACAGATTTTTTTTTTTAATCCCTTGCAGAACAAAGAGTGGAAGATGTACGACTGATTCGGGATCAGCATCCCACTAAAATACCAGTAAGTCCAGTTCTTTTAATTTTTTACTTTCAGTTTCCAGTCTCTTGTTCTTTTTAGCAGTTAGAAACGTGTGAAAGAGCTGTCCCAAGGAGACCAAATGAAAATGTGGCTGTTCAGGGGGGCTAAGGCTGGATTTCAGGAGCATTCTCTCAGTAATTCTCACAGTTGCTGTGGTGGAGCAAGGTGCTCCCAGGGGCTGGAGGAAGTGGTGTTTCCGGAGTTTTGCAGTTGTGTGTTGTAACTTGGAAGAAAACCACACCCCAGCTGAGCTCTGAGATCCTCCTGAGTGAGTGCTCAGCTCTTCTCTCTGTGGTTTTCTTCTCTGAATTAAGAGTCTTCAGAGGCTCACCAAGAAGAGTAGACAGGAGTGTAGAGGCAGATATGGATTTGCTCATCAGCTGAGGACAGAAGTGCTTTTCTCCTGGGAATGGGGCTGTGTTTAGGTCTCCAGGAATGCTGCTCACTGGATATCACCCTCACCTTGTCACTCTTCAGCTGCTCAGCTCCAAATGCTGCCCAAGTTTGTATTTTATTTTTCTTATGGCATGCTCAACGTTAAAAATGCAGAGAATATCCTACAAGCAAAAGGCATGGATTGTGTTCTGTCACTGATGGGTTCTTCAGCAGAGGGAACTGAATGGGACCCTCAGCCTCTGGCTCTGTGATGAGATTTGGTGACCCCAGTGTCTGGAAATTCTGCTGTGAAGCAACTGCTGCAAACTGAGCAAGCTCACTGACAGAAGCTGCTGTAGAAACAGAAACCAAAAGGTTTCCAGCTTTCCTTGGGCTTTAAACTCCTTCACCTTGGAGCTGCCACTGCTGCTTCCCTCTGCAGTTGGGCCAAGGAATAAGGAATGCTTCACAGCAGGGATTTTCTGACTTTTTTGGAACGTTTCATTTTCCCAAAAGGTGCTTTCCTTGCACATCTGTTTCCTGACAAATATTGCTTTTTCACTCACTTTTCAGAAACCACTTAGCCATAGTCCCCAAGCTCTGTGACCACAGATTGAAAGCCAGGGATTTATGGCAAAACTCTCACTCTAAGTCAGCCATGGACAGGTTCCAACCAAAAATTCAGGGGTACCTAAGGAACTTGCTGGAGATGTGGTGATGCAAACTCCCAACTACCCCTGCTGGGATCCCTGGAGTCTTGCTGGGCCAGTCACTGTCTCGTTATTGTCATTAGCAGTTCTGGATGAGATAAGGTGGCAATGTCACACTAGATAATAAATGCCTCCTGTGCTGTCAACATCCTTCATTCTGCTGTTGGAAATATCTGCTAACTGCTTAAAAATAGTGGGGCTTTGTTACCCAGAGTGAGCCAGCATTTATTTCAACTGATGTAAGGCTCTTTCTCTGGTAGAATCCAATCAGTCTCTTCACCTGTGCAGCTTTTTAAGATCAACACAGCCAGACCCCGTGAGCATGGAAAGGATCCAAGGGACTGGTGTCACGTAGCTCCTGTTGACTGAAAATCAACAAACTCCACATGGCTGTGGAAACAGGAGCACACGAGTTCTGAGATCACTTTTTAAAAGCAGGAACTACCCTCAGTTGCTGGGCAGGGTGTTCCTTAAATTGGGAAATCTGCAGTTTCTCTGTGAATTAAGAGGTTATTACACAGCAATCCTGGCAGAGTTACTGGTTCCTGAGAGTGCTTGAGGAAATTTTCTCCTTAGTTTGGAAATTGGAGGGTTTATACCCTTCCAAAGTTGCTTTTTCTCGTGTGTTAGAGGAACCATGGGAGGTGAATGGAACAGCAGAGTCATCTGGAGTAATAATTCTTAAAGAGATGGCCTGAAACTGGAGAAATTCCACTGAAAACTGCTTGATCTGGAACACTTCTATAGCAGCACAAACCCCTGGTCAGCCACTGCAGTGTGTTTAAGGGAAGTGAGCTTGATCTTCCTTGGATTTCCTTGTTGCTGCATAATTCAGTGCTGGGATAAATGATTGCAGTAAAGGAACTCTTTTAGAATTGCACTGAAGCTGTGGAATTCTGCTCTGAAATCCCAGTGTTACCCCTCTGTGCAGTGGCTCTTGCAAACAGAACAGAGGAGCACGTGAAGATAATTAATTCTCATGGAAACACAGAATTGTTTGGGTTGGAAAAGACCTTTCAGATAATTGAGCCCAACCATGAATTGTTGCTTTTTACATTGGAGATGCTGCATTCAGAGATGAAGGGAAATGGAGCTGGGAGGGGGGAGATGAGGGCACAGACACTGTTCCTGCCTTTCACATCTGCTTTCTGTGTTTCTTCTCAGGTGATCATTGAAAGGTACAAGGGAGAGAAGCAGCTTCCAGTTTTGGATAAGACCAAGTTCCTGGTGCCAGATCATGTCAACATGAGCGAGCTAATCAAAATTATCAGGTAGTATTGCTGGGATTCCTGTGTGAACTGATCAGCTTGGACTGTGATGCTCTGTGAATTCCCCCCTGGTGCACATGGGAGGTCTAAATGGAAAATTAATCTAATGAGCACTAGGACAAATCCAGGAGAAGGTGCTTTTCCTTTTGCTTTGCTGGAAAATCCCCACTCTGAAGAGAGCTGGGCTGGTAGGCTGCTTCCAAGAGAAATAACATTGCCAGAGCTGTAGGAGGGAGTGTGGGGCAGTGCATCCCTGTCTGACTGGTCCTTCTGCCCAGGGCTCAGCTCTTCCTGCTTGGCTATTTTGGGATGCCTCCTCTCTCCTGCCATGGAGTCCCCCTCGGGAGTGGCTGCCTCTTCCCACCCACTGGCAAGGGGAGTTTGGGCTGGGAGCCAGAGCTCTGTGCTGCTGCTTGGGGATGCTGTTGGCATCCTTTGGGAATGAAGTTTCCCTCAGTGACAGCACTGAAGCCTGGGAAACACCAACTCAGGCCAGAGTGTTTCTGGCCTGGCTTGCTCAGCTTACAGGAAAGGCAGTGAAACAGCCTCGGGTGGAAGTTGTGTGGTCAAAAACTGTGGTCAGAAACTCTGCTAGAAGTTCATCTCTGCTGGCTCAGCAGCAGTGTTTGGTTAGGAAGGGTTCTCCAGGGGTAACTGGGAAGTGAGCAGCAAACCAGAGCTTGTTTTGTGATGGTCACTGCTGCAGCAGGAGTTGGTTCCTGCAGGCCACGGGCTGTGGGAGTTATCCAGGGTGTCCAAACAAAACCTGTCACAGGCAAATCCCAGCTCCTGCAGGAGGAAGAAAGGCAGATAGGGCTTTGGAGACAGGAACCAGGTTGCTCAAGTCTTGCAGAGTTTCTCAGGAACATGAAAGGCCCTGGGCAAAGAGGTTAACTGCAGGCTGAAGGATTTTTCCCACCTTTTTTTTTCTGGCTTTACTGTTAATAAACAACTTAGTACCAGCCAGACTTGGGCCTCAGCCAGCTCCACTGATGCACAGCAAAGCCCATCCTTCCCAAACCTTGGAGAGCTGCTGCCTTCCCTCAGCCTGCTGTCTCTGGAGTGATTAGGTCTGGCTTTGGAATGGTGTCCCTGTCCAGGGCTGTGGTTGGGAGCTAAATAAATGCTTGTTTCCAGCTGCTGCTGCCCCTCAGCAGCCAGTGGAAGCAGCAGGAAACTCTTCTGATCTATTCTTTCCTTCTTGCTTAGTGGCATCTCCACACTTCTAAGTTTCTGTGGCTCACTTGGTTTGTCAAGTGGGAAGAGAGCTGCTCTCTGCAGACATGCTCTGCAGAAGGCAGTTTAGCAGAAACACCCATTTCCCCTGAGCTGGAATGATCCAGGGAAATGCAGAAATCAGCTGTTTCCTGTGCCAGGCAGTTTGTGCAGCCTGTGGCTCCCTGCCCTTCCCACCATGCTTCTTCTGGGAGGGAGGGAGGAGGACAGGGAGCAAGATGCTCCAGGGTTAAACCCAGGCCATTGCAGAGCTGGAGACAAAGTGAGTTTAAAACTTGCCCAGGTTTTGCAAGGAAGCTCTGCCTGCTCTTCCCAATCTTCCCAAGGATCTCTGGGTTTTCATTCCAGTGAGTTGCCAGCCAAAGGTTGATTATACCAAGGGTGCTTCTTCCCAGTCCCTCCAGTTTAAAGCCCTTCTGGAGTGCAGCTTTTCCCTTGAGTGAGGGCTCTGCCAGTGGATGCACCTGCCTGGATTTAGTGGAGGAATTAATTCCAGTTTTGAGGGACAGAGCTGGGTGGGGACATGCAGGGAGAGGTGCCCATGACCGAGGTTGGAATGAGATGAGCTTTATTTAAATCCTTGCACCCCAAACCATCCCCTGTGTCTCTGCTATGACCTGGCTGCTGTCAGTGTTGAGGACTGTCCCTTGCCATCTCTCCTCTGTCCCCGTTCCCCTCACCCCTCCCCAGGCGGCGCCTGCAGCTCAACTCCAACCAGGCCTTCTTCCTGCTGGTGAACGGGCACAGCATGGTGAGCGTGTCCACGCCCATCTCCGAGGTGTACGAGAGCGAGAAGGACGAGGACGGCTTCCTCTACATGGTCTATGCCTCCCAGGAGACCTTTGGAGCACCAGCCTCTGCCTAGGACAGCAGCCCTAGCCTAGGATTTGGGTTGACCCTTGGCCATCACCCCCACTCTTCCCCACACACCCCCCAGGAAAGAACCGGATGTCACCTACGCTCTCAGTCCTTAGCATAGTCTTGCTTTAGCAGGTGTCTCATCTCACCTTGCCTTGTTTGTGACGATTAAACAGTACAGACGAGCACCTCCAGCTTTGAAACCTGCCCTAATAATAATCCACACAGGCACATTTACAGGTCTGGACCTGATGAAAGGAGCCCAGTTGTGCATGTGACACTTGCAAAGAAAGGGACACTCGATTTACTTTTAACAAGCAAACAGGCACCAGGAAGGAACTAAAGTGTTTCCTGTGAGTTTGCTGGAAAATCTCCCTACGATTCCTTAAATTTTTTGGTTTTAAACGGGAAGGTTTCTCATGAGAGCAAATGCATTTTAATGTTCCAAAGGGGAGCATTTTCTTCTGCAGCTCCATCAGACTCGTGTCAGCGCTGCAGGGAGTAAAGGCAAGTGCTTGGGGTGAGCTGGGGAAGGACAACTCTTTGTGTCTCCGGTTTTTGGGCACCGCACGCTCAGGGGCGGTGCCGGTTTCTGGAATACTCATACCAAACACCACAGCTTTATCGTAGTTTTAGAAGTGTCTAACTGTAAAATGCACACCCGAACAGGTAACACTGAAATAAACTCCAGTCTGTTCCCAATCCCTGTGTGTTCATCTGAGCTGGTGATCCTTAGGATCCCGAGGTCGGCCGTTGCCATGCCTGGCAATGGAGAGAAGCAGCTCAGGAGCGGGAGTGGCTGCGGAGAATCGACGAACAAATGATTTGTGGCACGGCTGGAGGCTCCTGTGTGGCAGGCAGGGAGCAGGCTGTGCAGAGGGGAGCTGTCCCCTGGGACAGAGCTGTGTTTCTGCAGTGCTGTCCAGCGGGATCCCCGCGGTGTCCGTGTGTCACCGGTGTCACCGGCGCCGCGGCTCCGGCAGGGACAGAAGCAATACTGCAGCGCCTGGCACTGCGCGGGGTGCACCTCGTACCTCCTGCACTTGTACCTCCACTCTCTGCATGCATCTCCTTCCTCCCAGGGCCCCCTGCCCGTTTTTTATTGTCCTTTTGTGTTTTTACTCCGACGTGAACTTTTCGATGCAGCTTGTTCTCTGTTTAGTTCTGTTCGTGTAAGAACTCGTTTAACTCATTAACTGACAACTGTACTTGTAATTACGACGTGATCGACTGATATTCCTGTACAAAAATGTTGCTTTTTTAAAATTAATACAGTGCTGATATGGATGGATTACATCCCAACTTAATTCTGGCTCGTGTGGTTATTCCTAGGCATTTTCACAGCAAAATAATTAAAGGAATTAAAAATAATTCCCTGCTACTGCCAAGCTGGAGAAGCCCCCACATGGCTGAATCCCTTTAAAATGAAAGCCAATGCCAAGGGATTCTGTTTAACTCTTTATTTTCCATACATTAAATTTACTCAGATAAAAACATTCTAAAAATGTACAATTTAACTTTTAACAAAGTATAATAAAACATAAAAATCCCAATACCAGAATACTTGACATTTACAATTCAAAATCAAATTAGCTGAATATTAAATATTTACAAAACTATTTAAAATATTTATAAAGTTACATGCAGAATTTGTAATACTAGAAGTGATCGAAGTAAAAGAAATGGCTCAAATGGAGCAGGAATTTCCTTCATTCCTAATGGAAAGTTATGTCCAAGAGAAGCTGTTAATCTGCACTTGAAAACACACAGGATTTGCTTTCTGCTTCAGTACCAACACAGTTCTTGTATACATCAGGACATTTTGGGGAACAAATGGGTAATTCCAAGGGTTTATTACAAGAGCTGTGGGGCCTCAACCAGCCAAAGTGATTCCTACTCTCACAAATGCTCCATTAAGTGGATTTTTGTCCAGATTTGCCGTGTTTATCCCATTTACTGGTGTCCCAGACTAGCCCAAATCAGTGCTCCAGGGTCCCTCTGGCACAGCTCTGCTCCCCTGCAGGATTTCAGGATTTTGGGAGGAGCTTTGCTCTGCCTGGTGCCCCAGCCTGGCTCATCCTGGGATCTCTGCCCTGGGATTTGGGGGAATGGCCAAGGCTTGGTGCTGGACTGTCACTTTGGGAAGTCTGGTGCTTAATTTGCCAAGATTTAATGACTGTGGTATGAAAAGGTTTCACAAAAAGCTAAGTGTGACAGAGCTGAATAAAAAGCAATTTTGATAAACTTTAATAATGGTTCAAATGTAGTTTTCAATAAAAGTTGGGTGGAACCCTCTGATCAGTTATCTTGGTTCTCTCTCCTCCCTCTCTGCTCTCCCTGCTAGGGTCAAGCCCAGAATATTTATCAATGCTTAATTTGCAGGGTGAGGAGGAGTTTGCTGGAAATTCCATCCTATTTTGAGTCTTTCCATCATCCAATGGAAAATGCAGCTGGAACTGCAGCACCTGCTGCTCCCTCCTCTGGGAAAGGCTCCTCACTGATTCTCTGTGCCCCTGCAGGGAGATGACTGGGGATTCCCTTCCCTCTTACACTCAAAAATCATTCCCATTCCCCAGTGAAATCCAGCTGAAGAACTAATTCTTTTTATACTTGCAGGACAAAGACAGGGCTAAATAACATTCTTTGAAATCTCCATCTTTTCATGTACAAAAATAGGCTTTAAGAACTGGTTCCTTCAGGCAGGCCAGCTGGAACTCTACTATTCCAACCCAAGCTGCCTTGCTTTTTAGGGGTAGAAAGATGGATTTGTGCCTTTTAAGAACAGATTAAGGATAATTTTCTGGAATTAAGGTGCTCTGTTTGGACTTACCAACTTTGGTTGCTCTGGGTACAGAGTGGAGGGTGTTCACTGGCAGGTCTGAAGCCCCAGCTCACTGGGATTTGGGGAAGGCTCTGAGGTTGCTGCTGGCTCACCAGATTTTCCTCTCAGACACTTGTGTTGCCTCCAGGTCCTTCTGGATTGGATCTTACTCCAAACCCAGACCCAACCGTTCCAAAGTGTCACCCAAACACAGCCACCAGCCGCTTGGAGAAACATCAGCCTTAACTTGACACAAAGAAACAATCCCAAAGAAAGGAATGAAACAGTTTGCTGGAAACATCAGCCTTAACTCTACACGCAGGAAAGGATCCTAAAGAAAGCTCTGGAGAAAGGAATGAAACAATTTGCTGGACAGAAGTTCAGTTTTACAGTCCTTTTGATATGATTTTTTTTTTTCTGTGATGAAGATCAGACAGAACTGTGCCCAGCCTTGGGCAGTAAAACAAACACAACTGGTACAGAAATGACCTTTTTTTTTTTTTTTTTTTTTTGCTGCTGCTATTTTTTGCTGTTTCAAGAGGGTTTTGAACACTCACATGTGTTGTAATACAGTTTCTTTAAATACAATTTTAAAATATTGTTTTAAAAAAGTGAAAAAAAAATAATAACAACAACAATAATAATAACACTAAGTTTGGCTTTCAGCACATGTTCCAGGCCACTGGAGAGACCCTCAAAGCTGCAAATAGTAAACATGGAACTGCACATTTTCCTTGGGCATGATGCAGTGGGACAGACTGTTCCTACCATTGTCTCGAGCTCATTAAGGCAAAGTAAATTGCATTGTCAGTTTTCATCCCTTTAGTGTTGTAGGTCTGAAGGTTGTTCATGGGAACACAGGGAACGTCCTCAAACACAGGCAGAGCCAAGAGCTGGGCTGGGGATACACAAATCAGGGGGTTCTTATTGCATAGCAATAAAAAGGATATTTGTTTGTTTGTTTGTTTGTTTGTTTGTTTAAACCAACCGTTCTGCAAATTCAGATTTTGGATCCCTCCCTGGGCCAAGTTGGGTTCTGCCCACCCACATTCCCGAGGCTGAGGCTGCCCTTGCAGAGACAGGACACAGGGATGGCCCAAAATGTTCCTTTCCTATGAGCATGGCCCAGGAAGGGCAGAGCTTCCCCCTCCCATGGTCCCATCTCCTGGGGGCAGCTCTGCACAGCTCCAAACCCTCCTGCTCCCAGAGGACTTCCACTGCTCCACTAAAGTCCTATGGATTCATCCTGCTGTGAGGAATTACCCCCAAGTGTAAACAAGGCTTCAGACTTTAAAGGTGTCTCCCAAATTACAGGATGCAAAGATCTCTCTGTCAGACACAGAGGAGGCCTCACCCATTTAATGCCTTCAAATTCCCAGGGGGGGAGCCATGAGGATTAGGATCTTCTTTCAACCAGACAGGACCAAAGTGTTTCAAATTAGCAGTTCGAGATGGGTTTGGCTTCCTCTCGAGTCCTAATTTAGATTTGTCACCCACAAATGATGGACTAAGTAGTTAACACCAAAGCTACTCATCTACAACCTACTGCAACGAAGGAGGCCGACAAGAAATCCTTCCAAGTCTTGATAATAATGAAGTTTTTACTACCTTTTACATGTTTGACTCCCACCACTCCTGAATCCTGGGGTAAGGAGCCAAAGGGTATTTTATATAAAGTAAAGCAAAAGCTTATCAACTCTGCTGCCAGAGTTCTTAGTTTGATTTTTGTTTTAAAGGATGGTTTAAAATTCATTTACAAAAGCAGAATAATAAGGTTTCTGTGAAAGAGACCTATATACAGTAACAGGACGTAAAGGTTTTGTGTATAACAGGAAAATATCCTTGAAGCCTTTATGACTCTGGAGTCTCTGGGACTTGGACCCTTGGAAACTAAGTTTATTCCAGTGCTGGGAAGCCAGCACTAGCTAGTAATAGGTGAGACAATGAAGCACGAGTTTGTTTCCAGAAGGAACCGAAACTGCCGGGTGTGTTCTTTTGGAAGGGAAAAAAGAGACTTTTTTAGGATTTTTATTGTGGAATTAAGTCCCATAAGCCTGCTGGTGCCAATTTGTAAAGGTTGGAACTTCTTTGCCTCTTGCACTGGTCTCAGAGTGACACTGTCTGCTAAAAGTGCAGAAAGCTTGAAGAGTTTTACATTCTTCTGTAGTGCAATCCTTAAAAATCCCAGAGATTAGTGCCTGATCACTTTTGAAAAAAAGTAGACATTTTACCTAGCCCAGGGGTGCCAAAGTCCT
The DNA here is from genome assembly GCA_030060385.1 of Muscicapa striata striata. Taxonomy (NCBI): domain Eukaryota; kingdom Metazoa; phylum Chordata; class Aves; order Passeriformes; family Muscicapidae; genus Muscicapa; species Muscicapa striata. Next base: position 362,971 of record JAREIS010000073.1, on the reverse strand, counting down.
TCCAGCCACTCCTACCTTCCACCTCAGAACAGAGCTGCCCTGGAGTTAGGCCTTTCACCTTGGAAAAGTCCCATTGTGGCAACGTTCTCCAGCCAAAAAAAAAAGCCCAGGGGATGTTGTACTTCCAGTAGGAACTGCAGCTGGCCAGCTCCACCATCCATCTGTCCATCCATCCGTCCGTCCGAGGACACAGAGTCAGGAGTTCCAACAACGAAGCTTGAATTTGGCAATCAAAACTGGCTTGGCTGCACCCCTAAGCTAGATTTTCTACCTAGTCTAATAAAGTAAAGCACCTTTGGATTAAAAAATACATTAAGCTTAACAGCAACTGGACGTGTCAGTTTTGTGGTTCGATCTCCGTCGCTCTCCATGGCTTTACAGCATCGTGGTGCCAGTGGGGAAACCTCAGTCTGTGGAGTCCAGACTTTCGGAGGGAGGGGCGTACTTCAGCCTGAACGTACCTGGGACAGGACAGGGACACAGGTTACACAGCAGCCACCTCCCACAGCCTCCCACACACACCTGCTGCTGCTTTCACTGGGGCTGGCGTGGAATTTTAGGGTTGGCACGATTTTGTTTCGTGGAATCACAGAATTCCAGAATGGTTTAGGTGGGAACGGATCTTAAAGATAATCCAGTTCCAACACCAACACCTTCCACTAGCCCAGCTCCAAGCCCTATCCAGCCTGGCCTTGGACACTTCCAGGGATCCAGGGGCAGCCACAGCTTCTCTGGGCACCTGTGCCAGGGCCTCAGCACCCTCACAGGGAAGAGTTTTCTCCCAGTGTCCCATCTAACCCTGCCCTCCTTCAGCTTAAAGCCATTCCCTCTTGTCCTGTCACTCCATGCCCTGGTGAAAAATTTGGCAGACTTGAAATGGGAATTTAATTAATGACATTAAATCCAACTTAAAAAGACATCAGAGTCTGCTGCATTTCTGAAGTTCTCCCACTCAGGACTGATGAGGCAGCAGCTCTGCTTCCCCCTGGCCACTACCAAAACATTTGCCACAGGAATTCCACTCAGTATTTACCTCTTTCCTGCTGTAAATTGCTGCCCAATACCTGACATTTGTTAATTGATGGTGTTCAAACTGTTGAGACCACACAAAAATGAATCCAGGTAAAGGCTACAGAAAAGGCAAAATGTCAAATGGAATCTGAGTGCTCTTCACTCAGAGTTTGTATTTCATTTTTTAACTCACACCACTCTCAGATTATTTCAACATAAGAAAATCAAAAGAAAAAAAGAAAAATGGGACTAAAAAGTGCTCTTGGTAAAGCAGTATTTCTCTTTTAATTCCTGCCTGGAATTAAGGATTCTCTTGGAGAAACCTGTGCTGTAAGTGTGTAAGCAGTATGTCCAATAAAATAATTACAGCAGCAAACAGGACCTTCAGGAGGGTTTGAACAGCAATTCATTTAGATTATTGTGTTGGGCAGGAAAGAATAGAGATTTCAGTTTCTAAAAATTCTAAGGGAACTTGCAATAATGACTGAAGCTGACCTGGCTCATAATGCAGAAACAGCAACAGCAATTCTGCTGCAACCTCTCCACAGCAGCTCCCTCCCTAGAAAACAATGCCAACCCCACAGAGCACACCTGGGGCCTCGCCTGGGTCCTCCTGATGGAGCTGCCTAAAATTTGCCAATAGCTCCATCGACTTCCAATAAGAAAGCATTTTTCCAAGCCAGACATTCCAAGATGCCCTCAGGCCCCAGGGGCAGAGCTCAAGGCTATCCTTTGGGTGTCCCCCCAGGCTTTACCTTGCCGATTGAAATCCATGGGCGGCTGTTTGCAGTCCTGAGCTCTGTGCCCGCTGGCCCCGCAGTTGTAGCACGAGAGGTTCCCGTTTTTTTTGTGACTCGACCCGTTGCCGTTGCCCATCATCCCCTGTGCCTGGTACACCCCGGCCGTGCCCGCCATGAAGTTCTGCATGGGGGGCACGGCGAAGGTGGACTGTCCCGCCATGACAGAGTCGGGGCCCAGGCCGCTGTTGTAGGCCGTGTGCACCACGGGGAACGTGGTGCTGCTGTTGTACTGCTGCGTGTTGATGTAGCCGTTGCTACACAGCGGGTTGAAGGGCAGGAAAGGGAAAGTAAACATGGAAGGTCCTGAAAAGGGGTGCTGGAAATAGTTGGCGTAGCTGACGGTCATGCCGCTGGAGCCGCAGTTGCCGCTGCAGCCGCAGGAGCTGCACACCATGCAGCCGGGGGGCTGCGGCGGCGGCTGCTGGTGGTGGTGGTGGTGATGGTTCTGGTTGGGGACGGGGACGCTCCCGGCCGAGCCGCCGCTGCCGCCGCCGCCGCTGCTGCTGCTGCTGCTGCTGCTGTAGAAGTTGTTGTCGGCGCTGGAGGAGAGCGTGGGGCTGGAGCTGGGCGCGGGGCAGCTGGGCAGGTTGGCCATGGTGGTGAAGGACGGGGATGGGTGGCTGCTGGAGGAGGCCGCGTTGCTGTTGGCGCAGAAGCTGCCCTGCATGGGCGCCACGGGCACGCTGCTCATGGCAGAAAAGGCAACTTTGGTGTTGGCTGTGTACAGAGCAGTCCGGGGGTTGATTATTGCGGGGGACACTGTTATTTGCATATTACTGGAGCAGGAAGTCTGTCCGGCCATGGCGGAGTCGGTGGGAAGAGACGACGACACCAGCAGCTTGATGGGCGGACGAGCCACGTGGAAGACTGTGCTGGACGTCACTGTGGCAGCAGTGCTGGTCTCCACTATGAGTCCTGGCTGCTGGGCTGGTTTGATCACTCTGTCCAGAGTGGAAGCGTGGACCACTTTGGTCCGAGGCCCAAAGTTCATGGTGGACGTGGGGGAGCTGCTCTCGGCACCCCCCGACAGCACCTGCAAGGGCTGGTGCGGAGAGGAGGCGGACATGACATCCACCACGGCGTTCCCAAAGCCCTTCTCCATCTTGATGCTGCCCCTGGAGCCGGGAGACACTTTATTCCTTTCTTCCAAAGACAAGAGCGAGTGCACAGAGGACGAGAGCAGCTTCATGTCTGTGGAGCCACGCTCTGGTTTGTGCACGGAGCCCAGCATGCGGATGGGGGTGATGTGTGAGGGGGTTGGGGACAGCATCTGCATGGGCAGGGCATGGTGGCCGGCAGGGCCCGAGCCAGCCTCGTTCTGCACGGGCAGCACCTGGGCCGTGGGTCTGGCAGAGCTCGAGGGGAAATGGTTCAGCAGCATCACTGGCTTCTCCTTGTCCGAGGCGTCCAGGTGGAGCTCCAGGCCTGGTGTTATAAATGCATGACATGTTGTTGGCTCTTTGCAAGTACAGAGATAAATGCTATATGTATAATGTTAAAATAGCACTTCTATATGGATATAGTCTTTGTTAATAGCAAAAGTTAGACATAAGTTTTTTAAAGATAGTATGCTTAAACTACCTGCCTAGTCAAGGTAACAGCCCATGAACAGGTGATGGGGACCCTGCAGCTGACACAACAATTATCAACACTCAACCAACTGCAAAAGGCCTGGACCACCACCCAAATTAAAAACAATAAAAAGAAGAATAAAACCACAAGCCAAAAAACTCACATGCTCTAAAAAGGCAGACTCAAAGAGGGGCCATGCTAAACAGTTAGCAAAACCAGTTGACTATGCATAAAAGTCTATAAATATGTAACAAATAGATAGATTGTAAAACGTATTTAAAGAAGTGTTCCCGAAGCAGCAGTGTGCTCTTGGCACCATGCCAAGCACCCGGCTGTTTTAACTCTTTGCTTTATGTGTGTCTCCTATTATCTTTTTATCAAACCTTTGAATTCTCCCAAAACAGTGAACTGTGTTTTTCACACCTGGGGAGAGAGGAGCAGTGAGGCCAGCCCTGGGCAGGGCAGGGCAGGGCAGGGGGCACAGCTGGGGCTCTGCTTACGTCTCTCGTTCTCCTCGGCGCTGTCCGAGCTCTCCTCGCGCGCCTGGATCCCCATGGGGCTGGAGCTGGAGCTGGAGTACTCAGAGGAGCTGCCCTCCCGGGGCAGGGGGTGGGCTGGCTGATCCACGTCCACTCGCAGCTCTGTAGGGACAGGGGACATGCAGGTGACACTGGCAGCACCTCAGGAGAGCACAGCCACACTCAGCATTCACAGGGACACATCACACGTGGAACAGCCCAACCAGAGCAGCTGCCCATTCCCACCAGAACCATGGGGAAAAAAAAATCACTTTTTATTGCCCACAATAATCACCAAAACCAGACTTTTGGCTTGCTCCCTACAAAGGCTTTTGGAAGGCCCAGGGATGAGCTGAGCCTTGTGCAGCACAGCTGAGCACAGCAGGGCCCTGCTCCCCTTACCTGCGGCGTGGTTGCCCCGGATGCTCTGGATGGGCCCCACGTGGGAGGTGGGGGGGACCCTGGCCACCCCACTGCTGGTCACTGAGGAGGGTGTGGAGGGGTTCAGGCACCGTTTCTCTGATTTCTCCCTACAGGGTGATGGAGAGAAGCATGAAGAGACACAAATTGGCTACAACACCACCACAAATAAATCAGTTTCTGAATGAACCCAAAGCAGACAAAGTCCATTGAACAATCCACTGATGCTGTGCTCATTTTAAATGGAAACATTTGGAAATCACATCAGTGCTGACCATAACTGCCAGCAGTCAGGGCTGGACTATCTGCCATCTGACTACAACACTATGCTCTTATTTGTCCAGGGTAAAACATCACCAAACCCTGAGTAAACTATAAAATTCTATCACATATTATGTCAGCACATCCCAAACTCAGCCCTGCACACCAAACCCAAAGAGAAAACAAACACAGTCCCAAGTTTTCCTTTCCCAAAGAAACTCTGGGAAAACTAAGGTTGCTGAAAAACCCAGCCAAGGAGCTCTGATAAATGGCACAGGTTTGGATTTCTTATTGCTTTTTAAGGGACAGCAGTAGCTGCAGAATAAACACTTCCCTGTAAGTGGAGATGCTCTCAACAGCTCCCATCAATGTCAAGTGGATGGGAAGCCCAAAATCTTTGCAACAACTGTGATACAAGTTTAAAAAAACCTGAACACAATATGTATGTTTTGTAGATTTAAAAACTTGGTATTCTTATCACAACCCTGAAGAGGCAGCAGTAAAGCAGAAAGTATTAAATATTGTTTAGTAATGGAGATAATAATCATCCCTATCTCCAGGAGAGAATCATGGTAGGTTTGTGGTCTGGGAAGCAAAAACCACTGTAAAATTTGCATTTTTTGACCTTAAAAGAGTTTAAATGTTCCCCCAGACCTCACTTACTTCTCTAGCTCCAGTTGGGTCTTGAGCTTCTTCTTTGCTCCCATGGTGAGGGACTCAAACTTATTCAGATCTTCCTCAGTAAGACTCAGAAACTTGGAAAGAAAAAATATGTTTAGTTTTATAACCTGGAATATTCTTATTCTCATTTTCAGTGAAAAGCAATACCAAAAGCCAATATTAAAACCATTTTTAAATTCAAAGAAACTCTCTATTCCAGTTTTCAATTATAGTGTAAAAGGAAAGTGTGGAGGACTGAAAGAAAGAACACCTGAAGATTTAATTTAATTAGGAGTGTGCCTGTATTAACCAGCCACAATAAAGATGAAATAACTCATGTACATATTAAAATAGAATTAAATTAAAATGGAACTTAGTGCTAACAGTGAATTTAAGGATCTCAGAAAATCACTCCAGTTTTCCCAGTGTGTCATTTACCACACAAGTGCACTTAAAAATATACACCAATAGTACATTTAATAATAAAATATAGAGATAGATACAGACATTTATATTATAATGTAATTAAAATGAAAGCCAGTGAAGTAGGCATAATAATATTTGCTTTTTTAAAATATACTGGAATATAGAGTTTTACCACTTTATTAAAGAAAAAAAAGCCCAGTATATTTCCCTTCTTATAATGAAGAAAATTAAATCAGAAGAGTCTGGTAAGAGATTGAAATTAAATCCATAAAATATTCCATAAGCAGCACAAAGCTCAGCCCAAGCCCTCCCTCCACTGGAGGGCGTTCCAGGCCAAAGACAGAGGACAAGGAATCTGCCACTGGAGCTGGGAAAATGCTCTAAAACCTTGTTCAGATCAAATCCAGCACACACAGGTGTTATTTGGGACTCTTGCAATGCAAAGATATAAGAGATGATTTTTCCACAGGATCTTCTGCAGAAAACAAACCTCACTCACTCATGTTTGCATTCATGCCAAGAGTCTCTGAAAATCTATTTCTTAAAATGAGGAAAACCAAATATTTTGGGAGAAAAATCAACCAGGAAGCAGAAATCAAGAGAAATCAAACATATTTATGGATCTCCTGGACACAAAGAGATGTCCAGGGAAACAAGCAGAGCTCCTAAGGCAGCACCCAAGCTGCATCTCCAAGCATTCCATGAGGAAGCCTGGGACAAGCAGCAGCTGTTGGACAGCCCTGGACAGAACACAGAGTGAAAACAGCAAGAAGGTTTTCATCAATTCATTATTACTTGCAGAAAGTGAAAACCACCCCAGCACGTGCCAGGAACTTGTGTGCTCCTCAGTGCAGATGTTCCCAGCCTGGAGAACGTGGGGATCATTTCAAAACTGGCTGCTCCCCCCCTCATTTCCCACCTTACCTTTTCCATGGTGAGCTGTTTGAAGACAGGGTAATACTTGTGCAAGCGCAGCTTCCTGAGCCAGTCCAGGATGCCATTTTGCTCCTGTGTTGGAGGGGTCTGAGGGCTGGAAGACATCAGCATGGCTGGGGAGGAGCCGTCCAGCTGCGAGCGATAGGGCAGCGCGGGGCCGGCGCCCGGCGCGTGCGAGCAGTGCGCCAGCGACACGGCACCTGCGCCCGAGTGCTGCACGTGGCTCTGGGAAGACTGAATTCCAGCCACCCCACAGATAGGTCTGGAAAAAAGCAACAGGGTTGGGTTTAGCAGGTTGGGAAAGCTGTGGCACTCAGTGTTCAGCTGCTGGGGCAACAGAAATTGGGAGTCTGGGAAAAACCGCCCCACTGGAGACAAGGTGTGGATGATATGAAACCCCCAGAAACAGACCCTTGGAATTCTATTCCTTAGAGACAAAGAAAATTCCTTTAGGATGATATAATTCCCTCACTGAAGCTCCCTTATCTTTTAAGATTCCTACTGGTCCTTAAGTTAGCTAAGTGATTGGTTTTTCTTAGAGTTTTAATTGGATAATGTTGTTAACTAGTAGTTTTTCAATCCCTTTGAAATGTATAAATATCCCTACCTACTTGTATGTAGTATTTGAATTTTGTAGCTGACCCCCTTCGAAGAATAAACTGTCTTTGGAATCTCAGCTGCAAGTCTCAGCCTTTGTTTCCTAGCTGGCAGGTAGCTGGAGCTAGCTACGTGAACCCCTCTTAAGCTATCTGGGTTCAAGTAGCTCTCGAAGGCTGGGAAAGCTTAGCCTTTTAAAAAGCTACAACAAGGTATGGATTTGTACCTGCCCTGTTAATCAGGGCAGTTCTGGCAAAGGGTGAAGCTGATCTTCACCTTAAAACAGAATTTTTCTTCAATCATTTCCTTCAATAATCACAGATATTAAATATTCTGCTGCCTCTGTCGTTCTTACGACAGAATGGCCTTTGCATTATTAAAAAGAAATAAAGATGGCCAAATATAATCCCATGGAAATTGTTAATCTTTCCATATGGCAAAAGAAGCCACAATATTGGCTCCTTGAAGGGGGTCTGGGTTTTGCTGGAGGACATGAAAATTGCCTCTTAAGAGAACGAGTTGTAAACAAGATAAATGTTTCACCTTCCAGATGTTCCCAGCGTAGTTCCTACTTTATACAGGGAGGGGTTGCCAGGATCTGGAGAAAAGGAACAGTCACAAATAGCATCAGTTTATGAAATGCAGTACAAAAAAGAATTTTTTTTTAAACTTTATTTCAACTTACTTGAGCTCTGAAGTTGCTGTGAGGGAGATGAAGTGCTGAAGAACTTCCTGACATGGTCATTTTTCACCACATGGGAAGGGAACGGGGCCAGGTACCTGCAGCAAACAAAGCTCTGTTAGAGCCTCCAAATCCATCAGGATTGCACTCTGGACAACACAGCTGGAAATTAGACTGGCAATTTAAAAACTGAAACATACCATGCAATTCTGAATTCTGGAAATTTAGGGGAATTCTTATTCTTAATACCAAACCCTAGGTTGTTTTCACTTTGGTGAGTGTTTCAGCAAAGATGCCTCATTTAGGAACCCTGAACACTTGTAAGGCAGAAAATGTTCAAATGTAAACTTGAAAATTGCCTTTCAAATGCAGGAACCTGAGGAATATAAAATAGAGATGGATCTGTTATTGAATTCCCTCCTTTTGGAGATAAACAGCAGATGCAGAGTCTGGCAGTTTAGGGAAGAACTTCTGTCAGGTTTTCCCTGTGCCTCTTTGAAGGGAAAAGAGCCCTTAAAGCAGCATTCCAGTGCCCAGGGAGGGACTTGGGACAAGGGATGGAGGGGCAACACAAGGAGACACAGCTTTGAGCTGGAAGAATGTGGATTTAGACAGGATTTTAGGGAGAAATCCTTCCCTGGAGAGGGACTTGGAACAAGGGATGGAGGGACAGGACAAGGAGAGGCAGCTTTGAGCAGGAAGAGGGTGGATTAAATGGGATACTGGGGAATACTGGGGAGAAATCCTTCCCAGGGGGGGGGCAGGCCCTGGCACAGATTCCCAGAGAAGCTGGGGCTGCCCCTGCATCCCTGGAACTGTCCCAGGCCACACTGGACTGAGCTTGGAGCACCCTGGGATAGTGGAAAGTGTCCCTGCCCATGGCAGGGGTGAGGTTTGAGGTTCCTTCAACTCAAACCACTTTGGGATTCCAGGAAAAAACACCAACCTCCCAAAGCTTGGCACCTCCACACACCCAGAGGTGTTTCCCAGCTGGAAACCCCCCAGTTCAGTGCTGAGTTTCACAGCTGAGCAGCACCTCAGAGCAGCTCCTTCCCTGCACTGAGCTCTGGCAGTGCAGTTGCTGCTCCATTAACCCAGATCTGGAGAGGCTGTTGTTCCCAAGGAGCAGCCACACACCCTCCCTGCAGCTTCCCAAATTCTCCTTGGAGCACAGCAAGGCAATGGGAATGCTGCTTGCCATGAAAAATAATCCAGGCATGCACCTGCTGGCTGCTACCTATGGAAAACCCATGTCCACTGTGGCCTAGGGAATAAAAAAGTGTAAAGGAGAAGCTCTAATAAAGTTAATTAATATTTGGAAGTGTCATTTCATTTTATTATATTATCATATTAGGATCAAAATAATATTAATATTACAATAATCTCATTTTGTGCAGATAAAGACAGCAGCAGCTGAAAAGAATTTAAGTCACTCCAATTTTCCTAGGAAAATCATATTGGGAAGAGAAACCTGGTGTGATCTGCCACAGATTATGATATTTAAAATACTGGTTTATATTAAATTATGGCCAGATGATTTGTGATAATTTGAGGAGGAACAAGCTAAGGCTTCAAAACTTTCTTAGCTGTTAAAGGCTTCCAAAAATGTAATCATTTAATAATATCTCAATATATACCTAACTTTTTAAAATTAAAGTAAAATAAACACCACAACAACCTAAAACAACTGAGAAAATAAAAACTCTGTGAAAGGAAAAAAAAAAACCCACAACCCATTCCTCAATACAGATGGGTGAATATTCAGGCTTCTATTTTTTCCTGAGTTTTGAGCAGTTGTTTTAAGCAATTCTGGTTATTTTTGAATCCAAAACAAACTTTTGCAAAGCCAGTGATCCTCTATTTGTTCTTCACAAGGAATGAGGAAATATCAATTCTCCAGGAAGCTTAATACAAAATATTATTACCATCTGTATTTCTGAAGAAAGAATTCCTAAAAACTTGTTATGCAGTGGAATTAATGGAACATCAAGGAAAAAAGCTTAGGATCAGGCTCTGATTTCTTTGAAGTAATTTAGAATATTGAGATAATATTTCTACTTCCTGGTTTTTTTGGGTTTTTTTTTCTTTTTCTTGGTGAAAGAAGCCAAGCGTCAAGATAAAATCCCCACAAAATCCCAGCATACCTCAGGTCTGATTCCAGGTCCATGTGGTTCCGTTCCAGGTAAAAGGAATCTGGACCAGCTAAGCAGGGAATGAATTTCTCCAAGTTTTCTTCTGGATACAGCTGAGACAGCTAAAGGGGGAGGATATGACCAATTAAAAGTAAAAAGAAATCTTGTTATTTCTGTGAGATTCAAGCCACTGCCAGTTATAAATCAAATATTTTATGAAATTCTGAAATTCAATCTGAATTATCTTGGCACATTTTGAAAAGTATAATTGAACAAAATTAGAGAGAGGAACAAAACTTTTTTTTTTTTTAATTTTCAAAGTGTTTTTCTTATTGTCTTTACCTTTGAAATAAATTCAGTCACTTCAGCAGAAGATTTGGTTACCAACGTCACTGAAGAATCAGACCACAGGACCTTGGGGAGGAGGAGCAAGAAGGATTTGCTTTAGTAATTAATTTAATTTGGTTCCTCAAAAATCAGAATTTGCATCAACTGTCCCTCACAGATGTTGTGATGGGTGACATCAATAAGGAAACACTTTTTTTTTGTGCACAAGGACAAAATTGCTGCCCAATTCTTGCTGGTTTTACATTTAACAACTCCTGTGGAAAAGTCTCTCAGAGTTTACACAGCCCTTCCACACTCACACATCCAGAGTTAAGCAACCAACCATGGAGTCATGGAATTTTTTCCCCTCATTATTGTTAAAGAAAACAGCTGCTTTGTAGGATCTGCTTTCCAACAGGAACAGCTCCCCCCACACAAGGCTGCCTATTGCTAATTAATCAACTCCATATGCCACCAGAAATTGGGAATGGCAGCAAAAAGCCAGGCAAAAGCTTCCCAAAGAAACCTGCAGCTCCTGCTCCACACTCCATCTTCTCCATGCCCTAAAAAAAGGGAATATTCAGTATTTCTTCCCACATTAACATCCTTGGATATTGAAGCATTTATTGCTTGGGGGATGAAGTTTAACCAAGCCAAAAATCAGGATTTCTTGGCTTGGGGAAAATCACCATGAGACAGGCCAGGGATGGATCCAAAATATCCTTTGGAGGTGTCTGGATCCATAGGGGAAGGAGCTGGGTGGATGTTTTGGGATCACAGAGCAGCTTCTCACATGACATTAGTTTCAATGACAACTCCAAACATACACAAAGTTTTTCCAGCCATCCAAAAGCTGCCAAAAAGAGTGGGGTGAGGATTTCAAAATATATTACATAAGGGAGGAATTTCCTCTCAGCAGAGCTGTTACACAAAAAAAAAAAAAAAAAAAAAAAAAAAAAAAGGGAGGGGGGAGAAAAGAAGACAGAAAAAATAAGAGGTTTTTCCAAGTTTGTGAGTTTGGTTTTTTTTTTTTTTTTTTTAAGTTTATGGTAAATAAATATTTTTTTAAATTCTCAAGGAACTTCAGAAAGTACAGGAAATATTCTCTCTTTTTCCTAGTTCTAACCCAACAATTGTCATGACTTCTGTTTTAACTTGAATTTTCAATACTTATAAAACAATAATGTGAACTGTAAATGGGGGGAACAATAGCACTGCAAACACTCAACTGCTCCATCTATTGACCTGCTATTCCCAAGCTCCTGAACAGAACAAAACCATCCCATAATGGGGTTTTTAACCCAGCAAACAGCAATTTATCAGCTCAGCTGAAGTCTCTGCTTTTCCTTCAGTTCAAGCTGTTGAGGCAAACACTGAGTACAGTAACTTCTGTTATTTATAGAAAAAATTTGTAATAGGAAAAGAAGTTTCACGAGATCTTAATTGGAGTGGAGACAACTGCAGGCTTCAGAGAGAGTTTGAAAAGCCCTTGGAAAAATCCTGTCTGTGATCAATGGCATTTGGAACAATTGGGGAGTCAGGAAATTCAGGACATTCTCCATGAATCCAATCCTGCTTGGTTAATGCTGCCAAAATCCCAACAGGATGCTGAGCTGATGCTCTGCCCTGGCTGGGAGTTTTAAGGAATAACTGGGTGAAAGTTGGGGATAATTGGGATTCTCCTGCCTGGCTCCTTTTGGGTTCTCCTTTTCCCACTCCCCACTTTGGCTCATTAAACAAACCAAAGATGTTTTCTGTGCTGTGCATCCCAAATTTTGGACCAGCTGGGAAAGAAGCAGTTGGTGAGCTCCTGAGCAGCACCCAGCTCCATCCCTGCCCCTCAGCCAAGGCTCCAGGGGATGAGCTCATCCCTGCACCAGAACTGGGAGCAGAGGCCAAGCTCCAGAGCTGCTGCTCCTGGTGGCTTGTGGTGAGGCACACTCATTCCCCAGCACTGCTCCCACTTGCACTGGGAGCCAGGCTGCCTCCAGCTCCCAGACAGCAGCTCCTGCTCTGCCCTTCCTGCTGCATCAACCCCCCCTTGGCTGGGAAGGGCTTTTATTCCCTTTGGAAACACTTTCAGACCATTGTGAAAGTCCCCTTCCAGTCAACTCCCCCAACTCTTGCTCCACTGAGTTTTCCTCAAGCCCTGCAGAATTTCCAAAGCTTTTCTGTCCTCTCCAACCTTTTGGGACCATGTCCCACAGGCTCCCTCTCTGCCTCTTTCCAGCAGCTGTGCCCTCAGAGCCCACATTGTTCTTTGTCCAGATTAAGACTGAAATTCTCTCTGGCTTCTGCATTCCAGCAGAAGAATGGACATTGGATACAGATATGGATAATCATCCTCTAACTGTGGTATCATATTTCCCCCTAAATAAACACTGCCAACATTTCCTGCATTGAAATGGCCTTTTTTTTTTTTTTTTTTTTTTTTTTTTTTAACCAACCTCTGCATCATCCATTTATGATTTTCAAATCACTGATTAAAATCTATCAGTCCCAAAGGAGCTCTGCTTTCACAAAGGATTTTTGGGATCCAACAATGAAGTTTGAACATTTCCTTAACTCCTCCTTAAGCATTATCCTCCCTTCTTTCATAGGAAAGGAAACCCAAACTTACCTCAAAGGAATACTCAACATTTCTTTCATTCTTCTTGTGTGCCAGCCCCTTTAATTCCACTTTTTCAACACTCACTATGGAAAAATAAAGAGAGAAGAAGAATGAGGAGGATATTCCTAAATACAGACAGAAGTGATGGCTTTTGGGAAGTGCCAGGCCTTGCTTTGAGAGCATCCCATGACCTGTGGAGATGTTCCAGGTGCCCAGATCCAACTTCCAACAATCCCTCAGGATTGTTGGTACCACCACTTCATGGTATTTTCACTTCCAGCCTTCATTCCAAGCAGTTTCAACCCAAATAATCCACTCCAAGCAAAGCTCTTATCACTGATCACTGCAATAACAACACATTACACACACATGGAATTATCTTAATAACATCAAGGAATAAACACCATCCCTCCCAGGGAAACTGGGATGAGGAAAAAGTCTCCATGTTTTCAGGGCCTGCTTTTACAAGTTCTGTGTGGTTTCATGGCTCTGTTGACATCCTGACTCCTCCCTTCCTGCAGCTTCACAGAAAATTTCAGCCTCCACTGGAACAAGGTGTAAGTAAAACCAGGATTTGAGTGTGGAAAAGATGGAATGCCAGGATAGGTCACTGCCTCTAAAGGCATAAATAATATCAATTTATTCCTTACTGCTTTCTCCTGCACATTCTGCTCTTTGGAAAGGTTTGTTCCTTTCAAAAGATTTCACTGGGTCTCTCTCACGCTTCTGAAATGATTTTGTGCCACATGCTGAGCACCACAGGGGTAAATCTGCTCAGACATTGCTGAGCCATCCAGACAATATTTAGTGGCATGAAGGTTTGAACATGAAGAATTGAACATGCAGAAGGTTAATTTAAAAAAAAAATCTACCTCAGTACATTCATTTAAGAGAATTCAGGGCCCCCTGAGTTGTGATCACAGCTAAAATACACTGAATATTGACTGGAATTGGGAGTGCTGCAGGATTATAATGAGAAAGAACGTGTAAAATGGGTATTGAAAAGGGGAATGTGGTGAAGGATGAGCAAATAACTTGCAGAAATCCTGGTGTGAACTGCTGCAACATCTGGTTTTGAAAACCACGGCCAGTGTTACGCAACATTTGTTGTTTATAGCAAACCCAGCATCACTTTCCTGCAACTGTTCTTATCATTTGGCATTTCTAAAGGATTCAAATCCCATCTCTCCCAGTCATTCATTTTTCATCTCCAGCAATTGCAGCAGAATTGGATTACCCAGGGACATAAAACCAAGCTATTCCTGTTTTACTCTGTGGGTTAATAACAAACCTTAAATCACCCCTGGATTTTTTGGTGCTGACAGTGCCACAACCTTTTCCTGCTCAATGTCTGGGCTGAACTCACCCAGTGAATAAAACCCACTGCAGTGAATTTATTCATGGAAAAGGATTGCAATTAGAAAAGTGGACCTTCAGGTAAAGATTTTTGCACTGATCTTGTAAGATTAGAGCAGGAAATGCAGTTCAGTGTCCTGCAGGCCAGGCTTTAGGGACAACCAACTGAATAAGCCTTAATATTACACAAAGAGCTCCAGGAATTGTCTCCCAGCTAGCTAAACTACCATGAAAAAATATCACCTGCCTGAAGAAATCTTGTTTCATTTATCAAGTTGTATGTTTGTGTTCTGTGGCCTCTCACCTACTCTGTGTTGTGTAACTTCTGGTTGGTTTTATTAAAACAACCTTTCTAAACCTACCCTGAAGCTTAACTTTATTCAATCTGTAGTGATACAGAACTCCTGAAGAAAAGGTGCCATCCACCAAGCAGAAAAAAAGGGATTTTTATTTACTGCTTTTACTCTCAAAAGCTCTAAGAGCTGACTGTCCTCAGTATCCCAATAAATGAATCCAGGAGCAGAAAAACCTTTGTACAGAATTAAGGACACAAAATACCAATTTCTTTTCAGGATGCTGAATTCAGCAAAACTTCAACTTGCCAACCCAGGGGATACAAAAAGTTCAAGTTTCTAATTCAGGAGATTCCCAGAGTATCTTTGCACTGACAAAGGGGCACACAAGGCTTTTTGTCATGGAGATTTAGCCATAAATATCTGGGCCATTGCAGCAGGTGAGTGGAACAGCTGGATGAGATCCCCAGGAAAGAGGGAGAGGAAAATAAATGGGGTGGAGAAGCTCAGGGCTGCAGAAGCAACTCCAGCAAGGCTGTGGCACCCTCAGTGCTCCCAGTAGCTTCTGGCATCATCCCTTAGGGGTTTTTACAATTATTATTATTATTATCATAATAATTAATAAAAAATATAAAAATATATACAACATATATTTATAAAATATATATTAAAATAATAATAATAATAATAATAATAATAATAATAATAATAATAATAATAATAATAATAATAATATTTCCTGCTTTCTTTAAACAAGAGCAGCATTCTCCATGGAGTTTTAAAGTACATTTCATTGTGCCCAGCATGAATACTCCAGCACAAGCAGGAAAACACATCCAGGGAGCCTGAAGACAATTTATCACATTTCATCCAAGTCTGTTTTCCAGTCAGGGATTTTCACTCTTTGGGCTGATATTGGAGCATTTCCCACCTGCTCAGTTCAGTGCTTCTCTGAAGGGACACACAATTCCCTCCCTCTGCTCATGACCAGGTGTTAAACCCTCTGGATTTCTGGCCTCCCCCTCCAAAAAAGCAGGAGCTGGGATCTCCTCCTCTTCCCAAAATGTCAGCAGCTACCCAAAGCAAAAGGCCAATTGCAACCCTTCAGGATTTGCCATTCCTGGCTGGTCAAGGTCAGGGTAAAACCAGCACTGGATGTGGGCAAGGACAGAAGAGACATTGTGGGAAGTCACCTCAATATCCCATCAGACATTGATGGATCTTTTTGTAATTCCCTCTTTACAACTTCTGGATCCATCCCAATTAAAGCAAGAGATAGATCAGTGCCTCAATCCAAACTGAGAATTTTGTGCTCCTCCTGAAAAGTAAAGTAATTCAAGATAAATCAGGAGTGTTGATTGTGGCCCTGCCCTTTTCCATAAAATCCAATATTTCACCACTCCATACCTAGTGGAGTTCCTTTGATTAAATCCCTGGATGCAGGATCAGTTTGTGTGGGAATGCCACTCTCCAGCTGGAAAAATCTGAGTCTCCTGAAACTGGGTTGAACATTTTGGTCTGTGGGACTTGACAAAAAACAGCAGAAATGCTGCAACTTATTTTTAAACTAGGGAAAAAAAAAAAAAAAAGCTACCTAAGTAAAATCCTTCCTATAGGAGGCCATAATCATAAATGAAAAGATTTTATTTGCAACATGCAAAGCACATTCATGGCAACAAAAGACCAGAAATTAAAGGGGTTTGTGAGGTTTTTGTTTGGGTTTTTTGACTGCTTGTGAGTATCAGCTTAAGAGAGGGGTTGGTTTTTTTTTTTTTTTGGCAGAAAACTTCTTGCTTTCACTTTCTAAATCTTTCTAAAGCCTTTTATCCAGGCTCTGATAGGGAAGGAAATAATTCAGGATACCCTCTTGTTCCCAGCACACACACTGATCCTCTTCTGCACAAACACAAGGATAAGTTTTCTCATCACTAAATTTCACTTCCCTGTCTCCTAGTTCTCAAAACTTAAATTATTCTTTTACTGGAATGGAGGCCTGAGGAAAACCTGCAGAATCAAGGTTTGAGCCTGTAGGATGAGAACTGAGATCTAAATATGATCAGCATCTTTAGGGTGCCAAGAGCTTGGTGTTGGTGCTACCTCAGAATCATTTGGGTTGGAAAAGAGCTCCCAAGTTATCAAATCCAACCTGTGACCAATCCCCACCCTGTCACCAGCCCAGGGTGCCACATCCAGTGACACCTCCAGGGGTGGGGACCACATCCCAGGAGCTCACATCAGGTCAGACTCATGTTTATTTACTAAAACTCCTTGAACAAATCACAGATATTAATATTATCTCCTAATAGCTCTGTCACTAAAGCCAAGGAAGAGCTGGCACTGCTGAGCTGATTTCAGAGGAAGATTTTCCCTGGAAGAGCATCCCAAATCCTCACTTCAAACTTCCAACCTTGCACCCAAGCAGGCTCTGAACCCTCAAAATGTGGAGAGGATGGCAATGAAACCATCCAACTTGAACTCTGCTCTGTTGCACACCTTGGTGTGTTCCATGACACATTAACTCCTGCCCAAAGCAGAGATATCTCATCTGCAGCAGCTGATGGGCCAGAGTCCAACTGCAGCACAACAGGAGGTGCTCTCTGCTGCTGGGGAGGCAAAAACCATCAAATACACCCTCAACAGTAACTGCAGCAAACAATTAAAAGGCATAATTAGCTGAATTGACCAGCCATGAGCTTGTCTGTAGAGATACTAAAGGGGAAGATGCTCCCATTCAACAGCATGGAGAAGTGTTTCAAATATTCCCTTGAAAGGGAAGGAAAACAGGCAAAGAAAAATGTTTCTTTTTGAAAATCATCTTATTTTGCTACCTCTAGGAAAGTCAAATGTAGGAATAGATGGAGCAATTCTCTCTGCAGTTCATTGAGCTGTCATGTGAAAATGACCTTCTGTTATTATATTAATGACAAGTGACATCTCAGACCTCTCCAGAAGGATAAATAAATTAAAAATTTAAATTTATTAAATATTTATAAATAATAATGATATTAACCTATTTTCACATCCTGCACTGCTTATGGATGGAGAAAACAAGAAGTGAAGAGGCCTAATTGGGACACTGAAATGATCCCAAATACTTCTGCAAATATAAAGCTGCTGCTTGCTAAGAAATACATAAATTGAATGTTTATATTGAAAAAAAAAAATTAAAATCATTGAAGTTCTACAGAAAAGGGAAGATACAACTGGAGTTGGACTCATTTGGATCCTGCTCAGCCTCATAACAGCTTCCACCAAAAAACTAAAAAGTGGATGAACAGACAACAGTTTTTCCATGGAAAAGGAAGGTGCAGCTGGGAAAAAAACTTGTAAGCAAACAGAACAGTTTTACTAGTTAGCAAGAAAATCTCCTGGCTGGCTGCTCCTCAACAGGAAAACCCTAGAAATTAAAGTTTCATGGGCATAATGAAAAATTTCTGTCAGCAGAGGAAAAGCTCTCAGATCTGGCATTTTCCTGTGTGAAAAATAATACAGAATATTTAAGATCCAAACCAAGACATCCCTCCAGCACGAGTTCAGGTGACAAATCAATCCTGCTTTAATTGAAGAGCAAGGCTGGAGCCTATGAAGTGCAATATTCCACAGGAAATAATTACACAGCTTTTTGAAAAACCAAGGCCATGAGCTGAGTTTTGGCAGCTCAGAGGAAGCAATAACACACTGGGGTTGTATCACTCACCCCAATCCAATGAGGAGTTTTCATGTCCCTATTTCCTCACTTTGGTTGATTTAAGCTGCCAACTAAGTGACCTTCTTATGTTTCTCCAAAACAGATATTTAAACCAAAAAAAGCCTGTATATCTCAGCTTTTAACTGAATTTTTGGAGTAATCCTGAATGATCCTGTCAGCATTTCAGCCAACCACAAAAGTCAATCAGCCTAAAGATGGGTTGTGTAACTTCCTTGGATTCAAAAGTTTCCCTAAACCCCAAAGTGCCTCTGCTGGAGGCTGGAGAAAACTCTCATCTGGACAGAAAAATGCAAAACCTTGAAGAACCACTCTGCTGCTCTGAAAAAAAAAATAAAAAAATTGAGCCATGGCTTCAAACACTGTTTTGAAGAGTTTTCTTCCCAAATCCTCGAGGCACTTTGCATCCTTGCTCCCTCCTGCCATGGCCACTGAGCACACAACTGCCTGATGAGTTGTTGGGTTTTTTTCTTTTCTTTTCTGAAGGCCAGAAAAAGCTTTTGCAAAATAAAGTAGCCACAAAGGGCTGCTGGATTGGGTGGATTTGTAAAACAGCTCCTAAATTTGAGCACCAACACTGGGCAGGTGCTGGGCCTGGGAACATCCCCCAGGATCTGCTGCTGAAATGTGCAGTGCTGATCTGGGGTGGAAAAAGTTGTGGAAGAGTCTGATATCAGGGACAAGCCAGCAATAAATATATTCCTTAACTTCAACAGCTCTGAGCAAGCATAGATGCAGCTCTTTGGGATATCAGGCAGAACTCAGGGAAAAGGAATCCTGAAGGATTTTTAGTTTTGGTACCATGGGATTTTCAAATATGATTTTACTGAAGGTTTAAACAACAAATTCAGAGTTATCAGTCACAGTGAGGTTCAACATATGCTCAGGTTTTGTGCCCTGGGGCTGCATTTTTAAAGGACTCCAGGAATTTCATTTGCACACTGTATTTACTGCCTAATTCCACCTGGAACTGCAGCTAATCAACTATTTGCATCCAAGTGAGATATGCAAGTTTTGAATGCAGTTCTGGACCTCATTTGCTCAGTGACTCATTTTCCTTCTCCCAGTTAGCTCAGAAACATGAAAAAGAGTTCCTGTCAAAGTGACCAAAGCCCCAAACTCTGGGGTGAAGGGCAGCTTCAGTAACCATCAACATCCAGCCTTGGACAGACAATTTAAATAAGCAGGCTGCCAGTGTTGAATTTATCTAACAAAAACATCTCTGAAATCAAGAGAAATATTCAACTATAGATATAAATAATTTTACTTTCTGGGTAAGCAACATGCAGTTGTATATTTAGTCTGGTTTTATCTGATGGAGTGCTTGTTTTATTTACTATTCTTAGAGCACTTTTAAACAAAATGTTGGCTTTGTTTCTCATTCTTAAGAGGAGCTTGGCTCATCATAGAGAAATCTCCTGCTTTTCCCCAGAAAGGATTTTCTCTGGCACATAAAATTCCCTGAGCCCCCTCAAACCCAAGGTGAGCCTCATGATTAATTCTCATCTGAAAGTTGTATTCACCTACAAAATTACACATGCAAAGTCAGATTTCCATGGAAAACTTTAGGTTTTTTGCTAAAGTGCAGCACAGCCCAGAAATCCAGAGCTCCCTAAATCCCAAATATCACTGAGGAACCAACCCAGCTCAGCTGAAGGCTTTGAAGTTTGAGGTGTGTACAGAGCAGCTGCTTACCCTGAGCTCAGAGAGAGGATTCAAACCTCAGACAGGAGAGCACAAAAAGTGACACATTCAGGTGGTCACCACAGCTGGGCACCTGAGCTGGGCTTTGCTTTGAAATTTGGAGCAGTGCCCTAAATACAAACTCGAGTCTCACAGCAACACTGCACCAAAGCACCTTTGGGTGCAGCCTGAACCACCCACAAACCACCTTTGCTGGAGGGGAGCAAAATGGGAACTGAGCTAAAGCTGTTACTGCCCATTAGTTTTCCTTCATCACCCAAGATTTTATTCACTCAATGACTGAATAAAGATTTTAAGACCACTCAGCTCATGATAATCCACTGCTGCTCTATTAAAACACCCCAACCCTCACTGCATGAACCCAATCCCAACTGCAGCCAGGGAGGATTTGAGGAGTGCAGAGTGCCCAGGGCAGGAGCTGAGTGCTCCATATATAACTATACATTTCTGCCAGCACAGGGGGTTTGTTTTGCAGCCCGAGGGTGCAGTTTGTAACCATATATCGGCATGGCTGCAGCCCAGAGGGAGGGGAGGGGCTGCAGCTGCTCAGCCAACGTGCCCTGGCTCGAAGGGCATCTGGTGCTCCAACACCCCAGCCCTGGGATCAGATGGCTCCAAGGATTCCTGCCCCTGCCCAGAGGAGTGAAGGGATTCCAAGTGCAGAGAAAATGCAGCATTTCAGTCTCCAAGGCAGATGCAGTGAGCAGCTTGCCTGCTTTGGCAGGGCTGCTCCAGGCCAGGGTTTAATGCTCCTGTAAATAAGCACGTGCTGTTTGCTGCATTTTTGAGACCAGGCTCAGCACTGGAAACTCATGACTAAGGCTGCAATAACAAGGAGGAGCAGCAAGGACAAAGTCATTTTATAGCAGCTTCAATTTTTATTTTCTAAGGAATTATATAGCCTTGTTAACAACAAATTCTCTTAGCACGCCATGTAAAAACACCAGACTAAGGGAATCATGTGGAATAGAAAAATCCTTGAGTACAGACAGTCTTGCCAAGAGCCACAAATGCATTCACTCAGTGCAGTGAGGAACAAATAGCCCTGCACAGCCACTTCTGTGAGGTTCCCCTTTTGTGGTAATTTTCATGTCTCTGTTCTCAGGCTTTAATATTCTTGTTCCCTTTTCTACTTTTGTACAACTCATTGTTCCTATTTTCTGGATCCCAGACAAGATTTGCCCAGTGATTCAAAGAGACAGAAGGAAAGCTCTAATTCAGCAGTTAAAACTGATTTGGAGACACTACACAACTATTGGACAACTGTAACACATCTATGGAGCAAATACAGGAGGGAAAAGGCCAAAGCAGATTTTATGATTATTTGCCAGGGCAATGAGAATGCCCAGAAACTGAGCAAAAAAAAAAAAAAAAAAAAAAAAAAAAAAATCAGACCCCATCCACTAAAAATCTCCAAGCCCTGAATCTCCAGACTCACCAGCAGATCATTTAGCAGGGCCTACAGAGTGAAACAAACCCCACTTCCAGAAAAATTTCATGTTTAAAGCTTTTGATCCCCATCTTCTTTTGCAATAGTTGGATATCCAGCAAATCCCTGAACTCTTTAATAACAGGGACAGGCAGGAATACAAACTAGGAGCTCTCCAAGCCACTAGGACCTATTTCATACCTGCTGTTTTTGCAGGCAAATTCACTTATTTACATTTTCCTCGGGCCTGTTCACAAGGGGCTGATTGTAAACAACTCTGCTGGAATGATACACCTTGAATAATTCACCCACAGGAGTGCAAAACACAATAAGGAGAAACTCCAAAGGTCCTGTTGTATTTTCTGCCATTTCCTTTCAGCTGGGGATATTAATGATGTAATTTTAGCAGGGCTGCCCCTCTGAGTGATGGTTAAAAATAGCACCCACACCCTCCACTGATGAAATGCATCCACTCCAGGCAGGGAAGTCGTGCAGCACAGCAAGTCCTCTCCTTTTCTACCAGGGAGAGAGAAAAGATCAAGCCAGAAAGCAAATAAAACATTAACCTTTTAGCTTAGCATTTCTGTGCTCCCAAGAAAGAAAATTTACTTTAATCAAAACCATTGTCTTGCATAATTACAGCCTGTGACTCCTCAGCTTAAAAGAACAAGAGAAAATGAAATTAGAAATGAAAATTCAGAGCACCTAAACAATGCCACAGTTGACTATTTGTCTCCTCTACTTGTGTGGCACAAAGGAACAGATGAACCATGTGGATCAGATCCACAATTCCAAGGAATGCTGTAGGGAAGGACAAGGGACCACGTCCATATGGGTTTGGGGCAGCATCACCCCTCAAACTTCTCCCAGTTCCCACTGTCTGCAGTCCACAAATGACATTTCATTCTCAATTTAGTCCCAAAAAACAATCCAAGAGCAGCTCCAGATGCTTCCCTTCCCCAACAGCTTTCCAGTCTCTTTGTCCAGGTCCCAGGATCAGGCTCTGCTCTGGCACTTTCTAACACATGCCATTTATCAAAACTACATTAAGCTGTCATTAAACATAAAAACACAACTTCCTTTAAACAACCCCAAAATAACTGAATTAATGGACAGAATTCCACTGCTTTGACTCTTCTCAAATTTTTTTCTTTCCTATCATGGAATGGTTTGGGTGGAAAAGGACCTTAAAGCTCACCCAGTGCCAGCCCTGCCATGGGCAGGGACATCTCCCACTGCTCCAAGCCCTGTCCAGCCTGGCCTTGGACATTCCAGGGGTGTCCCCACCCTCAGATCCAAGAATTCCTTCCCAATATCCATCCCAAACCAACTCTCCTTCAGTTTGAAGCTGTTCCCCCTTGTGCTGTCACTCCAGTTCCTGATGAAGAGTTCCTCCCCAGCTTCACTGCAGGCTGAGCAGCCCCAATTTCACTTATTTATTAGTTCCAATTCCCAAGATCACCCATTTCTCCAGCCCTACAGTATTGGCTCTCTTTTCCCTGCTGCATTCTGACTTTTTCCAAAATCACAGCCTCCCATGTCTGCAGAGAAAAGCCCCCAGTGAGAATTCTAATGCTGACATCAAAGGCAAGCAAGAAACCTTAGATTTATTTTAAATACCCAGAAATTTGCAGGTCTGGACCCAAAACTGTGTGAGAGATGACACCATTTTCAACTTGTATATTCAGATACCTCTAAAAACTCCAGCTACCTATTGAGAAAATTATTGTACTTTAAGCCCATTACTCTCAGCTTTTGGAGGCAAGAATTCATCTAAATGGAAAGGTAGATGGAAATGAAAAATATGCTTTGGAAAATGGGGGGATTTAGGAATAAACTGTTAAGGGAAGGAACATTTACAACTAACAACTAACCAGCTGTAAAAGCTTCCTGAGCATGACATGCAGCAGAAAATTGCCATTTAGTCATTAGTACAGTGGTGACAGTATGTAAAATGGGCAGGGATGTGCTGGATTTCTAGGAATATGTGTGAATCACTCTGCTTTTCTTCCCTAAAGTGCCAATTTTAATCCAATTTAAGGGTTAGGTGGGCCTAGATAGGATAAGCAAGCCATTTATTTTAAATTCTTTCCTAAATTCTTGCATGCTCCTGTTTAAGATGGCAGCAAAAGGGGTTCTTTCAGAAATTCCCAGATGTTCCAGGGTGCTGCATTCTGAAGGCAGGAGGAACAGCTGAGCATTTCTGAGCATTTCTCACATCCCTCTCTCAATCTGCAGGCAGCACACACAGCAATGTCCAGCTCCACTGAGCCAGGAGGCAAAAATCAGCAGTTAAAATGCACCTTCTTGGGGTTTTTTGGGTTTTTTTCCCAGTCTTGAATTACATATTTGTTAACCTTCAGTAATTTCCTAAATTTCAAATTTCACCTCCTGCCTTTAATTAAGGCTTTTCAGTAAAAATGCAAGTTTAAGCATTAGTTCCACCACAGGAAAAGCTCTCCCAACACCTTTTTTCTGCCTCAGAAGATGGGTTGTGTGAAGCCATTGCCATTAAGATCTGAGAAAAAACTGTTTTTCACCATTTAATGTGATTTTAATTAAAAGCTGAAGTTGCTTTGTTGTTTCCATTACAGGGAGAAGGTCATGCTGCTGCTTCCAGAGCTGTTGAGGTAATGACCATTAATTGCACCTTCATTAACAACTCCTGTGCCACTAAAGGCACTTCTAGGACTCCAAAGACATGGAAATGGGAGAATCCTTCCAGGAAAGCACATCCTATCCTGAGAGAGCCACTGAGAAAAGGCAAATAATATTAAATATGAGTTTATAATCTCACAGCTGTCCTTATCCAAGATCAGGAATGTGCCTGAGGATTGCATTACAGAGAGGTAAAATCCTTGGCACAGCTGGATTTACCAGCATCCTATTCTTAGAATTTAAAATTTTCTGAGTAACTTGATTAAATAATTTATAAACAGAAGTATCATCCAACTCCCACTGAAGCCAAACTGAACAGACTATTACAAATCCTATTGTAGCAGAAAACTGCTCCTTTTTTAATGTTTAATAAGGAAAATTGTATTGCCCAGCACACAAATCTTTACTTAACACAAGGATAAATAAAAACAAGATGAATGATGCAGCTCTGAGTGACCTGGGCTAGTGGAAGGTGGCAGGGGTAGAATAAAATGAGCTTTAAAGTCTCCTCCAATACAAATTCTGGGATTTTATGGATTACCAAGGAGAAACACAAAGCCTAATTTCCCACAGATCCAGGCTTACCTCAGCTGTTCTCACCTCTCCTGGAGGAAGGCATGAATGAGTCTTCCCAATGCAGACACCACTGTAAATAAAATCTCTAAATAGCTTTGTCAAATTTGAATGAATTTAATCAAGAGGCTCAGCAGTTAATTAGGCAGGGACCAACAGCTGCCCAAGCAGAGTGATTCCACCTCCTGACTGAGGAAAAACAGGCAGGAAGTCCAAACAAGACCAAAGTTAGAGAATCACTCAGCAGCTTCAGGGTAAGGCCCTCAGGTTAAATGCTTGATCTGCATTATTTTAGGGGAATATGGGATCAAGGCAGAAGGTGCAGACACAACTAAAACTGCTCAGAGGAAATGGAAGATGCTCTGGGAGAGCAACTCAACAAGAGGCACTGGTGAACACACTGAGCATCACCTTTCCACTGCAGCTCTTGGCCAAGGAGTGACCTGGAGCCCTCCCCTGAGCACAAGGGAAGGAAGGAATGGGGGCCATGGATTCCAAACCTCAGCCAGGAGCATTTTCAGATTTGCACAAAAGGTTGTGACAGGTTGAGCAGGCAGCCAGGAGCCACCTTCCCCTCCAGTGAGGAGTGTCCCTGCTCCCTCCTGTCCTTCTGCCCTCTCACAGCAATGCCAGATCTCTCCTGACAAGGCTCATTCCAGGGAAAAGGAGGCAATGAGGGTGACAAAGAAATACTGATGACAGCCTCGATAGAGGATAAAAGTTAACTTATTAACAGCTGACAGCATCAATTTGCCAGAGCCCAGCCCCAGCAGTGAGAAGCTCCACTCCCAGACCTACAACAACCCACTAGCCCTGGCTTTGGGGACATAAAATGGCCTTCTGTAAGCAGAGGAAAACTGATCAATAAAAACTTGAGGTGAAATGCAACATTTCTGATGTTTTTTTTTTAAACCCTAGATGTGAGTACTGTCTTTATTGCAAAATCAAACCTCCAACCTGAACTGAACTCCCAACTCCAGATTGAGCAACGTGATTTATGCATCATCAAAAAATTCCTTAACATACAATGATCTTCTAACACAGGGGAAAATATGCAACATCAAAACATGTTTTCTTGGAGCAGGCTAATCCTTGGGTTTGACTTCTAGAATTCTCTCTAAATACTTGATACTCCTCAACCAACTCGTGTGGCACAGACAGAAGGTCAGGAATGCAGTGCCTGCTGTGTGATCTCAACCTACATTGCTCAAGTTTAGAAGCAGAGCTCTCCCTTCAGAGGGAAAATGAACAAGGACATACACAAACAGCTGAAAAATTATATACAGTTGGGAGAGGGAGATTTTTCCTGAAGGATTATCATAGCCTAAATATTTCTTTAAGCCCTACCCTACCAGTAGTTGACCCAATATTGTTGGAGATGATGCAGTTATTTAAAAATAGAATAATCCAGCTCCACAACTGATGCAGAACAAGGCAGTCTGAAGTCTGGACCTGAACAAAACAGATTTCAGAGCTTTTTTTTCCTCCCCCTGTATTTTCTGCCTGCCTTCAGCAGACTGGTGTCAAACATTTTGAGAGGAAAGGCTGTGGGTCGCCATTAAACTGGGAGAGCTCCTGCAGCCTGGTTTCTTATGGAAAAAGAATGAGTCAAGGAAGTGGGAGAGAAAAAAAAGGTGCAAGACTGCACAAACACATTTTGCCAAGGAAAACACAGAGGCAAAAATAGTGGCAAGAAGTTCTGGGAGGCTGACATCACACATTGCTGCTAACTATTGTCATGAAATAATTCAGATACCAACGTTTGCTGCACGTGACAAGCACCACAACCCACCTGGGCTCAGCAGGAATACTGCAAACAGGGAGAGATTTCCACCCTAATATTGACTGCTAACTGAATCAATATATTCCTGAGGTGCACTTAGAGCTTGTTTTCCTTCATGTCCATAGACTTTTATCCAGTCAGCCATGTGCTGCTCCAGGTATTTATCCAAGTCTGGGACACATCAAGGCTTTGTGTGTGCACTCAGAGTATCCCTTCAATTAAGCAATTGGTTTTCCTGGGCTCAGCAAAGCTAAATGGAGAAGAGATTGTAGAATAAAACCTCCTGCCCCCATTTTCCAACTCAAAGCTTTACTCCTCACTCTTCAGAAGCAGTTTGTGCCTATCCTTAGATCCTGTGTTGCAAGAATTATGATTCAGCTTCACTCTAGAAGGATCAGATTTCAACAGTTGCCTCATTTGAAATCAGGCTGGCGTGGGGACAATTTGGAGGGTTTTGTGTGGCAACAGAGGAAAGGCAAGATAAATATACAGGAAACACAAGAATAGGAGAGTGTCTGTCACCCTGCAGAAAATGAGACTTGTTCAGTTGAGGAAATTATTGTCCAGGCTGCTCTGGGGAGGGCCATGGAAGTGCCACCTGTAAAAGGTCAGAGCAGGGATGAGCAACTTCTAAACCTCCAGTGCAGGAAACTTCACCCAGAGGCTGTGACAAATCAGGATTTTACTCAGCACTGAGAGCAGGGACAGGATGAAACCTGCACAGTCTCTGCCCTGGGATGTTTGTAACTTATGTTGTCTCTACTATAAAGATGCTTTTGTTCTGCACTTCAACATCTGGTTAATGCACTTCATTCCTCTGTGCTTTTGGAAAACATGCTGTGGTCACTGAGCATGTTTAATACATTGCTAAAATATGCCACATGCAGAGAGCAGGACTTGCCTCCACTGCTATCCACCTAATGGCCAAATCCTTGGAACTTTACAGTAAGAGTAATTAACAACATCTCTGGAGCATGGAAAATTCCTATGGCTTTTTTAACAAATAAACATAAGCTGATTTCTTCAGTCAGCTGTGATAACCAATAACTACTCTCTTTTGGGAATTACCCCAACTCTACATCCACAGGCTTGTTAAAAATTAGCTCTGTGCACGAGGCTTCCCATGGGTCACATAGCTCCTCCTGAACTTTGGAATAAAAATGGAATTTCCTGAATTTCCCTTTGCTACCAGCAGAGGATTGCCTGCAAAACAAAATAGTGAAAAGCAATTTTAACTCGTGACTTTTTTTAACTGCCTTGCTACTGGGAAAGGCTCAGGAGAAAAAAAAAAAAGCCCAACCTTTATTTGAATTTGTTTTGTTCAAATGGTGTTAAAACCATTATTAAAACCAGACTACATTCTAGGAACAGTGGGAAGAGAGACAGAAAGCAACACATCCCTCTTGGAATTTTAATTATATGTAACCCAAGAATCTCTGTGTTTATCTCTGTTCTGCCTGACCAGAGAGATCTGTCAGTGCCTCAAAACCTGTGAACAAGCCTGACTGCAGCTTCCAGCACAGCAGCAGATCCTGAGAAGAGGGAAAGCCTCCACTTCCCAAAGATTCCTCAGTTAAAACAATTCCACACCCATGGAAACAGCTTTAAACAGCCCTAGATCACTGGTCAAAATAGGAATAAAAAGCACAATTCACAGAGCATGTTACAGCTGCTGGATTTCAGGAGAGCTCCACATCCTTCTGTCAGAACCCATCTGTATTTTTTTCTCAACTTGCACAGGGCAAATTTTTAAACTTTATTTTAAAAAGAAAAGCCCAGGTAGAGCACAGATCCCCAAAATATTTATGTCAGCAGATGCCAAAATTTTCACTTTGAAGCAATGTCCATCTGGTTTATCCCATTTTACCACTGATATGTACACAGGGACAAAGGGGCTTAGCCTGGAGAAACAGCAGGAAAAAATGGAGGAATTTTAATAAAAAAAGAAGAGTTTGCTGCTCACCACTCTCAACAACTTGGGTATTGCAGCATGAATACAGGACCTGGGCCAGTAGAAGGTGTCCCTGCCCATGGAATTAGACAATCTTTAGGGTCCTTTCCAGTCCAAATCATTCCATAATTTCTGATTTAATGCCTGACAGTGCTCCCACAGGGAGCTGGGCTCTGAGGTAAAAGGAAAGGTCTGTGCCCTTCTCAGGCTGACACTCCTGTTAGAAATTCATTTCCTGAGGCAGCACCATTCTGGTGAAATTATTCCCAGGTATTTGACAAGTCCCTGCATGAAGCTGTACGAGCATTCCCAGCTGCCACTTCCAAGAGCACACAGTGCCACTGAGAGGATCCAGCACAATGCTCCTTCCTCTCTTCCTGCCTCCTTCCCATGGAGAAACTCAACTCTTGGATGCTAGAAGTGGTGGATTAAGGAAAACACAGTCACTGAGAGTTTTCAGGTCCAAGCTACTATAGCCCCAGTCACTGTTCAGCTGGGGAGAGTAAATTAAATTACTGACATTTCTCCAAATCAGGATTAAAACATTCCCTGGGTTAATGCAAACTGTCTCTAATCCAGCTAAGCACAACAAATACTGCACCTTTCCCATTTTTCTTTTCTTTCTCATGTTTCAGCTCCAGCCTTTTTAACTGAGACACTTCCAGCTCCAGGGCTTTGCCAGGAGAGGAATGATGACCTTGGGCAGCTCATTACTTCTGGGGAGAAATCCTGTCCTGTCAAGCTGTCTGAAACCAGGCTCACTACAAAATAACAACATGAAAAACAAGCATCCCATGCTTTCATGACAATTTTATGTGTTAAAAAGTTGGTGGGTCCTGCTAAATGAGGAGCTGTGTTTGCTAGGAAAATGAGGAATATAAGTCAGGAACAGTTGATTCAGGTGGCAAATAATCCTAAATTGCACTCCAAGCTGAAGAAACAGAACCCCAAGACATCAAGGAGAGGCAGAATAGCAGTGTTTGATCCACACCCCTTTTCCCAACCATCACTGAGGCAGTCTGTAAATTAAACTGAACACCAGGCAGGTATCCTATAAGAGAAAAACAGATCAGAGCAAAACCTAATTAATTTTCACAGCGTACCATGACTAATCTTAGCATATATGGTACTGGAATAGCAATCACTGAGTACAAATGAAAACACTGGTGAACCCTGTCCTATTTTTAATCAGATGAAAGCCACAAACCCAGCCATGCTTCTGCTTAGTGCTGCGTTTTCTTCTACCCTGATGGTTTTTACAGCTGGAGAAATGGCTACTTCCAGCATTACTGTGCTGTAAAAAATGACTGCTCCTTACACTTCTGGGATTACAGCAGAGTGTGGCACAGAAAAGGAGGGTTGGTGGAGGCAAGTCAACATTTCTTGGGACATTTAACCCCTTCTGAGCTGTACCAGATCCTCTGAGTGAAGATGTGCTTTGAAATTCTTGAATTTCTGTGGTGTCAAACTGTTTTTGCAAAGTTCTGTAGGAAGCCAGTGGCAGAGAAAACAGAACCAATTCCAAATTAAAAACATTTAGATGGTGCCTGACAATATTTTTAATGATATTTGAAGGGAACATATGAGGGCAGATATTTCTCCTGATTAACTCTGCCCTACAGGGCTCACAAAAGCTGTTCTGCACAAAGATCTCCCAGTTCAAAGACTTTCCTCATTTACCACTGATTTATTTCAATGCATTAAATAAAAACACTGTTAGTCCCATTTTAGCCTGGACATTTTTATATTTGCAATGACAGTCTGGAGTGTGGAAATGGAATAATTAACCCTGATTTGCTAAGCCCAGTTTTTAGCCAGGTCAGCATGTAATACAGCATTACAAAAACCAGACTAATTTTGTGACAGGGAAAGGTGCAAGATCTCTCTCCTATCTTCCACTTTTCTTCACTCAGTTTCCCACTTGGGAAAACAAGAGAAAGGTGGAAGTGGCAGTCAAATTGTTTAAATGCCTTTTCCCTTTGAGAAACACTCAACACCATATGTTTTATCCAAGAAATAACCTGCTGAGAGGTGGAATATCCAAGATACCCACTCTTGGAGAATATTTATTGAGAGCAAAGCTGCTATTTCAAAGGAAGGGATCTCAAAGCACCTTCTTGCTTATTTCCAATGGAAAATCAGGATATTCCTCTTTCACTGGCCATTTCTCCCTGACACACTCACACTTCCTACAAACCCTTCTGTCACTTCTTTTGTCCAAGCCAACCCAGCAGAATTCCAGCCTCCAATCCCAAGGGAAATAAAGCTGAGCATCACCAGGGATGGGAGCAGGCTTGAGGAAAAGGACACACCTTTGGAGTGTTTCCCTGAAGGCCTCTTGGGTAGTGACTCCTCCATGGAATGTGTGGATGTGTGGAGCACATTTTCCAAACTGTTACTGACACTATTGATGGGGGTCTCTGACCTTGGAGTGACCTGGAAAGAAAAGAACAAAAATCCATTAAAATAAACAGAGGGAACACACAAACATCACACCTTCTCTGGAGTGAGGGATCCCCTGGGAAGGCACTCAGGAGAAGCTGGCTTCTCTTAAAACTCAGGGTGTTACTCCTGATATTCCTCAAGTAACAGTTCAGGGAAGTGCTTTCAGTCAGCAGCTATTCACTAACTGAGATTATCTTGGCTAATCTAAAAAGCTACTTACAGCATAATTCTTTTTTAAACAATAGTCACCCAGCAGTCAATTAGAGAGAGATTGCAAGACCTTTAACCTCTGCACACCACAGATTTTAACTTTTCCACAAGAAAACTGGGGTAAAATGTCATTTTTATGTTTTTATGTTATGTCACTGTGCTGGTTTTGGGTGGGGTAGAGTTAATTTTCTTCATGGTAGCTGGTGTGAGGCTGGTTTGGATTTGTGCTGGAAGCTGTGGATAACTCAGGGATGTTTTGCACCAACAGGGAGGCTGGGGGGACATGAGGGTTTGGGAGGGGACACCAGGGTCTGGGAAGGGGACACCAGGGTCTGGGAAGGGGACACCAGGGTCTGGGAAGGGGACAGGAGCAGCCAGCTGAGCACAGCTGATCCCAGGGATATTCCAGGCCTGTGGCATCATGCTCAGTATGGAAATCTGGAGATGTTCAGTGACCCCAAACCCTGCCCATCCATGGGAAATGGATTCCTTTGCTTTGCTTGCATGTGTGGCTTTTGTTTTCCTTATTAAATTGTCTTTATCTTAAGCCAGGAGTTCCCTCTGTTTCACTCTTCCCACTCTCTCCCCATCCCAATGCCATGGATGAGACTCAAGGCATTCCCAAGCATTTCCACAACAGACTGCAATGAAAAATTCTTAGCAAAACTCTGATTTTCTTGTCTTTGCCATTTAATAACCTGCCATGATCATATTTCAATGGAAACTTCTCTACTAACAACGCCCAAGCAGAAGGTTGAAGCATCAAAACAAAAAAGGGTTCAAGAAGCTTGAAGAGAAAAAGATGCTTTAAAGAGGGAGTTCAGAGCAACAAAAACACTCCCAGTAACTACTCAGAGTAACTGTGTGACTTGAAAATCAATTGTTACATCTGGAATCAACCTGAGCTGCTGGTAGGGAGAGCTGTAATTGGAATTCCACATGGATTTTAGCCCGGCACAAATCACAGGAGAAAACGTGCATCTTGCCATAACAAAATTAGTTCTCCTTCACTCAGGGAAACTCAAAACCAGAAGCTCCAGGTCCCTGGAAGGGAAAAGGCTCCCTCAGACCCTGCTCACTTGACACAGTGCCCTGAGCTGGGACAATTTCTGCTGAAAACAATACTTTGCACACCCTCCCATGCCATGTTGCCGTCAGTCAGCACACACAATGCAAGTCAGAAATAGCACAGCCCCACTCCATACAATTACCTATTGTAAGCTCCATTTTAAGACTGACATTTATAGATTTATACACACTTTAAGGCAGTAGAACAAGTGAAAAGCTCTGTATACTTGACATCCATAAAAAAGCTTCTATGTGTAAAGAAATCAATCTAGAATGGCAGATGGGTGTCAGGAAAAAAAAAAGTTACAGGTAGCTGCTTTCCTTTTCAGCACTACTTCTTGACAAGAAAAAAAAAAAAGCTTATTTTATATATATAAATGCAAAAGTATTATATTTATCTAATTATACACTATTACTTCAGCAGAGCTTCCCACCAATAACAAAACTTAACACCAAGCTTTCCCTTAGACCAACATTAAACTCCCAGCTTGGCAGGAGTTTAATGGGGAAGAGTTTAAATTTCCTTTGCCAAAGTCAGTCTTTAGCTGAGCTTATCTCACACAGCCTCTCTCCTGGAGCTCATTAAACTCTCCCTCCAGCCCAGGGCTGCTGGGAGGAAGTTCCAGAGGGCTGAGCACCATCCTCCTGGCAAAGGGACAGCTCAGAGGAGAGGAGCTCCAGCAGGGCTGCCTTATCCTGGACAACCAGGTTCTGAATATTCAGAATAATCAGAAATATAAACACTCAGAATGACTGAAGCTGAGTAAGAGCAGCCACACAGCTCCAGAAAAATCTCTGAACAAGCAGTTTGTTACAATTTATTGCCTCTTATCTTGTATTCCCTCCTCTCCACTCTCCTTACAAGCAGCATCGCGTGCAGCTTATAATTTGCATTTTGTTTATACATAACCTCCATTTTTTTTCCATAAAGATTTAATTTTCCTAGACTTGCTAAGGATTAATTTAGCCCATATGTCTTGTCTGCCTGAGCTCACACTATCTGATCCCGTCGCACATCAAAGCAGTTCCAAATTGGCCTAGAAAAATCACAAAGCTCTGATTAGTTCCAAATGGAGCACTTTGTTAGGGAGCTGAATGGTGTTAGAACCACTGAATCCCACTGCTTAAAGCTTCCATTCCAAATTTTGAAATCATTTTTTCCACTGACTTAAACACCACAATACTGAAACGGTTTGGATTTGTTTAGGGAAAGTGAAATAATGAAAAGTGGTTTGCAAATCAAAGTTTCAGTTCCAAAATAGTAACAGCATTTTTTTTATTTTATTTTTTTAAATTCAAACTTGAGGCCAAGCCAAACAGAGGAACAATAACCCATCAGCTCAGAACTGCAGGAGATACTGTCCTGGGAGGATTGAGAGAAACACTGGGAAAAGCTTTACAGGAAGGACCTGTCCAAATTCAGCTGCAGAAAATCAGCATCAAGGAAATTCAG
This sequence comes from Muscicapa striata striata, assembly GCA_030060385.1. Taxonomy (NCBI): domain Eukaryota; kingdom Metazoa; phylum Chordata; class Aves; order Passeriformes; family Muscicapidae; genus Muscicapa; species Muscicapa striata. Next base: position 329,389 of record JAREIS010000073.1, on the reverse strand, counting down.
GAAGGAGAGTTCTCCACATCTGAACACTCCTGAAATCCCTGGTTTGGGCTCAGCAAGCTGCTCTGGAGAACCTGGATTTGGAATAAAGAACAAGGGAGATAAAGGTTCAGGGAAGCAGGGAGCAAATTGCTTTGGACCTTTCAGGGGCTCTGAGAAAGCCAAGATGCCATTAAGGAATAAACATCTGCAGCTCCAGAACTGTTCAAGGCTTGTTTGCTGAGGCAGTAACAGGCCACAGTGAAGATGGATAAGTTGGCATCACAGGAACCAGGAATGTTCAGGCCATACATCATAACAAACCACAGGAGTGACATTTTATAAATGCAGGGAAAAAAAAACCCCATGAATCATTCAAGGTCTAAGGAAGAACAGCATTAAACCTTTGAATAAAAGACTGGATTTTTCTACAGAAATTACTTGAGACCATCAGCAGAAACAGTCCATAAAGAGCAATCAAAACTAGCAGCAAGCCCAGAGTTAAACATTCTGCCTGATTTTACCCCAGCACAGCATTTTCAGGAGGGCCAGGGAAAAGGAAAACCCTCTGCTGCACCTCTCCACAGTTTCACTGCCTTGGTCAGGAATTCCTTCCACACCACAGGGGCCTAAAAGCTCCTTCAATGCCTCTAAAAGCTACAAATGGGTGCAGAAAATATCTTTAAAACTATTTTGAGTCCACTCCAATGTTGCATCTTTGATTGAAGCAAGCTGGTCTAGAGGAAGGTGCTCCTGCCCAGGGCAAGGCTTGGAGAGATGAGCTTTTTTGGAAGGTCTCTCCCAACCTTGATGATCCTGGGATCCTTTGATCTGCTCCCTCCACAGCAAAGCATCTGGCTCACAGATGGACTTCTGATTCTCCAGATGCAACCCCTGCTGTCTCCTGCATTTCAAGTTAAAGTCACAACTGAAAATAACAAAGAAAACTGATCACTGCTTAGTGACTGAGGCTCTAAGAATTCAGAGTGAATTCTTCTCTGCCTCATTCTCCATTGTAATAATGACAGGATCAAAACTACTGACAAGTGGATCCCTCCCAACACAGATTATTCAGGATGGTCACTAAATGCTGCCCTCAAGTCCTCCATCCCCAGGAGTTACCAGGAAGAGAAACAATTGCTTTGACCCAGGGGCTGATGACAAACATGCCAAGGGGACAGAATTCACTGCTAGAATTTTGCCATTATCACATTTTTCCCATTTTCACCTGTCATCATCCAAACCCAACCATTTTACCCCCAGAGTGCAGAGATAGGTTGGCCTTGATGATCCCAAAAGTCTTTTCCAACCTAGTTAATCCTAACAGGCTCAGCCCTTCTTGGGACAGCAAAAGCAGCTCTAGAAAGTTCTCCTAAGCTCTCAAGCCATTAAAAAGCACACAGGAAATAAACCCAAAATAAAAAATAAACCCAAGTACTTCCCACAGGTGGTGCTGCTCTTTCAGCCACTGCTGCCTCAAGTGGCTCTGTCCCAGCCAGGGAAAGTCACTATGGAAAATGGGAAATCTGGGAAGCTGGGAACTGTTAGTTTTGCTAACACTGAATACAGCAAAGCCTTTCATAAAAATAACAGGACTGATAGGAGTCAAACTTAATGTGGTCAGAGTTTTACCAAAACAGCAATTATCTGTTCCTTTGAAAAATAAACAGAGCACAGAAAATACATGGTTTAATAGCAAAGTATTTGCTGACTTAGTTTGAAGTGAAGCCAAAAATATTAAAAAAACCCCTCAACACAGTCACTACCCAAAGCACTATGGACACATGGAACAATGATACAGGATCTGAGGGAACAAAATATGGATTTCTATACCTGGTTAGGTAAGAAATTCAGGTCATGTATTACACAGGAAAAGCAAACAAAACAACCCATAGGAGCAATGAGTGAATTAAGTGAGGTCCTGGAGCTCCAAGCCACACAAACACATTCTCCCATTGATCACACAGGAAAACTTTTCCATGTTTTCAACAATGGCCAATTACAAAATGAGAGTCCCACAGAGAAATGCTTCTGTCCATAGTGGCTTTTGAATTCTGCTATAAAAAAGGGTTTTTTAGTTATAAACTGCCCTCCAGGAGCAGGTAACATGTATGAGTGACTTCAGGAATTGGAACAGTGACTCAAGGGGTAAAAACCACTCAACTCCTGTCCTGCCAGGTTCATATTACTGAGTATTAACAGCAGCTTATTTGAGGTTAACACCAAGGTCTTTAACATGGTGCAATCCTGTTGGCAACAAGGCTCCAGGAGAAGTTTGATGGCAAGGACACAGCCCCTGCTAGCTCAGGCTGATTCCCAAAGGGGCAAACTCAGGTTTTTCAATAATTTGAATAAAAATGCACTGCTAACACCCAGCTGTCAGTCTGACACCACAGAATTGTTTATCAGGCTAAACCCAAGTCAGAGACAAGAGCAACTAATGCAGGGATCTGGAATTCCAAATCCACAGAGACAAGCCAGGAGGGGCAGGACTGAGCAAACACCTTCCACAAGCCAGAATGGTGAAACCACTGCCTCAGGCAGCACTCCTGCATTTCCTCACATACCCAAACATCTGACTGTTCTCCCAGCAAAAGAAGAAAATTCCAACCTTCTCCTTTGGAAGATTCAGGCTCTTCCATGAGGATGTTTAAGAGGTGCTCACAAACACCCCCTCACTTTCAACATAGCCAGTATTAAATTTACACATATTTGGTTGCTTTGTTGGACTGGGATGTGGATGCAGCTGGAAGTGTTTGGTTTGTGTTAAAATTCAAGCAGTTCCAACAATCCAAATAAGCTGTAAGAGCCAGGTGCCTCCATGTTTCAACAGCTACAAAATGCACCTTTTCTCCTAGAGGAGGAGCACAAAGGGTGAAGAGGCAATTCTCAGGGAAATGGGATAATGGATCAGATGGTTCTGTCCTGGGAGACTCTCTGGAATGAAATGAGGCATGTGGTACTTAAACACCACGGGACAATCACACACCTGCTCCAAGGCTCCTCATGAATTCAGGAGAACAGATGGACCAAAATAAGTCTGGGCTGGGTTTTATACACTCATTTCCACTAAAACCCCTTTGCTGAAAGAATTGTGAGCACTGTTAATAATAGGAACATAAATCTACCATAGAGTACTGGACTTGTCAAACCTGAATTTTACAAATCAATCATTTAAATCACCTCAAAATCAAAACAAATCCCTGCTTCTGTGCAGACCCTGGAACAGACACTGCTGCTCTACACCCCAGCCCTGATGTACAAATGTGACCCTGTTTCTTCACCTGATGCCACCAAAAGCCAACCACTCCTGTCTCTTCTGCAACAACTACACAAAGAAACTATGTGCCAGGTCACAAATCCACTCAATTTTATTTGTCCCTCCTCAATATTCACTTAAGTAATGGCTTGAGTGTAATAAAACTGCTCAGAATCATGGAAGCACAGAGTCATTAAGGTTGGAAAGGAGCTCTGAGACACCAAGTCCAACCATGATCACCACTAAACCATGTCCCCAAGTGCCACATTCACACGTTTTTGGAGCACTTCCTCTGATGGTGATTCCACCACTTCCCTGGGCAGCCCATTCCAATGCCTGAACACCCTTTCAATAAAGAAATTGTTCCTAATATCCAGCCTAAACCTCCCCAGGAGCAGATTGAGGCTGTTCCCTCTCCTCCTGTCCCTGTTCTCTGGGAGCAGAGCCCAACTCCCCCTGGCTGACCCCTCCTGTCAGGGAGTTGTGCAGAGCCAGAAATTCCCCCTGAGCCTCCTTTTCTCCAGTCTGAGCCCCTTTCCCAGCTCCAGACCCTTCCCAGCTCCAGACCCTTCCCTGGACACCCTCCACCCTCTCAATGTCCTTCTTTCTTCCATTTATGGTGATAAAAGAAGACACTGGAGAAGAATTCATAATACACATGAAAAGTGTCCCCTTTCACTATTTATCATCAGGACTTGGCAGGTCTGTAATTAAAATTAAGATCTTGCTCTTAAGTAACTGATCTGATTATTTCTGGATCACTTCAGCTATTCACAAAACCCCTGAAAGTCTGTATTAGACTGGTAAAACACCTGGTCAAAGGTTTATCCCTCCCATTGGGATAAATGGAAAAATTCTGGTTCAGCATGAGACAAGAGCAAGGAATTGAGAAGTTTGCTCATTACAAACCCACGCAAAGAAACACAGACCTGAACCATATCAACATCCTTTTGCCTGAATTAATTAGGAGGGAACAGCTTCAGTTCAACTGGCTCCAAGACTGAAGTCAAATCTGAGTGCAAGTGTGACAGTGGCTCTTGTTTCTACAAATTAGATCCAGCATTTCTATAATAAAATTATGTGGGCTCTGAGAAATCTTATCTATGTTCTTGGGACTGCATTTACATTTTTTTTAGGGATAAAAAGCACTCCAGAGCAAGTAAATGGAGAGTGGAGTATTTGAATATGAAAGATGACAGAAGAAGCCCTGCCAGGGAGAGGCAGGGTTGCACCTACTGTCACAGAAGGTGACAGGATCTCAGTTTTAGCAACTCAAACATTTATAAAGCCACTAAACCAAATGGTTAAACACTTCCAAACAAGGCTGCTGTTCAGCACCTTTGAAGTCAGCCCCTGGAATGCCTGTGAGGTGTGGTTAACTACAGCTGGCTCTGCTTCTCCACACAGATCTCAGCTCTTGCACTGATTCCATTAAAACAGTTCAGACCTGGTACACCCAACACCTTCCAACAGAAATCTTTGTCCCACAAACAACTTCAGTGTTGCTTCACTGACAACCAACAGTTACAAGGTAATTAGTAGAAAAAAGAATAAATTAAAAAAGGGAACTGGAATGCACTCTTAAAACAAAGACTTCATTCAGCCTGTGCAAAAATAAATGGGAAAATAGTTCATGGAAAAAACATCATCATTATTAGCTCAACATACTTTTTTTTTTTTTTTGGCTGCTCTGTTCCTGATGTTTGGGTGCATGGTGCATTTCCCAAGTAAACTCCTTTAGAAAGTTCCTAAATTCAAGTTCATCATGTAACATATGATTAGGCAGAGTGAATTTGGTGCTAATTAATATTGTTACTACCCAAGACCATTGTCTTACAAGGATTCATTTCTTTGTAAAGCTCATTTCTGGAACTATTGCAGGTTTGAGACTCAACCATTTTATCACATTTCAAATGAAATCACGAGTAAGAAAAGAGCCTGAAGGGGAAACCTCAGATTTTTAAAGTGCAATATCAAGAAGTGTGTGCAATCCATGTTGCCTGGAGTACCCAAAAATTCTCAAAGGACTTGCAAAAGACACACAGGGCTTGGCAATGTCACCAGCTGGAAGCTACAAGACCTGTCCCTACAGCTCCTGAGGTTGGATTCATGTGGTTTGGAACGTGAGATCGTTCTGAGATAGCAACTCCTGACACCAGTGAGTGAACACCTCTAATCCCAGCCAGCAACTGCTCTCATCATCTGCTCAATCCATAAAATACCCTCAAAGAAGCTAAAAATTAAGTTTGTCATGATTTATTCTATCCCTACAAAGCTAAAAGAAAAGCCATAAAAGCAGCTGACATAGATCACCTAATAGCTGCATTGCTGTCTCTGTGAGGGCTTGACTACCAACCCAGCAAGTAAGAGATGGTTTTTTATAACTCATCACTCCATTGGTGAAATAAAAATATCAGATTATTTCTCAATGGAGTTATGTCCATTCATGCTCCTGAGACAAACAGTGCAGAGAGGTGAAGGTGTTTGAAATGGATCCCTCAGAGCAGCTCCACAGCTCCCAATATACAGCCCTGAGTTCTTTGGAAGTTTTAGAGCAGCCTATGGAATTAGCATGAGTGAAAAATAGCACCTTATGCTATAAACTTGAAATAGCCATTGGTGCAGTATTTGGAAGCTGACTGGGCAAGAACTCTCCTTCCCATTCACCAGCCCAAAACAGCCACATAACCACGGGGTCACTGCCCCTTATTTCACTTCAGTGCAAACAAACTGCACCCAGGGTGGCTATTTCTGACCCTGGCTCTGCAGCTGAACCCACAGCCAGATCAGAACCAGCATCACAGAATCACTGAATGGTGGGAAGGGACCTTAAAGCTCATCTCATTCCAGCCCCTGCCATGAGTGCTCCAAGCCCCAATGTCCAGCCTGGCATTGGGCACTTCCAGGGATGCAGGAGTAGCCACAGCTTCTCTGGGCACCCAGTGCCAGGGCCTCCCCACTCTCACAGCCAAAAATTCCTTCCTAATGTCTGATCTAAACCTACAGCTCATCACCCTGACTGCACTGAAGAGCTCTTGTCACAGCAGAGCAGGTGCTGAGTATCCAAAGCATTCCCTCATTTCCCTGGTTTTACAGCACAATTGCAATGAGATGAAACAACTGCAGGAAACAGAGTGACAGATTCATGAATAACTTCCCTAACTCTGAAGTTCTGTCCTTAGAGTTACTGACAGTTGAGTTCTTGAGAGGGAAAGTCCATGCAGAGACTCATGTGATGATGTCCAGCATCCATGTAGGTCACAGAGTCCAAGTTGAGATTTGTGTTTCCATCTGCCATGCACTCCAGCAGAGAATCACAGAATCACTGAGGGTGGAAAAGAGCTCCAAGGTCACTGAGTCCAACCTGTGCCCCATCCCCACCTTGTCCCCAGCCCAGAGCTCTGGGTGCCACCTCCAGGAATTGCTGGCACACCTCCAGGGATGGCACCCCAAACCTCCCTGGGCACTTCCAATTCCTGAGCCCCCTTTCCATGGGGAAATTCCTGCTGATTCCAGCCTGAGGCCGTTCCCTGGAGCAGAGCCCGACCTGGGGCTGTCCCCTCCTGTCAGGGAGTTGTGCAGAGTCGGGGGGGATTGCTGGGATGTTCTGGGCAGGACCAGGAGCTGGACTCAATGATCTTTGTGGGTCCCTCCCAACTCAGGATATTCCATTATTCCATCCTCACAGAGTCCCAGGCAATGTAAACAGGGCAGCATTTTCCCTCCAGTTCATAAAATGTTCAGTTTATACCATCAGGTAGAAACCATCAATCTAATAATTATTGACCTACTTAAAGCCAGCCACAGCCACCTTCTCCTGCTAACTTAAGATTCAGGTAAGACAAGAAGCATCTGAAAAAGCACAAAAATATATGGGCAGCTGGTTTTAGCCTCCTCATAGTCAGCAACTGCAGGCAGTAAAAGGAAACAGCAAAAAGCAGTTTGCATCACTGACCACCTTCAGCTGTGTTCACCTACCCCAAAGCAACTTGAGGAATCATGAAATATTTACAGTAAATTTGTATCAACTGTTCAGTCTCTTCTCTCTGTTAAACACAATTTGAGTTTGAGATATTTCACTGTTAAATGTGAAAGAGGAGATACAAAAAGGATTGCAAGGTCCAATCCTCTGGAAAAAGTTATAGCTAATAGCAGGTTGGGACATATTTTAATAGGGCTGGCTAAGCAGAAGCAGCATATTCTCATTTGTTTCTGCAAGGAGAACAAAGAGCAGATTTCAGATTTCTGTTGCATCTCTCTTACTAAACAAGTTAACCATAAATCAGAAATTGTAACAGCAGGGCAGGTACAGTTACACAAGAGTTACACCCTATTCCCACCCTGCCAAGGGGAAAGCTGGAGGATAACTCCAGTTCACAAAGAGCTCCCTGTTTGCAACCCATCTCACATCCATGCCATCCCAAAGTTTTTCAGGACCTCAGATGGTGAGCATTTCTCCAGTTCCTTAAGGATGAGCTGGAGAGGAGCAAATTCCCCATTTAACACCCAGCTTCCAGCACGAGCTCAGCAACAGGAGCCATGAGAAAATGATGGCAGCAGGGAAGGAATTCTCCTCCAACTCCAAGGAGGAAGAGCAGCAGCCCAGGGCACTCACTTTCCCTCCACATCCACTTTTTTTTATAGGTGATGTTACAGCACAAGGATTGTCACAACATCACTTGGTAACACCACAAGGACTCGGTGCTGGAATTTATTTGTGCATATTTAAACAGGGCTGAATGGAGAAAGACATTGTTTTTTCCACTTGCTTCATCCAACTCCTGGTTTAAGCCAACTGCTTACTCTAAAAGTAGCAGAATCACCCAGTAAAGAACAACAACAAAAAATTATCTGAAGGCAATCTGCATCACTTCAAACAAAATGCACATTCAGAGACTGTGAAGGCAAAGTCACCTCTGTGTTCCCTCTCACTACTCTGTACTTAGCAACCAAGATTCTTCAACACAGATTTCTATAAAAATGTGCTTTTTAAAGAGACAACCCTTCAGCGAGCACAGAAGAAAAGAAAAATCAAACGATCCTGGCTGCCTTGTTCCTGGCAGGAAAAATGGCAGGATGGATTCTCCGTCCATCTTAGATTGACATAAATAGTGCCGGAGTTTTTCAGTTCCATAAATCCTGCAGCTCAGAAAGAAGACTCTCAAAAACCTTTCTGCCTGCTTGATTTTATCTTTTTTTTTTTTTTTTTTTTCTTTTTTTGGGTCTTATTTTGAGGGAACTTGGATATGATTTACAGCATTTCCTTTCCAGCCCAACCCAGGGTCGCTGCATCATTTGAATAAGGGAAGCTGAAAGTAGTTAAGTAGCTGAAAAGAAGCTTTTTTCTGGTTTTAATTATACCCTTCTACATCCTGTGTGAAATATCCTTTCCAGCTACATTTTATCCACATGGAGGTTTCAGCTGAATGAAGAGACTCTCCCATACCTTCTTTCCCCTTACTACAGGAGGTTACAAACAGGCACAAGACAGAAAGGGAAGAATAAGAAAAATATCAAGTTGAACACATCTCAACTGTACAAAGCAGAGGTGTTTAAAGAAACATGAAATTGGAAGGGGATTTGTATTCAGGGGAAGACTGTGCACAGATTTCTGTCTCAGTCTGGAATTCAATGCTCAACTTAGTGAAATCTCTACTGAGCCCTCAGAAACAGCTTTATTCAGGGTATTACTCCAATACACAGCTTTTAGGTATTCCCCATCTTTCCAAGAGCAGGGTAACACATCATCCACTCATCCTCAAAGGCTGCAGCCTGTTAACTTCTCACAAGCACTAAGCTGGTGCTTAGATTGAACTTTCAAGCGGGTTAAAATCAGGCAGAAAGACACTGTGACTCCCTTATTTGTAACGGGCTGAGAGCAATTAAGCAGTCACATATCTAATGACTTACAGCACATCTTAAAACGTTCCTGTCTGGCCCAACTGCTGGCAACTGAATGAAAGAACAGCAAGTTAATGACGGTGAACCCCGACACCAGGATCAATACCCGAGGGACGCAGAGTGACAGAAAACCACAACATTTCTTTTAACTTAACACCAGCAACTCCAAATGTTTGCCATCACACCCGTCCAAACAAAACCCAGTCCCACCAAGATGCTTTGCCACTGGACAGCTACTCCTCCTTTCCAACTTCTTCCAGGGGGAGCTTTCAACCAGATGCTTTTATCTAGAGATGCATTCTTTCTCTTCCTAAATCACTGGTTTCCCATGCAGCTCGGCAGGAATGTTCTCCCAGCAGATGCTCTGAGAAGCAATCAGGGATGGAAGGCTTCTATTGCGAACCCCTTCTCATTTAAATGTCACAAGCTCGTAAAAACTCCATCCATCCTCTCCCTGTGCCCTCAGCTGACCATCCCCATCATCAACCAGCTGCCAGCCCCTGAAGCTGCCATCTACCACGGTGCTAAAGCACGGCTTAAAACGAGAGCCGAAGACACAGCCCGGTGCCATTCCAGCGTGCAAAGAGCCGGGTACCCACCTTATGGCAGCCAGGATAGGTTGCCATGGTGTTGAGGGTAGAGGTGCTGGGATTCTTGCCGGTGCTGGCCATGAGACTCTGGATCTGGGTGAGCTCCTGCCTCAGCACCTGCTTCTGGTGGAAGCTGAACGCCGGGTGGTTGGATGCCATGGTGAAGAGCAACAGGAACTCATCCCCCGTGCGGCCCTCGTTGAGCTGCAGCCCGTAGTTGTTGATGACCGAGTCGATGTGGGTGAGGGTGCGGAACAGGACCCCGGCGGCCTCCCGGTGGGCAGAGCCGAGCAGGGCGAGGGACACCAGCAGTTTGCTGCGCACCACCTCGTCCGTCAGGTTGGTGAGGCTGCCCAGGTCGGCGGGGTTGTTCGCCTTGATCTCGGAGTCGCGCAGGGAGTGATAATCCTTGCGGGCCAGGTCCTCCAGGCAGGCGCCCAGGAAGCGCAGCTCCAGCGGGATGCACAGGTCCAGGAGGCCGCACAGGAACTCCACGCGCTGCGGGGAGGGCAGCTCGGAGAACCAGCGGTACACGCCGTCCCGCTGCAGCCGCGGGCACCGCTTCTCCACCATGGTGCCCCGCGCCGAGCACGCCCCGGCCGGGGCTCGCACACCCGGCCTGGGGCAGCCCCGGGCGGGCAGGGCCGGGCCGGGCCCCGCTGAGGGCGGCGCAGGCCCGAGCGCTGAGGCGCGGCCTGGCCGCGGGGTCCCCGCCCGCCGGCGGCCCCGAGGAGGCCGCTGCGCTCCCGTTCCTCCCTCACGGGGCGGCTCCTCCGTCCCTCCGGCGGGCGCCCGGTGCCTCCATCCCCGGCCCCGCCGGGGCCGCCCCGCCGCCGCGACCGCGGGAAATAATCCCTCCCGGGCGGAGGGGCACGGAGCGGCGCGCACACCCCGCCGGCCGCTGCGCGAAGGCGGAGGGATCTCACGGTGAGGAGGCTCGGCCGCGAGCAGAGCGGGAGGAACAGGGAGCGACGGGCGCCTTCGCTCCCGGCCTGACCCCGCGGCGGGACGCGCCCCCCGCGCCGCTGATTGGCCGAGCCGCCCGCCCGAGCACGGCGATTGGCTGCGGCCGCGCTTCTCCCCGCCCCCTCCTGCGCGCTCGGGAGCGGGGTCCCGGGGGCTTGTCAATCCTCCCGGTCTAGCCCTGCCCCTGGCGCTGATTGGTCGAGGAGCCCTTAAATAGGAGAGGGGTGGGAACGAGCGCCTTTTGTGTGCGGCCGCCCCGGGGTGCGGAGCGGGCTCGGTCGCGGCCGGCGCTGCCCCGGGGGTCTCTGAGGGGCGATAACCCTGCTCAGGGCACAGCTGTGCCTTGCCCTGCTCCCGCTGACCCCGCAGAGCTGAGGGGTTTGGGCCTGGGGCTCCTGTCCTCCCCCCAAGGGAGAGGAGCCTCGGGTTGCATCCTGACATCCCGAATGGTGTGTGAGCACCTTCCTCCCTTCTGTCCTTCATGGCAGGTGCATTTTAAATCTGTCCCCGGCTCCCAGTGCTGCCCGTGCTCTTTGCTGCTTCCGATATGAGCATTAGGTGCCTTTTCAATTTAAACGCCTCGTTCCAGCCACGAGGAGCCTTATGGAGTAGGAGAGGGAATGGCTGCGATGCTCTCCTTCCTCAGGCGTTGTTTTAGGATGACAAAGAGCCTCGGGGATGCAGCCCGAGCTGCTGCTGGGTGGCGATGCCAAAGCCCCGATAAAGCTTTTGGCAGCGGCGCTTGCCTGAGCCGCCACCAGCCCAACCCGCAGCCAGTTTGGCACCTGACTCCAGATTGTCTTTAAATACAGTATGGAAACAAAAGAGACACCCAAGACCTCTCAAAACGATCGTTTTTTCGCCCCCCACATTCCCACTCTCCATTCTAATCCACGATTCTGGCTGACAGCGATGCAGCAATGCACATTTCCTAGCAGGGCTGTCGGCTGCGGATTTGCACGGGCGGCCAAGGGCGGACGCACAATTTCTGTTTTTCCTGGTGTTTTTCCATGGGACTCGGCTGTTTGGCCATGGTAGCCCAGTAGCCAGGCTGCACATCAGCTGGATAAATGACGCGGGTGAAGATCTTCAACTGGGACATGCCAGGAATAACATTTTTAAATGCAGCCCCAGGCAGGCAGCGAATGAATCCAAGGCTTGGTTTTTGTACAATGGTAATCCTGGAAGATGGACCGTGTTTTTATTTTCACAAGTGCAACGTTGCTGCGCCACAGATAAACAAAAAACCCAACATTAATGTTTTTAAAGACAAAATTGCATTTCATCCCGAGTTGATCTTTATGGGATGTGCAGATGCCCAAACGGGGGCTCTCACATGAGTTGTGTGACCACTTGTGCTGGTACCACAGAAGAGAAAAAGTCTCATTCCTCTGGCTGATGGTTTATTGGAAATCTCATTATACACCTTGCTAAGACGAACTGCTGCACCACAAACATTGCTGGTAGTTTATCCTTTTTTATTTCCCTGTGGAATATCGCGGGCTATCGACTGCATTTATTGGAGTCCTGCTGAAATGCAGGAGTCAGCAGGCAGAGGACATTGGCTGGGGCTGCATAATGCCACGCATTGTAAAGAGACACAACCCTGCTTCTGTCGCAGGCTCCTGCTGTGAGAGGGTCCTTGACAAGCCCACAGCCTCTCTGTGTCCTTTCCTTGCAGAGATCCCTCTCAGAGTGCAAACCATATGTGCTTCCTTTTCCTGCCGTGCCCGGCATTGTCCATGGGAGGAAGGGATGTGTGGAAAACAGAGGAAGTGCTCTCAGTCCCTTAGGAAAGGTTTGCATTGAGTTCTAGCCCTGGCCAGGCTGTTGGCATGGGCGTGATGAGTTTTTTGGTGGCCTTTCTGCTTATATTGGTGGATATTATATTATCCATCCTGAAAGCACGTCCTTTATCAATAATCCATCCTGAAAGCACCACGCTGTGCTCAAAGTCAGGTTTCTGTAGTGAGGTGAAGAAGGTTGGAACTTTCTGCTTGGGAACCAGGTCTAAGACTCAGTCTAAATAAATGTTTGAATGAGAATTTTGTTGCAAGAGACTGATTCTGTGGTTTACAGCCAGAATTTCTTTGTCTTTGATGCCAGATAGCAAAACAAACCCTAACCTGAAGCATAATAGACAAAGTGGGAGCCTTTTCTCTGGTTAGGAGCAGCTTTGGGTGAAGCCTGAGGAAACCAAAAGGGGTGTGGCATGTACAATTCTGTCACCAAGATTGCTGGCTGTCCAGGGGCAGAGCCAGGAATGGCTTTCAGGGAGAGAAATCAAGTGAGTAGGAGCTCATGTTACCACTTACCCAGGCAGTGGGCTGGGAGTGAAGGTTCTGGGGTGCCTGTGCAGCCCCTGTTCCTCCTGCAAGCACAGGACACCAAACTGGCTCCTCATTTCATCCCCACACCATCCCAGTTCCTGCCTCTTCTCCCTGAAAATTCTCCTTGTGCATGCTTGACACGACTGGGGAAGATTCCTTGCTGGAGTAATCAGTGAGCAATAAGTAATTTTCTTCTTTTTTGTATTTTCAGAGCATGCAGAGGCTGTTGTTGGATGTTGCAGTCAGCTGAGGACTGAGAGAGGGTCCAGTCCTTCAACACCTCAGTTTTACCTGCTGTTGTAATTCTGAATTCTCCTGTTTGGATTTCCTCAGTCCTGTTAAACCAAGGAGCGTGCCTGAATTGCTTCTTTCCCTTCAAGCAGCACCTCAGAGCCAAATCCTTTATCACATAATTAATTGATTATATCCTAATTATCACAGAGAATTCCTTCCTGTGAATTTGAGTCCTTGCAACACGGAATGGCCAAAAGCCTCTAAAAATTAACTAAAATAATTCAGTGTGACATGGGTGACTGAGTCCAGTGTGAAAGGAGCTTATTTCCTTCTGTGTCCTTCCACAGAGACAATGGAAATGAGAATCTCTACTATGGAAAAGGAGGGGATTTATTTGGGAGGCTGCTGGATAAAAGACCAGTTGAGTTTTCCAGATCCATCAAGTGCCCAGTGCTCCCAGCCCACAGAACTCCTCCACAGGGACCTTCTCAGAGCATTTCCCCATCACATTTTGGATCCTTTAGGAGGCTTGCAAAATATCCTGCCCATTTAATGACAGGTTTGACATTTTAAACCTCCTAAATGTGGCTTAAATCTTAGCACTTCTGCCAGAAATCCAGCCAGGAAATCCCAAATCTTCCACGGAAATGACTCTCAAAGGCAGAGATGAGCGCACTGCTGTCTCGGGTGTGAGTCAGCTGTGATGGGCACCTTCCCCCAGGTGGGTTCTGTGCCAAAATGGCTTTTGGGGATAGAATTATCTCCCAGGATGATCTGAAAGCCCACTCTGGACATGGGTGAACATAAAACCTGACAGACCACAGGGTGTTTAAAGTGGGATCTCTGTGCCTTTCACCCCGGAGCTGCTGCCTCCTTTGGAGATACTCCTGGCTCTGTCAAACCTCTCCCAAATGTTGGATTTTGCCCTTTTCAGACCCAGAGATGGTGCAACTGAGAGGTGCTTTAAAAAACTTTTATTCCATTTTCAGTCTCATATAAAAGATGAGACAATACAGATGTTATAATTCACACCATCACAATCAGAAACCAACTATTTCCTAATTAAAATACATTATAAATGTTTCTTGGCTTATAGCAAGAAAGAAATGCCATGGAACGGGACAGATATTGATGAGAGAGAAATAGAGCTAGAAAAAAGTTTCAAAGGATGGCTTTGCAAATAAGACTAGATACTTTGGAGAACTAGAAATATGAAAGGTGCATTGTGGTAAAACCCACAATGCTTTAAGGCATTTTTCAGCATGATGTGGCAAAAGCTGATAGGCCAGGAAACACTTAAAATGTATTGTAATTAGGAAATAGTTGGTTTCTGAGTGTGATGGTGTGAATTATAACATCTGTATACTAAAGCAAGATTATACATAGTATAGTCTTAGTATATATATATAGTATATAGTATATAGTATATAGTATATAGTATATAGTATATACTATATATAGTATATATACTATATAGAATACAGTATATAGAATACAGTATATAGAATACAGTATATAGAATACAGTATACAGTATATATATACTTATATAGCATAATAGTTTATTGTAACATCTGTATACTGAAGTAAGACTGAAAATGGAATAAAAGTTTTTAAAACACCTCTCAGTTGCCCCATCTCTGGGTCAGAGAAGGGCAAAATCCAACACCAAATTTCCCAATGCTGATCATCTCTCCTCACCCCTTCCTGGCTGCTTTGTTCCAAACCTTCCTCCTCACTGCTGTTCTGCCCTGGCTGACACCCAGCTCTCCCTCTGCACCGAAATCCTCTGATCCTGCTGCTCCACCCTGTCCTTTCCTGGATGCTCTGAGTGGCAGGAGCAGGAGTTTGCGTGTCTCCACTCCGACCCACGGAAGGGGAAGATAAATATTGCCCTTGCATGTTCTCTCAACTACTTCTGAGCACACGGGTTATTTCCTGCCGCCTTTCACGCAGATGCTGGAATTGGAGCTCTCGGACTTGAAAAAACAAACAAACCCCAGCTTTGAAGGGCAGAGAAAAATATCACGTGGGAGTTGGGAAGAGGGGGGTAAAAACAAAAAAAAACAAAAAAAAAAAAAAAAAAAAAAACAAAAAACAAAAAACAAAACTAAACAAAACCACAACCAAAAAGCGGGCAGATGTGGGGTCTGCAGCATCCCTTGGGTTTTGGTTTTCAAGGATTACCCGGGTTTGGTTTGGGGAAGGTGTCCTTGCAGCGGCAGCAGCAGGAGCGGGATGGATTTGGATTGGAGGATGCCAGGGATGAGCGTGTGCTGCGACAGTCACTGCCCTCTGCTGATACACTCCGGCACGCACAGAACTGCCTGGAAATACGGATTTTCCAGAGCTTTTTTCCAGCTGGAGGCATGAGAGAGAGGCTCACTTCTCCCTCTCAGCCACGCTCTGCTTCGTCTGTCACCTTTCAAAACTCAAAGTGAGCATCCCTTGCCCCGTGTGTCCCCTGTGTCCCTTCCAGCAGTGCTGGCACGTCCCTCCCTGGCCCCAAAAGTCAGGATGCCCTTCTGGCTTTGCATGATTCCCTGTGGGACTTCTTTCAGAGCGAAAATCCACAGTGCCTGGCTGCCAAAAACCCTGCCCAGCTCCCTTCCCTGGCTCCTTGCATCTGCCTGGGGACCTGCTGCACAAGAAACACTCCTGGGTTTCCCTGTCCTTCCCTCCTGGCTGCAAGGACAGGGATGCCTCAGCTGCCCCCCTGCCCCATCACAGCCCAGCCATTTCCTTTGCATTCCTGTTTGGAATATTCCCTTACTTAAATCTTACCTCACCAAAGTCACATTTGGGTGACTTCACTAAGTTAGGGATGGGCAGGAGCCCAGCCTGGAGTTGTCCTCTGTGATCCACAGGCTGATTCCAACCCCCATCCATTACACAATGTTGATTTAGTCCTTGCTAAAGCCAAAACACTTCAGAGCTGGTAAGGAAAATCTGGAAGTATTTACTTGATTATTCCAGTGACATTCCTTGGGCTGTTTTGACATCATATCCCTTCTCTCGCTGCCTTGGGTCAGTGTTCCAATAAACAGCTAGATCTGTTTAAAGTGCTGGAGGAGAAAGGATGGGGAAGGAAAGGAAAGTGCCCAAGTGTGTGCTGAATGTGGGTGTGAAGTTCAGTGTTACTTTGCAACGTTTGAAATTCTTGCTGCAGGTGGTTATAGAAAGTCAACTTGGGCAAAAATTAACAATGCTTTGGGTTGGAAAGGACTTTAAAATTTATTCCATTCCATCCCCTGCCATGGGGAGGGACACCTTCCACTAGCCCAGGGTTCTCCAACCTGGTCTGGGACACTTGCAGGGATCCAGGGGCAGCCACAGCTGCTCTGGGCACCTGAGCCAGGGCATCCCCACCCTCAGAGGGAGCAATTCCTTCCCAATATCCCACCTCTGGCAGTGGGAAACCATTCCCTTTTCTGTGTCCCTGTCCAAAGTCCCTCCTGGGGCCCTTTTGGGCACTGGGAGGGGCTCTGAGCTCTCCCTGGATCCTTCTCCTCTCACCTTTAGAGAGCTGATGTCACCTGCCCCACCTGCAGCTGCCACACTTCAACCCTTCTGTGCAAATTCCCAATATTTACACTCTGGGACTCCTGCTGGAATCACACACTGGGGATGATTTCCTGAAGAAACCCACAAATAGCTTCTGAAAGACAACCAAAATGAGAAAATTTGGATTGGTTCATGGGCAAGTCATGAATAGAAGAAGAGATGAAATTAGCTGAATGAACTGTTCATTATGCATTATTCAGCCAGCTGTACTAATTAGTGCCTTAAGGACTGTTCCTGTTCCCACTGCAGCCAACTCTAAAACTCCTTTTGATTTCAGTGGGAGCAGGACAGAGCCCTCAGAGAATGGGCCTGGTGCCTGCTCCCTCTGCAATGCCTCATGTTTTCTTTTCCTTTTACTATTTCTTACTGAGTCCAGTCTTTTGTGTCTTCTATTCAAAAAGCTTCTGAAATGTCCTGCGTGGTGATCAGTTAATCACAGGGAGAGAAATGTTCCATCAGTCCCACAGTGTGTCCTGTGCCTGGTGTGTTCTCTGAAGGGAAAGGTTTTTCATGTCTCCCCTTGCTTTGCTTTTATCCAGAGCAGGAGAGAAGCTTGAAAACCTTTTAGAAAACACAATTCATCCAGAAATGTCACTGGGGCTGGAGGTGCTGAATTAAATGTTTGCACTCTGAGCCCAGAAATTGCAGTTGGACATTTAATTTTCTTTTTTTTTTTTTTTTTTTTTTTTCTTTTTTTTTTTTTTTTTCCCTCTGTATATGGATAATGTTTGTGCTGGTTCTTTCCCACCAAAAATTCCTACAGCTTTGAGTGTGGCAATGTTAGAAAAAAGGCCCCAGACCAGACCAGACTTGTTGGGGGCCAAAATAATGTGTTTTATATCTCACTTTTCTCCCCATGGACAAACCAACAGTTCAGAAGGAACAAACCCTGATTTTGATGTGGCTCATGCCAGACTCCAATGTCATTCTGCTCCCTGCTTTTTCCTGGGTGGCAAAACCAATTCCTTTGGAGAGGCAACACTGCAGATCATCATCCACAGAGTTTTCCCATTTAGGACCTCAATGGATGCTCAGATCCCAGCTTGGACTTGAAAGGGTCACATTTAAATAATTATTCCCCTCTTGCTGCAGAGTCCTCTTTCCCCCCAGCCCAAGGCCAGAGAACAGCTTCCCATCTCTGTATTTTGCTGAATTTTTCATGTCCATGTTGTACCAGCCACCTTTTTCCTCCCAGTTTTTTGGGTCCCTGGCAAGGAGCAGCAGTGCAGCCCCACATTCCTGCAGTTTGGGTTCCTGCTATGGGATTCCTTCCCAGCAATTCACTAAAATTCCCTCCTGGAGAGAGAGAGAGAGCAGAGGATGGAGCAGCAGCTCAGCCTGGAGGAATCTCCACAACCCCACTCTTTGGGCTCCTCTCCACAGACTGCCTAAAATGGGTATAAAGGAGCCTCAGCGTGGAATTTATTTTCTTCTTCAGACCATCCTTAAAATAACAAACACCAGCAAACTGGTGACATGCAGTGCATCTGTTTGAAAAGCACAGGCCTTCTGTTTGTGAGAGAGGAAACTCCAAATAACTCTTTGATTTGTGTTTCCTTTCTTCTCCTTCCTCATCTCCTCCTCCTCACTACTGTGTACAAATCTGTTCTGCCAGCTCCAAGCCTCCCTTGACGAGCTGGTTTTTTACGCCTTGTGGTGGTTATTTAATTTCCTCTCCTGCTTCCAATATTTATCTTCCCTCATGGGATTGTGCCTTTGTTTACACACTGATGTCAAGGGGCAAGGCCAGTCCTTCTCTCAGACTGAATTCCTGCCCTCTGACTGCATCCCAAGGAATAGCAGCTTCCCATCCAGGATCAGAGGAGTGATTAGGATTCAAAGATGTGTTTAAAGTTAGCACATGGAGCCATCCTTTTCCCAAAGTGGGATGGAGTGGCTGCTGTGGCAGCCAGGGGTTGGGCTGGGCTAAAACCTGGCTCAGTGTTACCTTCCCCACAATGAGCAAGGCTGGGAAAACAGCACCTAATTGTCGTTTTTTCCTTCTTTTTTTTTTTAAGACAGCACGACATTCTGACACAGGTAAAATGGAGATTGCAAAGCACCACTCCCAAAAATCCCACTGAAATCAATCTGATCTCAGAAAAGGCAGGATCTTACCAGAAGCAGCTTTCCTTTGTTCAAAGCTCTGCTCTAAACCGAGTTAGGAACCATCTTTTCCTCATTAAATTTGTTTCCTTTCAGTGCTGAGCTTTCTCTTCATTACCACATGCAATTTTTTTATTTTTTTTTTTAAAGTCCTCATGGCTAATATCACAACTATAGATCTTGGGGTTATTTATAGCCCCAAACTCCGCAGAGAGCTGTGTGTCTTGTTGCTGTGGAAACTGGGATTCTAAAAGTAAAAGGGTTTTGAAGGGATTTGAGAAGAGACCTGCTGAATTTCAGGACTGGCTTTCACTTCCAGAGGTCTGTGTTCAACCATGCCTTAAACTTACAGGTAAAATTCACCTGAGGGGCTCAGGTAACCCCTGGGGGATACTGGGGAATACTGGTGCTCTGTTTTTTATGGGATGGCACATCCCAGCCTGGTTTTTGCTCTCTGTTGTGAGACAAAAGAGGCACAGGTAGCCATGGGAGTGTCAAACTCTTGGTGTCACCAGTGGCACATTTGCCAGGCTCTGAGCTGTTTGTATTTTTTTCTTCAGCTTTTGTTGGATTTTTGGCAGCCTTTTCCCAAGGGGAAACCTCCTGCATGCTGCAGCCAATCATGGAATGGTTTGGGTTGGAAAGGTCCTTGAAATTTATTCCATTCCATCCCTGCCTTGGGCAGGGACACCTTCCACAAACCCAGGGTGCTCCAGCCTGGCCTGGGATATTCCAGGGATCCAGGGGCAGCCACAGCTTCTCTGGGCACCTGTGCCAGGGCCTGCCCACCCTCAGGCAGAAATTCCTTCCCAATATCCCATCCAGCCCTGCCTTTTTTCACTTTGAAACCATTTTCTGTGTTCTGATGAGCAGTCCATGGAGCAGTGTTTGCTGGACATTGGATTTTCCTGTATTAAACAGTTATTTAAATGATTTTATTTCTCTCTGGGTGTAGAGTGTAAAGGATGAGGGTGAGATTGATGGGCTGGGTCCTGCTTCCTACCCTGCTCCTGCTCTGGCAGCTCAGCAAGGGGCAGACTCTCACTTGGCAGAAATTCCACATTTTACCTGGGCAGGGATCTCACTGAGGCACCTATGGAAAAGCCAATTCTATTTCCTGATCCCCAGAATCAATCCCAGCTCCTGACTGGAAGCCAAAAGCTGCAGTGTCCTGTCCCCTTTGTCTGGCCATGGGATGCTTGGGGCTGACAGGAGCCCTGTGCTTGCCACCACCCCAACTTTCCCTGTGCCTCAAAATGTCAGGTGTGTCCCCCTAGCTGGGGACAAATCCTTGGAGAGCTTCCCTGGGTCTCATTTTCTAGCTTTAAAAATTAAATTCAACCAGGAATTCTGTTTGCAAACAGCTCCAGAGCCAAGCCTGACCTGAGATCTGAGCTACTTCCAGGATGCCAAACTTGGAAAAATATCCTAGAAAATTCCCCCCTCTCAATGCAGCTAAGGGAGAGGAGGGGGGAAAGGGAAGGACAGGCAGTGTAACATGGAGCACGTGCCTTAAATTCACAAACAAGGCCCAAATGTCAGCTCTGATGAGCTCTCCCCTTGCATTTCCATAAGTAAAGCAGCAATCCCTGGGTTCCCAGCTCGGGGGGCCAGCAGCAGGCAGCCTCTCCTTCCCCAGAAGCATCCCTGACATTTGTTCAGCACATTCTCCAGGTCCTTCCTGGCACGCCTGGCTCGGAGTTATTCCTGTGATACTGGATTAAAAATAGAAAGGCAGGAGCCAGGAGTGGCAGCCCCAGACGGTGATTCAGTGACAGAGCTTTTCCATTAGAGGGTGCCAGGAACCTACTGTTGCTACAGAGCCCAGGAATGGTGGAAAACACAACTTTGTGCAAATCCATACCCATTTTTGGACCCAATTCTTGCCCTGCCCGTTCTGAAGTGGAGCACAGTGAGATGACAGAATGCTCTGAGTTGGGAGGGACACAAAAGGATCAAGGCCAACCCTTGGATTTGCACTGGGCAATTCCAAGAATCCCACCATGTGCCTGGAAGCATTGTCCAGATTGCACTGGGGTGTTTTGTAGGCAGAGATGTGTTTTTAGGAAGTGGAGAGCAGGAGATCTCAACATTCCCAGGGGGTTCTGGGCACTGTTTGGATGTCAATAGGAAATCCTCATGAAAAAAAAAAAAAAAAAACAAAAAACAAAAACAAAAAACAAAAAAAAACCCAAACCAAACAAACAAACAAAAACAACCCAAAAAAAAAAAAAGGAAAAAAAACCCAAAAAACAAAAAACAAAAAAACCCAAAAAAACAAACCCCAAAACAAACAAACAAACAAAGAAAAAACCCCAAGTCTTATCCACAAAAAAAGTGGTAGTTCTGGTGGAAAACAATAGTTTGTCTGGCTGTCACTGGTTGTGCTGAAGGTGTACTGGTGAGAACAGACAGTAAAGGATGGGCCCCGTCTTCAAGTCTGCCAAAAATCACCCAACATCAGGCACCAGCCCAGTTATCAAATGGATTTTCTTCACCCCAGAGAAACCCCTTTGGAGGAGCAGAACATCCTCAGGACTGGGCTGCTTGCAGCAGGCACAGCAGATTTAAAAGTGTCTTGCTTGTTTTTGAGGAAAGGAAAGTTGTATAATTTTGTGGAAGGGTTGGTGAAACTGTTGGGATCAGTCCTAGAGTCACAGAATGGTTTGGGTTGGAAGGGACTTCAAAGCTCATCTCATTCCACCCCCTGCCATGGGCAGGGACACCTTCCATTATCCCAGGGTGCCCCAAGCCTCATCCTTGGACATTCCAGGGATCCAGGGGCAGCCAGAGCTGCTCTGGGCACCTGTGCCAGGGCCTCAGCACCTCACATTGAACAATTCCTTCCCAATATCCCCCCAACCCTGCTCTCTTTCAGTTTGAAGCCATTCCTGTGTCCTGTCACTCCCAGCAGAGTGGAGAGCAGTTCCTGCAGGGGACACACTGCTGCTGACACATGGAAAAAAAATAAGATGAATCCTTGGATGATGAGATATGTTTATCCCTGCCCTGCCTCTGCAGATCCTGGGCACATCCATCCCTTTCCCCACCTGCCTGCCCAGCAGTGGATCTTTTGGAGCACGTGGATTTCTGGTGAGGAACCTTGCTGGGGTGGGTGTGTGGGAAGCTACAGGTGACAGCAGTGAGGGAGGGGCAGGGAATGTGTCTAGATCCCAAACCCCAGCAGTGCCTGACTCTGCAGCACACCCTGACAGCTTTCCCTGCGGATTTCAGGTCTGGAGCCATCTGCTCCTGTCCCAGTCCCAGTCCCAGTCCCAGTCCCAGTCCCAGTCCCAGTCCCAGTCCCAGTCCCAGTGGGTGATCCAGAGCAGATGGGAGGAAGGGCTGACCCTGAGCCACACCAGCAGGACTGAGCCTCGCTCTCCTGACTGGCAATTCAGGACAAAGCAGGAGCAGCACTGTGTGAGGGCTGTGTCAGCACCAGCACAGCCTCCTCTTCCTCTGCTTTTTGGAGGAATCTGGTGTTTCTGAACCCAAAAGTCAGGATTGTGCATTGGTAATTATTTCTGGCTGACAGACAGAAAACCAGGGGTGGTAAAGGAGCAGGAGACTCCTCTGAGACAGCAGTTTGCCTGTAAAACCATGCTTGGCTGAGTGCTGGTGTTGGCTGTGGCCACTCTTGGTCCTGGTGGCTTCCTTGGTGTCACAAGGATGGATTTAGTGGATGCTTGGACAAGCCACACTGCTGCCCACCCCTGGCTGTTTCCTTGCTGCTGTGGCCAAGGGAAAAGGGGAAACCCTGTCCCCAAGTCTGTGGTCCCTGAGAGCACCCTGATTTCCCAGGATGGGAACAGCAGGATCTGGGACTGCAGCCACATCCTCATGGGAAGAGCCACTGATGGATGGGCTCACACTGCTGGAAAATCTTCCTAAAATGATCCTGAAACATTCTGGGGAGTGAATATAAACCAGAGGAGGATCTAAATCTGGGGAGGAGGATGGGGAGGGATTCAGGGCTCGGTGTGGCACAGCTGAGCAGTTTGGGATGGGAAGGGAAGCCAGGCTGTGTAAGGACACAGGAGGGAGCACAGGCCAGCAGAGTGCACAGAGCAGCAACTGGCAAAGCTGGGGCTGGGCCAAGAAAATAAACATAGGAAGTGCTTGAGACTGATGAGAGCCATGGGCAGCCTGCTCTTGTTTAAGGAGGTTTTTTTGGGACACTGGAGCAGGAGCCTGTTGCAGACAGAGCGAGACCTCAGCCCTGGTCAAGCTTTCATTGACTTCAGCTGGGCCAGGGTTTCATTTCAGATGGTTCTGGTTTTCCCCAGGATGTGATTCCCCCATTTTGGGATGTATCCCTCTACCACCCACTGCCCCACAGGAATTTTGGAGACTTGCACAGAGATTTAGGGATGGATGGTGTTGGGGCTGGGTGCAGAGGAGCAGAGGCTGCTCTGCAGCACTCCAGAGCTGTGTGTGAGCACTCAGGATCAATAAATCCAGAGCTGAAGGCCAAATCTGAGTGCTCAGCAGCTCTGCTGATCAGTTGGGTGCCTGCATGCACATTGAAAGCCAGTTCCTTCCAAATTTTCTCTTCCAACAAATAACCTGGAGGCTTTTCACTTCAAAGCTTGACTTGGGTCCCTTGCTTTAGTATTTCAGCCCCCTGTGTGTGCTCATGATGAAGATGGGGTATTCAAGGTAAGTGACAAAGTGGAGCAGGTTTTCATCTGGCACCAGCTTTCACCCTGAGATCTCCAGAATTAACCAGGCACAATTCACAGGGTCTTGAAAATCCTGTCACTCATGAGGGAAGCTTGAAGGGAAGGCTCAAGCAATACTGGGAAATATGAGCAGAGGGTAAAAGAGGTGGCTGTGAGAAGAGGTTCCCTGGGAGGGGGGAGACCAGGGAAGATTGTATTCCTGGCTGGAAATGGAGCTGGGTATGAGGTGAATGAGGACAGGGAATGCAGCTCTGCTCCTTTGGGGAGCTCTGTTCAACCCAGCATGTCTGGGATGAGTTTCAGTCCAAATCCAAAAGTTCCCTCACCTCAGAACAGTTTCCTCTGGGATTTATCAGCACCTGGGCTCCTTTGTTTCGGCAGGACCAAGGTGTGCATCTCATCCCAGGGAAAATCCAGATTTCCTCCTCTTCCCCATCCCTGCTGTTCCTGCCTTGTGCCCCTGCTGGTGCCTGACAGTGACAGCAGAGTTAATCTGGTTTAGAATTCTCCTGACTTGATTTCTGAGGGTCTCACTGGTGTAGGGTGACGTTCCTTTATCCCTCACCCTTTCTTTTCCTCCTGGATTATCCCATATTAATAGTTCCATGTAATAGTCTGTTATTAACTGCTCCTGAATCCTGCTTGCTGATTCCTTAAGCAGATCTCAAAACCCTGTGAATCTGCCTTGGAGTTTTTGGAGGGTTTGTTTTGTCCTTTGCTTTTTTTTTTAATTTATTTTTTTCCTCCTTTAAATCCAATACATGAAATGTGTAGGATAACTTTCTGCTCTGGCTTTTGGGAAGCAAAGGAATTTCTCGTATTTGAACAGCTCAGACATGATATTCCAGATTGAAGTCTGCATCTGTTTAAATCCCTACAAAACAGGCTGCAAGAAGGAAACCTTGTTTGAAAACCTACATCAAGTATGGAATAAATCCTTCCAAAGGTATTTTTCTGCCCAGAAAAAAAGATCCTTGGCCACCCTTGTGTGACAGCATTTCATAAGAAAAGAATATGAGTAACGTCAGCTTTTTTACATCACTGTGTCTTCTTGGTTCACTGAGAGACATTTCTTCTTTGTTATGAATTATAAATCCCTATTGCTACAGTCCAAACAATTCTGGGAACTTCTGCCACTGGCTTTCAGAGCCCAGGGAAATCACAGTGTCCTTTGCATTTACAGTGCTCGAAGCATTTCCAAACATTCATTATTCACACAGGAATTCGTCCATCAGCAGCTCCATTAAAGTGAGAGCAGGAGCCCTGCTTTCTCATCAGGTGCCAAAATACTTGCTTGGGGTTTGTTTCTTCCTGTGAGAGCAGATTCTAATCCCAAGGGTCAGAGCAGCACCTTTTGCAAAGGGTTAGAGCAGAGGAGTGAGTGTGTCCTTGGTCTCTGTCTCAGTTTCCCCATCAGTGTTGTCACATTTGAGGATTCAGCCCACTGGGAGATGGAGGAAATAATTTTAAAAAAATTAAAAACCAAAAATCAGTTTGGCCAATACTTGTAAATCTCATCTCCCACAGTCCAGGAGTTCTTAGGGATCACAGAATCCTGGAATGGTTTGGGTTGGGAGGGACCTTAAAGATCCCATTCCACACCTGGGGACACCTTCCACTAGCCCAGATTGCTCCAAACCCTGTCCAGCCCAGTCTTGGACACTTCCAGGGATGAGACAGCCACAACCTCAACTTCTCTGGATTATAACAATTCTCAGAATTCAAAAAAAAAGAATTAAAACCCCACTTCTTTAAAAAAAAAAAAAAATAAGTTCTTGGCAGGAAATACCCTCCAAGTTGTTTATTTTTTGACCTCATGCAACTTGAACTCTGTCTCTAGACTGGGGAAGGACAGAGAGAACAGAAATGGCTTTTTCCTCCAGGTTTGGCACAGCTTTGGGATGTGTCCCTGCCTGGGGGAGCAGGGTGAGCCCCACAGCAGCTCCTCCAGGAGCAGGAGCAGTCTTTGCTGGAAGCCAGCATGCCAAGCCCTGCTCCAAAGCAGGTTTCTTCTCCTCACATTATGTCAGCATTTCCTGACAATCCCAGCGGGAGCAGGGGGGTGACAGATGTCCCTTAATTATCAGCAGCTTTCCCACTCCTCAGGCTCAGACAGAAAATTCTGAGCCTTGAAATGAGGGCCCTGCTTGGTTTGGTTAAGCCTGGCTGCCTCAGGTTTACTCACAGGCATCTTTCAGCTGTGGAAAATTGGTCACCTTGGGGTTTCTGCCTTGTCAAGGGGTATCCCAGAGCTCCAGGCGAGTGAGCAGGGGAAAATTCAGGGAGATGGGGGTGGCTGAGATCCATCCATCATCCATCATCCATCCATCATCCATCCATCATCCATCCATCATCCATCCATCCATCCATCCATCATCCATCCATCCATCCATCCATCCATCCATCCATCCATCATCCATCCATCATCCATCCATCCATCCATCCATCATCCATCCATCATCCATCCATCCATCCATCATCCATCCATCATCCATCCATCATCCATCCATCCATCCATCCATCCATCCATCCATCATCATCCATCCATCCATCCATCCATCCATCCATCCATCCATCCATCCATCCATCCATCCGTCCATCCATCCATCCATCCATCCATCCATCCATCCATCCATCCATCATCCATCATCCATCCATCCATCATCCATCCATCCATCATCATCCATCCATCCATCCATCCATCCATCCATCCATCATCCATCCATCCATCCATCCATCCATCATCCATCATCCATCCATCCATCCATCCATCCATCCATCCATCCATCATCCATCCATCCATCCATCCATCCATCATCCATCCATCATCCATCCATCATCCATCCATCATCCATCATCCATCCATCCATCATCCATCCATCCATCCATCCATCCATCCATCCATCATCCATCCATCATCCATCCATCCATCCATCCATCATCCATCATCCATCCATCCATCATCCATCATCCATCCATCCATCCATCCATCCATCCATCCATCCATCCATCCATCCATCCATCCATCCATCCATCCATCATCCATCCATCCATCATCCATCATCCATCCATCATCCATCCATCCATCATCCATCCATCCATCCATCCATCCATCCTTTCATCATCCATCCATCCATCCATCCATCCATCCATCCATCCATCCATCCATCCATCCATCCATCCATCCATCATCCATCCATCCATCATCCATCCATCATCCATCCATCCATCATCCATCCATCCATCCATCCATCCATCCATCCATCATCCATCCATCCATCCATCCATCCATCCATCCATCATCCATCCATCATCCATCCATCCATCCATCCATCCATCCATCCATCCATCCATCCATCCATCCATCCATCCATCCATCCATCCATCCATCCATCCATCATCCATCCATCCATCCATCCATCCATCCATCCATCATCCATCCATCCATCATCCATCCATCATCCATCATCCATCCATCATCCATCCATCCATCCATCCATCCATCCATCATCCATCCATCCATCCATCCATCCATCCATCCATCCATCATCATCCATCCATCCATCATCATCATCCATCCATCCATCCATCATCATCCATCCATCCATCCATCCATCCATCATCATCATCCATCATCCATCCATCATCCATCATCATCCATCCATCCATCCATCCATCCATCCATCCATCCATCCATCCATCATCCATCCATCCATCATCCATCCATCCATCCATCCATCCATCCATCCATCCATCATCCATCATCCATCATCATCATCATCCATCATCCATCCATCCATCATCCATCCATCCATCCATCCATCCATCCATCATCCATCCATCCATCATCATCCATCCATCCACCCATCCATCCATCCATCATCCATCCATCCATCCATCATCCATCCATCATCCATCCATCCATCCATCCATCCATCCATCCATCCATCCATCCATCCATCCATCCATCCATCCATCATCCATCCATCCATCCATCCATCCATCCATCCATCATCCATCCATCCATCCATCCATCCATCCATCCATCCATCCATCCATCATCCATCATCCATCATCCATCCATCCTTCCATCCATCCATCCATCCATCCATCATCCTTCCATCCATCCATCATCCATCCATCCATCCACCATCATCCATCCATCCATCCATCCATCCATCCATCCATCATCCATCCATCCATCATCCATCATCCATCCATCCATCCATCCATCATCCATCCATCATCCATCCATCCATCCATCCATCCATCCATCCATCCATCATCCATCCATCCATCCATCCATCCATCCATCATCCATCATCCATCCATCCATCCATCCATCCATCCATCCATCCATCATCATGGAATGGCTTTCAGCTGACAGTCAGCAAGTTGAGATCAGATTTTCGGAATTTTGTGAGTGTAGTGAGACCAGAAATGTGCAGCTTTGGAAAGCAGAATGATTTTCATTTTTGCGTCCTGCTCCATCCCTCCCCCGGTGAATTGAATTCCAGGAGTGGAGCATCACCTGATGTTGCCCCTAAGTTTTCTTTTCTCCACTCAGTCTTTGGCTAAATTACCCCCCAAACCAATTAAAGCCCAGAATGATGTTGCAGGGAGCAGAACTGCTGCTAATCTTCCGGAAGATTGGAACTCATGGAAGTGATTGAAATGGTGGGAAATTACATTACTGGGACGAGGTCAGCCTTGGAGTTGTAAGTAGCATTTTTCTTTTTTAATATGTGGCTGCTTCAATGCTAATAATCTCACAGGTCAGGAAAAGCCAAGACCTGGGTTAACCAGAAAGGAAAATCCTGCGTGTCCTTGGGTTTTTCTGCAGGGTTGTGAAGAGCTGAGGAGAAAAGGATGAAACATTTGGCACTGTGCAGCAACCCTGCCAGGGGAAATGGGTTTGCAGGGAGAGGAAGGACAGGGCTGGGTAATGGGCATGTTGCAGGCATGTGGACAATAAATTACCTCAATTGTCCTGCCCGTGCTGGGCATGGGCTGAGTGCATCCCCTGGTCACTGCCTGTATCGCATTAACCTGCTGCACACAGGACGTGTCTGTTTATCCTGCCAATTACTGCCAATCTAATCAGCTTGAGCCGGGTAAAAATAGAGCCAGTTTCCGTGTGGAAATCAAGAGGCACGAAAACAGCAGCAGAGAAGCTGATCCTGATCAGCAGAGCACATGGGAGGGAAAGGTTGGCAGTGCTGGCAGCAGGAAATGGGATGGTTTTTCCTGGTGGGCAGGTGGATTTTTTCCCCCCACCCAGGGTTGGATTTTCCCCAGCATCCATCAGGCAGCCTGAAGGAAGGAGCTGGGGAGTGTGGGAATCACAGGCAGGCTCAGAGTGTGGATGTTCCTTGTGCTATCAGAGGAGAAGGAACAGGGCTGGAACCAGCTGGAAGGGACACATGTGGAGAGGCTGATGCATGAAATAGGATCCTGGAAGGGTTTGGGTTGGAAGGGACCTTAAAACTCACTCCATCCCAGCCCTGCCATGGCAGGGACACCTTCCACTAGCCCAGGTGGCTCCAAGCCCCATCCAGCCTGGCCTTGGACACTTCCAGGGATCCAGGGGCAGCCACAGCTTCTCTGGGCACCTGTGCCCCCACCTCACAGGGGAGAATTTCCTCCTAATATCCCACCTCACCCTCCTCTCTTTGAGTTTAAAACCACTTCCCCTTGTCCTGTCACTCCATCCCAGAGCTGCTCTGCTCTGTGCCTCCCTCCCTGTTTAAAGCTGAACCTTGAGCCCTCTCACTTTTGCAGTTTAATTTATTTCATGCAGGCCTTGTTGGTTTGGGATTTTTCCCCATCAGTCCATGGCAGGGACCAAGGCCAGGGCTGTGTCAAGGCTGGGAATTCCACTGCTGTGATTCTCTCAGCCTCACATCCCCATCACCCCTCAGGTGACAGCCAGAGCTCTCCACTGCCTGTTTCCCTCAGACTCTTCTTTGCCACTCATTACACCACCCTCCCTAATTACCAATTTCTGCCATTATACCACTCTCTTTTAATTGCCATTTGTGGTTCCAGTTATTGGCCAAGAAACCTCCCAGCCTTAAATGCTTCAAACCCGTGGTGTCCTGTCCCCTGGTGGAGTGTGGGTGTGCTGCTGGATTTTTCCCAGTCCTCTGGGACTTCCAATGGCTCTTCCAGGACCTCCTGGGAACCACCATCAACTGCCCAGACAGCTCCTTGGCCACCTCCTTTACAGCCCTCTCGAGTTGCTCAGATGTGCTGGTTTAAAACCACTGATGCTCCTGGGCACTCCTGGAAATATTTCCTTAGCATGTTGTCTTTTTTCCCACCTAAACCTGGGTAAATCCCTCACTGAGCATTCCTGCCTTTTCTGTGCCATTGAGAAACCTCCCATTTCCATGTAGCATCACCCCACTGCTCAAAACTCATGGAAAATATCCTTCTGCCTTTAATTTCCCCAGCTTCTCAGCTCTATTAATTACAACCAGTTTCCCTTTTCTTCCTTTTGTGTTTATATTTTGTGTGTCAGTCTTGGCAACTCTTTCCCTTGCTTTCCAAGTGGTGGTGGTTATTTTAACAAAGATTCCTGCCTGTGTTGCTGCTTTTTGGATAAAATATTCTTAAAGGTTTCTCCCTTTTCAACACATTTTTCATTTAAAGTCCTTTCTGAATTGATCTAACTTGCAATTATTTTCTGATTTGGGAAGCAGGACATTTTAAAGTGGCAAGTGAATAAACAGATTTTTATATATCACTGCTCTAAGCTTTACTTCATTTGCACATAACAAATATAATCAAGCCATGAAGGCCCATGCCTGGTACAGTGAGAAATCCACCCTCACCTGCTGGAGTGAGGATAAATGTGGAATTCCCTCATGCTGAAGACAACTTTTTTTTTTTTCCACTAGGATATTATCTTTCCCCCTCCCCCCAAAGTTCTAAGGATATTTTAATATTGGCAGCTCAGGACCTCCAGCATCCACTGCTCAGCCAGAATTCCCCAGGGACCCCAAGGTTTTTATTAGATATTATGGATGTGGCTGCTTAAAGAAGCAGAATGTGTGGAGTCCCTGCTGCAGACCCTTCTTGCTTCATGCTTTATTTCCCAGGATATTGATCCAGAAACGCTCTGGATCATTTCTTCCCTTCTTGTGAATGACTCAGAACTGGGCAGTGCTTGGGAGAGGGAGATCAGCTGCTCCCAGCCAGTCCCAGTGGGATTCCAGGCAGGACTGGCAGGTCAAGGCCTCCAAGCACGAGTGGAAATCAGATGGTGAGGGTGGTTAGAACACAGAATTCCAGGCAGGAACAATCCCTGCCAGCCCCAGGCACTGGGAGCAGGGTTAAGGTGTGGATTTAATGGCTGGAGGTGATGGAGAGGGAATTTATACAAGAGCATGGAGGGGTAGGACAGGGGAGGAATAGCCTCAGACTGCAAGAGGGGAGGTTTGGGTGGGATATTGGGAAGGGATTCCTGGTTAGGATGGGATACTAAGAAGGTGAGGCCCTGGCACAGGTGCCCAGAGCAGCTGTGGCTGCCCCTGGATCCCTGGAAATGTCCAAGGCCAGGCTGGGCAGGGCTTGGAGCAGCCTGGGACAGTGGAAGGTGTCCCTGCCATGGCAGGGGATGGAATGGGATGATTTTAAGGTCCCTTCCAACCCAAACCAGTCTGGGATTCCAGGATTCTATTCAGCAATTCCACCTTGTTCCACTGTTTTGCTGCAATTTTATTTTCTTTGCATCCTGTCATTTCCCAATTTTTTTTTTTTTTTTTTTTTTTTGGAGTGTGGTTGCATCATTCCTCCTCCTTTCCATCACCAGCCTGATGTCCCCATGGCTTGGCTGGCAAGGATACCCTCAGGAGCTTTTCCCTTTGCTCCTTTTGGAGTTCTGCATTTCCTCCAGGGATGGAAAACACCCATTGCTCCCACTGCCCAATCCTACTTTTTCTTCCCCCATCCACGCTCAATGATTTATTAGAAGCTGATTTGCCTTTTACTGTCATTTTTCATCATTATTTTTTTATCCCAAACTTCATCTCACTCATCCCCTCATCCACACATGCACCAGGTATTTAAAGAAAGAACCTGTCAGCCCTATCTAACACCATCTGTATCCTGTAGTGGAAAAATCCCTGGAATTAGTCAAATCCTGCAGGCCTGGCATGGCAGGGGCACCTTCCAGAGGGAAAAGCCCTCTGGCTTTCAGGGCTGGTGTGAAATCCAATCTGGAATTTCCTCTCCCTCAGCCTCCTGCACATCAGCAGCACTGAGGAAATATGAACTGGTCTGGAGAGGACTCCCAAGGCAACTCACTGGGGCAGGAGGTTTTATTGGAAACCAAATCCTGACCTTTGGAGAAAGTCTGGGAAAAGTGGATTTATCTGGGGATAAGCTCAGGGCCAGCAGTGCTGCCACACCACGATTACCCTGACACTGCAGGAGTTCATCCAGCCCCCTCAGCTGGCATTCCCACATTCCCAGAGAACCATGGAATCATGGAATGCTCTGGGTTGGAAGGGATCTTACAGCTCAGCTCATTCCACCCCTTAGGGACGCCTTCCACGATCCCAGCTTGCTCCAAGCCCTGTCCAACCTGGCTTTGGATTCTTCCAATCTGTTTTATTTGCCTTCCAACGTGATTTTTTGGCAATTTTTGGAGCCCACCTTAAACCCTTTAACAACCAGAATGTCCCTCTGCTCCAGCCATGGGGCACCAGGACAGGCTGGGGACACTCCAGGAAACCTAAATCAGCTCATGACCAGAAAATTTGCTCCTGGCTGCATTTTTAGACTGAAACCTGTCCATTCCTCAGGTACAAAGGTGCTGTTCCCAAAATAACCCTCATTTTAAAGCCACATACCATCCTAATAGATCCCATCCTCCTCTCCTCCTTCAGCAGATTGTTGGGAATTTCTTTCTCACCATTGAACTTGCTGTAATTTTAAGCACTTGCTTTATGAGGAGCAGCATCCCACGTTGGTCACACCTTGGTTCCTGCCTCAGATCCCTACATCCCACCAAACCCCCCCCAAGGAATAGCTGACCAATAATTAATTGGCCAATTAACATGTAAACCAACTGTAACTGTCTGAAACTACTGAGAAAGCAACAGAAGGGGACTGGAATTTCTTTTGTTCCCTGCCAAAATTTTTATATGTGTTTAAGCAACTTCAGTTTTGATGTTTTTCTTGGAAAATTTTGGGGTTCCCACCCAAATTGTCCCTCTGTGGGGAAAAAAAAAAAAAAAAAAAAAAAAAAGTTTGAAGTTGCCAAAAAGTGGAGAAATTGGAGTGTGGGATTTTTGGGGGAGGAAACAATAAAGCCCCCCGATGTATAATGAGCACAGTTCTTGCATTCACAAAGGACTCAGAGTAGTTTGAAAAGACATTTTCTACTGGAAAGAAATGCTTCAGTGGGAAAATTTCCACCCACTCCAGTTGCATCTCTTCCCTCCAGCTCTGAGAGAGAGGGAGGGAGAGAGAGAGGAAGGTTTTCTTCCAGAGGAGGGTTGGTGATGTGTTTCCATGGATGGGCAAGAAAATGCATCGAGAGGGGAAAAAAAAAAAAAAACAAAAACAAACAAAAAAAAACAACTGAGTGGGAAGACACAGCCTGAAAGTTCCAGTGGGTGGGCAGTGAGCAGGTACCGAGCACAAGGCGCCTTTCCAGAGGGGATGCACAGCCTAAATCCCGCGGGTTTCCATCACCAGCAGTTACACAGTTTTGTTTTGTTTTTTCCTTGGAGTCCTGGCCAGGCTGGGTCTGTCTCAAAACCGCCACTCCAATAACGCTGGTGGTGATGGCAGGATGCAAATCCAAGCGGGGTGCGTGGCGATTTTGGGGGGGAAGACCTGAGTTTTTCCTCCATCGCCCAAATTTTGCTTCATAAGCACTTGTGAGCATCTTTTAAATAATTCTTCAGCAGAGCTCCCCTCTCTGGCAGGGCTGCGTGAATCCCTTGGTGTGTGAACACAAATACATCGATATTTGCAGGCACACGGATCCCGGTGCCGCAAAGATCCGGGGGGATGCGCCAGCGTGTTCCAGAGGCACAACCACTGCCCGGGGAGGATTCCAGCAGCTCCAGCAGCCCCGGGGAGAAAAAAAACCAAACCAAACCAAAACAAAATCAGCGGAGCAGAGCGCTGAGGGCCTCCCGATGGATGGGTTGGGAGGACCGCGATGGGATGCGCTGTACCGGAGCTTGATCGGGACCCAGCCCGGAGCGCTGCCGTCAGTCCCGGAGCGGCCTTTCCATCAATAAATAAATAATCGCTGTTGCAGTTGCGGTGTGCCGGACCCGGAGTCTGCCCGGAGGCTGGCACCGGGCGTCCGGGCCATTCCCGGTGTCCTCCCACCCCTCGCACCCACCGGGACCCCCGGCCCCTCTCCGTCCGACGAGAGGGATCAATAAAAATGCGGGAGCATCCCGGGAGGCTGCGGGGGGCTGCGGCCCTGCCGGGCTGCGAGAAGGCGACGCAGTTCCTGTCTCTTTAAATCCACCCTGAGCGCGGCGCCGGGAGCTGAGGCAGAGCAGAGAAGCCCAGGATCCTGCTCATTAACGAGCGGGATTTATCCCCGTAGGGAGCAGAGAGGGAACGGGGGGGAAGCAGAAACAGAGCACCCCGCAAGCCTCGGGGCCGGCAGCCGGAGCATCCTCGGGATGCGGGGCCCCCGGCGCTGAGGTTTGCGGCGGGGAGGCGCGGGAGGGGCGCGGGCTGCGCGGTGCGCGGTGCGCGGTGCGGGAGCGGCCCGAGCCGTGCGGGAGGGCGGCGGAGGAGGCTCCGCATTGCTGCTGCTGCTGCTGCCGCTGCTGCTGCCGCTGCTGCTGCTGCTGTGCCGAGCCCCGCGATGCCGCCGCGCCCGCCGCTGCCCCCGGCCCTGCGCCCCAGCCAGCCCGGCCGGAGGCGGGGGCTGCGTGGGGCTCTGAGCATCCTTCCCCCTCGGGGCTACCCAGCGATCGCTTTTCTTTTTTCTTAATTTTTTTTTTAATTTAATTTTTTTTTTTAATTTATTTTTGATTTTTTTATTTTTTATTTATTTATTTATTTTTAATTTTTTTCTTTTTTTTTTTTTTTTTTTTGTTTGGGGTTTTTTTTTTTTTTTTTTTTTTTTTTTTTTTTTTTTTTGGTTTTTTTTCTCTTGGCATTTGGCCTCTTTTTTTTTTTTCCTCCTTCTCCCCCACCCCCGTTTCCCTGCCTTGGATGGTTTTTAGGTGGAGTCGTTTGCACCAAAACCCAATAGCTGCTGCTGTTCTTGCTGCTATTTTTTTTTTTTTTTTTTTTTCCTGTTTCCACAGCAGGGGAAGAGAGAACTGATCCTCAACATACTCCCAGAGAATGAATAATCACAAGAAACTGGCTTAAGCAGCTCCCTGGATCTGGTGCATGATTTCGATTGAGTTCAATTTGATTTAATTTTTTTATTTTTATTTATTTCTTTTTCCCCAAGTCATCGTTCGCATTTTATTTCCTGCATTTCTTCCTATTCTTTTTTTTTTTTTTTTTTTTTTTTTTTCACCTTTCGGGAGATTTGCAAACCGAATTACATGCATGTCCAGTGGGGGAAGGTTTAATTTTGACGATGGAGGGTCGTACTGTGGAGGCTGGGAGGACGGAAAGGCTCATGGCCATGGAATCTGTACCGGCCCGAAGGGTCAAGGTGAATATTCGGGCTCCTGGAGTCACGGCTTTGAGGTGCTGGGGGTCTACACTTGGCCCAGTGGCAACACTTACCAGGGCACCTGGGCGCAGGGCAAGCGCCATGGCATTGGCATGGAGAGCAAAGGGAAGTGGGTGTACAAAGGAGAGTGGACCCATGGATTTAAGGGACGGTACGGGGTCCGGGAATGCACTGGAAACGGGGCCAAGTACGAAGGCACCTGGAGCAATGGATTACAGGATGGCTACGGGACAGAGACCTACTCAGATGGAGGTAGGTGATGCACTGATCCCTTCCTGGCTGGGGGACAGGGGTGGAGGGTGGTGGGGAGAACCTCCCAGTGGGGTTTGGGTTGGAGTTTGCAACCTGCTGGCTTGGATCGAGGGATGCTCCCACCCTGCAGGGGAGAAGGCACCAGCCCAGCGTGGCACCAGCCCAGCTCTTTGCCACAGGTAGCCCCACATCCTCTGTGGGGTCTCTGGGTGCTCCTTCTCCTCCCCAAGCAGGATTTTGGGATGTGGAACAGGCTGTGCTGGTGGGGGGATGCCCAACTCTGGCCCAGAGGGATCAGAGCATGGGGTGGGCCAGGCCTTGGGGCCACAACCCAAGTTGCACATGGGATTGGCAGTTGTGACTGCACCACTGGAACCTGTAGGATTTGCACGGGAACGACGCGGGGCAGGATGGAGGCGAGTGTGTGTGGGGGGGATCTGTGGAGGATGGGGCAGCTCCAGTGCTGCCAGAGCTCCCAACCCGGCCTGGGGGGCTCTGCACCTCCTCCAGACCCTCCAAAGGCAGCCCCACACTCAATAATACCCCAGGGAAAAGACTTTAATTCAGACAAGAGTCTTACATTCCTAGTTTACGGCTTAATGCTTAGCGTAGGGGCTCAGAGGGATCACCAGAGCTCTTCTCTGCCGTCAACACGGCTTAACGAGATGCTGAGGGGAAACTGGGATTAGAGGAAAAAACAAGAAAACCCAATTGGAGCGATCAAACCCAAAAAAATTGCTGGGCTAACAAGCTTTAGGGCTGAACTGGGAGAAACAGCTGGTGCTGTGCTGTAAGTGGCTGTATCATCCTCTCTCCTGGGTTGGGGCTGCTTCCACAATCGGAATTGCCACCATAATCCGAGGCAGGCCTACCTGCCAGCAGCCAGGGGCACTGGGCTCTGCTGGCCCCTTGTTTTCCTGGGAATTGTGGCCTCCTGGAGCAGCTCACGGGTTATTTTTAGGACGTTATGGTTTTCCATACGGCTCCGGTGAGGAAATTGCAGCGTTGGGGAGCTCCATCGCAGCCTTCCCGAAAGGTGCTGCAAGACCTTGCTCTGGAAAAGCCACTTTGCTGCTTTGTGGTTGCACAGGGAGAGGAGGTTAAACCTCACCTGCAGCTGCTTTTTTTTTGCTCTCGCAGGGAGAGGCAGAACCACCTCGGGATTTTTGATGATAATTTCGTGCTGGTGGTTTTCTCCCAGAGGGAAAAAGAGAGCTGCAACCTTTTGTTTGAGCTGCCTGGAAGGATGCTGGGGACTGAGCTGGGATGTGCTGGGTGTGTGTTTGGAAGCCATGGATAAATCCCAGCAGTCCTTCAGTGGAGAATACAGCTTGGGCAGGGAATCATCGCTGTCTCCCACGTCCAAGGCAGTCAGGAGGGGCTGGGGGGGGTTTTGCTTGCTCCCAACGTGGGTGCTGTCTCCTGCTGGCACCCAGCCCCTGCCTGGGAGGTTTGAGGGAGGACAGACACAAGTCTGCACTAACTACAGGTCTCTGAGGGCTGGGTGTTGCAGGGCTGGCTCTGTCCCCAGCCACGCACGTGCCCCCGCCCCGGCACGCTCCCCATCCTCTGCAGCACAGCAGCGTTTTTAGGGAAACCTGGGCAGCATCCCCACACTGGGCTGGCTTAGCAGCAGTTTCAGCGTTTTCTCAGAAGCTGCCAGAAGCAAAGTGCAAAAAAAAAAAAAAAGAAAGAGCTTTTCCTTCCATCTTGTCAGGCCAGCCCAGCATCCCGGTGCTCAGGGACCCAAAAGCGATGTGGCGCGTTTGCGATTTCGGAAGGAGGGAAGAGGAGCAGTGCTGGGAAAAGGGCAGGGTTTGTGGCAAAATGGTCCCCCTGGGACTCTGCAAACCTTGCCAGGAGGAAGGAATGCCGTGCTGGGGAAATGCAGGCTGCTGGTAACTGTGGATGCTCCTCCACAGCAGCTTCCCCCAGCTCAGCTGGGCCAGAACCACCTCCAAGGCCACTTTCACCAAGCACACAGAGGCCACATCCCTTTCCTGGTTTCCTGGCTCCATTCTGGGTGCAAACCACCAAAGCTGGGCACCTGCAGCCTTTTTGGCCACCAAGCCTTGCTGAACTTTGTGTGTTTGGGTCCCAGAGGCCGCTGCGTGCACTGGTGGCACCGGGGAGGCAACTGTTGGGAAGGATGTTTCTCATTAATCTATTCCACTTATTACCTCCAGCAAACTGAAGTATCCAAGAATCCTCGCCCCAGCATCTGTCACTTGCCACCCACAGATAAATATTCATCCCTTGCACATCATTTTTTTTAGCTCCCCAGCCCTGGCTTGGGGATGTGCAGCGAGGCTGAGGGAGCCCCAAAATCCACGGATTCGCTCTGGTTTTCCCATTCCCTTGCACAACAGCGGGGAAGGGCACTGTGGAAGGGAGGGATGTTGGGGTGACTGCTGGGCTCTGGGCTGTGCTGGGTGCTGGGGGTGGCACTTGGTGGCCCGGGGGTGGCACTTGGTGGCCCAGGGAGCGCTGCCCCCACGCGCAGCTTGCCGAGCTCACACCTCCCACGCCGCGCGCCCCACGCCTGTCCCCCCACGCCAGCCAGCCCCCCACGCCCTTCCCACACATCCCTGACCCCCAGGCTGAGCAAATCCTGCTCCCCCAGCCTGCAGGATCCGTGCCCATCAGCACAGAGCCCAGATCTGCCAGGGAGCTGGGCTGCTCTGCCAGGAGCCACGCCTTGCCCGGTGTCCCTGGCACGGCTGGCACTGTCCTGCTGTCCCCATGGCCTCAGTCCCTCAGACATCCCCAGCACTGCTGCTGTATCCTCATCTTCCTGCCAAAAACCCCCTCCAGAGCACCCTGATCTTACATAAACCAGGCTGAGGATTGCTTCAGTCGGGTGCTGGAGTTGGAGCACTTGTCTGATTCACTCCAGAGTGGGAGCAGGAATTGCTCCCTGGTGGAAGGGGCTGCACCCCCTGGGGTGTGAGCCTGGGGCTGCTGGCAGTGGGGCTGTGGGGTTGGAGACCCTCTTCTGATCGAATCTGGAGATCAGGAGACATCACAGCTGCCTCCTGCCTCCGATACTTTGGGGATGCTCACCACAGGGACAGCTGGAGTTGTAGCTCCAGACTTCCCATGGGAATCCTCTGTGTTGGGTTTGGGTTGAGCTGCTGAAACCATGGCTGTGGGGGTGGGATGAGATGGGGTGGCTGAAGGAAGCCCCAAATCTGTTTTTGCCCTCTCCATCCCTAGCAATGCTGTTTTCCTCCTCCTTCCTCCTCTTCCCAGCTGAACAATGGGATCCTAAACCAGACAGGGGCTCTGGGATGGGAGCAGCCCCATCCTGGGTGCCACTGCCCAGCATCCCTGAGGGGATGGGACAGGCTGGAGGTGTCTGCTGTGAACCAGGCTCACCCTGTTGCCAGTCCTCTCCCCACCCTGCATGCCCCATTCTCCCTAAATCCTTCTTTCTCAGGAGGGCAACCCCAAAAGCGCCGGGCGGTCGCACGGTGCCGTTCATCTTGTGTAATCTCCGTGCCCACTCACCTCAAATGAATCATCCTTTGATAGGTGAGGGAAATATAATTAGTGTTTGCATTGTTAGCACTGGCTGAGTAGGCAAGTGGGTTTTTCTTGGCCCTGGCTGGGATTATTCCTGCCATGGGGAGAGGGAAGGGAAGCGCTGGAGCCGGGGTGGGGCCAGCCTTGTCCTGCTCCATGTCCCACTTTGCCACCCCTGCAGTGGCACTGGTGACACCTCTCTGAGCAAATGGCTTGGGAGTGGTTGAGGAGGGGGAAAAGCACGGAATATTTCCCCAAAAACCAGCAGGAAGGGCTGTTCTGTGGGGCTGGAGAGGGAATGGGACCTGCCTGTCTGCTTCAGCTGAGCAGGTGGTTTGGGATGAGCCAGCACCAGGCAGGAGGCTTGGAATGACCAAAATAAATCAATAATAAAGACATCTTTAAGGTCCTTTCCCAGGCAGGAGGCTTGGAATGACCAAAATCAATCAATAATAAAGACATCTTTGAGGTCCTTTCCCACCCAAACCATTCCCAGATCCCATTCCCACCCCAGCCTTCCCCCGAATTCCTGCACAGGCAAATTTCCATCAGGATCTATTCATAGCACAGATGTCAGAATTACCTTAAAAGTACCAGCTCTTCCCTTGTTTTGCTGCTGGGAAGGAATTGTTGATGCACTTTAAACAGTGGGCGGAAAAAAGCAAATACAAGAGCGCCCTGATCCTCGATCCTCCCGTTCCTGCAGCACCCAGAGCTGGTCCTAAGAACCCCTCAGAAACTGAGGATTCATTTTAAAAAGTCAAGGTTTTGGTGATGGAGCATTTCAGTGTCTGGGTTGGGTTTTGGAGGTGCTTGCAGTGGTTCTAGGAGAGCAAAAGCAGAGATGTCAGGAGCTGCCGAGCACAGAAAAATGAATCAAAATACTAAATGAGGATTCTGACCAGCCTCATTAAAAATAAATGCTATGAACTCATGGTAATTACTTCTCTCACTGGAACATGCTGCTTAGTTTCAGGTACAGCTCAGGACAGAGGAAAAAGGATTTTGACCTCGGAGCAAAGAACATGAGACAGAAATTGCCAGACCCTCCCTCCACCTCCCCAAACCTTTTATCCAGGCTCTGATTCTCCAGGGAATTGTGCAGGACCCCAGACTTGGGGAGCCCATGGACCCCCTGTCCCTGACCCACAACAGAGGGTGACCCCAGCCCTGCAGACAGCACTAATGTCATTTCACTGGGGTGGGTTTCTCATGGCTTTGAATGCAAATCTCAGGATATTTGCATGTGATTTGATATCCCATGGGGCTCCTCGTGGTTGGGTGACATCTGCTCCTGGAGCTGAACGTTTTTTTTTCCCTTTAGAAGCTCCAGCTTGTGGAATCATGTGATTTTGCAAGATTTTCAGCTTCAGTTTGGAAGCAAGGTTTCCACCCAGGCTATTGCAGAAAAGTCATTCTTCCAAGCTTGGGAAGCAGCAGACAAGAGCTAAAAATGCCTTCTGTTTAAAAATGCCTCGATTTTAAAATGAACCTGATGAATTTTGAATGCTTTGAGTCAGGTAACGCTGACGTAGATGAATGAGCTGTATTAATGTGGGCATGACTTGGAGATGGAGGAGCTGGGCAGGCTGAGCTCAGGGATGGTCCTTTAGGGGCTAAACTGGGGTTCAGCATCTGCCTCATGAGATTTTTTTGTCTCTTTAGGTCTGGTTTTGGCACTGATTGAACTCCTGAGCAAGAAAGGATTTTTTTTTCAAGGAGTTTGCAGTAGTTTACAGGAGAGTTTTGATGATAGTTTTTCCCTGGATTCAGCTGTTTAACTCACAATTAAAATATTTTTAACCAAAAAAAAAAAAAAAAAAAAAAAAAAGGGAGCTTGCAGAAAGCAAAACTTGAAAGGCAAATGTTTATATTTTGGGGCTTGGTATTGGCTTTTCAAAGACAGATTCTGGCCTTTGCATCGAAAATCCTGAAAAATTGCAATGGGTACATGAGCATTCCCTGAGAACAGCCACTGCTTTCCCAATGTTATTCCCTGAAGAGGTTCCACTTGCTCTCAGCACACAGCAGAGCATCATGAATTTTCATGAATGAGTGAACAGCCAGAGCAAGGCCCCTCATTTTGCTGATTCCCACAAGAAAATGATCACTACAAAGGTATCATTTCCTGCTCAGGGCATCACTTGGGGTCTGCAAGGTGTTTCCCTGGAATGAAGAAGGGACTGGAAGTGTCCAAGGCCAGGCTGGAGGGGGATGGAGCAGTCTGGGATTGTGGAAAGTGTCCTTGTCCGTGGCAGGGATGGGATGAGAAGAGCTTTAAGGTCCCTTCCAACCCAAACTGTGATTCCATGATTTATTCCACAGGGAATAAACAAACCCTGCTCTTGCCTCATCCCACCCTGGAGCAGCCTCCTGCCCCTGATCCAGCCTCATCCCACCCATCTGAGCACCTCCCACACTTTGGGGGGGATTCAGCCCCCCAAACCCACCCTGCCCTCAGTCTGGGAGAGCTTGGGAGTCCCCCCTTGCTCCTGGATCTCTGCTGAGAAACGGGAGAGATCCCGGAGTTTTGGCAGGATTAGAGCAGGGTGGGGGGATTAAGGGAATCAGCATTAGCCTGATTTCACTCTGCTTTGTGAGAGGAGCACGTTGGCCTTTAAAAAGGTGCTGAGCAATATCCTGAAGTGCTTTGCATCCCTGCAGATCAAACCTCATCCTGCTTTTGACCCCAGCTGGTGGCTGAGTCTGCAGGGATTCAGCTGCCCTGGGAAAACTGGGGCCCCATTCCACCAGGGGATGAGGCTTCCTTCACTTTCCCTGTGTCTGACAGCAAGAAATTTCCTTTTCAAAGTTGTATTTTCCCTGACTGTGGGACCTGAAGCTCTAAGAGGAATCACAGGTGGCCTGAGAGGCACCATGAGCCCCATCAGAATCACTGAAGCCAAGATTTGATTGTCTTTATTGTGGTTTTTTGAAGCCTTTCTGTGAATTCTGGCTGGAAAAGGCACTTCCCAACAGGTTTGGGGAAGCAGGAGGTGCAGAAGTGATGAGAAGAGAGAGGGGATGCTCAGGACAGGCTTGGCTTTTACTAAAGAACAGGAAGCAAATTGCTTGAAATGCCTTGGAAAACATTAATTTCCACTCAAGATTTTTTTTTTTTTTTTTTTAAGTTTCCTAGTGAGGAAGGAGCCTTCATCCTGCTGCTTGCAGAACATCCTTGGGACAGGCAATGAGGACATAAATGTGTCCCCATGTTTGGGATGGGGCTCATATCTCCCAGAGGAATATTCTCTCCACCTGTGATTTCCCAGTGATTCTCCCCAAGGAGAATGGCTCAGCAGTCCCTGTTCCATGGTATTTCAGCCAGAAATACTTTTTGTTGTTATTTGCATCCAGAGGAGGAGGAGGAAGAGGAGGAGGCAGATTCCCTGGCTGAGATGTGAGGCTGTAGGAATCCATCTCCTCCCTGCAGCCCCCAGCTCCTGCAGAGGTTCTGCCTGTTCCAAACCCATCCCTGCTCCCACCCCTACCCCTTCCAAACCTCACCCAGACCCCTTCCAAACCTCACCCAACCTCACCCAAACCCCGCCCAAACCCCATCCAAACCTCACCCAAACCCCATCCAAACCCCACCCAAACCCCACCCAAACCTCACCCAAACCTCACCCAAACCCCACCCAAACCCCACCCAAACCCCGCCCAAACCCCCCTCACCCCAAACCCCACCCAAACCTCACCCAAACCCCACCCAAACCCCCCCAAACCCCACCCAAACCCCTCACAAACCCAAACCTCACCCAAGCCTCCCCAAACCCCACCCAAACCCCACCCAAACCCCACCCAAACCCCACCCAAACCCCACCCAAACCCCACCCCAACCCAGCCCCTCCACTGCCTGATTCCTTTAGATATCCTCTCACTTTTTAGAATTACAAGCTGACACGAGCTGTAATTTTTTATTGTTTATTGACCCCCTAACCAGAATTAATTCTGCACCCAGGCAGGAGCAGAGCTCTCATACTCCTCACCCTCCTCATCCTCCTCATCCTCCTCACCCTCCTCACCCTCCTCACCCTCCTCACCCTCCTCACCCTCCTCACCCTCCTCACCCTCCTCATCCTCCTCATCCTCCTCACCCTCCTCATCCTCCTCACCCTCCTCATCCTCCTCATCCTCCTCACCCTCCTCATCCTCCTCACCCTCCTCATCCTCCTCACCCTCCTCACCCTCCTCACCCTCCTCATCCTCTCCTCCCCTCCCTGGTGCCCAGCCCTGGCTGTGCCCCCCGTGTCTGGATGCACCCAGCATTAGCACTGTGACTAACACCCATCACGTGCTCGTGCCTGCAGATTCCATTTGCATACTCAAAAATCCATACTTTATTCCTTCCCCTGTGTAAGCAGTTACCACAGCATATTTTTGGCAAATTAGCAGCCACAGCAGAAGCATCTGACTGTGTTTTTAGCGTGGCTTGGTGATGGAAAACCTTGGCAGGGCTGGAGGGGAGGATAACTGGCTGTGGGCTCTGTATCCCTGAGGTGTTGGTGTCACTGATTCTCACATTCCAAGGTGGCATCTCCCAGCCACCCATGCCATGCCTGGGTGGGATTTTGGGGAGGGTTTGGGGGATCAGAGCAGCAGCTGGGCACAGGGCAGGGTGTGGAAGTCACCCAGCTGGACACTGTGCCAGGAGGGGTGGCAGAAAATGTGTCCCCACCTCCATGCAGTGACCAGGGGGTTGAGGGAGGGGATTTTCCCCCTCTGGGTGCTTTTCCCAATGTGAGAGGGATGTGGAGCTGCTGGAGCAGTTCCAGAGGAGGCCAAGGGGATGCTCCAAGGGCTGGAGCCAGGCTGGCAGAGCTGGGGGTGCTCAGTGGAGAGGAGAAGCTCCAGGGAGAGCTCAGAGCCCCTTGCAGAGCCCAAAGGGATTCTGCAATCCTGGGCTCTGCCCCACAGAGTCAGGCAGGACATTTGGGGCACATTTCCCCAGTGATTCCCTGGGCTGGACTGGGATGTCCCCAGTGTCACACACATCACCCAGAGCACCCTCCAGCCCCCTCTTTTCTCCCAGACTTCTTCCCTCTGGGGTGGGTGTTGCTGAGATGATTTGTGTGGGAATCTCTCTGGGATCTGTGATATCAAGCAGCTGCAAAAGGATATCTGTGAAACTCCCTCCTCCAGCCAGAGCCCAGCCTAATTATTGCCATTGGACATCTTTAATTAATATGCTGCAGAGGCCAGAGATAAGAGGGGGGCTGAGCACACCAGGAAGGATCCTTTGTGAGATAAATCAGCAATTTGTAAAACCTAATTACTTTGGCTTGGAAAAGTGGAGGGGCACTTCAGACCACTTCTCCCTCCTTCCTGGGATTTTGCTGAGTGGGGAAGGAGAGCTGGGAGTTTGGGAATGCTGGACCAGGGGGGTCTGGCTGTGCCTCAAGGATGGGACAGAGCTCCTGT
The DNA here is from genome assembly GCA_030060385.1 of Muscicapa striata striata. Taxonomy (NCBI): domain Eukaryota; kingdom Metazoa; phylum Chordata; class Aves; order Passeriformes; family Muscicapidae; genus Muscicapa; species Muscicapa striata. The sequence goes on along the minus strand of JAREIS010000073.1, from coordinate 284,901 downwards.
CCTTTGGAGCCTGCTGCTCCCATTTTCCAGGCAAACCTGGCAAGCTGCATCCTTGTTGTTTGTTATTTTATCTAACCTGAGAATATTTACCCAGTGTGGTGGGTGTGCTTGGGGTTTAACTCACTGTTAGGGATGGAGAAGGAATTTTTTCCAAACTTTTGTCTTTTTCTGAGGTCAGGTTGTGCTAATGACGTGTGTGTGTCCAAAGTGCTCACAACATCCCAAATTCCTGCTGGGATGTCTCCACATGAGGAGCTGGAAGAGGGCAGGTCTGTGCACAGCTCCCGTGGGCTTTATCCATGTGTTTGCCAAAGGTTCATCCTGCAGGACACGGATCAGTCTGTGTGGCTTTGGGAAAAGCCTGGGAGTGCCCATAAAGCTTCTCCTTAATGGTGTTCCTGGAGTGGGGCCAGAGGGCTCAGCAGCTACAAAATGCCAAATCTTGGGTATGGGCAGAGAGGGGAAAGAAAACTCAGTCATTCCAACCTCAAAAATCCTTATTTTTGTCTCATGGACCAGGTTTATACCCAAGTGCCTGATCCCAGCTTGAGCCACGTGCCTGAGCAGCCCAACATCCTCCCTTTGGGTTCCTCCTGTGTTGTTCAAACTCCAGCTGTTCCTGAGGGAGCTCCTTGGGATGTTTATCTCTTATAAAGCTGAATTTCCCTGGGCATCACTCTGGGGTTTCACCATCTCTCCATAAGCAGGAAAGGACTCCATGTCCAGGAATTCCTTAGTTTGGGGCAGCAAGCTTAGCTTGGTTACCCTTTCCCAGCCATGGAGAAGAAAGACCTTGTGAGTGAGAGGGAGCAGCCCTGCATCCCCACATTCCTGTATCCCAGAGGGAAGAGCCAGAGCTGGAGATTGCTCCTCCCCTCCCCAGAAAAATCCCCAAAATCTCTTTGGCAAAGGAATAGAAATGCACAGAAAGATGTTGCTCTTCCTGCAGTGCCTCCAATCCTCATGGAGAGTTTTGCCAACAGGAGCAAATCAGAGTTCCCAAACCCAGCTGAAGTGCTGGAATGCTGCTGCCTTATCCCTGTTTCCAGCAGGGAATGTGGAGGTGTGGGGTCTTGCTCACCCCCTCCTTTGCTGCAACCCAGGCCAGCCCTGATTTTGGGGATCTGGGCATTCTGGGGCCCCCAGGAGCTGCCCTGCAGACTCTCAGCTCTCTTCCAGGATGGATTGGAGCCAAATGCTGAGCAAGAGCTGCTCCCTGTCCCTGCTGGAGGATCAGGGGTGATGCTTCCCAGGCCAGGGACTTGCTGCTCTCTGCTCTCAGCCCTGCTGCCTCTGGCCAGGGATGGGGCTCTGCACACTCCTCAGGGCCATGGCAATTCCTGCAGGAGCAGCCCCAAAAAACCCCAATTTCAGGATGAGGAACCCCAGTGACTGTGTCCATCAGCGCTGCCCTCTTCTCTCCATCAATCCCTGTCTTTTCCATGAGCACATCCCCTTTCTTGCACCTCACCAGTTATTTCTGAAATAGCTGGTGAAATAAATATCCTCTCCAATCCATTTTTTGGGATTTCTCCAGTTGTTTTCTCTCAGCCTCAGGTTGTGCCCCCTCCTTAGCTCTGCTTGGCAAGGACGTGGCCAATTCCTCACCCTTCTTCACCTTTCTCTTCACTTTCCCTGTCCAAGACTTTCTTCTCTCTCTTTGTCCTTTTTGCCTGGTGCAAAAGGGGCACCCAGAAGTGGGAGGGGTATTTGTGGCATCTTGGAGGCATCCATAGGAGTGCCCTGCATGGCTGAGGGAAGAGGTTGGGACATTTTCCTCCTCCTCCATCACTTTGTCTCTTCTCTGGTTTGGGCAATACAATTGCCAGGATTGCCTTGGATTGCTCCCTGCTTCCCATCCTGCATCCTGAACCAAAATCCTTGGAATTCTCCCTTCTGTTCCACCAGAAGTGCTCATTGCGCCACTCAGGCCCCATCCTGCTGTCCCCACCGTGCCCCATTCCTGCTGCACATTCCCTTCCCATCTCCCGAGCTCTGGAGCAGCTGCATCCTGGGGAATATCCTGAAGTGGGGAAATATCTTTGCTCTGCTGGGAGAAGGATTCTCCAGGCTCCTTGTGAGCTCCATCTCTGTGCACATATCTGCAAATGTTGGGGCAGAGGTTAAGCTGAGCAGGGCTGGGGAGGAGGTGGCTCAGCACTGCAGATCAGATGGCTCCATGGCCAAATCCTGGGAAATCCAGGGCTTTAAATCATAATGAAGGCAGGGCAAGGAAGGAGCACTGCTGGCTGGGGAAGGACTGAGCTCCCTGACAGGAAGCTCTTTGATCTGCTGGTGGCTCTGAAGCTGCCCAGCTGTCTTGGTGGCCTCTGAGGCAATCCCTGGGGATAATCCACGCTGCTGCCATGCAGGGAAACAAGGACATGCAGGAAAGCAGAGCTGGGGGCTGGCAGAGGATGAGCAGGAAAATCCACCTTGCTGAGGGGATGCCCAGAGTGCTCCTGGCAGCTGTGCCACCCCAGGAGTGGGTTTGAAGGCCAGGTTTGATGGTTTGATGGTTTGATGGCAGCACCTCAGCCTGGCTGGGCACAGCACAGGCTGCAGCTGGGACCTGCTGGGACCAATTTGCCACCAGTGCTGCAGCCTGCAGTGCTTTGTTCTGCTCCCTGTCAGTCCCTCAGGCTCTCAGCACAGTGATCCTTCACGCTGCCCCAGCTTCACCCAGGGGGTTTCTTCAGTTTGCCAGGAGATGAGGAGGCCAAGGGACCTGGGGGGTCAGGGATTGAGTCAAGGGATTCAGCCAAGGGAAAGGGAGGTGGGGACTTGGGCAGGGTGGGATCTGGTGGATCTCATGTTCTCCCTGTGCCCTTGCCCACACTGGCATCTTTCCCTGAAATCCATTGAATCCATCTCCAGGGAAGCAGGAGCACAGTGTGGGGACACCCCAGGGGCTCCTTGGTGGGGGAAATCTCTCCCCCAGTTGCTCCATTGTCCTGCTAAGACACTCTGGGATGGAGCCAGAAAGGGAAGAGAGGTGCTGCCAGCTCCCCAGGGAATGCAGGGACACCTTGGCAGTGCAGGCTGTCCCCTGCACAGCCACCACTGCAGGCATGGGGAGAGCTGTGGGTGCAGGGCACTGTCTGTTCCTGCTCTTGGGGACACCACAGGGGACAAGGCAGGCTCACAGCTCAAACCCCACCCAGGACATGCCTGCTGTGTGCCCTGAGCTGCATGGCACAGGTTGTCCCCCATCCTTCTCCCTGTCACCACCTCCTCACCCTGCCCCTGCCAGTGCCTGCCCTAATCCCACTGCTAATCCTATAAACCCTATAAATCCTGCCTGCCCCTGCCTCCCCACCTCCCTTCTCCAGGCCAGGCCCTGTGGGGTCCCCAGCTCGGTCCTGTTGGTTATTTGGGGTGCACAAAGCTGCCTCCCCAATAATGTAATGCCATTGGAGCACGGGGAAGGATGCCCAAATCCTGGGGGATTTGTGCAAAGCACTGGCAGCTAAAAGACAGCTGAAGCACCCCAAAATACACCCCAAAATGTGGCCAGGTGCTGGTTTCACACTCTCAGGAAGCAGTTCCTGTGCTCTGAGCTGCTCCAGCCCAGATCCCTTCTCCAGAGGCACTGCTGAGCCCCAGAAGCAGGCAGGGAAATTCCTGGGGTGGGACTGGCCCCATCCACGCAGGTTCACCATTTCAGCAGATCTATTTTCAGACTCCCTGGGCATTTGGGAGCAGGGCTGGCACCAAGGGAGGTCCCAGTACTGTGAGGTGCTGCTGTGCCCATCCCAGCTCTTCACATCCCAGGGCTGGGACTGCTCACAGCATTCCAGCAGCTGCAGAGCCCAGCCAGGAGCCAGCCTGGGGCTGGACCTGCCCCAGGAGGGGTGAGGTGAGCAGTGCATCACTGCATCTCGAGCTGGTCTGGAGATTAAGCCAACCTAAGAATAAAAAACAAGCCCAGCAGTTCAACCAGCTGGGAAAAAGCCTGGAATTGTGCCAGCATTAGAAACCCCCAGCACATCACCACCCACCCCAAATTCTGGTGCACAGGGAGGGTGCTGAGATCCAGCTGTGTCCCCTGGGCTGGGTGGGTTCCTTGTCCCCCCACTCCCTCTGTGTGTGTGTCTCGTGCCACCAACAACCAGTTAAGAAACTCCAGGAGGTGCCCACGCAAATGTAGGAGCTCCAAGAGGGGCACAATTCCAAGGGGAATATCCAAATGGATCTTTCCCTGTGAGGCCTTTCCTTCTATGGAGCTGCTTCCTCCCCCAGCACTGTGTGCATAAATAAATGTATTGTTTTACATTCTCCCTCCACTGTGAGATGCCACCAGCAGCATGGATGGGATGGGATGGGAATGTGCTCCTGGATAACCATTCCCCATTCCACAGCCCTGCTCCCTTCCCTGTCTCAGCAGGGCTTGATCCAGGGGCAGTTCCTTGATGCCCTGGCTGGTTTCTAACACTCCCATGCAGCAGCTGGAATGCAAACCTGCAATCCAACCCATTTTCCCTCCACACCCTGACATTGCAATCCTCATCCCAGAGATGGGATGGGGATTCCAGATGAGAGGAATGTCAGATTTGTCTTTACAAACAAGCTGTGGATCTGCTGGTAGATAAGACCAGCACTGAGAGATAAAAGAAACAATGGGAAGGATTCCCCTGATTGATGAATGGAAAATATATTTGCCTTTACAAACTGTAGGTTTGCTGAGAAATGAAATTGGATATTGAAAGCAAAAGAAGCAATGGGGGAAAACCCTGAATTCTATAACAATTACAAATTAAAAGGAAGGGTTGTACATTGGAGAGGAATCTCAGGAAAAACTATGAATTCTATAAGAATTAAAAACTAAAAGGGAGAGTTATATATTAGAGGGGAATCTCAGGAAAAACTATGAATTCTATAAGAATTAAAAATTAAAAGGGAGAGTTATATACTAGAAGGGAATCTTAGGAAAAACTATGAATTGGAATCTTAGGAAAAAACTATGAATTCTATAAAAATTAAAAATTAAAAATTAAAAGGGAGAGTTATACATTGGAAGGGAATCTTAGGGAAAGCTATGAATTCTATAAGAATTAAAAATTAAAAGGGAGAGTTATACATGAGAGGGGAATCTCAGGTATCAGGTGTTCCAGGAAATCTGTACCTCTCAAGTATCTCAGTCAATGGAGAACCAGAGAGGGAAATTGGGATAAAAGGAGGCTGAGTCCTCCAAAAATTGGAGAGATCCCAGAAGAATGTCCCATGGCCTCTCCCTTTATTTGAACAAAGTCTCCTTTTTGGATACAAACCTCTTGTGTTTGTGGATTAATTTTCCTGACATGGAGCTACACTATTGAAGCTTTAAGCTGAAAATTGTAAGGCCTGAAGCCTTTTTCCTTTTCTCATGCTCGAGAAACCTTTCCCAGGCTTGAGACAGTTTCTCTGCTCCTGCCTGAGCCTTTCCCAAGGTAATAAACCTCGGGAAAAACAGAAAGGAATCCACAACAAGATTAGCACCTAGTGTTTTCTTAAAAAAAAAGGAAAAACAGTTCTCAGGGTCTGTGAGAAAGTTTTGTTTTCTTCTGTTGTGCAGTGGACTGCTGCTCCTTTTGCAGTTTGCGATCCACACTATAAACAACAATAAAATCGCTTCTCTTTGCCTCAAGCTAGAGGAGTCTGTGTGGTTATTTCGTGTGACAAAGGTGTCCTAGAGGAGCTGGACTCCGTCACCCTCCGTGTCCGCCTGTTGCCTGATATCCCAAACAAAACACAAACTAACAGAGTTAGTTTATGCGGTGCTTTATTCCAGGGCCCGGAGACCTGCGGACTAGCGTCCAAAGTCAGATCTCACCAGTTCCCATTTTTGTCAGGTTTTTATACCTTTCACAAAGTTGTCTACGTGCAGAAACACACCCACACTTCAAGACAATACAGATACATAAATCTTGTAGATATTATTCCTAAAAGTCATAAATTCTACATGCTTGTCTACTCCAAACTGTAGGCCACCCCCCTAAATCCCCCTTACTTGTCTTCCCACCACCAGAACCCTTTATCATTGATTATACATTAACCTTTATCGTTTATTATTTCGTCGTGTTCTGTATGCTCGACTAGATCCCTTAACTGTATTGTAGTTCTCAACACTTTCCCAGACCTGGTTCCCACAAGGCCTGTTCTGGGGAGTGCAGCTTCTGAGCCTTAGCATAACTACTACTACTTATAATTCTAATACATTTTATAGTAATTTTACAGATTCGGTATCACGCCTGTGTCTCTCCCCGCAGGGACGTACCAGGGCCAGTGGGTCGGCGGGATGCGGCAGGGCTACGGCGTGCGGCAGAGCGTTCCGTACGGCATGGCGGCGGTCATCAGGTCCCCGCTGAGGACCTCCATCAACTCCCTGCGCAGCGAGCACACCAACGGCACGGCGCTGCACCCCGACGCCTCGCCCGCCGTGGCCGGCAGCCCGGCCGTGTCCCGCGGCGGCTTCGTGCTCATGGCGCACAGCGACGCCGAGATGCTCAAGAGCAAGAAGAAGGGAATCTTCCGGCGCTCGCTGCTGAGCGGGCTCAAGCTCCGCAAGTCCGAGTCTAAGAGCTCCTTGGCCAGCCAGCGGAGCAAGCAGAGCTCGTTCCGGAGCGAGGCCGGCATGAGCACGGTCAGCTCCACCGCCAGCGACATCAACTCCACCATCAGCCTGGGCGAGGGTGAGGCCGAGCTCTCGGTCATCGAGGACGACATCGACGCCACCACCACCGAGATCTACGTGGGCGAGTGGAAGAACGACAAGCGCTCGGGCTCGGGCGTGAGCCAGCGCTCGGACGGGCTCAAGTACGAGGGCGAGTGGGCCAACAACAAGCGCCACGGCTACGGCTGCATGACCTTCCCCGACGGCACCAAGGAGGAGGGCAAGTACAAGCAGAACATCCTGGTCAGCGGCAAGAGGAAGAACCTGATCCCGCTGCGCGCCAGCAAGATCCGGGAGAAGGTGGATCGGGCCGTGGAGGCGGCCGAGAGGGCGGCCACCATCGCCAAGCAGAAAGCGGAGATCGCCGCCTCCAGGTGAGGGCACCTGCCCGCGATGGGGGGCTGGGGGTTGGGAAGGTTGGCTGGGGGTTGGGATGAGTGGGAGTGTGAAAAACGCGGTTCACTGCTTTGAGAGAATTAAAAGGTTTAATAAAGAGACAATAGGAGACAGGACGTAAAGTAAAGGGTTAAAACGGCCGGGTGCTTGGCATGGTGCCAGGAGCAAACTACTGCTACGGGAACACCCCTTTAAATACGTTTTACAATCTATCTATTGGTTACATATTTATGGACTTTTATGCATAGTTAATTTTTTCTGGGAACTGTTTAGCACGGCCACTCTTTGGGTTTGCCTTTTTAGAGCATGTGTGTTTCTTGGCTTGTGGTTTTATTTTTCTTCTTATTTTTTTTTATTTGGGTGGTGGTCCCAGTTGGTTGAGTGTTGATAATTGTGTTAGTTGCAGGGTCCCCATCACCTGTTCATGGGCTGTTACCTTGACTAGGCAGGTAGTTTAAGCATACTATCTTTAAAAAAACTTATGTCTAACTTTTACTATTAACAAAGACTATATCCATATAGAAGTGCTATTTTAACATTTTACATATAGCATTTATCTCCATACTTGCAAAGAGCCCACAATATGTCCTACATTTATAACAGGAGAAGGGTTTTGGTTGCTTTTGGGGTGGTGGGGTCAGGATGCTGCTCATGGTGGGCATCCAGGACAGCAACTTTGGGTTTGCCCAAGCCTTGGGGTGCTGTGTAAAACAGGATGGATTCAAGCCCAGTTGGATCCCTCTGTTGATTCCCAATTGGCTGGGGATGTACAACCTCCCCAGGTGAGGCAGGAAGGCCACACAGGGTCACCAGAGCAGGGATGGTGATTGTCACACCTTGGTGGCCCTCACAGCCTGAGAGCATCACTTTGGGGGTACTGGGTTATTTATCCCATTTTCCCCTCTCCTTTTGGATAAGCAGAAGAGCTCCTGAGATGCTGTTTGCCCAAATCCTCTGCCTGACTCATAGCCAAGGGGAACCATCCCAGGGCTGGCCTGTGCTGGGAGGATTCCCAGCTAATTCCCAGCTATCTCCATTCCCAAAAGGGTTTTTGAATGGAAAACCAGTCAAATATGTGGCTTCAGCCCTGGGGAGGGTTTGCCCTGGGTGAGGCTCTGCTGGAAACCAGCAGGTCTGGGTGCCCAGTTATGCCCCTTCTCCCTGTGCAGTACTCATGGAGCTGCTCAGAGATCCAGAGCTGGGATCTGAAAACCAGCAGGAGGGAAGGGGAAAACGAGCCAGGCCTAATTTAAGTTGAAATAAGGTCCCAGCTCAAAGCAGGGCCAGCTCAAAGCACCCTGTAACTGGCTCCCAAAAGACACCTGCAGCTCTGTACCTTGCAGGAATCTCAGAGCAGCAGTGAGACGAGGAGGAAAAGCTCCTCTGGAGAATTCAGAGCTCTCTGTATCACATTTTGGGGTGGTTTATTAGAGCATGTCATTCCTTTCTGTTTTCTGAGCAAGAGCTATATTTAGCAGCCAGGCTGGGAGAAAGGGCTGGGGTTAGGGGAAAAACCCAGGTACCTCCACAGCCTCCTGTGCTGGATTAATTGCTGGCTCTGGAATATTTGTATGCAGAGTCACACTTGAAATCTTTATCAGAGTGTCTGCCAAGGGCTTATCTGCAGTATGAATGAGCCTCCCAGGCCTGCTTTGGGAGCACATTTGGGCTTGATGATGTTTTCGAGCTGATGGCTGGAAAAAAAAATTAAAATTCCCACTAGAATGTCAGGTAGGGAACAGACTGCAGAGGAGTGGGAAGAGCAGATCTTTCCCTGTGATCTGGGGATGGATGGGGATGCCTCGAAAGGCTGGAATCCTGGAAATGTGGAGCTCTAGAGTGCTGTGGGATGGATCCTGGGAATGTGGGGCTGGGTCTGAGGAGCTGAGCATCCCTTATCCCAAGTGGTGATGATCCTGGAACACCATGGAAGCAATCCTGGAATCCCCATGGAGAGTGGGATTAGGATGAGATGCTTAATGAGCTCTTGATGTGTAATATTCCACCTCTAATTGTGGGAGAGAAAGGGAAAAAAAATCAAACCAGGAACTCCAGGTGTGAACACCTCCCTGCCCTGCACTGACTGGGTGGTCCAGGAGGGTGGGGAGCTGGAGATGGATGGGATTAGGTGGGTCCAGGGGAGGATTCCTCCCCAATATCCCATGTAAATCTCTGCTCTTTTACCTTAAACCGCTTTGTCTGAAACCTCCAATCCCTCAGCTCGAGCTCTCCCCCCCCACCAGGGTTTTGGCAGAGTCCCTGAGCCTGCAGAACCAGAGCAGAGCGAGGTTTTACATACTGAGATCCAGCTAGAAAAGCTTGCTTATTAATCTTAGTCCGATTAATTTTAAAGCTTCCTAATGAAGAAACCCTCCCCTGCAGTGCCCACACCAAACTGCATCGTCCAAATGGCACAAAACAGAGCTGGGGGAGGATCCTGCTGCTCATTCCTGAGGTTTTGGGGCTCAGGGGTGGAACATCCCCCCCTTTAACACCAACAAAAACTCCAATTTCCCATCACCTGGCATGGCTCTGTGTGTGTGTATGTTCTTTTCTGTCTGATCTGAGTTCACTCTGCAGCCTTTCCCTTGGTGGGGAAAAAAAAAAATAAAATCTGTGCCCACCCACGGCTTTCATTAAATTTGTAAGAATTCAGTATTTTTGAAAACTCTGCTGCTCTGTCAGATTTGGTTGGAATTGGCCAACACGTTCAAAAGTTATTAGTGTGGGAGTGATGGCATATAGATACACAAACAGCACAATCACAGGAGTGAGCCCCATTTCCTGAGGAAAGTAGGCTAAAAACACAGTGTTCTGGAGACAAGTAAATTGCTTCCCTAAAGTTGTTGGAGTCTGAGTAGAGCACAGTGATACCTGCATGTTTAAGGGATTTCTTTTATGTCGAGAGGAGACTCTCCTAAACTTTCTTTGCTGGGGTTAAAATGGGAGAATGCATCATTCCCTGTGATTCACTGGGATGGTTCAGGTGAAGTGGACGTGGGAGAAGGGATGTGAATGAGGCTGAGGAAATGCTGCTGAGAGTGCACATCCCTGGAAGTGTGCAAGGAGAAAGTTTGGAGCACCCTGGGATAGGGAAGGTGGAGCTGGATGAACTCTGAGGTCCCTTCCATGATTTCCATGACCAGTTTTCAGAGGGAGACAGGGAGGGAGCTCTTTTCCAGCCTCTTTCAAAGGAATGTTCAGGGTGTTCTCTGCTCTGGGAGTTTTCTTCATTCCCTCTCAAAGCAGCCAAGAGCCAGCTCCATCCTCCTGCTGCCACCCTGCAGGGATGGAGGATGCACTGGGCACCTGAGCCCCATCTCATTAGTGCTAATTGACACCTCAGGTGAATTATCTGTAGGCCTTGGTGTGACATCATCCTCTAAAATAAACTAAAATAAAATATCCAGGCAGCAAAGGTGGGCCAGGGAGCTCAACCCAGCCCCTGGTTTTTGGCACAGCCATGTGGTGTGGAGGATGGATGCACAGGGAGTGTCAGGGGAGATCACTCCAGCTCTCCAGGATGGATTATTGCTGTTCTGAAGCAAAGCAGACAGACCCTACAACTCTCCAGAATTTCCTCCTGCTCCACAGCCCAGGGGTTTGTAATTAGGGGCTGGGCTGGTTATGGGAGCAAGGACATCACTGGTGTCACGGGTGGCACGTGGCAAACACTTTGCTCCTCTCCAGCATGGGGGATCTGCTGGCCAGCAGCTTAAATCAGAATTCCTGGGAGCAGCCAGTGCCCTGGCTCCCAGAGGGAATGCTGCTCCCAGGTCACTCCTAAGTAATGCTCTTCCTGGCATAATTATAGCCCAGCCTTGCACCAACCAGGAGAAAAATATAATTAAAGCTCTACAGTCCCAGGAGGAGCTGGGCCACAAATTAGCACAGTGTCATTCAGCTGCAGAAAGGGAAACTGCAGGAAAATAGGAAAAGGAAGGAAATGAAGGCAAAACTGGCAGTGAGGAGGGGAGAAGGAGAATGTTTGGATGCCTCAGGATGCTGCAGTGAGGGCAAAGCAGCGTCCACAGTGACAGGAAAAGCCCCTGAGAGCTGAGCAGCAAAGTGCAGGAGGTTCTTAGAGCCAAACAGGAATTTTCTGGAGGGAAATGGAAACACAGCCCGAGCAAAACTCAGAGAAAAACAAAGCTGCTGTGAGAAAAGCTGTGCTCTGTGAGTGGAGGTAATGTCCCCACCGGCTCTCCCTGGTCCCTTTAATGTCCCCACTGGCTGTCCCCAGCCCTGGTAATGCTGCTGCTTAATGCTCTGCCTGAGCCTGCAGCTCTGCCATTGTCTGAGCTGCCTTTGAATTCAGGTTGCTGCTTTTTGGGTGCCTGGGGGGGCTGACCCTGATCCTGCCTCGTGCTGCCCGAGGGGCTCCTGCTGCTGATGGAGAGGGAGGAGGAGGAGGAGGGGTGGGGGTTAAGCACCCCAAAAGGGTTTTGTGTCCCCTTGCTTGGGTCAGGACAGCAGGGAAAAGCAAAGGCAGGATGGGGCAGAGCTGAACTGGCTGCAGGGATGGGGCTGAGCTGGTGCCCAGGTGGGGCAGGGTCTCCCACCAGCCCCTCTCTGGGTAATTTGACTCCAGGGAGGATTTCCCTGCTTGTGGCCCTTTGGAGAAGTGCTGCTGTTGGGCACTGCTGGGGTCACTGAGGCCATCACTGCACCCCACAGGTCTGGGGTGGGGTGAATGTGCTCCCCCATCCCTTCCTGGGCTCTCCATCCCTTCCTTCAGGGACACAAAGAGTCAGGGGGGAGCACAGAGGGGATGGATGGAGGTGGCTGCAAGGCTGAGAGCAGCTGGGGCAGGAGGGGATTTTCTTCACAGCACCTTTTCCTTGCTCCCCCCAGTTTCCCCCAGCCCCAAACTTTGTCTGTGCAATCCAAGAGGTGCAAAGCTGGGGCTGGCAGCCTCCAACAGGCTCTGCTGCTGATGGGACTGAGCATTCCCTCCTTCCCTGCCCCCTCCCTGCTCCTGCCCCTGCTGCAGGATCAGCTCTGACTCCTGCTGCTGTGTCCCCATCAGACAGGGACAGCTCTGACTCAGGGCAGGCACATCCATCCATCCAGCCTGGGCTCAGCCATCCTGGGGTGTTCCATCCATCATCCATCATCCATCCATCATCCATCCATCCATCATCCATCATCCATCCATCCATCATCCATCCATCCATCATCCATCCATCCATCCATCATCCATCCATCATCCATCCATCCATCCATCCATCCATCCATCCATCCATCCATCCATCATCCATCCATCCATCCATCCATCATCCATCCATCCATCATCCATCCATCCATCCATCCATCCATCATCCATCCATCCATCATCCATCCATCATCCATCCATCATCCATCATCCATCCATCATCCATCCATCCATCATCCATCATCCATCCATCCATCCATCCATCCATCCATCATCCATCCATCCATCATCCATCCATCATCCATCCATCCATCATCCATCCATCCATCCATCATCCATCATCCATCCATCATCCATCCATCCATCATCCATCCATCATCCATCATCCATCATCCATCATCCATCCATCCATCCATCATCCACCATCCATCCATCCATCCATCATCCATCCATCCATCCATCATCCATCCATCCATCATCCATCATCCATCCATCCATCCATCCATCCATCATCCATCATCCATCATCCATCCATCATCCATCCATCCATCCATCATCCATCCATCATCCATCATCATCCATCATCCATCATCCATCATCCATCCATCCATCCATCATCCATCATCCATCATCCATCCATCCATCCATCATCCATCCATCCATCCATCCATCCATCATCCATCCATCATCATCATCCATCCATCCATCCATCATCCATCATCCATCCATCATCATCCATCCATCCATCATCCATCATCATCCATCCATCCATCATCCATCCATCCATCATCCATCATCCATCCATCCATCCATCCCATCCATCCATCCATCATCCATCCATCCATCCATCCATCATCCATCATCCATCATCCATCATCCATCCATCCATCATCCATCATCCATCCATCCATCCATCCATCCATCATCATCCATCCATCATCCATCCATCATCATCCATCCATCCATCCATCCATCCATCCATCCATCCATCATCCATCATCCATCATCCATCATCCATCCATCCATCCATCCATCCATCCATCCATCCATCCATCCATCATCCATCCATCATCCATCCATCATCCATCATCCATCCATCCATCCATCATCCATCCATCATCCATCCATCCATCCATCCATCCATCCATCCATCATCCATCCATCATCCATCCATCATCCATCCATCATCCATCATCATCATCATCATCATCATCCATCCATCATCCATCCATCATCCATCCATCATCCATCATCCATCCATCATCCATCCATCATCCATCCATCATCCATCATCCATCATCCATCCATCATCCATCCATCCATCCATCCATCCATCCATCATCCATCCATCATCCATCATCCATCCATCATCCATCCATCCATCCATCATCCATCCATCCATCCATCCATCATCCATCCATCCATCCATCCATCCATCATCCATCCATCATCCATCCATCCATCCATCCATCCATCATCCATCCATCATCCATCCATCCATCCATCATCCATCCATCCATCATCCATCCATCCATCATCCATCCATTATCCATCATCCCTCCATCCCTCCATCCCTCCATCCCTCCCTCCCCCTGGCTCCTGCAGGCTGTGCTGTGGCCACTGTTTCCGTGCTCCTGTCACTCCAATTTAATAACTTCCTGCTCAGACAGGATTTGCAGCCTTAAGCCCTTTTGTGGCCGTGCCAAAAGTCAGGAGCAGCCTCTGGGCTTGCTCAGGGCTGGCTCAGTGTCCCCAGCAGCCACCCCACCCTGGGCTGTGTCCATCCACAGGCAGGGATGTGTCCCCCATGCTGCAGGGACCAGCTGGACAATGAAGTGCCTTTTGTAGGAATGAAGCTTTGTGGGATAATCCAGCTGGGAAAACCTCAGCAGGGTCATTTGTGTCCTTTAGCAGAGCAGCTCAGTGGGGTTTTGGTTTTTTCTCCTCCCACCCTCCACCACTGATCCCAACTTGGCCATTCCCAGATTCCCCCTCCAGTGAGATAAATCTGAGCCAAAAGCTCCCCTATCCATGGCCCAGGTGTGTGACAAACATTCCTGAAACCTTTCCCAGCTTTGCTGGGCTGTGCTGAAGCCGAGCAGAGATTCCCAGAGCCTTGGGTGGCTCTGCCCTGCTCCCCGTGCCTGCCAGCAAAGCTCTCCCAAACCCTCTCTTGTGCCTTGTGTCAGATCACAAATCCTGCCCTTCCCAAGAGGGTAATGGGACCATTCCAGCCCCTGGAGATCCCCCAGGAGCCTCCTGCCTGCCCAGCACTAAGTGGTGAAGCCTCTTCCTGGTGCTTTTGGGTGCAGCAGCCCTTCATCACACATGGGGGGAAAGCAAAATACAACAAAAACACCACCACAAACCCAACCCCTGCTTTTCCTTTCTGCTGCTTTTCCTGCTCAAAGAACAGGATGATCCCTGCTTTTCCCAGGGATTTTGGGCAGGGAAGGAGAGATTCCTCCCCTGGATGCTGCAGCCCCTCCCTGCCCTGCCCCACCTCCCCAGCCCCCAGTCCTGTCCCAGGGATGCTGCATCCCAAAGTTTGAGGGTGGAGAAGAACCAAGGGGAAGGGTTGGTGTCTCTCTGCTGCTTTCCCAGCTCATGAGAGAGGTCTCTGTGCTTTTTTCTTCTCCCAGCTCTCATTTTGGGTTTCCTGCTTGCTCCCACCCTCTTCCCTTCAGCAGCATCCCCAGCACCCCATCCTTGTCCCTCCCCAAACCCTTTCCTCCCCAGGGTGAGGCAAAATTAATATCAGGAGCACAATCAAGAGCAAAAAAACAGAGCTGAGCCAAATTATTGAGAATTTTCCTTTTCCCCAGAGTTTGGGATGCTGGGGGAGCACAGGGAATGGGTTGGGACATTCCAGGCTCTCCATGCCCTTGCAGTTGGTTTGAAAGGCCCCAGGCAATGAGATTTCTGTCACCTCCTCCCCACAGGACAAATGACAAGCTGTCCTGACTTTCTAATCCAGGAAATTAAAGGATTTGACCATAGACCCTGCTAAGCAAATTTCCCCCCTGAAAATCCCAGGGGGATTTAACCCATGGATCCGACCAATGATCCCCTTAAGTTGTGACTGAGAAAGTCCCAATTCTTCAGCATCCTAAAATCCCACAGTGGCCACGTCCAGTGCTCAGCCCAGCACCCAGTGGGACTTAATTTTCAATTTTAGCTCATCTCCAACCCTGTTTTCCCATGCTGGGCAGTTCCCTTTGCTTCCAGCTGGGACAGCAGAGCCTCACTGCCACCACAGCCCAAATCCACCCCATCCTGTCCCATCTCTGTGTGTCACTCTCTGGGCTCACAGGGTGGGTGTTTTAGTAAAAAACAGGGATAAAATAAAGAAATCCTTTTCTGGGATTGATGATCCTGGCATCTGATGCTCTCATCTCTCTCCACTGGGATGTGACCCAGCTCAGGGATGTGGTTTGAGCAGTTTCTCCCAGAATTTTGGGGACATGGCCCATCCCTGTCCCCCAGGTCACTGAGACTTTGCACTTTGGGACAGGCAGGAGATGCTCATTGCTGGGGCAGTGGGGATGGTTTATTATTATTTTTGTCCCCACAGTCATCAGGGCTGGGGCCACCACTTGCCCCACAAAGGGGGGACAGAGCCCTGGAGGCACCTCCAGCCCCTCTCCCTCCTGCCTGAGCCCACCAGGGCTGGCTGAGTGAGGGGGTTGGGTGATTTGTACCCCAAGCAGGGCTCAAAATGACAAGAAATTGCACAAAACACTCGTTGTTTTCATTTTCTCATTGCTGGTGGGACTGGATGTGATAGTGGGGGATGGAGATGATGCTGCTGTGTCCAAAAACTCAGGGCTGGACGTCCCTGAGAGCAGGGAAAATTTCCCAATCATCACCATGTCCATCCTGGTGAGGCTGAAGGCAGCAGGAATTCCAGAATCCCAGAATTCTGAATATTCCAGAATATCCTGAATATCCAGAATAGCCATTCCAGCTCCTTGCCTTGGCCCAAGGCCAGGCTGGGCTGGAAATTAAATTTTAAGTTGAGTTCAGTGAGAATTTTCTCATTCTGGGTGAGGTTTTTGTGCTGTTTGCTCAGAACCAGGGTGGGGTTTTGCTGTTGGGTTGGATCTTCCCTCTCCATCACCAGGGGAAAGGGAGGGACAACATTTCCCTGCCTCTTCCAGACTTCTCTGCCTCCAACAGCAGGGAGAAAAAAAATTGTCTGGAAAGTTCAGTTGCCAAAAGTCTGTTTTGCTTGAGGTGACCAAAACTTGAGAAGCTGCCAAAGAGTTTTGGCCAAAACCTGAAGGAGGTGAAGGGTCAGGGCAGGAAAAAAACTTTTCTTTGTGGTTCTGGTGTGGTTTGCTTTGGAATTGGGTTTAACTCCTTTTTAAGCATCCAAATGAAAACTGAAATTCAACAGCCAGCTGAGCTTTGCTGTTCTGTCTGCACCACCTCCCTCACCTGGAGCTTTTTGCCCAAATTCTCTTATTCTTCTTTAACCTTGGCAATAGAAAAAATTTAAAAAAAAATTTAAAAAAAAGAAAAAGACAAAAAAAAAAAAAAAAAAAAAAAAAAAGCCTCTAATGATTCCCAAGGGACAGATGGCCATGGTGAGGCTCCCTCTCCAGATGTTGATTTTCCTGCTTATTCCATGTTTTCTGGGTACCAGCCCCACCTGGCCCAGCCTTTTAAAGTCCATAAAGTTGGATTTTCTTGGCATTTTTTGATTATTAAAAACAGGGATAAAATAAAGAAATCTCTTTTTGGGATTGATGATCCTGGCATTTGATGGGATGTGGTTTGAGCTGTTTCTCCCAGAATTTTGGGGACATGGCCCATCCCTGTCCCCAGGTCACTTTTTGCACTTTTCCATCTTGTGAATTCACTTCTCCAGCAAAACTCCTTTTGACCACCCCAAGGCAAGGCACAAGACACAAGGAATTTTTTTTCCCCTTTATTCAGATTTTTAAATGGAATTTTGGTGTAAAATGGTGAAAGATTCTTCAGTGAATTCACTCCCCATTTGTAACTCCAAAAGCATAAAGGCAGGGAAGGCTCTGGAGCAATGAGCTGAGCAGGAACTGGCTCCAGCCCCGTTTCTGTGAATTTGGGAGACCTGGAGCATTCCCTGGCCCAGCTGCCCACCAGCTCTCCCTTGGGAGCTGCCTTGGGAATCATTTCCCCCCTAATGTGACACATTTCCCACTATAAAACTATGGGAAACTTGGATTTGTCCTTTTGACCACAACATTTCCTCTGCAATTTGCTTTCTTGGGCAGCAACAAACACATCAAGGCAATTTTTTTTTTTTTAAACCAGGATCAAAGGTTTTGAGTATTTTTTTTTCCCCTTAATTCTTTTGAAAATATGACTTCCAGACCCATTTTTTTTTGGTCACCATCCCATCCTTTCCCAACTGGTGGGAGCTTTCCTGCTCCCATCCCAAATTCTCCATCTGGAGCTGGCAGGTCTGGCTCTCTCTTTGCTATGCACAGCACCTGCTCCATGTCTGGCTGCATTACGTCATGTCAGAGGTCACATCATTTTTTTTCCCCCCTTAATTAACAATTCCGGCGAGAATGTGGAGTGGGGGAAAAGCAGATGGAGGGATGGGGCTGGGAAAAAAATGCCTGAGCTGAGCAGGTAAATGGGAATTAATCCCCAGCCGGCTAATTGGTGTGTCTAATATTGCACCCCCCGAGGAGCAGCGGTGCTGCTGCTGCACAAATCACTCGCTGCTGCAATAACAGCCGAGAGCCAGCGAGGAATTGGGAGCGGCTTTTATCGGGGCAATAAACGCCAGATAGGGAAAATAACAAACAGGTTGTTAATTGCTGCCATCTCGCCGTCCCCTCGGGGCCGCGTCTAGACAGAGCCTGGCTCCGGGCTCTGCTCGTGCCCAGCCTCGGGACAGGGATGTGGAGGAACCCCTGGAATGGCAGAGGGATGCGGGATGGGCGCTGCAGCTGTGCCCTAAATCACAGAGGCTCCCGCAGAGGTGGAAAGCAGACAGTCTGCAGTGGTTATTAATAATTCAGTCCCAATTTGTCCCATCTAGGAGAGCAGCGAGCCCAGCCAAGCCTCCCCTCCCGCCTGCCCGGAGCAGGCAGAGCCTCCCGGGCTTCCATCCATCCTATCCTGGCAGGGATCTGGGAGCTGGGATCGCCTCTGCTGCCCCATCCCATCCCATCCCATCCCATCCCATCCCATCCCATCCCATCCCATCCCATCTCCTCGGGAGGGCTGTGGGATCCAGCATCCATCACTGGGGGATGGTGCTTTGTGCTCCTGGCTGGATGCTGCTGTGCCAGAGGGGGTGGAAAAGAACCCCTGTGCCGAGGGATTCCTGCTGGGGGGCTGGAAATCTCCTTTTCCTCACCTCCTTCCCATCATGGGGAGGCTGGAAATCTCCTTTTCCTCCTCTCCTTCCCATCCTCATGAGTTTTCCACATGGAGAGACTGAAAATCTCCTTTTCCTCCTCTCCTTCCCATCCTCATGAGTTTTCCACATGGAGAGGCTGAAAATCTCCTTTTCCTCCCCTCCTTCCCATCCTCATGAGTTTTCCACATGGAGAGACTGAAAATCTCCTTTTCCTCCTCTCCTTCCCATCCTCATGAGTTTTCCACATGGAGAGACTGAAAATCTCCTTTTCCTCCTTCATCCAGCCATCCCTTCCCATCCTCATGAGTTTTCCACATGGGGAGACTGAAAATCTTTTCCTCACCTCCTTCCCAGCCTCATGGGTTTTTCACAGGAGGAGACTTAAAATCTCCTTTTCCTCACCTTTTCCAGCCATCCCTTCCCATCTTCATGGGTTTTCCACAGGGGGAGACTGAAATTCTCCTTTTCCTCCTTCATCCAGCCATCCCTTCCCAGGACAAGGTGCATCCCAAGGCTTTCCTGACCCCGGGGTTTGCATGAGAGAGTGTAAAACACCCTGCAAATGCTCTCTCTGAATTTTTCCTGAAGTATTCCCTTGCAGCTGGCGTGTGTTTTAATTGAATTTTGCCATTTGAAAAATACATGAAGCTCTGTAATGGAGGGAAGGAAAACATCCCCTCCTATAGGAAGATAAAGATGCATTTAAAGAGGAAAAAAACCAGCCCCAAAGCTGCCTGATGAAGTATTGACCTGGAGACAAAGTGGATCAGATGGAGCCAACCTGGCCCCTTAGGAAAACTTGAGGCTGTTCATTAGGGATGAGCTCACTGCCAGCTTAACTCCATCCTCACCACTCCCAGTGAAGCCTGTGGGAAATGGGCCAATTTCCAGCTTTTCCATGAAAAAAAGGGTCTTTTTATGGGGTGGGAAGGGTTTGGGATTTGTTGCAGTCTCGTGGTGCTCCTGTGTGGGTTGGGATTAGCTCTGGGTGATCCTGCACAGGATCCCAGCAATAAACAGGAATTTCATATTTTCATATTCCCTCAGCCAGGCTTGGGGTTCAGGGAAGAGAGAAGTTTGCTTGGAAAAAAGCAGCCAGAGCTGCCTTGTGAATTTGGGGATACAGCCCTTCCTTCCCAGAAATCTTCCCCAAAAAATGCTTTTTAACATTCCCAATAATGTGGATTTCTCCCTTTGACCCCAAGCTCAGTGTCTGCTGCCTGGTTTTGGTTGGAATTTACTTTCTGTACAAAAACTCAGGAAAAAGAGGAATAAAGGCAGCAAATCCCTGCCCTGGATGGATCCAAACAATGAATGGAGAAGGACTCAGCAGTGATCCAGGGTTCTCCTGGCAATTCCAGGTGTCACATTTACAGCTCAGAAACCTTCCTGGGCTTCTGTAAACTTGCTCTAATTTCCAGCCTAATTTTAAAGCACTCTGTCCCACTTGTTCTCCTGCCAAAACATTCCTGGAACCCAAACACCTCTCAAGCCTCACCTGGTTTGAATTTTGCTTCCTTCCTTCCTGAATCCCTGAGGATTTTGCTGGAGTTCACCTTTTTTTTTTTTTTTTTTTTTTTTGCTAAACCAGCCCCCAGCACTGGGTTTACAGCAAACCCTTGGATCCACTCCTTGCTCACTCCAGCCCAGCCCAGAGTCACTGCTGGAATTCCTAAAAAGCCAAGTTCTTCCTTGCAAATCAGTTGATTCCAGCTCCTTATAGATTAGCTGGAGCTGATAAAGTTGGCATTAGGAAGCAGGCCCAGGTATTATCCCTTCCCCTGTCAGCTCTGGCCAAATCACAGGAGATCTGCAAACATTTCAGGGAATCTGGTTGGTTGGGATTTTTCCCTCCTGCCAGCTCCCCTTGCCAGTTTGACCACTTGCCCGCTCATCCTCCGAGGAGAGTGAGTCAGCTTGGCAAAAAAATTAATAAATGAAATATTCCAGGCTGGCCCCAGCAGGGATCTCTGTCCTGAGACCCAAAGCAGGGGCTCAAAAGCCACAAACCATCCCAGCCTTCCCAACCCAACATTTGCCTGAACACCCTCCCCCAGCTCAGCTGCAGTGAAGTGCAATAAATCCTGGAATTCTGGAATGGTTTGGTTGGAAAGACCTTAAATCCCATCCCACTGCACCCCTGCCACAGGCAGGGACACCTTCCACTGTCCCAGGCTCCTGGATTCATCCCAGCTGGAGGAGGAGGCTGGGGATGCTCAGAGGTGGGAGGAATTAAACAGCTCCTCTTGCATCACTCTTCCCTCCATCCCATCATGAGCCCACAGGAACAGCATGATCTTTAAGGTCCCTTCCAAACCCAAACCATCCCATAATTCTCTTTTATCAGGAAGGCCCCAGCCTTATTTTCATTGTGGTCTCCAGTTTGGCATCTCCATGCTGGAAAAAAAATTTATGGCAGCACTTAGGGAAGGAGGAGCAGAGTGATGAGATCAGGCACTGTCCATGTGTCAGGGAGAAAGGGAAAAAAAAAAAAGAAAAAAAGAAAAAAGAAAAAAATTTAAAAAGGAAAAAAAAGAAAAAAAGAAAAAAGAAAAGAAAAAAAGAAAAAAAGAAAAAAAATTAAAAAGAAAAAAAAAAAAAAAAAAAAAAAAGAAAAGAAAAAGGAAAAAGAAAAATATAAAAGAAAAAAAAGAAAAAGAAAAAGAAAAAAAAAAGAAAAAGAAAAATCTTTTAAAAAAGAAAAAAAAAAAGAAAAAGAAAAAAGAAATAAAAAAGAAAAAAGAAAAAAAAAAAAAGAAAAAAAAAGAAAAAAGAAATAAAGAAAAAGAAAAAAGAAAAAAGAAAAAAAAAAAAAAAGAAAAAAAGAAAGAAAAACCCCACACTTTTCCAGGGAAATAAACTCCAGGCAATTAAGTGGGAATTAAGATTTAGAGCACGCCACGAGCAGCAGGCGTGGAGAAAGGAGCCAGCTGGTAAATTTAGGATGTGACAAAGTCATGCGAGCACTAACTGGATTACTGGCATTTATTTGGGAATACTTATGGATTTTATTATGCAACGTATGGATCTCCATAATTCTGCTTTTCACTCCTCCCAGCGTCTCAGGGAGCTTTACAAACAATTCCTGTGTGTTCTGTGTGCTGGGGGAACCCAGTGCATCCCATCCCTCCCGGGTGCCTTTTGGAGCACAGGAGGCTTCACTGACCTGATTGATTTTTAACCTTTTCTGAGCCACAGCCCCAGGCTTGCATTTTTTAAATTCCCTGCAGCTGGGCTGATCCTGGGATGTCTGAGATCCAGAATCTCAGGAGTGAGTTTTCCAGGGATGGAGATACATCCATCCCCCAGGGATGGTGATTTATATAAATTTAGTTGGGTATCAGGAGGAATTTCTTCCTGGGAAGGTGCTCAGGAATTGATTTGGGGTGCCCATCCCTGGAGGTGCCCCAGGAATCCCTGGAGGTGGCACTCAGAGCTCTGGGCTGGGGCACAGCTTGGATTTGGTGGTCCTGGCTCATTTCCCAGCCTCAGTGATCCCATGATTCCAGCCAGGGTGTGCTGAATTCCAGCAAGGACACGCAGAGCAGCAGAATTTGGGTGATCCCAGACCCCAGGTCACCCCCCCCGTGTGCCCCAGCCCCTGGAATGGCTCAGGCTGCTGCTCCTGGCAGGCAGGGAGGGATGAGTGAGTGCCTCCAGCCTCTCCAGGGAGGCTTTGGAGCACAGTGTAATCCTGGCTGCTGAGCTCAGGCCAGGCTTTGTTAATCCTCAGCAGGGACCTGGGGAGGTGCAGCAGCCAGGCAGGGCCAGCCCCAGCCCTGGGCACAGCACAGGGATAAATGGATGGAGGATCTTCAAATCCACAGCCCTGAGGAACTGGAAGATGCCAGAGCTTTCAGGAGCTCAGAGAGGCAGAATCTGAATTTTAATCTCCTGCTGGCTCTATGGTTTGGTGCCCCAGCCTTTCCCACAGACCACAGTGGTGCCAAAAATGTGGCTGAAAAGAGCCCTGGAGAGGGACTTTGACAGGGACTAGAGGGACAGGACAGGGGGATGGCTTTAAGCTGAAAAAGGGTGGATTTGGATGGGATATTGGGAAGAAATTCCCAATATCTGTGAGGATGGGGAGGTCCTGGCACAGGGGGCCCTGAGAAGTCTCTGGATGCATGGAATAACCTGGACTGGTGGGAGCTGTCCCTGCCTTGGCAGATGTTGGAATGAGATGGATTTTAAGGCATTTTCCAACCCAAACCATTCCATGATTCCATGAAAACCAGGAGCACCCAGCAGTTTGCTGCATCCCTGCTCCTCCAAAAACATCAGGGCTGGGACACCTGATGGGGATGGGTTGTGACACCTCTGTCCCCACCTGAGTGCAGGACTCCAGGTGGGTAAAAACCCATTCAAACCCAATTTTTGGGTTCATCAATCACAGAGAACCCTCAGGATCTGCACCAGCATCACCACAACCCCTCCAGCACCTCCAATAACTCTGGGAAACAGCTTGGATTTGCTTCCAGAGCTACTCCAAGGCTGGGAATAAAGCATTTATTAGGGCAAAGAGACTTGAGAAGTGTCGGGAGCAGAGCACAGGTGACAGCACAGCCACACTCACACCCTGTTCCCCAGCCCTGGCAATGCTTCCAACCAAAGCAGGCACATTCCTGGCCCTGTTTTCCATTTTTAGGAGCCTGTCAGAAATGGCACTCCCTCTCCACGCAGATGTCGAGAAATTAGAGGGAATTCAGAGAGAGGCAGAAAAAAAAAATGATTAAAGGAGATGGAGGGCCTGATTTTGGAGGGAAAAGAAATCAGCAGAGTTATAAATAACCCTGCCTGCACAGGGGTGGGAGCAGGAATTTTTAAAAGTGCCTGGATAGGGGAAAAAAGGGGCAGAGCAGCCTCCGGAGGATGCTCTCAGGGAAGCTGTAAATCCTGAGTGATGGGATGAAATGCCATCCAAAAAATAAAAACTTTGGGGAATCATCAGCCAGTGCAGGGGACAGTTGTTGATCCAGAGGGGGAAAAGTGCCCATTTCCAAATGTGTGAAGGGATGGTGGAGGTGGCACCAGAGCAAACCCCCGCTCCTACCTCTGCTCCCAGTATTTATTTACATCCAGCATTTTACGCAAAACGTGGGGGTGGGATTGGAAATGTTCTTTTTTTTTTTTTTTTTTTTTTTTTTTTCTCCTTCATCCCTAAAGCAAAAACCCACCAAACCAGCTTTAAATTCAACCCTGGGGGACGGGGTGGGAAATGGGATGAAGGGAACAAATCCCAATTCTGAATTTCCTGCGTGGTTTCCAGGCTGAGGGAGCAGCTCATGGAGGTGTTGGAAAATCCCCCCATTCCCCAAGCAGCTCCTTCCTCACAGCCCAAGGGTTTGGGTGGGATCTGTGGGGGACATGTGGGGTTTTCCATGGTGGAGGAGCTGTCTGAGGGGGGCTGTGTGTGTGTGTGTGCCTTGCAGGACCTCTCACTCCAGGGCCAAGGCGGAGGCGGCCGTGACGGCGGCGCAGAAGGCGCAGGAGGAGGCGAGGATCGCCAGGATCACTGCCAAAGAGTTCTCACCTTCCTTCCAGCACAGGGAGAACGGTCAGTCCCAGAGCCCCCTCGGAGCCTGGCACCCCAAAACCCCCCAAAACCCCCCTGGCTGCAGGCCCAGCCTGTGCACACAGCTCCCCATCCCCAGCAGGGTCATGGAGCACCAGCTTTTGGGAGATTCAATATCCAACAACTCCACCTGGTTCGGTGCTTCTTTCATGGGATTTCCTCTTTTCCCCCCAGTTTTTTAGTTCATAGCTCTTGATGGTTGCACAGAAAGAGCTCAGCAAGGGCTCTGGATGCAAACACAGAGGATCCCAGGGGTCGCCAGGGACTTCACACCCATGGTTTGTCAAATTCCTGGTTTATTTGGAAAGTTTGCACCCAGCGGAACATGACCCTTCCCTCAGCCATGCAAATCAGTCACTGGGGAAATCCACATTTGAGGTTTGTCTGAGGTGGCAAATTCCTTCCTCCTTTCCTTTCCTTTCCTTTCCTTTCCTTTCCTTTCCTTTCCTTTCCTTTCCTTTCCTTTCCTTTCCTTTCCTTTCCTTTCCTTTCCTTTCCTTTCCTTTCCTTTCCTTTCCTTTCCTTTCCTTTCCTTTCCTTTCCTTTCCTTTCCTTTCCTTTCCTTTCCCTTTCCCTTTCCCTTTCCCTTTCCCTTTCCTTTCCCTTTCCCTTTCCTTTCCTTTCCCTTTCCTTTCCCTTTCCCTTTCCCCCTTTCCCTTTCCCTTTCCCTTTCCCTTTCCCTTTCCCTTTCCTTTCCTTTTTCCCTTTTTTCCTTTTTTCCCTTTTCCCTGCTTGTTGCTTTGACACATTTTTGCTCAGTAAATCCTCGGGGAGGACGGAGCCGAACCCGAGCCGGGGTCGGGCCGGGCTCTGCAGCCGAGTGGGAATGGGGAGCTCCAAGCCCCCCCGGCAATAATTAACACCATAATTAATGTGTGCCTGGGTTTCCTGAGAAGTTTTCCAGCCCCAGCCCTCCTCAGGAGGCGGCTGTCACTGCTGTCCCCTGCAGCCCCGAGCCAGCATTACTCACTGGCTGTCACTGCTCCAGGGGATGCTGCCGGTGACTCAGGGCTGCTCCGGGGACAGGACCGGGGACAGGACCGGGGACAGGACCGGGGACAGGGGCTCTGCTGGCCCGGCCCGGCCCCGCTCGGCTCCCGGGCTGCGGGGGCTCAGCAGCAGAAACCAGCCGGGATTTGGGGGCTGCTGCAGCCTGAGCCGGGCACATCCTGCTCTGAGCATCCCCTGCATCTCCTGCATCCCCTGCATCTCCTGCATTCCCTGCATCCCCTGCATCCCCTGCATCTCCTGCATCCCCCGCATTCCCTGCATCCCCTGCATCTCCTGCATCTCCTGCATCTCCTGCATTCCCTGCATCCCCTGCATCTCTTAATCCCTTGCATCTCTTCATATCCTGCATCCTCTGAATCCCCTGCATCTCCTGCATAACCCAGAATCCCCTGCATCCCCTGCATCTCTTCATATCCTGCATCCCCTGGTTTCCCTGCACCCCCTGCATCCCCTGCACCCCCTGCATCCCCTGCACCCTCTGCATCCCCTGCTTTCCCTGCACCCCTGCACCCCCTGCATCCCCTGCATCTCCCACCTGCTGAAGAGGCTCAGCCTCTCTCTGAGCCTCCCTCGTCCCTCCTCCTGCCCACTCCCAACCCGTCCATGGCAGATCTGAGCTTTCTCCGTGCTCCCAGGGGCTTCTCCAGCCCTGAGATGTTCCTCATCTCCATTTCCTCCCGCCAGCAGACTTTGCTGCTTTAAATCACCTCTTGCAAAGATATTTTGAGGTAATACATTTTTTACTACCTCCAGGACAGGGCTCTTGGCTCGTGCTGGGGTTTGTGTGGTCGGAGCACCACAGGGCTCTGCGTGCCCACCTGGCACCAGGTGTGCCCTCCTTGTCCAGAACTGTGGGTGCTGGCTGTGCCCTCCTTCCTCAGGATCCCCTTATTCAGAATTGTTGGGTGTTGGTTTGTCTCCCTTTCACAGGATCGTGGGTGCTGGGTGTGCCCCCCAATATTCAGAATTGTGGGTGCTGGTGTGACCCCAATATTCAGAATTGTGGGTGCTGGATGTGACCCCCTTTCGCAATATTGTGGGTGCTGGATGTGCATCCCTTGTCCAGGATTTTGGGTGCTGGGTTTGTCACCCTGTACAGGATTGTGGGTGCTGGACATGCCCCTCATATTCAGAACTGTGGGTGCTGGATTTGTCACCCTTGTACAGCGTCGTGGCTTCTGGATGCTCCCTCCTTTCACAGAATTGTGGGTGCTGGATGTGCCCCCCATTTCAAGATTGTGGGTGCTGGATTTGCCTCCCTTCCTCAGGATTGTGGGTTCTGGGTGTGCCCCCCTCATTCAGGACCCTGGCTGCTGTCTCTGCCCCCCATATTCAGAATTGTGGCTGCTGGCTGTGCCCCCCATATTCAGAATTGTGGCTGCTGGCTGTGCCCCCCATATTCAGAATTGTGGGTGCTGTCTCTGCCCCCCATATTCAGAATTGAGGGTGCTGGCTGTGCCCCCCATATTCAGAATTGTGGGTGCTGGCTGTGCCCCCCATATTCAGAATTGTGGGTGCTGGCTGTTGCATCCCATCCTGGCTGCTCACCCCAATTCCTGTGCCCAGCAGGACCTGCCCATGGCTTGGGTGGTGTGGGGAGCTGAGCCCCCTGTGAGAGCAGCACCAGAGGCAGAGCCCAGAGCTTGGCAAATCCCAAATCCCAAATCCCAAATCCCAAATGTGGCTCCTTGGGGCCCCACAGGTTGGGCTTTGAAGGCTCCATGCTGAAATCCTGAAATCCAGGACTGGTGCTCTGCATCCTCCTTCGTGCTCTCACTACCGATCTTCCAGGAACATCACGTGCTCCAGGAATAATTTTAGCTCTGGATAATTGTTGCACATCCTCGGGTGCCCAAAGCCAGCCCTGGTGCATCCGTGGAGTTGGAAATGCCTCCATCCCTGCAGGCTGCAGCCCCAAAATCCCCCCAGCACCTCCAGCCCTGCTCCTCCCAGAGCCCCAGGAATTCACCCATGGGGAGGAGATCAGTGCAGGGGTGGCTGGGGAGGATTTGGGGTGAGGGGATTCCATAACATCTCCCCTGGGGTGGCTGTGGGGAGCATCACTGGGATCTCCTGTCCCCTCTGTGGGGCTCTGGGAACAGGAGCAGTGCTGGGGCTGCCTGTGGGGCTGGAGATCAGCTCTGGAGGCCTTGGAGCTGGTGGGAATCTTGCACATCCCTGAACTCCAGCAAAATCCCTGAACTGGGGAAGATAAAGCCCAAAAACCAGGGATGCACCAAACCTTGGGTGAGTCTGTTCCCACAGGAATTCCAGCTCTCTCACATGAAATCATTTATTCCCTCTGTGCCTCAGTTCCCATTTGGGATCTTGCAAGGTGGCTGGGACAGCCCCAAAAAAAGATGACTGGGAAACAGCCCCCCAAAAATGTGTGTTTTATCCCAGAGGCAGATATTCTGCAGGAAAACAAAGGGGTGAACTCCATCTTTGTCCTTCTCAGCGATTTCCCACCAATACCAGGATTGCTCAGGGGCCCTGGGTAAACCCCAGGAGATTCAGTCTCCCACATACAAACAGGGAAAAAAATGAAGGCTGGACAATGTGAGTATTGTACCAAAATCTCGAGTCATTAGGAGACCATTTCCCATTAATTGCCTGGGTAGATTTCCAAGCAGCTTTTTTTACAGTTCCCCTCCCTGCCAGTGCTCCAGTGGGGACTCCAGCATTCCCTGTGTGTATCCCAACCCTGGCAGGGCTGAAGGCACATCCCAGCAGCTCCCCAAAAATCTTCAAGAGAGAAAATTACCCAGCAGCAGTGGAGAGAGCTGAGCTGCTGAGCATTTATTTTTAAATGATGCCATGAAAATCCAGCTCTCCCTTTTCAACACTCGTTTCTTGTCTCGCCATAGCAATTGCAATTAGATGCATTTCAGGGGCATTAGGCACTTAATATATTTATCAAATTATTCACCTAATTTAGCATGGCTTTAGCTGGGAATGACTGGAGAGCGGAAAAAGAGAATTAACCACTATTTGCTCATTTGAAATCAGTTGGTGTTTCATCAGTGATGAACACGTTGGAGGTTTTTGGAGACATTCAGCCCCTCCTGAGGTGCCCATCCCCAGGGTGCCACTGTCTGGGAAGTTCTGGAGTTGGAGGAATGAGGAGCCTGCAGTGGGGTGAGGAGGATGAGGAGTGGCCCTGTCCTTGCATCCCCTGCTGGGGCTGGGCAGGGACAGCTCCCTGTCCTGCTGGGCTCTGAGGGGCAGCAGAGCTCTTGGATGTCACTCCTGCGTGTCAGGCTGGTGGGGCTTTTCTTGCACACCTGCCCAGATGTGGCTGTTTCCCTCCTGCACCTGGCCAGATGTGGCTGTTTCCCTCCTGCACCTGGCCAGATGTGGCTGTATCCCTCCTGCATCTGGCCAGATGAAAGCTGAGGTGGTTCCCACCCAGGAGGGGTGTGAGGGCTGTGGGTGTGGGGTGATCCCAGTGACACCCAGTGACACCAGGGTGATCCCAGTGACACCAGGGTGATCCCAGTGACACCCAGTGACACCCAGGGTGATCCTAGTGAAACCCAGCACATCCAGGGTGATCCCAGTGACACCAGGATGATCCCAGTGACACCAGGGTGATCCCAGTGAAACCCAGTGACACCCAGGGTGATCTCAGTGTCACCCAGGGTGATCCTAGTGACACCCAGCACATCCAGGGTGACCCCAGTGTCACCCAGCATAGCCAGGGTGTTCCTAGTGACACCCAGAACTCTCAGAGTGATCCCAGCACACCCAGGGTGACCCCAGTGTCACCCAGCACACCCAGGGTGATCCTAGTGACACCCAGAACTCTCAGGGTGATCCTAGCACGCCCAGGGTGACCCCAGTGTCACCCAGCACGCCCAGGGTGACCCCCAGTGTCACCCAGCACACACAAACACAGAGCACAGGGTGTGCCACAGATTTCCCTTCCCGTGCTTCCAGATTGGGAACTGGTAGGAAATGTGGTCAGATGGATCCCAAAACCCATCAGAACCTCCTCCCTCCCAGCAGCTCTGCATCGCTGGTGGCTTCTCCACCTCTCTGGGCTTGGAAAACCATTGCTGTGCTGGCCAGGGCTCAGGGCAGGGCTGGTGTCACACCCACTGATGTCCCAATGTCCCTGCTGCTCCCTCTTCTGCACCACCTAAAACCCCACGGGGAGCACCCAGCACCCAGAAATAACCGCTCTGCTTCCCTTTCTCCCTTTCCCCCCGCCATGCCCGCTCTCCAAGGGCTGGAATGCCAGCGGCCCAAGCGGCAGAACTCGAGCGACGACATCGAGGTGCTGTCCACGGGCAGCCCGCTGCAGCAGGAGAGCCCCGAGCTGTACCGCAAAGGCACCACGCCGTCCGAGCTGAGCCCCGAGGACAGCCCGCTGCAGAGCTTCCCCAACAGCCCCTGCCCCACGCCGCCCCTCGGGCCCCCCTCCTGCCGCAACAAGAGCGCCCACTTCTCCCGCCAGCTGTCGGTGGATGAAGAGAGGGGCGGCGGCGAGATCCAGATGTTGCTGGAGGGGCGCGGCGGGGATTACCTGCGCCCCAACAGCTGGAGCGAGGAGAAGAACAGCGGGAGCCGCGCCGGGAGGAGCGGGGCGATGCGCGGGGGACAGGGACCCGCAGCTGTGCCCGAAGAGTACAGAGCCCGCAGCGGGGCACACAAACATTCGGCCTCCAACCACAAGGGCAGAGAGAGGTGGACAGATTCCCCAGCCGCGGTTTCATGGACTTCCCACCACAGGTCTCACAACCACAGCTCAGGGAGCTCCAAGCTGCTTGAGCTGGATGAGGAGAAGATGAGTAATTATGAGATGGAGATGAAGCCTCTCATGAGGATGGATTCTTATATGCAAGAGATTCACACCCAAAAAAGACACTACAGCAAAGGGGGAGGCTGCAGGAGCGTGGCTGACGAGCACCGTGGGGAAGAGCGGGGCTTCGGGGTGCAGAGACTGAGGTCTAAGTCCCAGAACAAAGAGAATTTCAGGCCAGCTTCCTCTGCCGAGCCCACGGTGCAGAAACTGGAAAACCTGAGATTCGGGGACAAAGCTGAACCTCGGCTACTGAGGTGGGACTTAACCTTCTCCCCGCCACAGAAATCTTTACCTGTTGCACTAGAATCTGAAGAGGACAGTGGGGATGCGCTCAAATCCAGTACGGTGAGTGAGGGGATGGGCTTGGGATCCTGCTCTGGGGCTGAGTGGAGCAGGATGGGAGGGGAGTTTGGAAAATGTGAATTGTTATCGGTTTGTGCCTTTAATCCCCTCTCCTCCCTTCTCCCTTCATCCTGCTGGATGCTGGTGTGGGCTGTTCCCTGCAGGCTGTGGTGGGAGCAGAAGGATTTTCCCTGCAGGATGTGAGCAGCAAAGCTGGAGTTTTGCAGCCCCTGGGCCAGCAATAAAAACCCACGATTGCTGGGAATTTGGTGGGAAAGCTGCAGGAGCTGGCAAGGCACTGGTGATGCTTCTTTGGTTATGGTTATGTGAGACATCCCACCCTGGGCTCCTCATTTTGGGGGAGACAAAGACACTTTGGGCATGAAGTGGCTGCTGGGAAGGGCTGCAGATGTTCAGGAGAGAAGACAGAGTGATCTTAGAAGCTGCTGCAAAGTGGAAGGGAAGAATCTGTTCTCCACAAACAGAATTAATGGGTTTAGAGTCAAGGAGGGCGAGCCATTAACCATCCCTAATGAGGAATTAATTGCCTGGGGAGGCTGTGGGGGCTGGGGGAGGAGGGGGTCTGGACATCAGGAGCTGGACAGAGCTGAAGCTCCTCAAGAGAAGGCTGAGCTGGGTGGGGTTTAGGTTTTTGCAGTCTTGTTTTTTGAGGATTCCTGGATTTCCCATCAGAAGCTTCCTCACTTGTTGTCCCTGTTGGTTTGGCATTGCCAGCAGAGGGGAGGGGCTCTGCTGGGGGCACTGGGGAAGCCACCACTGCCCCAAAGTGCCCCTTGCTGAGGCAGTGCCAGACACAACAGGGCTGCAGGTGTCCTATGAGGATCCCCAGACCTACCCAGGAGAAATGGAAAACCTGTCACGCTCAGGAGGTGACATTTCAACAGAAAGGAGCTAAATCTCCCTGGCAGGGGAGCACAGGATGGTGCCTGGTCACGAAACTGAAATGAATTTGTCAGTCAGGCTGAAAATTCAGGCAAGAGGCATCGAGGTGGGTGAGGTGTGGTGACATTTGCCATGGCTGCAGCATCCCTGCTCCTCCAGCATCTGCCAGCAAAGCCAGGGGGGAGAGGAGGGAGCAGCCTGGGGTGCAGAGGACGGATCTGCCCCATTTCCTGCTGATAAATCCCCCCCAGGGCAGCCTGGGGTGCAGGAGGATTGATCTGCCCCACCTTCCTGCTGATAAATCCCCCCAGATCAGCCTGGGGTGCAGAGGATGGATCTGCCCCATTTCCCTGCTGATAAATCCCCCCCAGATCAGCCTGGGGTGCAGGAGGATGGATCTGCCCCACCTTCCTGCTGATAAATCCCCCCAGAGCAGCCTGGGGTGCAGGAGGATGGATCTGCCCCATTTCCCTGCTGATAAATCCCCCCAGAGCAGCCTGGGGTGCAGGAGGATTGATCTGCCCCACCTTCCTGCTGATAAATCCCCCCAGATCAGCCTGGGGTGCAGAGGGATGGATCTGCCCCACCTTCCCTGCTGATAAATCCCCCCAGAGCAGCCTGGGGTGCAGAGGATGGATCTGCCCCATCTTCCTGCTGATAAATCCCCCCCAGGGCAGCCTGGGGTGCAGAGGGATGGATCTGCCCCACCTTCCTGCTGATAAATCCCCCTCAGCAGCCCTGCACTCTCTGCCTCCCCATCCCTGGGCTCAGGCTCAGCAGCTCCCACCCAGCACCGAGGGTGAGCTGAGCACGGGGGCTCCACAGGACACATCCTGCAGCCCTGGAAAAGCAGAGCCAAGCAGGCTGGCCCTGCCTGGGAAGCTCTGGAGACATGACAGGCAGCATCAGGAGCCTGACAGGCTCCCAGAGGGGAAGAGCAGCAGCAGTAATTGCACAGACACCAACCCTGGCAAGGCTGTGGCACACACAGATGTTCCAGCACCTTTGACAACACAACCTGGGAGACTCAGGGCCCACAGGAGGGATGGAAGCACTGCTTCTCCTCGCTAAAAGCCACGGGGTTTTGGGGACATCGCTGGCACAGGCAGCCCTGGGCTGTGTCCCCACCCAGCCCAACAGATGGGAGCTGTCACCATAAACCTCCCTCCACATCGCTGGGGGCAAAGAGCCACCAGCACCTTCCTGACCATTCCCAGGGAGTCCTGGGCACCAAGGAGGGGCCCAGGCTGTGTGGAGAAGTGCATGGAGAAGCCATTAGGATGCACATCCTACTTTGGAAGTGCTGGAGCTGTGGAGCAGCATGTTCAGTTTTCTCACATTCATAACCGAGGGTGGAACAGATGGCGAAGGTTTGGGAGGAAGCTCATGTAATACAGAGGAAGAGATAATATGTGGATTTAAATAACCCACAATGCCAGCAACAATTTGTTCTAGCAGGAATTGCACGGTGCTAGCAGGGTTTTGTTCCAGTGGCCTGGCAGGGAGGGGCTGCTTGGACAGGAGCAGGGGAAGGTGTAGGGGGGGATTGGGAGCTGCAGGGATTTGTGCTCCAGCCTCCTGCCCAAATCTGTGACCTCACCTGCACCTGCCATCAGAAGCATTGCAGACTTCAGGGAGTGTGGTGAATCCCTGAGGAAGAGGAGGGGAAGGCTGAAGGGGAAAGGATTTACCCCACAGACCCCACATCCATCCCCGTGTGCTCAGCAGATTCCCACACTCCACCCTGCAACCCCCCTGATCCTGCTCGAGCTCCACATCCCCCCACAGCAAACCAAGGCTCCCCAACCCCCCCAAAAGCCCAATTTCTTAATGCTGGCCTGAAATCCTCCTTCCCTGTGGCCTGGCAGGGTGTGAGCAGTGCAAAGCAGCTGTGGGCAGATGTGGGGGAGCCCACAGTGCTCCAGGTGCTCAGTGCCTCTTCCCTGGCTCCCAGCAGGATCCCTCAAATGAGGGGCTCAAAGGGCAGCTCCCACCTCCCACCAGCTGGGCTCCCTCACAAAGGTGCTGCCAATGAGCAGGAAGGATGCTCAGAGCTGAGCATGGCTATTTTTGCCCTACTGAGGTATCCCTGAGCAGGAGAGAGGTCACCCTCCCAGCTTAGCTTGTTTTAAAAATAATCTGCCCTAAACCAGCTCTGCACAAGCCAGCCACGAGCCCAGGGGCTTGGCTGTGTGCTGGAGTGCCAGAGCCAGCACACCTCTGGCACTGCTGGGACAGGCTGGGGGTGCAGGTTGGACAAAACTCACCCCAAAAAAAAAAAAAAAAAAAAATCTCTGCTCTTCATTCCTGTCTGAAAAACAAACTGGGAGCCACAGGGCCTTGAATCCAATCTTTTCCAAAGGGATGCAGCCTGCACAGAGGAATCAGATGTACAGGTTGCTGTAGGAACTTTTCTGTTCTTTTTCCCCAGTCCTTTAAAAGAATCTCCCAGAACCCACCTCTTTTGTTGGGGCTGCACATCAGGAATTGAAAAATCCTCTCCTAAAGGTCATTTCTTGAGGCCACGGCTCAATAAGGTCGATGAAATTCAGAGCTGCTCCATATTGGCTCTCAGGGGATTTTGGGGGGTTTTGGGGTCACTGAGCCACACAAATGCTTCCAAATGACATTTAAGGCCACCTGATGTCTCTGTGCCTCTGAGGACACTGAGCCCAGCAGCCACAGGACAAACTCACAGCAATTGTTGGGGCACAGGAAAACGGGAGCCACGTGCCAGGAGCGGTGTCGGGGTTGTGGGATTAAGGGATTTATAGGAATGTCACCATCCTGCCTGGCCTTAAAGGCCCACAAGGCACAAAACCTGGGCCTGGATGCTTCACAGCTTCCTGGAGCCTTTGAGGAGAACTAAAACAGGAAGAAAAAAAAGGAATTTGTTGAGAGACTGGAAAGGAAAAGAAGCTTTCTAAAATACCAGCGACCCTTTTAGCCACGGGCACAAAGCACAGCCCATTGCAGGGCTGGGGGAAAAAAAAAGGGAATGGCTGGGGGAAAAAAAGGGAATGGCTGGGGGGAAAAAAAAGGGAATGGCTGGGGGGAAAAAAGAGAATGGCTGGGGAGAAAAAGTGGAATGACTGTGGAGAAAAAAAAGGGGATGGATGGGGGGGAAAAAAGGGGATGGATGGGGAGAAAAAAAGAGAATGGCTGGGGAGAAAAAAAGAGAATGACTGGGGAGAAAAAGTGGAATGGCTGGGGAGAAAAAAAGGGGATGGATGAGGAGAAAAAGGGGATGGATGGGGAGAAAAAAAGGGGGATGGCTGGGGGGAAAAAGGGAATGGCAGGGGAAAAAAGAAGGGATTGGATGTCCTTTCCTGCAGGTGCTGAACATCTGGCACTGCTGGCAGGGAGGAGAAGCGCTTTGGGCACGGAGCAGGGAAGGGCTGGGGCTCAGGCACCAGCGGAGCCTGACTGATCATTCAGGACATTTTGGTGTCCCCATTGAGCAGCGGTGGGCACTGACACGCTCAGGGAGCGCTCCAGGGACGCCTCGAGGGTGGGAGGAGGCTCCAGGTCCGGCCCTTCCAGGTGCTCCCATCGCATCCTCAAGGATGCAGCTCTGAGCAAATCCCAACCTAAACGCAAAACAATTCCCAAGGAAAGAGCAACAAGAGAGGCTTGAAAAGCATCTCCCGGCTGCGGGATCTCTGAGAGCCCGCGCGGGGGTGGCGGGGAGGGATGGCGGCAGCGCAGCCTCTCCATCCCTCCATCCCTCCCTCCATCCCTCCCTCCATCCCTCCATCCCTCCATCCCTCCCTCCTCCATCCTCCATCCTCCTCCTCCATCCCTCCGTGCTCCGGGATTTGCCAGCAGGGTTTGCGGGCAGCTTGGGCTGTCGCTGGGGAGAGGCAGGAGCAGGCAGCCAATGTGCAGGCGGAGCGGGGATGGATGTGCAGCGCTGCCGGGGCCGGGCTGGGGCAGGGCCAGGGCATGGAGCCGGGCACGGCACCGCTGGATGCTCCCTTGGAGGTTTATTCCCGAATAACATCTCCAGCTGGAGATTCCAGGTGGAATTTCCCTTCGTTTTTAAAGGAAGTTTAGCTCCTTAAAGGTCGTAAAATCAGTCAAAAATAAAATCAGGGTGTTTTCTCCAAGCAGGGGTGTGAAGCTTCCCGGTGCATGGCATTCCCTGTTCCCATTTGGGAACTTGTTTGGGGGATTTGTTTGGTATTAACCTCCCTGGCATTAAACCCTGTAATTTATTCCAGCTTCAGGTTTTCCCTTTTTTTTTTTTTTTTTTTTTTTTTTTTTTTTTTTTTTAATTCCATGGGGAGCCATCCATCCCCAGATATCCCAACACAATCATCCCTGGGTTTTCCTCATTCCCCTCATCTCACCCAAAGAGATTCACCTCAGTCCCAGGTGGCAGCTGCATGTCCAGACCATCATTTCATGGGAATGAGGAGGAAGAGGAGCCCTGTTCCCATCCCACCTCTGCAATGAGGCAGGGCTGAGCATCACTGCAGGGCTTGTCTCTGCTTAAGACAAATAATAATCACAAACTGCTCCTCCTCTAATCCCTTTCGTGTTCAGACAAACTGAGGTAAATCATCTTCAGAGAGCAATGGGATGTTCAGCTCCACAGGGTCCTTTCCAAAGCCTTTTCATCTCCAGGGCCTTTGATGTCCCTGGGAGCACCTTCCTGGCTCTGCTCCCCTCATCTGCACATGGGGGTTGAGCCCGATTCCACCTCTTAGCTTGGAAAATTTGGGGCCAAACATCAGCTTTTAGAACCAAATTTTGCTGGTTTTAGAAGAAAAATCTTCAAATTAGAGCTCAAACATACCTAAAAAAACCCACACAGAGCTCAGCACCTGGAAGGTGAGGATTGAACTAAGGGTGACAAAACACATTTTTAAGAGGCTAAAGGATCTCTAAGAGGATAAATCCTCAGTTTTTAAAGTTTTTTTCCCCCAGCAGCTGATTTTTCCATCCCACCCAACTCACTTTCACTCACACAAGCACTTTTAGCATCTCCTGGGCCCCTTCCTGGAGCCACAGGAGCTGCTGCAATCCGCTGGAGAAAGCCAAGTGAGTCCCTGATGTTTCCTTTGCTAAATGCTCCTTAACCATTTCACAGAGCCTGTTCCTGGCAATGATGTGACAATTCAGCACAAATGTCACCAAGCTGCTAAGTTTGCAGCCCTTTCTGCAGTGCTGAGGCTGGAAAATGGTGCATATCTATATATATATTATTTTTTTTTTTTTTTTTTTTTTTTTTTGCTGATCCAAGTCCTTAGTAATTACACTTAATAGATCCCAGAGGGATTCCTAGGTAACCTGCACTCTGGTTTCCATGGCAGAGAGGCAGAGCTTGTACCCTGTGATAACAGATAATAATGGATTGCTAATGCTTAAATTAATTATGCCACAATTGCATTTGTAAACCAGCTGTCCGTCGTATTCCCAGGAAAACTCTGGAGTTGCTACACAACAGTTCCAGGATAAAAACAAACAAGGCAGAGGGGCAGGAATTACTCTACAGCTCCAATTACTGTTATTACTCCCATGCCATAACCATGGATTATCCCTGTTTTAGTGTTTCCATGGGTTTAGGTCTGAGTTTCTGTTCTTTAAGCTTGAAAGCAAAGCTTAAAAATCCTTGGAGATCCAACCTGTTGCTAGAGAAGGATCCTTTTGCCCAGCTGGTACTGGTGTAGATTCCCATCCTTGGTGGATGTTTTCCTTCTCCTGTGAAGGACTCCAGGGATCTTTTTGTAAAAAAAATGAAAATAAGTCTCCAGGAGGTTGGCAGGAGATTGAAATGAGAGGATCCTTGACCAACCCAAACCACTCCTTGATTTCCAGGAATGGAAAAAGATGAGATAAGGCCCCAGGGAAAGCTGCAAATCAGGGGCTGTGTCTCCTCTTTCCAAAGGAGGTTGGAACACAGGGTTTAAAAGGCACTGGGTTTAAAGCACTGGTTCTTTGCTGCAGCAGAAGGGAGCTCAGTGCCCTGCAGCCAGGCTGGGCTCAGCAAAGCCTCTCTCCCAAAGCTCAGCTCCAGCACTGATCCATCTCCTGCCCAGGCATGGAGCAGGAATGGTGCAGGCAAAACCACTGAGAAGTGCAGCAGGATCCATAATTGGAGCTAAACCAGAAGTTTTGGAGGGGCAAAGCTGCAGCTGGATTCCCTGCCATTCCCACCTGGACAGCACAGGGAGGAGGGGGTTCAAAACAGGGAGCTGGAAAAAGGAAGCAGAATTTGTGAGGTGTCAGCTGGATTGGAGCTGTTTGGTTTGAAGAGCTCCCACCCCTCCCTGGTGATCCTGCTCCTGGGATGCTCTGGCTGGGAAATGTGGAAGATCCTGTGCCTGCAGTGGCAAATAAGGATTTTCTCCTGCCCCTGCCCTGCTCAGGGGATGCAAACAGGTCCAGCCTGAGTGGGGGGCTGAGCAGAACAGGAATCCAGGAGCAGGGCATGGATGGATCACCTGTTTTTCCAGCTGAAGGCCCAGCTTTGATGCCCTGTGTGTAAATCACAGAACCACAGGATTGTCTAGGCTGGAAAATCCTCTGGAATTGAGTCCAACCATCCCCAGCACTGCCAGGACACCTCTGCTCCATGTCCCCAAGTGCCACACCCACACAGCTCCAGGGATGGGGACTCCACCACTGCCCTGGGTGAAGAATTATTCCCAAATATCCAATCTGAGCCTCTCTGGTACAACTCGAGGCTGATTCCTTTTGTCCTGACGCTTTTTCTGGGGAGAAGTGACCAGTGAAGGATGTGCTCCCACCAAAGGGCTGCACCTCAGGTGCACCCCACACTGAGGGAATAGGGAATTTGGAGGGATCAGCAGTGCAGGGCTGTGCTGTTTTAGCAGGGAATTCCTGCATGGAATGTTGGAATTACAGCTGAGCCCTCCCTGGCTGCAGGGCTGGGGGCAGGAGCTCGTTCAGTGCCCCAGTGGGGCCGTGCCAAGGCAAACAATGACACTGATAATCGCCTGCAATCTGTTCTTATATTACCAACAGCTCAAAAACCCTAAAACCCAATAATCTTCTGAAATGCAGCTAATCCCTCCCAGCGCCAGCCAGGCCGGGCTTGGCAGGGCCGGGCTGGGGAAGGGCAGGAGCAGCGAGCAGGGGGTGCTGGCTGCCTTTGGAAGCTTTTCATGGCACAGGAGGAGAGGTGTGCAGGAGCAGCCAGCCTGGATGGGTACCTGGCTGCTCCTGCAATCCCTGCCTTGGCTTGGCTGCCTTTGACCCTGTTGCTAAGCTACAAATCTGCCTTTCCAGCAGGCTCCAGCATCCTCGCTGCCACCCACTCCCGAAGCGAGCTCAATCGGGCTGCTGGGAAAAGAAACCATCCCCGACCAGCCAGGAGCTGCTTTTTCTTGGTTTATTTCCCATCAGCTCGGCAGGAAAAACTCCCAAGGGGTGCCCAGCTCTGTCCCCACTCCATCCCAGCGATGTGGAGGGGAACAGGAACCTGGGGGAGCCATGGCAGGGTTTGGATGCAGCAGGAATAGCTGAGGATCCCAGAGACTCCAAGAAATAGCAACCACCCACGTGCTGCCAGCAGAGCCTGCCCTGGTGCCAGCCACGCTCCCACCGGGGCACCGGGGAGGGGCTGCAGGGATGGATGGGGTGCAGGGATGGATGCAGGGATTGATGGGGTGCAGGGATGGATGGGGTGCAGGGATGGGCTGCAGGGATTGATGGGGTGCAGGGATGGATGGGGTGCAGGGATGGATGCAGGGATGGGTGCAGGGATGGATGGGGTGCAGGGATGGATGCAGGGATGGGTGCAGGGATGGGTGCAGGGATGGATGGGGTGCAGGGATGGATGCAGGGATGGGTGCAGGGATGGATGGGGTGCAGAGATGGGGTGCAGGGATGGGTGCAGAGATTGATGGGGTGCAGGGATGGGTGCAGGGATGGGTGCAGGGATGGGCTGCAGGGATGGGCTGCAGGGATGGGATGCAGGGATGGATGGGGTGCAGGGATGGGATGCAGGGATGGGGTGCAGGGATGGGATGCAGGAATGGGGTGTAGGGATGGAATGGGGTGCAGGGATGGGGTGCAG
Organism: Muscicapa striata striata; assembly: GCA_030060385.1. Classification (NCBI taxonomy): domain Eukaryota; kingdom Metazoa; phylum Chordata; class Aves; order Passeriformes; family Muscicapidae; genus Muscicapa; species Muscicapa striata. The sequence goes on along the minus strand of JAREIS010000073.1, from coordinate 245,652 downwards.
AGATTGATGGGGTGCAGGAATGGATGGGGTGCAGGGATGGATGGGGTGCAGGGATGGATGGGGTGCAGGGATGGATGAGGTGCCAGGAATGGGATGCAGGAATGGGATGGGATGCAGGGATGGGATGCAGGAATGGAAGAGGTGACAGGAATGGAGTGCAGGGATGGGATGCAGGGATGGGTGCAGGGATGGGGTGCAGGGATGGAATGGGATGCAGGGATGGGTGCAGGGATGGGGTGCAGGGATGGAATGGGATGCAGGGACAGAATGGGATGCAGGGATGGATGAGGTGCCAGGAATGGGGCGTCAGTAGATATTTTCCTGACCAGTGTCCCGCAGAAGGATGTTGAAGGGGTGGCTGCATCCCCTGATGTTCCTGGGGTCCTACAAAGGGATATTTTGGAGGTGTGGCTGCATCCCCTGATGCTCCTGGGGCCCAAGGGAAGCAGTGAATGATGCCAGAGGGATTGAAGCATTCCTGGGATGTTCAGCCCAGCTGGGGTGGGTGTGTGCATGGGGCAGTGTGTGCACTGGGGTTCCTGCAGTGCTTTCCAGGTAAAATCAGAGTTCTGGGATGGTTTGGGTGGGAAGGGATCTTAAAGTTCATCCCATCCCAGCCCTGCCATGGCAGGGACACCTCCCACTGTCCCAGGCTGCTCCAAGCTCCATCCAGCCTGGCCTTGGGCACTTCCCAGGAGCTTCACTGAGTCCATATCAACTCAGGAAAGATTTTCAGTGTATTCCCAAAATTCTGCCTGAACACGGACCCCTGTGTGCTGCCCTGATGTCCTGGATGGCTGGAAAATAATTGTGTTTATTGGGAAATGTCCTGTGGATGCTTCAGACCATCCCCAAACCCCTCAAAGATCCCATATAATCTGCTTTTTTTGGTTTTTTTTTTTTTTTTTTTTTTTTCATTGACCACCTGATAAACAACCAATTTTAGCTCTGTTTTTAAGGCCAGAATTCCTATGGGATGATCCATGATCCATCAGGGGGTGCAGCCAAGTGTTTGTTTGGCAGCTTAAAAATCCCTCCAAGGGTTCCAGGGCACTTTGGGAGGTGTCAATTGGGATCTGCTCATCCCCAGAGCTGCCTGCAGAATTCCAAGAATTCCATCTAACTCCTTTCCTTCTCTTTCTCTTGCAGGGTTCAGCTCCCATCCTGGTAGTCATGGTGATCTTACTAAATATTGGAGTCGCCATTTTGTTTATTAACTTTTTCATCTAATTCAAGACTGTCTTGTTTGCAAAAATAACAGTTACATGTATGAATGGGGGAAAAACAAACAAACAAAACAAAACAAAACAAAACAAAAAAAACAGAACCAAACAACTACAACAAAAAAAAAAATCAAAGGGAAAAAAATCATAACTCGAACTGTCCTCTGACAATTTCCAAGTCTTTTCACAGAAGAACAACAAATGATCGAGTCTCACTCACAGTTTGCCTTTTTTCCTGGGTAATGTTTTTTGGATTTTAGCCAAAATTCTTTGCTTGTATAACACTATGCTGTGTGGCATGGCAAAATGCTATCAACACTCTGCCCCCCCAACACTGGGAAGGATGAGAAGGAATCCCAACAAAAGAAAAAAAACCTCGTTTCCCTTCCCCTCACCTCCTCCCAAAAAAAAAAAAAAAAATTGTCTTTGTAACAACAGCAATGAACCCCAAAATGGAGATGAGACAAGGGGACCATGGGGAGAGTTTGGGTGGAGTGGGGATGGGTTCTGGGATGCTCCAGGCTGAGTTTCCCAGGGAAATCCACAACAGCTGTAATGAGAAATGGGAGAGAAAAGCAAAAGCAGGCTTTTCATCCTTTGGAAATGGAGGAATGCTGCTGTGGGAAGGAGGAGAGAAGGAGCACAGGGAAGGGATGAACCCTGTCTGGGTGGGAAAATGGGAGAACAGGCCCTGTTCTGATGCTTGTTTTTCAAACAAGAATTGGCTTTGTGCAGAATTCCTCAGGGCAGGGGGGAATAGGGAACACGAGGGGTGAGCAGCAGCCCCAGCACCTCCTGCCTTCACTCCTCCTCCCCAGGCTGCTCCTCACCCATGGCAAGGCTGCAAAACCACCCAGAGCTACTTTCAATTCACAGCCAATTTCTCCTGGCTAAAAAAATTTCCCCAAAAAAAAAAAAAAAAAAAACAACCCCTTGGAGGCACCTCCAGCAGCACGGATGGAGCAGCTGATGGTGCTGTGCTGGTGAGGAGCACCCCAAAAAATGCACAGGGAGCAGGGTGGGGAGGGCCAGGGGACAAGAGGGCTCAATTCCAATCCACTGAGGATGACAAAATAAAACAAAACCAAGCCAAAATCCAACTGTTTCTCCAAGGCACCTGGGGAGGAGCACCTGGAGCATGTCCCAGAGAGGAGGGAGAGGGTGGTGGGTTTGTCTCTTACATCTTGCTGTGGACTGTTTCAGACATCATGCTTGGGCTCTGAGCATGTAGTATTTTGCACTTTGTAATGCAGGATGTATATTCCAGCTTCCAACATGTCCCTGTATTAAAAAAAAAAAAAAAAAAAAAAAAAAAAAAAAAAAAAAGGAAAAAAAAAAGATAAAAAAAAAAAAAAAAATCAAACCAAACATCATTGGCAATTGCAGCCTCTAAGGATGTATTTTCTTTCTTTTTTTTTTTTTTTTTTCTATGTTCACTTAATTTGTTTGTTTCTACCATCTTTGTACTATGCCTGCCTTGATTTTTGTCCCCTCCCTGTCCCCAGGGATAATCTGCATACTCATTAAAGGTGTTCTGAGCTGTCCTGGTCCCCATCACACTGCGTGCTCTCAGCTCCACTCCCTGCAAGTGGCTTCCCCCAAGCTCCCATTCCCTCCCCACCAGCTCCACCACCAGCAGCTCCTTTGGGATTTGGCAGGGCCAGGGACCAAATCCCACCCTCAGTCCCTCCCTGCAGCAGCAGGAGGAGGGTGCAGGAGGGTGGCAGCTCCCGAGGGGGGGTGAGACCCTCCCAGGAGATTTTGGGGGTGGGGAAGGAGGGACGAGCCCTCCTCGACATTCACGTCCAGAGTTGTTGGATCCAGCCCGGACTCGTGGACTCAGCTTTGCTTTGCTTCTGTTTTAGCTGTTTCTCTGCTACCTTTTCAGCAGATTTCTTATTACACTGCACTGGATTGCTATATTTTTAACCAGAAATAAACTAAGGATTAGAGCATGTGCCAGTTAAATTCAGTTCTTTTCCTTACATGGTCTGATTCCCTCCTGTCGCAGTTCTGCTTCCTCTTCTCCTTCCTTTCCCTTTCCAGGCACAGGGCTATGGGTGGACAGGGGAAAGGATAATTTTGAAATTCCATTTTCCACAGTAACTGTCCATCATCTTCCCACCTCTTCCTTTTTTTGTGTTGTTTTGGATTTTCCTTTTGGGTCCTTAGTCATAATTTTTTTTTTTTTTTCTCCTCTCTTCAACGCTTGCTGCACACTTGAAATGAACCAAAAAAAAAAAAAAAAAAAAATTTGGGATTGCAGCCTTGGGAATTCACCCCTGGGGTTTGGAATTCTGCTTTTACTCTTTGGAAAGACTCTCGAGGGGTTTTTTTTGTTTGTTTGTTTTGGTTGGTTTTTTTTTTTTTTTTTTTTTTTGCATTCAAGTGCAGGACACAAAGCCCTCCAGACACAGATATTTAGATATCTGTAAAACAGCACCAAAATGCCTCTTGTTATCCAGCAAATAAAAGCACTGGTGGTTTCCTGACTGGATTTTTCCCACTGGTCCCTGCCTAATTATTCCTGTTCTTGCCCCTGGACCAGCACAATCCAGCTTGGATTTTTCAGCTCTCTGCTCCACTCAGTCAAGCTGAATTTTGCTTAGTAGGAAAGACAGCCACAGACTAATATTAATTGGCTCCCAACCCACATGGTCCAAAATAATGATTCCTTTCTTAATCCCGAGGAGTTGAGCAATTTGTCTCAGTCCTGGGCTTTTCACATTTGCCCAAGGCCAGAAATATTCCTGAGAAGTAGCCCAGAGAGAGGTAATTCAGTGTATTTCCCTGTCTTATGAGCCTGGCTCCTGCAAATCTACCCATTAAAATGCCCATCAAGGTGGGCCATAAATCCATGGCAATTATCCAGCCCTGCTGCTTTATGTCCAGGCTGGTCAGTTGAAGGTTTGGATAATTTTTTTTTTCTAGGCTGCACTGGAATTTGTCTGTTCTGACAGCACAAGGAGAGGCTGGCACAGCAGGAGGGGGAATTTAGGGAGCTTTGGATCCCACCTGTGTGAGAGGGGCTGGTGCAGCACTGCATCCTTGGGAGAAAAGGGAGGAAAGGAGACAAACCAAAGCCCCTGAGGCACTCAGCTGCTCCCCAGCCCATCTGGTGTCTGGGTTTTGTACCTGAGACCAGATTCCAGCACTCTCCAGAGCCTGAGATTCCAGAGAGCTGTGGCAGCATCCCTGCCAGGAAAACACATCCACACTGCATCACAAGGGGAGGAGCACCAGCAGGAACAGGGTGGGACCCTCGCTGAAGGGCTTAATTGAGACCTAAGGACTAATTACACTCAGCAGCTTTGGCAAGTCCAGGCAGGAGGGAAAGCAAGGATTTTTGGGAGCTGTCACACAGAGAGGGCTGTGCTGAGGCAGATGGAGCAGGGATGGGATGGGATCTCCTGAGCTGGGGTGAGGGCTTTGCACGGAACAGAATCCTGAGAGTGGCAGCTTTTCCCGGGGTAGGGAGCAGCTCAGCTCCTTGCACAGCTCCTGAGGGACTGCAGCAGTTGTAGGATCATGGAATGGGTTGGGTTAGAAAGGATCTTGAAGCTCATCCCATCCCAGTCCTGCCAGGAAAACCTTCCAGGCTGCTCCAAACCCCATCCAGCCTGGCCTTGGACACTTCCAGAGATCCAGGAGCAGCTCCTGTGTCCCCCCCACCCTCACAGGGAGTGGCAAATCCCCCAAATCTTTGCACAGAAAGATGTGAACTTCCCCAAGGGAGGGGACAACAGGGGAGTGACTGAGCAAGTGAGGGATTCCTTCCTGGATTAACAAGATTTAACAGGAAATGCTTTGTTTTCACCTCTCCCAGACCATCAATAAATGCTTTGTTTTCTCCTCTCCCAGGTTATCAATAAATGGTTTGTTTCCATCTCTCAGCTGTTATTTTGTGGAGAAGGCCCCTCCCTGTCAGACATGTTTTTATCTCACCAATTAAAGCTCCCTGCCAGCTCTATTTAATCTTCCTTCTGTCCTAATTAGCCCTGTGGATGGCAGCCCTGCTCTCTGGAGAGCTGCATCCCTGGGGATGGCCCTGCCACAGCAACACCCAGGGCACCTGGAATTCCCTGCACAAGGACAACCAGCCCTGCTGGCACCTCCAGGCATCACTTGGATCCCATCTGTTGTCCCCAAGGACACAGCACTGCTCTGCTGGCGAGGAAGGGATGCCTTGAGAGGGGCTGAAAACAAACCCTGGGATCAGCCCTGGCCTCAGTGAGGTCTGCAGGGGGACATTTCACTGGTAAGGAACAGGCCACTTGCAGGACAATTGGGTCAACAGGGGGAAAACCCAACTGGGGGATTCCACAAAGGCAGAACCACAGTGAGCATGGAAAAGGAAGAGGATTCTGTGAGTGCTTCTCACAGGTAAGGCAGGAAAGCATTCCCAGGTTTTTCCAGGCACTTCACACTGCCTGCAGAACTCACAGCAGGAACTGCAATCCCTCTACCACACCAGGAGGAGCAAGAACAAAAACTGGGATGTGATTTAGTGAGCAAAACAAGATGATAGAAGCAACTTTATTGTAGGAACCCTGGAACATCCTGGCCCCAGTCAGGAATTTGGGACCAGTGAACCATTGTCACGTGCACAGTTTGTCTGGACAACCAACTTTGGAACAACAAAGCCAGTGTTGTACAGCCCCAGCTCAGCAGAACAAGTGCTTGGGCAGCAATCCTGCTCCTCAGGAGCCTCCCACAGCATTGCCAGGAGTAACAGCAGATCCAGAGCAGCCAGCCAGGGTGCTCAGCCCAGGATGGACACCTGAGCTCAGCAGGGCTCACACTGCTCCCAGCACTTCCTTCACTCCTGCAGCAGCCTCAGGACGTCTGGATGGGATCTTCATAGAAAGTCTTGGCCATGGCATGAGCCACCTTGAGCACCTTCTTGTCCTTGGCCTCGGGGCCCATGTGGCTGCGGGCCAGCCTGAGCCAGTGCTGCTCTGTCCTGGCCACGTACTGGGGCTGAGCCTCCCCAGGCTGCACTGCTGGGTGCTGCTGCTCCCCTGGGAGACAGGGACACACAGGGTCACACACAGCTCACAGACACAGCAGCCAGCCCACAGCAGTGGGGCTGAATGCAACAGCCTGAGAGTCTTCCAGCAATCAGGAGAATTTCTCTTTTATTCCAAGAGCAATGTATTAGGAAAGCTGATTCAGCTGGAAAACTCTCCTGGATGCCATGGAGACCCTCCAGGCTTGCAGCAGAACCAGGCGTTCCACTAAACCCCACTTTAGATTAATACAGAGACAGCATTTATCAATAATTACCTTCCTCATCTTCACTCTCCTCTTCAGAGCTCTCCTCTTCTTCCTCACCTCCCTCTGCACCTTCCACATCATCATCATCCTCTTCTCCATCTGACTCTGACTCCTCCAGCCATTCCTGGGTTTCTTTGATGAGAGAAGAGAAGAGAAGAGAAGAGAAGAGAAGAGAAGAGAAGAGAAGAGAAGAGAAGAGAAGAGAAGAGAAGAGAAGAGAAGAGAAGAGAAGAGAAGAGAAGAGAAGAGAAGAGAAGAGAAGAGAAGAGAAGAGAAGAGAAGAGAAGAGAAGAGAAGAGAAGAGAAGAGAAGGACAAAGAGAGAATTAAGGTACAAAGATAACCCCAGGAAATGCCATAAGCCCTTCACCGCCCTGAGACAGTGAGGACAGAGCAGCCCTGTCCCTTGGAGGAGGGGACAAGGTGGCACAGCAGGATTCCCAGGATGGCTCATGCCACCACAACTCCACAGCTCTTGGATTTCCAAGTCACATCAGAGCTGACTGCAGTGACCCCAAAGCTCTGGGCCACACGTAAGACTCTGCATTATCCCACACCCCCAAGCTTTATCCCACCCAGGGAAATCCTGCACTCAAGGAATCCCCCCAGCTGTTCTCTCCCCTGAAGGCTCAGGGAGAGCTCCCAGCAGCAGAGCTCACTTGGATCCATCTCCAGCAGCACCTTCCACTGCTCCATCCTGTGCAGGTCGAGGCAGTGCAGGTCACTGAGGGTCACCTGCCGGTCGCCCAGCTCGAACATCCCCCCGTAGACGTAGAGCACGCCGTGCTTCACTGCCACCATGGCACTGCAGCGTGGGCATGGCTCCAGGGGCTGGCCCAGGGCTCCTCCTTCCTCCTCCTCCTCCTCCTCCTCCTCTGAGCCAGGCCCGTCCTTGTCTTCTGCAGCTGCAGGGATGGTCTGTTTGATGGTCATGACGGTGCCATCCTCTGCCACCAGCTCCCTGACGATCTCCAGGGGGCCCTGGGGAGGTGGCAGCTGCAGCTCCGGCTGTGCCTCGGGCTGCCTGCCCCGCCTGCGCCGCCTCTGCTCCGACCTGGGGCCCTGCCAACAGCATTGTCACACGGCATTGGGTGAGAACTGCACCTCAGGGCACTTTGTACAAACAGCACCATGCTGCTGCAGGGAAGAACAATTCCTACTGAACAATTCCCATTGAACAATTCCCATCTGACAATTCCCATTTAACAATTCCCATTTAACAATTCCCATTTAACAATTCCCATTTAACAATTCCCATTTGATAATTCATATTGAACAATTCCCATTTGATAATTCCTATTTAACAATTCCCATTTAACAATTCCTATTGAACAATTCCCATTTGATAATTCCCATTTAACAATTCCCATTTGACAATTCCTATTGAACAATTCCCATTTAATAATTCCCATTTAACAATTCCCATTGCACAATTCCCATTTAACAATTCCCATTTAACAATTCCCATTTAACAAACAATTCCTATTGAACAATTCCCATTTAATAATTCCTATTGAACAATTCCCATTTTTCCATCACAATTTCAAGTCTCAAGTGATCAGTGCAGTAATTCCTCTCCCAGCCTAAAACAAGGAGCAGTGAAGATCCTGCAGAATCAGGGTGTGGAATTGCTCCCTCTGTTAAGGGAGGAGCAGCTCTCCTGCTCCCAGGTGCCACAAACACACAGAGGCCACAGCTCAGTGACAAGGGAAAGTAACCCACGATTTCCTGAAATCACAACAATTGCTGGGTGCTAAATCACTGCCCATTACCAGGCAGCACTCCAGGACTTGGAAGAACTCTATGAAAGGGCTGGAAAACAATCAGTTTGGGAAGGATGAAGCAACCAGCTGAGTGGCTGTTTGCCTGTTATTATGGGATTGACTTCTCCCTTTGGAGAACAAAGCCAGGAAGGGGCAGAGGGAAGGAGAAGTTTGTACCTCCCTTGGCCTGTGAGAGTGGCTCAAACACAATCAAAGAGCTGAGCTGAGTTCTGAAGCTCTTGGAGCCAAGGTTAACATTTCATCTCTTCTGGTAGCTCATCAGCACTGGGGAGAAGAGGGATGGGGTTGATCCCAAAATCTTTTCACAGCAGCTTTTCCTGAACTCCCCTCATGTCAGACTCCTGTGGTCTGGAGAGGGCTTTCAGCAAAACTCCAGAAATATGTTTTCAAGCTGCTTTGCTTCATTTTGCATTCCACAAGAATGGGGCAGCCTGATTCCTGGAGGAGAGGGATTGCTCAGGTGCACCCTGAGCTACCAGAAATACAGGATTCCTTCAAAGAGAGGAAACTGCTCCATCCCTGCAAGGGTCCAAGGCCAGCTTGGAGCAATCTGGGCTTTTAGAAGGTGGAATGAGAGACTCTTTAGGGTCCCTTCCCACCCAAACAATCTGTGAAATCTCAAAGAGGCCAAAGCAGGCATAAAGGATGTGTCAGGTAATGAAATCATTGTATTGAAGCCCAGACCTTCAGCTGTGCAGGGAACCAGCGGTTCTTGCCGATGTCATAGAAGTAAATGTCATTAAAGAAATCCCCCTGGATGCTCTCCTCCTCCTCCTCATCCTGCACCCCCCCAAACAGCAGGCAGCGGTTGTTGGGAGCAGCAGCCACAGAGAAGCCAGACCTGGGAGGGGGTTTCACCCCAGAGGGGCTGAGCCGACTCCAGCTCCACCTGCCTGGGATGGAGAGAACAAATGTGAGCAGCAGGCTGGGAGCCCAGGGTGCTCCCCTGGATGCCTCCACACCCTCCAGGCAGGGGGCTCAGAGGCCTTGGTATAGTGCCCAAGACCCCTGTGGGTTGGATTTTAGTCCCTGGGAAAAATTACCAGCATTGCAGGAAGAATTACAAGTCACAAAAAATAAGTAGAGCATAAATTAGATTGTTAGAAGGTAGAAAAGTGGATTTTAGAGAATTGTTTATGATAAGAAGTTTAGGGCTAAGATGGAGGATTTTGGGCGTGGTGTGTCTTTTCTTTCCTCTTCTTTGTGGCATCCATCTTTGGGTCAGGATGGCACCACTGGATTGGTTTGGGAGAAAGTTGGACAATGCAATGTGAGTGTCATGTATTGGAAAGTAATTGTAAACATCAGGTATGTAATTTATAGTATAAAAGATAAGTCCTGCCCCAAGGGCAGGCAGTGTGCCTTAGATGGACATGCTGGACAGACCTCTGTAAGTCAGAGAAAGAATTCCTTAGATAAGAAAGAATAAACAACCTTGGAAACCTCAGAAAGCAGCTCCTGACTTTTCTCTGGTGCTTGAGCTGGAAACAAGAACTCTAAACCACCCAAATGTCCTGCTGTGAGTGATCTCAGGCTCTAGGAGACCCCACAGGCAGTGACACAGCAGCAGAGGAAAATCCTGGGTTTTGTTATCCCAAGGGCTCTCAGAATTCCTGCCTTGGTTTGGATATTTCCATTAAAAATATTTTTATTTGGATATTCTCATGGCATCTCCAGGGTATTTTCAGAGCTTGCTGGAGCAAGGAGACTCTTGGAAGTGTCTGCACCTTTACTGATGGTGGAGTTCAGACAAGGCCTGATCAGAAGCACCAAGAGATGTCCCTCAGTTATCCCCTGGAGCCCTCCCACCTTCCAGCAGCTCTCTCCACCTCTTCTGCTACCCTGCACTGCTGCCTTACCCCCAAAACTAAACACAAATCATCCCAAAAAGCCCCAAGCAGGCTTTAAAAGAGGGCTCAAGAGCAGGACAAGACTTGTGCTGTATCCCTCTGCTTTTCTCCAATCCTTTCTACTCTGACTTCAGAGCAAATCCCTGAAATGCAGGCTGGGAGAAGAGCCAGGCCCTGCTCCAAAGGAACTGCAACTCCAACAAGATAACACTATAAACAGGAATAATGCAAACAGGGCCTGGAATCCAGACAGTGCTGGTGACCAACCCTCCTCCCCAAATCCCAGCCCAGACACTCAGCTTTGGAGAAATCAATCACAATTTTAACATTTTAGAAATTCAGCTCCAAGAAAACTGTCCCATTGCCTGAGTCAAGAAAATCTCCTAAGGAAAGTGATGGAATTCCAACTCCAATCAAAGATAACCAATGGATCAATCAGTTCCACAAGGATTGTCCCCCATGGAAAGGGCACAACCTGGAGCAGGCAAAGAGCTGAGTGATCTCTCCCTGTCCTTTCTCAATCCATGAGTCTCCCACTGGATTTTCTCTCCTTTCTCCAGCTGAGGAGGGAGGGATGGAGCAGCTTTAGCAGGTACCTGGCACCACCCAGGAACACCCCACCACAGGAGAATTCTGCAATCCCAAAGATTTTTCTGTTGTGGAACAGGAAAGCACTGATCAAAATGTCCCAGGAACGTGGAAATGTTGTTTTAATTCCCTCCCACATACAAACTGAAAAAAAAACTCAAATCATTAAAATCTCTTTTCCTGGATTTCTTCCTGAGCCAACACTGGGGTACAGAGGTTATCATTGAGAGGGGAATTTGGCTCCAGGTTTTTTGGGGTGTTTTATTCCCACCCCAAGGAAAGGGAGGATTTTCATTCCTTGCAGTGCTCACCTTCCTCCTTGCCTGCCCCTTCAGCCTTCAGCAGGAACATATCTGTGTGCAGGGTGCCTTTGTCCACATCCTTCTTGATCCTCTGCAGGGAAAGGAAACACAGGGAAACAGCTTCAGTGGCCAAATCATAGAGAGGATCCAGCTGAAAATGCAAACACTGGGCAAGGAGAGGCCACTCTGGAGCAGCAGGCTGCTCCAAAGCATGGGATGCAAAGCAGGGATACTCCTGTGATGTGCCAGAATTCCTCCTGTGGAGCAGGAAGGGTTCTCCAGGCTGCAGCATGGATTTCTGTGGGATTTGGAGACTACAGGATGCAGGGATTTTGGCACTCAGAGCAAAAATCAATTGTCACAGGGGATTAAAATCAACTGGTTTGCAAACAAAGGAAGGATGAGGAAACAGACCCAAGGTCCTGCCTTCTATTCTGCCCCAGACAAGGCCAGCTGCTCTCAAAATTTAACTCCTGAAAGAGGAACAGATTCCCATTCCCAAAGTGGGACATGACAACTATGCAGGGCTTGCAAGGCCCTCTGGAATTCTGCCTCTGATCTGCAATGACCTCAGCACCCCTGTGAGCAGCCAGGGGGTCCCTGTCACCCCCTGGGCCAGCACAGGACAGGCAGAGGTGACAGCTCTGTCCCCTGGCAGCTCTGCCATTTGGGGTCCCACACAGCCCTGAGCACAGGTTCATCCTCCTGAACACAAACTCCCATCCCTACAAAAAGCAGCAGCAAGGACAAGGTGAAAGCTCAAGGAGCAATTAAATGCCTGAATTTCAGTGTGGTTTCCCTGCTCCTCTCCCATTGCAGTGCTCATGACAACAGCAGCATTCCAAGGCAGCTCTGTGCCCCACCACTGCAGGAGGTGTGTTAATAATGTCATTATCCACCCATCCTTCATGCCCAGCTCCTGCTTCCTTGTAATTCCCTTCCCCTGGGGCCAGGGCACTGCTGGGATGAGGAACTCTGCTCCCAGGATTGCCAGGGCTCAGCCCTCAGCAAGATGAGCTGTGTGGAGACTACAGCACCCAGAGAAGAGAAACAAATTGTCACAGGGGATTAAAACCAAGTGGGTGCAGCCTTCAGGGTGAGAGTCCTGCTTCACACCTGGACCTGGCAGGTTTTGCTGCTGCAGGGCCTGGTATCCAACCCCTGGGAATGATGCTCAGTCCTTAGGGAGAAAAGAGGGAAGTGTGCTCCAGGCACTGCACAGCTCCACACAGGTGAAGAGTGAGGAGCACAGCACTACATGAGAGGCAAGGAAGCAAACACAGAGAGAGCAGCAGGCTCCACAACCATCCAAGCTGGGTGGAAAAACCAATTTCTTTTTCCTGAAAAGCTCTCTGTAGTAAACAGGCTGCATGTGCAACATGACAAAGCTCCTGTGCTCAGGAAACCCCTGTGAGGTGGAGTGGGAGTCAGTTTTTGTTGTCACAGACACTTGAAGCTGCTGGAGAGATCCATCCCCTCCCAGCCCTGAACAAATCCTTCCACCACTCAAGAGGTTCCTGCTCCCTAAAAACTCTGTGCTTTAAAATTCCAGGTGTTTGTTTTCCAGCACAAAGCTGGTGGGATGTGCACTGTGGATAGCCTGGGCTTTGCACATGCAGGTATCAGCTGAAAATTCCAGCTCTGCTGACAGACTGCAGAGAAACTGAGGCATGGAGAGCTTGAGAAGCTGAATCAGAATTCTCCATGTGCCAAAATTGTCTGATAGGAGACCAACAGTATTCAAAAACATTCAAATAGCAAAAGTGTTCAGCAGGCAGAGCTACAGAGGGAACCAGCCCCACCAGACCTTCCAATTCAGGCACTTCCACATCTTCCAGCAGAATCCACTTCAGCTTTGCAACAACTGCCACTAAAAAAACCCCAAAACAACAAGATCCCCCCAGCCCAGCCATGCCTGGCATCCCAAAGCCCTGCCCACTGTAACTCCAGCCCTCCCTGCAGGCTGCACCTGTGAGGTGGAGCAGCAGCAGCAGCTCCAGCCCCTCTGTTGCTTAGCAATGGAGAGGCCTTGGTGCTTCACACAGCCCAAAATGCAGCTCTCTGCAGCAAGCCCCATCCCCAGCACAGCAAAGGGCTGAGCACATCTTTAGGATCAGCAGGAGAGCAGCTCTGAGCTCCTCTGGGCATTGTGAGGTCTGTCCTAGGCAGAGCTGGCAGCACCCACAACATCCCCTTGCTTAGGAGATCACAGAAATTCTCTTTATCATCCCAGGCTGCTGTGAAACAGGAACAGAGACACCATTGTGCTGAGAATCCTGCACTCACACCCAGGCTTGGAAAGCTCCTTTTTCACCATTTTTGCAGCCTGGTTTGCTCAGGAAAATCCACAGCAAAGGTGTGTGGGGACCAAGGTGCTCTGCAAGACCTGCAGGGACTCAGGGAAGTCACTCCATCCATTCTGCCTCTGCTCCCCCAGCCAGGAAAGACACTTTAATCCAGGTCCCACAAAGGGAATTCAGCCCTGGACTGACATGGCATTGAGACTCTCCACATCATTTCTGCAAGTTCAGCAAATCAGAGCAGGCACCAAAACTCTGTCCCTGCCTTCCCAGCTCCCTGCCCATCACAGGACAGCAGCCCTGCCATGTCACCAGCCCCCTCCAGCAGTGTGACAGCCAAATTAGGTTTCTATTCAAAAAGAAGAGCTATTATGATTTTCCTCTCCTCTTCCCCTTCAAAATTTCCCATCACATGTGTGACTTGGTCCTTAGAACACTCTGCATTTGATGAATGGTGCTTTGCTTGGGTATTTGCCTGGTTACAGATTTAAAAATGTCTTCATATTCCCCAAAATGTCTTAATAGCACCCCTGACTGGAGTATCTGTACTGGAGACAAGGAATAAGTCCTGTCCTGTAGCTGCCCAGCTCCAATTAAATATTGTTTTCTCCTTGTCTACCTTCTCCCCAGAGTATCCCAGGCAAACACATTTTCTTCACTTCAAAGTAAACCCAGACACTCAGCTCCACAATCAGCTCTAAGTGAAGACACAATGAGAATTAAATAGCCACACATTAACAGAATTGGGTCTCTCCTAGAGGGGCCATATCCTGCTGAATTTAATTTTCAGGAGCATGCTGAAGGCTGCAGAGAAAATCCTGTGCAGAGCTTTGGTCAGTTTGTGCTACAAAAGCAGAGCCTGGCAGGAATGGCCCATCAGAGAGAAGCACACAGAGCTCTCTACATGACAAAGGAAGGAGATTTTCAACATCTATTAAAAATGTCTTGTTTTAATGGAGTGACTGTTTTGCTTTAGTGGAGTGTCCTAATGGAAAAGCTGTTTTCCAAGCTGCAGAGAACTTTCCCCAGCTCTCATCCTTGCCCAGTGCCCTGCTAAAAGCTGAGGGCAGCTTTACATTCCCCTCATTTCTACTCCTTGGTATTTTATCAGCTCATACCAAGACTGGAACAGAACCAAGTACAAACACAGAAGCAAGTGCAAACACTGTGACTTTTCCATTTCCATGGGGCACCTGGAGCCCAGCTGCTCCACACCTAGCAGAGCATGCAGGCTCTGCTCCCTCCCCAGCCAGCAGTGAGGACACAGGACAGAGAAGAGGACAAAGCCCTTTCAGGTGGAAAAGGCTCTGTGTGTTACTGCTGTTGAATCCAACCCACATCTGATGAGGCAGAGCCCACAGCTCAGGCCCTGAGGAGGCACAAATGCTTCTAAATATACAGAGAGACCAAATCCCTTCTCCCCCCTCTCCCTGCTCCCCTCCTTTGCTCATTTATTCCTCTCAGAAGAACAAGGTGTCCTCCTCCCCTGCTGCCTTTCCACAGGAGCAGCAGGATCTGGGGCCTCTGCCTGCACTCCCAACATGAAAAGCTTTTGCAGGAGCCTTCTGCTCAATGAAACACTTCCTTCCTTCCTGCAGCCCAGCATGGACACAGGGACACCTGCTATCAATTCCCAGGAGCAGAGCTGGGGGAGCCTGGTGCTTGTCAAAAGTCTTTTTTGGCTTATTGAGTTTGCTCCCTCACCTCTGCCACTGATGGCACAAAATAAAAGTCTCCTGGCAACTGCTGCTTTGAACCTGCAAGTGCTGAAGCACAAAGGAATACCTGAGATTGCTTTCAGTTGCCAAAAAAATGTCATTTCTCCCAGTTGCTTATTCCTCCCTCAGTGATACCAATTCTTTCTGTTGGATTAGAACAGCAGGGAAAATAGAGAAATCATCTGAACCAAGATTAGCTCCTCAATCAGCAGAAATGCATTTTAAAAAGGCAGAATTAGAAGATTCTAATGCCTAGTTTGGTTCCCAGCCTGTGGACAACACCTGACTTGGCACAAAGTGTCCCCTACCTGTTTGGAGTAGCCTCCATAGATGATGATGTTGCCCTCGGGGGTGGGAGTCATTTGACAGCCAGACCTTGGAGCAGGCCCCATCCCTGCAGGAGCCAGCTTGCTCCAGGTGAAGGAGTCCAGGTTGAAGGTGTACACATCATTGTAGTAGATGAAATCTCTGCAGAGAGCACGTGGGCACAGCACATTTGGTGATGGGGACACTCAGGACAGGATAAAACAGCCCTTCAGAGCCCCCACTGGAGACAAGGATCTGACAAGATTCTGAGGCCAGAAGTGCTGGACTGAGCTTTGGCTGCAAGGATGGGCAGCTGCTCCAGTGCTACAATGATTTCTGCCACACCTGAAGACTTTAAATCAAGTCTTTCTAACACAAAAATCGAGTTCAGTCCAGATTTCTGTTACTGCTGAAATTGTGTTGCCTGTTTTAAGGACTCCCAGCAATCCCAGTGACCCACCTTGCACTCTCATGGAAACCCCCAAAAACAACCAGCTGCCTTTTGCAGGCAACCATGCGATGTCCACTTCGTCCTGAGGGCCCTCCTGGTGCCCTGAAACACACAAAAAAATTCCATTTCTCAGCAAAATCCCCTGTCCTGGTGGTGCATCAGAACATTTTTATTGAAGATATTGGCAGCTGAGCTGGTTGAGCTCAGCCCCTCCTGGAAGTGGAACCATTGGGAACGTGGCTGCCTCAATCCCTGTCTGCTTTTCCCAGAACACAATGGGGGCTCTGCACTCTTGGGACTGCAGCACAGGCACTTTTATTCCTAGAGATAAACCACTCTAACAGCACCCAAAGTCTTTTCAGTGATGACTCAGGAGCTGATTCTTCAGGAGAGTTTAATGAACAGCACTTCACAACTGCAGGGAACACAGTCCAAACTGAGATGTGTTCTCCAAGCACCAGGAGACAAAGGCTGGCTCTGCTACCCCCCCTCCCTCAGTGCTCAGGAAATCACCTTCACTCGTCCACCTGCAGTCTGGGTGTGACACCAAACCAGCAAAAACACCTCAGGAATTACCCAGATTTCCTCAGAACAAAGGCACTGCAGCAAAACAAGTCATTGTTATCATCATTATCACCATTATCATCATTATCCTCCTGAAGGAGGGCAGGGATAGATGGGATGTTGGGAAGGAATTGAAGCTGTGGCTGCCCTGGATCCCTGAAGTGTCCAAGGCCAGGATGCATGGGGCTTGGAGCAATCTGGGATGGTGGAAGGTGTTCCTGTCCATGGAGGGGGAGGAATGGGATGGGATTTAAGATCCACCCAACCCAAACCATTCCATGATTCTGTGACTCACTCCATGATCCTACACACTCAAAAGCAGCCACACATTCCTGTTCTGCTCTTCCAAGCTTTCCTGACCTTTCAGTTAAATCTGCTGCTTCCATTTCCAGAAACAAGCAACACCCTCTCCATCTGTCCCATCCAAAAAGCTGAGGAGCTGGGCAGCTGGACCCCATTCCAACATGGATTCTCTTTTGTCCTTTCCTTTCTTTTTTCCTTTTTCCTTTCTTTTTTCCTTTCCTTTCCTTTCCTTTCCTTTCCTTTCCTTTCCTTTCCTTTCCTTTCCTTTCCTTTCCTTTCCTTTCCTTTCCTTTCCTTTCCTTTCCTTTCCTTTCCCTTTCCTTTCCTTTCCTTTCCTTTCCTTTCCTTTCTTTCCTTTCCTTTCCTTTCCTTTCCTTTCCTTTCCTTTCCTTTCCTTTCCTTTCCTTTCCTTTCCTTTTTCCTTTCTTCCTTTCCTTTCCCTTCCCTTTCCTTCCTTCCTTTCCTTTCCTTCCTTTCCTTTCCTTTCCTTCCCTTCCCTTCCCTTCCCTTCCCTTCCCTTCCCATTCACCCACAGCATCACACAAGAGACAACAAAAACAACCCAACAACTTTCCAACAAGCCAACCTCAGGCCAAAGAGGGTTTGCTCTGTGTGTTTTTTGCCCCCATGGATTAATTCATCCCATTTTCCCTCACTGAGGAGTCTCCCAAAATTCCCAGCTGGCACCACTGAGCCCAGCAAGACTCCTCCAACAGGCAGCCTCAAGGTGTGGAAGTGATTGCACAATCAGGGCCTAAATCAATCAAGTTGAAAACAGCAGCAAAACCTAAAGCCACAACCTGCCCCTGGCCACACTTGGAGAGGCAGCAGGGAGCTGGGAATGTGGTGATGGATTTCTGTGGAGAGAGAAAATGAGGGCCCTTATTCACCATGGAAAATGACAACCTCACCCTGGTGATAATGAGAAACTCCACCAGAACAGCAGTGTCTGGGGAAGACTGAATTAATATTGATTGCTTGCACTCTTTATTCTAACAGAGAGGAGGTTTTTCCAAGCATTTACTGGATCTTTAAGTATCACCCTGCAGAACAGCACCTCTGGTATTAATTTTATCAAGACCTGAAATCATTATTTTCTCTTGCTGTAACAAAGCTCCTGTGTCATTATTCCAAAAAGATGGCACTTTTAAAATCATCTTTTTATTTTTTTAAGGAGAGGATGAATTAAAACCCAACATGAGCACAAAAATCCTGTTCTCAGAGAATATCTTGTGCCTTGTCTCTCAAACAGGTTTCCTCCAAGTTCAAAACCAATTCTGAATAATAAAAGGTTTATTCATTGATGTGTTTTAATAAAGCTCCCACCAGTACAGATTTAACTCCAAGGCACAAATGGCACAGTCAGGCAGGACTGGCAGTGATGCAGAACCTCATTCCCACTCCAGGAGGATTTTCCTGCAACTTGTTTTCCAAACACAAACTCCTCCCTTTTACCTGTTTTAGTGCTCCTGGTCCCAAAGAAACATTTTGGAAATGGTTTCCCAGACTTTGTGATTAATGCTCTATTTCATGGGGTTGACACCAAAAGGCAGACATGTGGGAGGGAGCTGTAAATTCTCCAGACTTTAAAAATAGATGAAAAACTCTGCTTAAGGACTGGCTCTACCCTTGTACAGCATGAGGCTGATCTGAGCTGCTCCATAAGGAATTTTCTTTTGCCTGTGGAGTTACTCTGGGACTTGTAGTAACAAACCAGAGCTGAATTCAGCCCCCAGATTTATGAATTACTTGGCCCAGTGGCTACAGGCTGCAGGAGTTGCCTCTTCATCCAGAGGATGTTCAGGTGAAGCTTGGGAATGCTCCATAATAATAAAAGTGGGGATAAAAGAACATTCCATCACTGGGGCACATGAGGACAGAGCACTTTGATCCTGCAGAGGAAGCTGAACTCAGCATTTGTGTTGCTTTACCTGGGAATGCCCCAGCCCTGGGGTCAGTGGCACACACAGATCCTGGCCCCTCATGTCTGGACACTCAGGTGGAAGGGAGAAGGGAAAACACAACTGGCACAGGGCCCAAAATCCTCCATTCCACCCTAAAGTCAATCCATGGCTGTATACCTGGATCCTGATCTACCAAACTCATTTCTGGGCTGACAATCTTGATTTACACCAAAACACCCTTTTCTTTAATCACCTTCTACCTGAATCAGAACCTGATTTTTCTGGTGAGTAAGGAGAGGCATCCATCAGACCCAACCCTGTGCTGGGCCATCCTCCACTGCTCCAGTTAAAGAGACACTGGTGAAACTGGGAAATTCACAGCACCACATGCCACCAAATCCCACAGAATTCTCAGCAGCATTGCAGGGTTTCAGTGAGCTCCAGAGGAGGGGTGTGGCAATTCCCAAGCACAATTCCCAGGGATGCTCCCTGGGTGTCCCTGAGGGAGTGCACTGGGCCACAGGGAGCTGAGTGGGAATGTTCTCTGCAGGAAGGAATGAGGCAATCAGGTTAAACTCTTGCTGCTCCAAGGCAGGGTAACAAACAGTTCATGGACTGAGGAAACCTCGTGCATCACTCACAAGATAAGGTGGCTGCACAAAGTCAAAGTCAGCTGCTGGCACAACTTCTAAAGGGCTGGGATTTGCTGTGTTTGGATCATCTTTGTGCATGCAAAATGCAAGGAAACTCAGCTCAATCTTGCTAAATTTAGCAGCTTTTACCTCTGACAGGCAGCCTGGCATCACTGTGCTCTCTGCCAGGGGAAAATGGAGCTGCACTTGCCCAGCACAGGGAAGTTTTCATGGTTAGTCAAGGTTTTCTCTTCTCAAGTGTTTCAGAATCAAGGCCCTCGTGGCTCCAGGGTGGTTTGTGGCAGGAATTGTAGGCCAGGAAGGACAACATCATTGTCTGCAATCTGAACTGTGGGGCTGAATAACCAGATTTCCCAGAATTTCATGTTTAGATCACAGCTGGGTCATCTTGGACAAACCAACACATCAAACCCACCTAGGATGGGGCACTTGTGATCCTTCCCATGGGAACAGAAACAGAAACCTCTGCCTCCCTTTTCCAGACATTTCTTCATGAATAATTAATTTTATTATTTGCACAAAAATGACATTTTCTAAACCCCACACTAGTCTGTAGCCATGTCTGTCACCTGGAATTTATTCAGGTGACACTGGCAGCACATTGGATACATGGAATTATTCCTTGTGTGAAGGCTCTTGATATCAGGGATGGTTCCCCACCATGATCCCAACAAATGGGAAATGCTGAAGGAAGTGAAATGCAGCAGGTGCCACGATCAGACTTTTAAAAGCAGGAAAAATCCCTTGTAGAACTCAGCAATCACCTCTGCCCTTTCCTCTTCCCCTTTCCAAGCAGCCTCCTGATCAAGATGCTGATGGAAAAGCAAAGAGGCAGCAGAACCTGGATTTTTGTGCTCAGGTCAGCATTAAAACAAAGCCATTCCACAGGAGCAGCCCAAGGATGACAAAGGGATGTGCTTTGTCTGATTCCAACACTGGCACCAGGGAATGGGTGTTCCCAAAATTCCAGCAAGGCTGAATTTTACTTTTTTTCTTTTTTTTTTTTTGCTGAGGGCCACCCAAACATAGCAGGAAGCTCAACTGGAGCAGACTCCAAATTCCCACTTGTGCAAGGAGAGGCAGAACAGGTAACACACCCCACACTGGAACAGGGTGAAAAGGGATCAGCCTGCACAGATTTGGGGCTCCCACCTGAAGTGATCAAAAGCTGCTGCTTTGCTCAGTGCATTTGAGGGTGACCTGCACTCCAGCCCACCCAAAGCTGTGCCCTGAGTACAAGAAAATTCCAAAGCTTAAAAAAGGAAGCCAAACTCAGACCCAAAGCCAATCTCCAGCCTCTCAGGATGTCACCAAAACTCTCCTCTCACAAAAATACAAACATGAGCAGCCAAAGCAAGGGGCCAAGGGTTAAAGAAACATCAACAGAGGACTTTGGGCCAGATCCACTGAAAATATTTACACTTGTCAAAAACTTCTGGCACCTGTTTCCTTTGACAGGCCTGAATTACTGCCTTGTTTATCCCAAGGAATCTCAAATTACCAGGAGTGAAGTTGGGTAGATACAAACTGGCTTCTCCAGTTGTGTTAAAACTGGGAGATCCTTGCACTGGTCTTGTACAGCCCCAGAACAACAGAGCACCAGTTTTGGATATCTGGACATGCCAGGGTTGGGAACAGAGAGATGTTCATGATACTCTTCCCTTTAGCTGAGCAATAAAAAGGCACACCCACACCCCAAAAAATCAGGTATGAAATAAACCAGCTTTGGTCTCAACAGACTTGGAACACATCTCTCATTCCCACTTCTTTCTGGAGGTGTCTCCACCCCTTTGAGCATGGGCACCTCTGGATTTAAGGGAGAGCTGGGAAATCCCAGCACTGCAGCAGGAATCAAACTTGGATCACACTGGCACAGCTCCTCACAAGGCCAACACCAAAGAGTCACTGAAGATCCAAATTTCTTGGCAAATGTATGGTCCAGCACTTACTTGATCTGCTCCCAGGTCTTGGTGGCCAAATGCAGCACCCAGAGATCTTTGTAGTGGTAGAACTGCTCCCCGTTGGGAGAGGCAAACTCCCCCCCAAAGATCCAGAGCTGCCCCCCAGCTGTGGGCACCACAGCTGCCTGCAGGACAAGGAAGAGCTGGATCAGAGCAGCATTCCAAACCAGGCACAACTTCCCCAGCTCCAAATCCCAGGGAACAGCAGCAGCTCTCTGGGGCTGAAGGGAGAATTTGGATTAAAAGGTGCTTATGGTTTAGCTCACCTTCCCTAGAGCAAGGGAAAGCTGGACAAGGAGATGGGATCTTCCCACCTCCTGTGGGAAGCTCAAAGTTTCCCAGGAAACATCCTGGGATTAATTTAACCAAAATTGTTCAACTCTCTCCATTCAAAATAAAGAAAAGAAAAGAAAAGAAAAGAAAAGAAAAGAAAAGAAAAGAAAAGAAAAGAAAAGAAAAGAAAAGAAAAGAAAAGAAAAGAAAAGAAAAGAAAAGAAAAGAAAAGAAAAGAAAAGAAAAGAAAAGAGAAGAGAAGAGAAGAGAAGAAAAGAAAAGAAAAGAAAAGAAAAGAAAAGAAAAGAAAAGAAAAGAAAAGAAAAGAAAAGAAAAGAAACCAAAAAAAAAAAAAAAAAAAAAAAAAAACAAAACAAAAAAACCAACCCAAATACAGAAGGAAATGTGCAGCATTTGGACAAGAGGAGAGACTGTCACAGCTTTGTGTCATAGCAAAGAGGGTTTTTTTAGTATTTTTTTTGTACAGAGCAGCACCAAAATACCTCTGACATGCAAGATGCCAGTTAAAAGCAGGGAGAAGAGCAAGACTCCACTTCACTAAAATTATCTGTGTTAGGACCAAGGAAGAAGGAAGGAATCCCAAGAAGGAAATGCTGTGGCTGTGCAAATTTCAATTTGTGTTTTCTCCAGGGTACCCATCAGGCTCAACATTGGGGTAATGATCTCTTTCCTCACAAGGCTTCATTCTGTGTCTCTCCCAGCAAAAAAAAAGATTTTGAGCCCCACACAGGACCATGCCCTGCCATAAACCAGCCCAAACATGAAATGATGAAATAAGAAAATCCAGGGTGTGCTTTTAGGCAGGATGTGTGAGAACATGAAGTTACCTGAAAAAGGGGATGTGTGCTTGAATTCCAAAAGCTTCAAGGGAAGGTTTATGCAACAGCCTGCTCATACTTGTGGGTGACCTTTCCAAGAGCTGGCTTGAAATTAGAGATAAAAACGAACCTTTTCCTTGAACAACTGCCAACACCTGCCCATAGCTCCTCTCACCTCAACACCAGCAGTGGATTGTGTGTCAGAGACCAGGGAGGACAAACAAAACTGAAAACAGGCACCTGGCACCCACAGATACTTCTGAGCTGTGCATTCAATATAAAGCCCCAAAGAAGACAAACCAGACAACTCCTGAGGCTGAACTGTCCCCTGTGAAAGCATCAGGAATTATCAGACAGAAAACACTGCTGAAGCAGGACTCCTCAGTTTATTGGTGCTGTCATCCAGCTGCAGCTGCTGAGCTGCTCCCTTTGGATTGAGCTGCTCGACAGCCACCTGCTGGCTACTGGAATTTGGCTTCTGAAACCAAGTTCTATCTTGAACAACACAAAGTAGCCCAAAAATCAAATCAGAATCTTTCAATTCAAGGGCAGAAAGCTCAGAGCAAGACTGGCACTCTGTAACATAAGGGGGTATGAACCTAACTGGGGTGTTGGGTCCTACCAGGGAGCTTTGGGATGGGTAGGAAAAGGACATTCACATCCTGAGTGGCAGCTTTGGGAAGGCACCAGTCACCCACTGGCTGCAGCAGGTAAGAAAATCTATCAGCTGTGAGGGCCAAAGACCTGCAAAAAATACAAGTCTTTGGTCCAGGTTCTGCTGTGCAGGTGTTCACATAAAGTAAACAAACCCAAATGCTTCATCCTCCCAAGCAGCCAGTGACCTGGATTTGCAGAGAGGTGGAAGAGCCCAAGTGCTCCCTGCTGGCAGCACTGGCAGAGTCTGGGATGTTCATGGATGTAGGGCTGTGGCCATGAAGGGAATGATGGACTTTGGTGGAATCCCAGTGTGAAAATTCAGGGGTTATGGATTTGAGCTGGTCCTTGTGCAATGCAGCAAAGAGAATTCATTTCTAAAGAAGAATCTCCCACCTAGCTCTGCCTGAGCCCTGCCAAATCAACAGATACAACCCCAAACCTTCACTGCACACTGAACACTTCCAGAGGACACCCAGAGCACCTTGGACAGAAAAGCTGAAGTGACACCACTGGCAGCCAATCATGAGGAGAACAAAGAGAGGCAAGAAACCCTCAGGAGGTGAAAAAAAAATTCCAACCCTCCTCCCAAATCATCTTTAGAAGAAGCCCAGGTGCTGCCCTGGCAGCCAGAGCTTTACCTGGTGAGCACAACGCCTCGGGGGAGGGTTGGGGATGTCCAGCTTGGCCCAGCTGTTCTTCCTGATGTGGTAAATGTACAGGTCATTGTACAGGTAGGTCTGTGACACAGGAGAGGAAACAGCAGCTCAGCTCAGCTCTGCACAGGGGATTTGGGGTGAACATTGCAAAGCACAACCTCCTCAGGGGGCAGGGAAGGAGGACAAGGAGCTCTTGCACTGCACTGGGCTGGCATGTTCCTTCCCAAACCACTGGTGACAGCTTGAGATACAAGGATTTAAAAAGCTGGAGTTTAACACAGATGTTCAGGTTAAAGCTGCTCAACTCCAGAGCAAAGAACAGCTCCAGGTGGTAAGAAAAGCAGAATTAACTCAGCTCATCACACTAGGTAACTCTGAGCTGGCCAAATATCACTGCCAGGCTGGAGTTTTCCAGAGCAGTTTGTCTCAGGAGCACAATTACCACTTGCAACCTGCAGAAATTCAGGAAAAAGAGTGTTTGCTCCCATCTCCAAGGCAGCCAGCAGCAAAGGTGCAGAAATATCTTGTTTTGAGAAGTGCAAGAGATTCTTCACTAGTTATCCCAAATGAGGGGCAGATATGGCTACAATTAAGTCTGGAGAAATTATGAAGCCCTGAAATATTGATGCTGAGACAATCACTCTGACTCCTTAATGGGTTCCAGCATGTCTCCTTCCTGCCAACTGCTCAGCCATGAGACAGAGCCATGGCAGAATTAAAAGGCTATTTTGCTCTCATTCAGGGACAAATACATATTTTATGACTCTGCCTTGAATTTCCCTTCAAATGAGACTCGTGCAAATTACAGGAAAAGGAAGGAGGGGGGAGATAAAGAAGAAGAAAATGAAGTATATATTACTTTTTGGCCATTGAAATATTCACCTCCAAAAAGGATCAGCTCGTCTCTCTCGGGGTGAGCACAGAGGGAGCAGTTCAGCCTGAAAGAAAAGAGGATGATAAAAAAAAGATGTAACCTTAAAACCTTCAAAACCTGAACCTTGGAGCCTTTAATTCAGGCACCAGCACCTCTGCCCTCCAGCCCTAAAGGTCTCTTCATCATCTGCCAAATTACCCTGCTGTGATGTTCACCCCAGGGCTAAAAACTTCTCCAAAGAAATTAATTTCTTCCAAAACTTCCAGCAAGATGAATTGGGCACTGTCTGAGAGGCTCTCCTATTTCAGGAGCACACGTTACTCTGTGATTTAACTCCCCTCCTTTGACGTGAGCTCCTGAATTTTAATGCTGGGGTGGCAGGAACAAAAATGACATTTATGAGGGCACAGAACTCTGGGCTGTCTCCTCTCCATTTATCTGTGTCATTATTCTGCCCTTGCTGTTGGTCACTGCTCTCCTGAACACCCCAAATTTGTGAACCCCACTTAACAAAGTGGTTTTTACCCCATGACAAATCCTTTTACTTCTGAATCCCCTCCAGCCCTCTAGTCCAAATCCAAAACTTTCTCCTCACTTTTATTTTCCCCCAAAGCCCTGAAATCTAACCCTGCTTTGACTCTTTTGTGCTGATGGGATGGTTAAAAAGTGGATTTTGATGCCCAAAAAAGGCTTTTGGTCTCTTTTTAACCATGAATTCAGTATCCCAGGGGTTTCATGACTCCAGATATCAGCTATACATTCCACTCTTGGGAAATAATTTTACATCAATAAATGCCACTAAAAACACTCCCATTTGCTGTACAAATGGCAGCCAAAGCCTCACACAAACTCTCTCACCTGGGTGAGGGGGGTGGGCAGGATGACTCAATTACTTGGGTCTTTTTAGCATCCAAACTCTGGAATTCTGCTATCAGGGCTTCAAGATCCTCCTGGAAAGTAAAAACCAGACATGAGCAGCTTGACATGCACAGAAGCACACATGAAACCAGCACTCACTCCCACAATTCCCCTTTTTTAAAAAAGAAGAATATCTGGAAACTCTTTTATATCCAGAGAAACTTCATGCATCTTTATTTCCCTTTCAACTTCACTCAATCAAAACCAAAATCTGTCCCCCCAAAAGTGACCAAGGGCAGAAGCAGGATTGCAGCAATGGGAGGTTCTGAGCCAGGGTCTCTCCTACAACCCCCACTGCTCATCTCCTCCCTTCGGGTCACTTTCCTGAAGCTGTGCTCCAAGCAGGGATTTCCAAAACCTGGGAATTTTGTCTCCAGATGTCTACAGGGGGCACCTTCCATGCCTTTAAGCTTTTAATTAGGCCATTAACACCAGGTTTTCACTAGGGAAAAGCCACATTTTGAGGTTTAAACACAAGCAGCCCCTCTAGGAGGGCGAGAAACAAAGATTCTCATCTGCTTTTAAGAGCTGAAGAAAGGATGAAGGGGATGGAAAGCAAAGAAAAGCCTTAAAGTGTGTTTTTGTGTCCTTTTCACCTGCTGCCACACACAAGGGATCGGAGGGGATTTAAGCAAGATCCTGATAGAATCAGAGAATGAGGGAGTTTAAATCTCATCCTGTCCCATGGGCAGGGACACCTTCCATTAGCCCAGCTTGCTCCAAGCTGGAACATTCCCAGGGCATCCCTGAAGTCCAAGTTCAAGGACTGGACAATGCAGTGGTGTTGATCCATGAGGGTCCCTTCCAACCCATGATATCCTCTGGCTCCCTGATCCCTTTGGATTGGCTCCTTTGCTCCCCAGCGTGCCCTCAGCCTTCCCCCAGCCCTCAGAGCCCCGCTCCCGTCACCTCCTCCTTCTTGGCTCTGCGGGAAACCTTCTTCTCCAGCTTGGCCAGCGTCTTCTCCGCGCCTTTCCCCTTCTTGTCGCGCTTCCCCTTCTTCCCCATGGCGGCGGGGCCGGGACAGCCCGGGATTCCAGCGGGATGGGGCCCGGGATTTCAGCAGGATGGGGCCGGGACAGCCCGGGATTCCAGCGGGATGGGGCCCGGGATTTCAGCAGGATGGGGCCGGGACAGCCCGGGATTCCAGCGGGATGGGGCCCGGGATTTCAGCAGGATGGGGCCGGGACAGCCCGGGATTCCAGCGGGATGGGGCTCGGGATTTCAGCAGGATGGGGCCGGGACAGCCCGGGATTCCAGCGGGATGGGGCCCGGGATTCCAGCGGGATGGGGCCCAGCCCGGATTCCAGAGGGATGGGGCCCGGAATTACAGCCGGATAGGGCCCGGGATAGCCCGGGATTACAGCGGGATGGGGCCCGGGATTCCAGAGGGATGGGGCCCGGGATTTCAGCGGGATGGGGCCGGGACAGCCCGGGATTCCAGAGGGATGGGGCCGGGATAGCCCGGAATTACAGCGGGATGGGCCCCGGGATAGCCCGAAATTCCAGCGGGACCACGCTGGGATCACACCGGGATCACGCTGGTATCACGCCGGGCCGGGATACTCCGGAGTTCCAGCCGGATCACACCGGGATCACACCGGGACACGCCGGAATTCCAGCCGGATCACACCGGGATCACACCGGGACACGCCGGAATTCCAGCCGGATCACGCCGGGATCACGCCGGGCCGGGATACCCCAGTATCACACCGGGACACGCCGGAATTCCAGCCGGATCACGCCGGGCCGGGATGCCCCGGAAGGTCCCGGGCCAGATCCGCTCGTTGTGCCGGGCGGCAGCGCCCCCTGCCGGCCCGGAGGACTGATGGCGGCCGCTGAGGAAGCGCTGCCGGCACTCCGCGGGTCGCGGCCGCTCCGAGGCGGCGTCAGGAGCCCCGCAGGCCGGGGAGAGGGGATGATGCAGCCCCGCACAGCCCTGACACGGTGTGGACGCGTTTGGGGTGATGCCCGCCCCGAGCAGAACGTGGAGCCCACAAAATGGCCCCCTCCCCTCACACAAAATGGCCCCCCCTCAGGGGAGGGGAGGCAGGGACACGGCGCCAGGGGAGGGTCGGGCTCTGCTCGGCGGTGCCTAGGGATGGGACAAACAGCAATGGCCAGAAACTAAAGCACAAGTTCCACCTCAGCGTGAGGGTGGAGCTGCCCGGGGAGGTTGTGGAATCTCCCTGTCTGGAGCCATTCCAAACCCACCTGCTCCAGGTGACCTTGCCTTGAACTGAATTATTTCCCTTCCAACCCTAAATATCCCATGATTCTGTGTTTAGGAGGAATTTCTCCACAGAAAAGGTGGTTAAACATTGGAAGGGGAGGTTTGGAGTGCCTATCCCTGGAGGTGTCCAAGGAAGGCCTGGATGTGCTCTGGGCTGGTGACAAGGTGGGGATCAGCCAAAAGTTGGATTCAATGATCCTGGAGCTCTTCTCCAACCTCACTGATCCTGGGATTCTCTAATTCCATCACCTGAGACACCAGCCAGGCCTGGGGGAGGCCCTGTGTGGAAATAGAATAAAATTAAACCACGGGCAGAATTCCCCAGGGACTGGGGCGCTGTGCAAGTGATTTCATTTCCAGCTTTGGGAATGGGGTTTATCCAGGCCACTCTCCAAATCCTGAGTTGTTGGAGAGCCAAAAGAAATACAGGCACTGTCAAGCAATGCCAGGCAGCTGCTTTTCCTCTCAGTGGTGGAGAAGGTATAATGATTATTTACATGGTATTTCACACAGATGCTGAGGGAAAAATTCCTGGAAAACGCCTACTTTGAACACCTAAGGGTGTAAATAGGGGTTGGAATGCACCTTTTAGCTGTGAGTTTGTCCCACTGCACATCAAAATTGCCACCATGGTTGTTTCTTACAGAGCACAAGGAATAAAATTATATTTATCACTGAATTCCCACAAAACCCCTCATTTCCTGGAAGCAGAGGAGTTTTTCCCACCCCAAACCAGCAAGGATGTCCACTAAGGTACAGTTCAACACCCACTGAGTTATCCCAAGCATCCAGCACGTGCCATGGGATTGCAGAATGGATCCTTTCTGTGAGCTTCCACCTACTGTTGAACCTGGGAAAAACACAGCCCTGGGCACGGAGGGAAGAGCTGGGAAAGTTATTTTGAGGCTGCAGACAATGCACACCAGGAGCAGCACTTTGTTTTTCTGTTTGTTCTGAAAACATTGTGGTCCCAGCTCAAGCTCAGCATGTTTATGTGCAGGAAGGGGAACAGAAATTACAGAGGCACTGGGAATGGGACAATTGCAATTCCCAGATGTGGGAGCTCTGCTGAGTTCCCTGGCACTCCAACCGGGCTCGGAAGTTTCCCTGCTGCTCCTTGGGCTTCAACCTCAAAAAGACACCAGTGTGTGAAAACACGTCCCCTCCTGGTGTCTAAAGGTCAGCAATTCCTCTGGGTCCAGATCTTCCAGCACTTTTTAGGGAAGCTTTGAAATGAAAAAACTGCATTTTTAGGAAATTAACCCTCAAAAACCTTCACCTGCTGAGGGAGTGAGAAGTTGATCAAGTTTTTCAAGCATACCTAGCTCCACTCACCCCTTTTTGGTGCTTTATCATTCGTGGTTATTTCCATAAGTTTAGAGTTTCTCCAAGCTCACATTGCTTTCTCACCCCTTTATTTCCCATGTTCCTGGTGCACTTTGGGATGTGTGGGGCAGGACATTGCTGCTGTGAGTTCTCTGATCTCTTGAACTCCCCACTCCGGTTTCTCACAGGGGATGTGAGAAAGGAGGATGGGGGGACAACAAAGCTCTGCACTGCTCTTGGAAAATGCAAAGCATGACAGGAGCATGAAACAGGGCAGGAATTCCTTGGGGAATTCAGCTCTGCTCCACCACTGAGGAGCTGCTGTGTCCACAGAGGTGACTTCAGGGATGAGTCTTCCTCAGAAGGATGAGGGTGAAGATGAGATTAAAGACCTGAGAGCACCAACATGCCCTAAAACATCAATTTAAAACTCCAGCACTGACTTAGGTAAGCTCTTTCCACAAGTTTCCCATCACCCATGATGGGAAAGGCCACTCCATGTTCCCACAGTCTCACCAACATCTGCACACAGCTGGGGCACACACACACAGAGCTCCCACCCCCACATGTCCCACACTTGTTTCTGTTGTGTCTCAGGTTTGGTCCCTGCTTTGTTTGGAGGAACATAAGCTGCACTTTGGCTGTGTTTGCACATTTTGTGCTCTGAAGTTGTCCTGTGCTGTTGTCTCTGGCAGCCCCTCTCCAGCTCTGACCTATACAAAGCCCACGTGGTTCCACTCTGTTATTTTTTTATAGTCTGGAATATGCTCATTCAACAGGATGGTAAATCCAGCTGTATCAGCAAAGTAAAGAATAACAGGCATGAAAGCCTCAGAATAGGCTCAAAAGCTTTTTCCCACAAGTCTTCTTTGTGCTCTAACACTTGATTTATTTTTCCCTTGTTAATGCTTTCTGAAGCCAGTAGCAAGGAAGGAATTACTGCCACAGATGAAGCGGGAGGACATGCTGACAGCACAGGAACTAAATCAACCAAAAAGGCATTGCAGTGGTTGGAATTGCTGCTGTTGGAGAGTCCTGCCTCTGTCTGTATGGAAAGGGGAGGATAAAGATAAGCCCTGCAAACAGAGAGAGCTGTGGGGCTGCTGATGGGGAATGTTTTATAGAATCATGGAATGGTTTTGTTGGAAGAGATCTTAAAATCCATCCCATCCCACCCCCTGCCATGACCAGGGACACCTTCCACTGTCCCAGGGTGCTCCAAGCTGTGTCCAAACTGGCCTTGGACACTTCCAGGGGTGAGGAGTCCAATGGTGCTGGTGGATGCACTGCAGTGGGAATCAGGAGCAGTGCCAGGGACACAAACCCACAGCAGTGACCCCAGGGGACACAAACCCAGAGCGGTGACCCCAGGGGACACAAACTCCCAGCAGTGACCCCAGGGGACACAAACCCAGAGCAGTGACCCCAGGGGACACAAACTCCCAGCAGTGACCCCAGGGGACACAAACTCCCAGCGGTGACCCCAGGGGACACAAACCCACAGCAGTGACCCCAGGGGACACAAACTCCCAGCAGTGACCCCAGGGGACACAAACCCACAGCGGTGACCCCAGGGGACACAAACGCAGAGCAGTGACCCCAGGGGACACAGACTCCCAGCAGTGACCCCAGGGGACACAAGCACAGAGCGGTGACCCCAAGGGACACAAACCCACAGCAGTGACCCCAGGGAACACAAACTCCCAGCAGTGACCCCAGGGGACACAAACCCACAGCAGTGACCCCAGGGGACACAAGCACAGAGCGGTGACCCCAAGGGACACAAACCCACAGCAGTGACCCCAGGGGACACAAACCCAGGGCACAAACTCCCAGCAGTGACCCCAGGGGACACAAGCACAGAGCAGTGACCCCAAACTCCCAGGGACACAAACCCACAGCGGTGACCCCAGGGGACACAAACCCACAGCAGTGACCCCAGGGGACACAGACTCCCAGCAGTGACCCCAGGGGACACAAACCCAGAGCGCTGACCCCAGGGGACACAAACCCACAGCAGTGACCCCAGGGGACACAAACTCCCAGCAGTGACCCCAGGGGACACAAACTCCCAGCAGTGACCCCAGGGAACACAAACCCACAGCAATGACCCCAGGGAACACAAACTCCCAGCAGTGACCCCAGGGGACACAAACCCAGAGCAGTGACCCCAGGGGACACAAACTCCCAGCAGTGACCCCAGGGAACACAAACCCACAGCAGTGACCCCAGGGGACACAAGGGTCCAGAGAAGTTCAGCAGAACCAGGGCTCCAAGTGCCCTGGGACATGCCAGGATGCCCAGGAAAAATTATTTTCTTTAACTCTTGTGTGGTGAAAAACCCAGAACATCATGGAATCATTAAGGTTGGAGCAGGCCCTTAAGATCATGAAAGCAGCACCATATTCACTACCAACCATGTCCTCAAGTGCCACACCTACATGGTTTTTACACAGTTCCAGGTATAAGGACTCCACCCAGGGCTTGACAACCCTTCCCATGAAAAAATGTCCCCAATATCCAATCTAAACCTCTCCTGGCAAATCCTGATGTCATTTCTTCTCATCCTGTGTCTGGGAGCAGGTTCATGCTGGAAAACTTCACAAAATGAGTCAAAATAACCTTTGTTCTCCAGGCTCAGGCTGCAATTTTCCTCCTCCACACAGATAAAATAGAGAGAGATGCACCCAAAACGTGTCCTCCAGGCTCTGGTGATCCAGAATCCATCATCTCCAAAGGCAAATCCAGCTGAGGGACAAAGGTATGTCCATAACCAGGGCTCACTTTGAAAAAAGTTGGAATTGTTGTTTTTTCTGCTGGCTGTGCTGACAGTCCAGCAGGGGCCCCTCATTCCCTGCTTATGCTGGGAGAACCCAGAGCTGGATTGGGAGCTGGCAGGTGGCTGCTGCTCCATTCAAGGCTCATTTATAACCAGCAGCTGATAAAATCTCCCAGTCATTGAATTGGCTTCCTGGATTTTCTGTTTGGAAATCGGTGCTTTAATATCTCGAGAGCAGAGGAAGCCAAGGAAAGGCAGAGGTACTTCCCTTGAGGGAACTACAAAGTGTGGCTGTATCCAGATACAGATCCCAAGGGACATCCATCTAAATCCATCAGCAAAGTGCCAGGCTCGAGGCCAGAAATTCCCTGTGAAGCTGTGAAAGCCCTGACTTCTGCTATTCCAGCAGGATTTCCTTGAGGTTTCTGCACTTTTTGAGAGGAAAATTGGAGCAAATAAATAAGAATGTCAGAGCAAAGGAGCCTGAGACTCTCCCCTCTCTTAATCTCTGGTTTTAACTGGTTGTGGGTTGGGGGAAATTCAGAATTTCTGATTTGTGTGAAGCTGACCCTGTCTCTGAGGGAATGCTGACAGTGCTGGGATCCTTCATGGAGCACCTTCCATGCCAGAGCAGGGAGATTGTGGGATTACTTCAGCTGCCCCATGAGAGGGCTCTGCTCCTACTCTTCACTGCCTTATCCCCGCCTTCAAAAGCACCCAAATCCCAAAACTCCCTTCAGGGAAAGGCTCTGGTGACTCAGTCAATCCCAGCACAGTGTGTGCTCACATCTGAGTAAGCACAGGGCTCTTGGAGGAATGGCTCTTTCCTTTCCAGGCTATTCCAGCCAAACTCCCTCGTGGAGCAGCCAAATTTCTCTGCCTGTGTCACTGCCCTCGTTTGCTTGTCCTGTATCAGACACCGGGGATTGCAGCAGGGATTTGCTTTGTTCCATCAGAGCAGCTTTGGTGGGGGTGCTTTGGGTGTGTCCCTGGTGTCACTGGGCTGTGACAGGATTCACCAGCCCAGAACCGAAGCTGAAATGCTCCAGCAGCTGCTCCCAAAGGCTCTGTCCAGCTCCTGGCACATTCTGTGGGACACTGACCTCCATCAGTCAGCTCCTGTCATGTGCCAGCACCACAACGATGATGAGAAAGCAGAAATCTTAGCCTGTCTTTATGTCTGTCCTGCAGCTTCATTAATTAGGCTGGTGAACCATTAATTAGGCTACCGAAGCTTCTTTGCAGGTGTTTAATCTTCCTAGCAAGCAAGGCTCACAATATCAGGGATGGATCCAGCTGACACCAGCTGAAACTGCTTTTCCTTACCTGTCACCAGCCTTGTTTTGCTCTATTCCCAATTTGCTGATGAGCAAGTTTTGATATTTTTCCACTCATTTATGTTCCAAGCTGACCCAGAAGCACTCCAGTGCCAAGTCCCTGGCTCACCTGGGGTCAGGGGTTTGTAGGTCCAGAGGCACAATTTGGGGCTCAACCCTCTATCTCTGAACTCACTTCGAGATTTCTAAAGAAATAATTGGGTGAACCTGAGAGAAATGCAGTGAGTAAAAGGAATCCCCGGGAAATCAGGGGTGAGAAGTGAGAAGCAAGTCCTGGCCAGTGAGATCATATTGCTCAGAGAGCAAAGCAGCCAAAAGTACCTTAAAATCCCCTGCCCTTGTGCAAAGGAACATTTTTTTTTCTCACTAATCTTCAAAGTCGGAGTCTGATGCAACCCGGGCTGGAGTGGAGTCAGGCTGCAGTGGCTGCGGAACCCCACGAGGTGTCAGCGCCAGTGCAGCCCCGATGCTGCTGCTGCTGCTGCTGCAACACCCGGCCCAGCCTTGCATCAGCTCCGAGCACGGCTGGGCATTCAGGATGAGTGCATATCCCATCCCAGAGCACAGCCCTGCACTCAGGGCTATGGATATCCCAGCCCAGAGCACAGCCCTGCACTCAGGGCTATGGATATCCCAGCCCAGAGCACAGCCCTGCATTCAGGGCTATGGATATCCCAGCCCAGAGCACAGCCCTGCATTCAGGGGTGTGGATATCCCAGCCCAGAGCACAGCCCTGCACTCAGGGCTATGGATATCCCAGCCCAGAGCACAGCCCTGCATTCAGGGGTGTGGATATCCCATCCCAGGGCACAGCCCTGCATTCAGGGGTGTGGATATCCCATCCCAGAGCACAGCCCTGCATTCAGGGCTATGGATATCCCATCCCAGAGCACAGCCCTGCATTCAGGGGTGTGGATATCCCAGCCCAGAGCCCCCTGCATTCAGAGCACAGCCAGCCCTGCATTCAGGGCTATGGATATCCCAGCCCAGAGCACAGCCCTGCATTCAGGGGTGTGGATATCCCAGCCCAGAGCACAGCCCTGCATTCAGGGTGTGGATATCCCATCCCAGAGCACAGCCCTGCATTCAGGGGTTCAGGGCACAGCCCTGCACTGGATATCCCAGCCCAGAGCACAGCCCTGCATTCAGGGGTGTGGATATCCCAGCCCAGAGCACAGCCCTGCATTCAGGGCTATGGATATCCCAGCCCAGAGCACAGCCCTGCATTCAGGGGTGTGGATATCCCAGCCCAGAGCACAGCCCTGCATTCAGGGGTGTGGATATCCCAGCCCAGAGCACAGCCCTGCATTCAGGGGTGTGCATATCCCAGCCCAGAGCACAGCCCTGCATTCAGGGCTATGGATATCCCAGCTGCAGGAGGCAGGGAAGTTTTCTCCAGTGAGCAAAGCATGCTCTGATGGAGAAATCCTTTGTATTTCAGTTTCTCCCGTTTCAGGATATCCTCAGGAATTCAGCAGTGGAGAAAGTATTTCCATCATTAATGGCATGTTTTTGCTGAGATGTGTCCAAGCAAATTCAGGGACACTTCTGGCATGAGGTGCATGCACAGCCTAGGGTTGTTTTTTGGGATACTGCACCTCCAGAGAGCCCAGGGTTTTTTTGGAGGGATACAGCATCTCCAGAGAACCCAGGGCTGTTTTGGGATACAGCACCTCCAGAGCAGAGCCTGCAGTGGGTGCTGCAGAGGACTGGCCACAGTTCTCAGCACTGTTCACCCTCAGAACACAGATACACTTAAAAATAACTTTAAATGCTGTATTGACATCCAGTTATCTTACAGCCAACACTCAGTTCCCAGCACAAACCCTTCCTCACAGGGCTGAGAACAGTTCAGAGATGTTTCCCTGAGATGGGGAAGGAAGTGCTGGGGCAGATGAAATCAGCAGTGAGAACAGCCAGGCTGGGGCAGGGCAGGGTTGAGTGTCCTGCTGGCTTTAGCCCAGGAGACAATTCTCTCATTCAGGGCACCTCCAG
The DNA here is from genome assembly GCA_030060385.1 of Muscicapa striata striata. Classification (NCBI taxonomy): domain Eukaryota; kingdom Metazoa; phylum Chordata; class Aves; order Passeriformes; family Muscicapidae; genus Muscicapa; species Muscicapa striata. The sequence goes on along the minus strand of JAREIS010000073.1, from coordinate 210,582 downwards.
CAGGAATTTTCCTGTCACTCCTTGAGGGAGCTTTAGGAACTGGGCTCAGTGGCTCACCTGTGTTCAGAGGGAGCCATCTCATTGCAGGGAGAGTGAGGAGGATTCCTTATATATTACCAGAAAAAGATTTAATTTAAACATCACAGAAAAATCACTGAGCTCCAGCACAGTGAGACATGAGAAGAGACTGATGGTGGAATTTTCAGAGCTGTGTCTAAGCTCAAAGAGGGTTTTCACCTGTTCTGTGAAAAGAGTGGATCTGGTCATTTCTGCCTGTCCTGCCATGCCCAGCTGTCCCAGCTGAGGAGCTAAAGGAGAGGGCCTGACCCTCAGTGTTTGATTTTTACCTCCCTCAGCCCTGACAACAATGCCATTGATGACATTAATTCTGGTTTATCTCCACAAAATCCCACTGACCCTGGCCTGACGGGTGAGTAGGTTTTTCCACAACTGATTGGCATTGCTTTTCCTGGCACTGCTGGGACAGCCTTGGGGATCAGATGATGGATTTCCTGCCCTACCTGCTGCTCTCAGGGCACTTGACAAGGCTTTACCAGTCAGAGCAAGGCACTGGGGAGGATTTGGTGAGTTCTGCTCCAGTTCAGTCTGGTTCCCTGAGCCCCTCACTAGAGATAACTCCTTACATCTCTTATCTCAGCCTTTACCCTCAGGAAACGATGACCCTGGCAGGATTCCTTGTGGTTTTGCAAAAGGAAAGAAAATATTTGTTCATTCCCAGTGGCTTTAAAAGGTACAAGTGGGTGTGTTAACCACTTTCTTGAGCAAGAATGTTCTCCTGAAGCATTAACCTGCAGGAGGAGGAGCTGCTGTGCTGGGGTCAGTGCAGGAGACATGGGAGAGCTCTTCCCCATGGTTAAAATTATATTGAATTTCCCCTTTCTCACATTTCTCTGTTAACCCCCAAAGTCTCAGCAGAACCTCTGGGGATGGGTGGCAATTTAGGGACTGTGAAATGTAAATAAAACTTTGCTTTTCTTTCCAGCAGAACATGGAGAGTCATACACACAGCCCCCCACCTCCTCCCAACATTGCTCCTCCATGACTGCCCAGCTGGATTCAAACTCCAGCAATTTAGATTTTAAAAGATGACATCACATCCAGTCCTGAACACGTCTCAGGGTGTTTATACAGACATGATGTAACAGGTGATTGTCCCATATCTCTCTATCACTGACTCAGTTTTTAAAGAAAAGCTCTAATTTTAACCACAACTTCAGTTAAGTGTTTCCATCCTGTTCTCTCTGAAAATTAACCACCTTGGTTTCCTGAGCTGTCATTTCTGTTCTAAAAAAGACAGAGTCACACAGGAAGGCCACCCCCAGGTGCCAGGAACACATCACAGCTGGGGTTTTCTCTGCTGCCTGCACAGAAAGCAGGAGTTTTGTGATGACCACGTGAACAACACCCCACCCCATCCATGCTGCTGCTCAGGCAGGTGGGAATTAGATCCCATTGGAAAACCAATATTTACTCAGCTCCCTGCTGGGCAGCTCTGCCTGGCATTGCTTGGAGTGCAGATGGGGTTTCTATGGTGGCTCCTGGCACCTGGCACAGCCTTGCTCTTCCCACAGGGTAATCCAGCACATTTTGGGGAGAAGTAGCCTGGGAGGGATTGGGATGGGGCTGGTGGGCTGCAGGGTGCCCAGGAGGGGTTATTCCTCTCTTCCAGGCTGGAGTGGTGGGTTATACTCCCATGGAAGAAAGTCCCAGAATATCCTGAGTTGGAGGGAATCCAGCAGGATCACTGAAATCCTACCCCTGGATTTTATATCATTGCTTTTCCCTGCAATTTCCCTGAGAGCCCAGGACAAGCCCCTGCAAATGTTTTCCATCCAGTCCATGAAAAAGTTTGGATATTTCAGGATGCCATGGAATCAGGAGCAGGGCAGTGAGTCCTTCCTTGTGGCCCTGCTCCCATGGGACATCCACTGGAGAATCTGCAGGGAGGTTCAGTCAGTGGGAATTGGTGAATACCACACAAATGCATGGAGCAGTGATGCTCTGAATGCAGAGCAGCTGTGAGGAGAGGCTGCAGCTCTGCCCAGGCACAGACTTGCCTGCAGAAGGGCTCAGCTGCAGGCAGGCATGGGCTGGTGCTGGCCTCATTCCTCCCAAATCTCTCACCTTTATCCCCTGCAGCCAGAGGGCTTTGAACAGGCTGCTGCATCTTTATTGGGGAGAGGCTGTGAGTCAGGCCCAGCCAAAGCTCTGCCTGCAGCCTCACAAATCCCTTCAGCCCCAGGTAAGAACATGGGAACTGCACCCAGGTGCTGCAGGCAGGCTGGGCTGGCTTTGAGCAGCTGCATCCAGAGCCTTGCCCTTCCCAAGCACTGCAACCCAAAGGCTGTGGCCATCCCATCACCCCTCTGGGGTTCTGTGTGCTGGGATTTCTTCCTCCTGCCCACCACCAAACCCTGCACCTGCAGGGAATCTGCCCTGACCTTCCCTGTCCTGTTTGTAGGATCAAATCCCTTCTTCATTCCAGGTCAATTTTCCATTTTGTCTCCAATTCCACATCTCCACCCAAGCCCTGTTTCTGTCACACCTGGCTGGAGCCAAGCACCCCTGAGTCTCATTTTATCCTTGTTGTGTTCTCAGAGTCCCCCATATCCATCAGGGGGATGGATCCCCATCCCAGCAGGATTTTGGGGATGAGGATGGAGCAGATCAGCCCTCCCTGATCCTTGCAGGGCCAGGCCTGGCGCCTCCAAGGCTGTGGCACACAAAGCAGAGGGTGCAGCTGCCCAGAAAAGCTGGAATTCATTTAAGAAAGCCAAGAAAAATCAAATTAAAGCATCCTTCCCTGCCTAATCCCTGCATGAATCAAGGCTCCAGGCTGGAGCCTTTTTCCTGGTGGAGAGCAGGCCACAACAGGCAGCTGGGAAAACCCAGGAGTTGCCATAAATTCTGTTCCTGAGGGAATCTTCCTCTGCAGCACAACTTCCCATTCCTGAGACAGCTCTGCCCTCAGCACCCTCGTGGCTGGAAGTCCCTTTCCTCCCCTTAAAAAAAAAAAAAAAAAAAAAAAAAGGGAAGAAGAATCTGCAGTTTTGGGGGAAAACAGGGCAGAGCCAACTGTATTTTTCTGATACAACAGCCCTTGGCAGGATCTTGCATCAGTCCCTGAGGATTCTGCAAGTTTGTGGCCAGAATGAGGAGGGTGTCAAAGTGCTTTTCCAGGCTGATTTTTCTCTGTGGAGGGCAGGAGAGAAATCCAAATGGTATTTGGCCCACACAGCAAGAAGTAAATCCCAGAGAGAAGATTTTTCAGGATTTGTGGGTTTATCTTGTTTGCCTTGGATACAGGAGCTTCTCTCAGATTTGCTTTCATGACTCAGACAGACAAAAACCTGTTTAACCTTTGCTCAGCAGTGATAGCACCTGCTCAGAAATTCCATGGGGTACTAGGAAAAAGGCTTATTTTGCTTCAATTTCTGTTAATTTTAATTAAACGTGGAAAATAAGGAGAGAATGGTTTGAGGCTTGCAGGACTTCTAACTAGGTAATACCAGGCTTCTTTTTTTTCTGGAAAATATTAGAGGTACATCAAGAAAACAAACATAAACAAGGGGATTTTTCCATCCCCAGATGTTCCTCCTCAAGAAAAAATTGTGACCAGCAAGAGTAATTTTTGATTATTCAGAGGGTCTAGCACACACTGGGATTGTTGTGGCTTTAAGTGACTTTCTTCTGGGAGCTGGGAATTTTATTTTGAAGCCATTGTTTCTTTTTGAAGCCATTCTTTACCTGTGGAAGGAGTCCCCAGCTGCCAGCCCAGCCCTTTCCATGCAGGATCCTGCTCCCCCCTGGGGATGGGCTCTCCAGAGCTGATTCCTGCAGTGACTGCACAGCCTGAGCCATCATGTGAGAGCCTCAACTCTTTACACTGTGGGGAGCCAGTGCCTCTTTGTAAAGCTTATTTCAGGCAACTTTGGCACTGTGGATTATGATTTTTTATTTTTTTTCCCCTAATCAAACCCAGTGCTGGCACAGGGACAAATCCCATTGAGCAGGAGCAAGGCTGTGGACAGACAGACAGACAGCAGGGAGCTCACCCAGCATTCCCAGCAATTCCTGCAATTCACCAGGAATATCATTTAAAGACCCAGCTGCCTCCAAACATGCAGGAAAATCTGGGACAACCCCAAAACCTTCAGCTTCATCTTCCCCAAAAAGATTCCACAGGCTGCTGGTTTTAGAGCCATTAAGTAATACCAAACTTCTGGTCCTTCTAGAAAATATTAGAGGTACATGAAGAGCACAAACAAGGGGCAAAAGGATCTTAACACCCCAAAATGTTTCTCCTCAAGAAAAAATTGTGACCAGCAAGAGTAATTTCTGCCTTGGTGCCTTTTGGCTGCTGGAAGTTGGGGCCAGCAGGAATCTCCTTCAGGTCCTCACAGGCCCCAGGTGTGTTTGGAATATTCTGCAGGGCTGAAATCCCAGAGACTGAGCAGGAGCTTCACCCCTTGCCCCTGGCACAGGCAGCACAGCCCCTGCAGACATTTGCTTTGTCTTTTAGCTGAGCTGGTGCCTTTTTGCTCCCAGATCCAACATGCAGCTCAAATTCCTGAGGTGCCCAGACCTGATTTTGGAGCTCTGTGGAGCCCAAGGGACGAGGCTCCCAGCCTGCAGCTCGTGCTGGTTACACAAGGGCAGGAGCTGCCTGTGCAGAGGGGCAGGAGCTGCCTGTGCAGCTTGAAGCTGTTCCCGTGTCCCACCCCACCCTTCAGTGGCCTCTTCCCAACCCAAACAGATCCAGGGCCTTTCATCTTCCACACTAATCTTCAAAGGAACAACAGTTTTATGGTTTTTGCAATTGCCTCCAGTCCTGGGACATTCCCACCTGCTGCTCCAAGGGCTCACCCTTCCTTGGTGGCATTCCTTGTTTCTCCACAGCCCTCCCACACAGGAGCTCCTGCCTTTGGGGAGAAAAATATCCAGGCTTTGGTGTGAGGGTGGGAAATGTCAGCCCTGCTCCCTGGGTGTTTTCCAGAGGGATGTGTTCCCATGGCTGCCCCCGGGACACAAAAGTGGAGCTGGGGTCATGTCTGGGGCCATCCCATTCCAGTTCTTCCCAGGAAATCCCTCCAGGAGGTTTCCTCTGCATGGTGGCACCACTGAGGAATCCGTGTCCCTTCTCTGGAGGAGCTGGGGCTGCTCCATCCCTGGGAGTGTTCAAGCTTGGAGCAACCTGGGATAGTGGGAACAGATGAGCTTTAAGGTCATTTCCTACCCAAAGCATTCCATGATTCTGGGAGGGCACCAAGGAGAGTCAGAGCTGGGGGAGCCGAGAGCCAAAGGGCCCTGCAGCAGCCAAAAATCCTGATTTTAGGGAATGGAGCAGGGCTGGGATCCAGCAATGCTGATCTTTAGGGAATGAATGGAGCAGAGCTGGGATCCAGCAATGCTGATCTTTAGGGAATGAATGGAGCAGAGCTGGGATCCAGCAATGCTGATCTTTAGGAATGGAGCAGAGCTGGGATCTAACAGTGCTGATCTTTAGGGAATGGAGCAGAGCTGGGATCCAGCAATGCTGATCTTTAGGAATGGAGCAGGGCTGGGATCTAACAGTGCTGATCTTTAGGAATGGAGCAGGGCTGGGATCCAGCAATGCTGATCTTTGGGGAATGGAGCAGGGCTGGGATCCAGCAATGCTGATCTTTAGGGAATGAATGGAGCAGAGCTGGGATCCAGCAATGCTGATCTTTAGGGAATGGAGCAGGGCTGGGATCCAGCAATGCTGACCTTTAGGGAATGAATGGAGCAGAGCTGGGATCCAGCAATGCTGATCTTTAGGGAATGAATGGAGCAGGGCTGGGATCCAGCAATGCTGATCTTTAGGGAATGAATGGAGCAGAGCTGGGATCCAGCAATGCTGATCTTTAGGAATGGAGCAGAGCTGGGATCCAGCAATGCTGATCTTTGGGGAATGGAGCAGAGCTGGGATCCAGCAATGCTGATCTTTGGGGAATGGAGCAGAGCTGGGATCCAGCAATGCTGATCTTTGGGGAATGGAGCAGGGCTGGGATCCAGCAATGCTGATCTTTAGGGAATGAATGGAGCAGAGCTGGGATCCAGCAATGCTGATCTTTAGGAATGGAGCAGAGCTGGGATCCAGCAATGCTGACCTTTAGGGAATGAATGGAGCAGAGCTGGGATCCAGCAATGCTGATCTTTGGGGAATGGAGCAGGGCTGGGATCCAGCAATGCTGATCTTTGGGGAATGGAGCAGGGCTGGGATCCAGCAATGCTGACCTTTAGGGAATGAATGGAGCAGAGCTGGGATCCAGCAATGCTGATCTTTAGGGAATGAATGGAGCAGAGCTGGGATCCAGCAATGCTGATCTTTGGGGAATGGAGCAGGGCTGGGATCCAGCAATGCTGATCTTTAGGGAATGAATGGAGCAGGGCTGGGATCCCACCCCAGTCTGCCCTGCACTCTCAGTGTCCCCCGGGCTCCTGCAGTCCATAACAAACCCTTTTATCTGGGCTGTTTGTACTTGAATGCACAAAGCAAACTGCTCTGAGCACATCCCCAGCCCCGGGCTGTGCAGGCACTTCCTGCCTTTGTTGGGTGTCCAGGTCCTGTCCTGCTCCCACCCCGAGCCCAGCCCTGGAGGGGTCACGGCTGGGCAGGGACAGGGACAGGGACAGGACAGGGAGCAGCATCCCCCAGATCCCTGGGATGGGATTGCACAGATCCCTGGGATGGGATTGCACAGATCCCTGGGATGGGACTGCACAGATCCCTGGGATGGGATTGCACAGATCCCTGGGATGGGATTACACAGATCCCTGGGATGGGATTGCAGAGACCCCTGGGATGGGACTGCACAGATCCCTGGGATGGGAATGCACAGATCCCTGGGATGGGATTGCACAGATCCCTGGGATGGGATTGCACAGATCCCTGGGATGGGATTGCACAGATCCCTGGGATGGGATTGCACAGATCCCTGGGATGGGATTGCACAGATCCCTGGGATGGGATTGCACAGATCCCTGGGATGGGATTGCACAGATCCCTGGGATGGGACTGCACAGATCCCTGGGATGGGACTGCACAGATCCCTGGGATGGGACTACACAGATCCCTGGGATGGGACTGCACAGATCCCTGGGATGGGATTGCACAGATCCCTGGGATGGGACTGCACAGATCCCTGGGATGGGATTACACAGATCCCTGGGATGGGACTGCACAGATCCCTGGGATGGGATTACACAGATCCCTGGGATGGGATTGCACAGATCCCTGGGATGGGGTTACACAGATCCCTGGGATGGGATTGCACAGATCCCTGGGATGGGACTGCACAGATCCCTGGGATGGGAATGCACAGATCCCTGGGATGGGATTGTACAGATCCCTGGGATGGGACTGCACAGATCCCCTGGGATGGGACTGCACAGATCCCTGGGATGGGACTGCACAGATCCCTGGGATGGGACTGCACTCCTGCCTTTGTATTTCCTTGTTCTCCAGCCTCTCCATCTCCTTTTCCAGGGTGGATGATCCCTGGGTGAGCTCTGCACACCTCCCTCTGTTATTAACAACTTCTAGCAGTGTTCCTTCTCTCCCAAACAAGAATTCCCTTTCCCCAACCCCATGGGAAGCTCAGGGAGTCCCAAACCTGCTGAAACCCCAAAGATGGAGGCACTGGAAGCTCTGTGCATAAAACTACAGACACACCCTGGGAATTGGGATTTTCCTCCTCTGCTCCCTCCTCGTGCCCAAAGCTCTCCCACTTTGTCATTCCCTTAGTTTTAACCTCAGGAAAATGAAGAATTTAAAAGGAGGATGGAGATGGAGGCATGGATGCTGTCATCCTAAACCCAACTGCAAGAGGAATATTTGGAAACCCAGGTGCTGAAGGATGTGGGAGAATTGTGGAAAAAAGAAAAATTTTCCAGGCAAAGACCAGCAACGAGAGTGTTGTAATTCAGCTTTGTTAAAAAAAACAAAACAACCCAAAACATAGAACAACCCAAACATTGAACAGATTTGTTAAACCACAGACATAAAAGAATCAAGAAATACTAAAAAAAAAAAAAAATACATTGCAAGAGACATCTTGTTGTCCAAGGCCATTGGATTCAGGAGCTGCTGGCTGCCCAGCCTCAGTCAGTGGAATTTGTGCTGCCAGGAACACAAATATTGGGAATACAGAATTAAGACTAATAGATATTTACCCCTTTCAAATAAATAGAGTGTCATCTATAGCAATATTTAAATTAGTAAAACAGTTTTTTTTAAAGCAACCAAATGTAACAAAATCATAAATCAGGTCTAGGTTTTCTTGTGTGTGTTAAGAGCATTTTTTTTTCTCTGTGTTTAAAAAAAACCAACAACAATAACAAAAATACAAAGCAAAGTGTCTTTGAAAAGTCAGATTCTTCACCAGGAGTGAAGGCCACCCTCTCTGTGTTCTGAGGGTGGGAGTGAGGTCTGGGAACCACTCAAGATCCTCCCTCTCCAAGGATTTTGGTGGCACCCAGAGCCCTCCCTGCCCTCTGAACAAAGCAGGAATTTTTCCCTGTGTGTGATGCAGACCCTGGGATGGGGGAGAGCCCCTGTGCTGGGCTCAGCCTCAGCCCTGGGGAAGAACTCAGCTGTAGCAAAAAGGCTCTTTTAGGCAGTTTAGAAATTAATTCAGTGTTTAAAAAAATATTTTTCATTTTTACTCATTACCTCTTCCACAGCTGGAGGAAGCAACACTCTTATCTCAGGTAAGGAATTGGGAGGGGAACATGGAATAATCCTCTGGACATGGGATCCTCTGGGATCACTGACCCCAAGCCACATTTCCTATCACTGCATCCTCAAACTGGGAGCTCCTGGAGCATCCCCCACACATTCCCAAGCCAGCCCCAGCCCCAGCCCCAGTTCCAACTGGGAAGGAAGAACTGGAGCCCAGGCAAACCCAGCCCAATCCTGGGTGTAACTGCTCAGGGAGCTGCCAGGAATGAGGAGCCCCTGGAGCTCCCTGAGCACCCAGGGAATGTCCTGGGAATGGCAGAGCCTGGCAGGGATCACGGAGCAGATCCCAATTCCTGCAGGGATCAGGGAGCAGATCCCAATTCCTGCAGGGATCAGATCCCATCCCTGCAGGGATCAGGGAGCAGATCCCAATTCCTGCAGGGATCAGGGAGCAGATTCCCATTCCTGCAGGGATCAGGGAGCAGATTCCAATTCCTGCAGGGATCAAGGAGCAGATTCCTGTCCCTGCAGGGATCAAGGAGCAGATTCCTGTTCCTGCAGGGATCAGGGAGCAGATCCCAATTCCTGCAGGGATCAGATCCCATCCCTGCAGGGATCAGGGAGCAGATTCCAATTCCTGCAGGGATCAAGGAGCAGATTCCAATTCCTGCAGGGATCAGGGAGCAGATTCCCATCCCTGCAGGGATCAAGGAGCAGATTCCAATTCCTGCAGGGATCAGGGATCAGATCCCAATTCCTGCAGGGATCAGGGAGCAGATTCCTGTCCCTGCAGGGATCAAGGAGCAGATTCCCATCCCTGCAGGGATCAGGGATCAGATCCCCATCCCTGCAGGGATCTCCCTGCTTGGCAGCCAAGCGTGGCTGCTCTGGCTCATCCCAGCCTCACTCAGGATGCTCCCAGGACTGGCACAAGGCTGGGACTGCTGGGATTCAAGCCCTGGGGTCACAGCCAGAGCTCAGCACCCCCCTGGGGCTGCCCTTGCCCCATTTCATGCCATGAGGCTGCAGAGTGGCTGGAGGGAAGGTTGGCATCCCACAGCAACAGCCCTGAGCAGCTGGAGCTGTGCAAGGACAATGTCTGGCAGTTTCCTCAGGGATTTGGTTTGTAATTTGATTTTCCATTAAAAAAAAAAAAAAAAAAAAGAAGACACAGGTACCTCCCAGACTGAGTGGAGACATTCCCTGCAGCCAGAGCAGGACTCTGCCTCTGGGGAGATCTCTCCAGGCTTGGCAAGTCCCAGCTCCACTGCCCCTGCCCAGACCTACCACAGAGCAGCCCCTGGAGAAACCTGATTGATTCCCTGGCCTGAGCCACCCACTGGGAGAGCACTGGGACAACAACAAAGCCACTTCCCAGGAGTTCCAGTCCAGCTGAAGGGACTTTAAAGTTTGTTCAACTGTGCCAGAGTCCCTTTGAACTCTGTGGCCACCGAGGGGGCTGTTCCAAACAAAAGCCTGTTTACCAGAACATGGTGTCTGAGATGGAAAACACTAAAAATTCTGCAGGAAGTTTAAAAAAATCATTAGAAATCTGCCAGGATAACATAAATCCACCAGGATGACAAAAATCCCCCTGGTTTGAGCAGCAAAGTCTTTCTCAGGGATGAATTCTCCCTTTTCCACACCCAAATCCATTGTACAGTGCAAGGCAAGGGCAGATGTTGCTGATCCAAGGGAAAAGCAGAGGCTGTGGCCCCATTTCCATGATTGGAGAAACTACCTCTTGTCTTCTCTAAAATTAAATTCAGTTTTAACTTTTCTCTCATTATCTCCAGGAAAACCCAACCCAAGCTCTTCCAGCCCTGTCACCAGGGGGATCAATGACTCCAGGGTGAAAGAAATCAACTTTTTGGCAGCTGAACTTTGAGATGTGAGCTGTGGCTGACCAAATTCAGCCTTTTTGTGGCTCTGTGCTGGTACCTGAACCTGCTGGTTCAGTTTCTTCCTAAACCTCTATTGCCAAGGAGATGCTGATGAGATCCCCACAGAGGTGGGACCAGTGCCAGGTTAGTACAAGAGACAGATCTTCAGCAGCAAGTGAAAAATCATGGAAATCCACAAAAAGCAAAGCAAGCAAGTTAAGGATTTAATTAAAATCCATTAATTGCTTAAGAAGATTTTTTTAGTGTAACAGCTCCTCTTCCAAACCAGCGTGAAGGGGTCACCAGGAGGACACTGATGGTCACCACCTGATGGACAATGAGTCCAGGCCAGCCTTTGGGAGTGTGGCCCCAATCCTGAGCTCTCTGAGGGGCCCTTGGTGCCAGCTGACTTTGGGCTCAGGGGGCTGAGACTCCAAAGCCTTTGCTCTGCATCCCAAGGAATTCTGCTGGTGGGGTTTGGCACTGAGAGCCCCCACTGAGAGCTGAACCCAGCACTGAGACCTCACAGCCAAAAAAAAATGCAGCTTGAGTGGCAGGTGACAGACTGAGGTCCCCTGTCCATGACTTCCCATCACTGCTCCAAACATCTCAGCCTGCAGCTGGGAGAAACCAAAACTCCAGTTCAGGTTTTGTAATTCCTGACCTTATTTATGCCAAAGCCTCTCCACAGGCATCAGATTTGAGATGCTCCAACTCAAGGCACTGGCCAAAAAACTTTGGGATCTGCCCTCTGGATATTCCCAAACCAGCTGCAAATCCTCATGGATTAACTCAGCTCCCAGAGAGCTAATTTGGGAATCTCCACCCTGTCACTGAGCTGGATTTGGAATTTCCACCTTGTCACTGAGCTGGATTGGGAATCTCCACCCTGTCACTGAGCTGGATTGGGAATCTCCACTTGTCACTGAGCTGGATTGGGGATCTCCACTCTGTCACTGAGCTCATTTGGGAATCTTCACCTTGTCATTGAGCTGGATTGGGAATCTTCACCTTGTCATTGAGCTGGATTTGGAATTTCCAGCTTGTCACTGAGCTGGATTGGGAATCTTCACCTTATCATTGAGCTGGATTTGGAATTTCCACCTTGTCACTGAGCTCATTTGGGAATCCACCCTGTCACTGAGCTGGATTGGGGATCTCCACCCCAGCTGCCATGGAATAAATGAAGAGCTGATTGTCTCTCCTGTTCCTGTCAGAGCAGGACACAGGGCTGGCAGTGGGAATGTGCAGCTGGCCCTGCCCCAACCCAGCCTGGAGTGCTGCACAACATCCCAGCACAAAGCCTGAGTGCCATGGTGTCCTTAATGCCCCTTCACCCCAAAGAACTCTGTTCAAGGAGAATCCAGCAGGAAGCCACAGCTCCTGGAGCATCCTGGCTTCCCAACAGCCACATTTACAGAAAAAATGGGAAATAATTCACCAAGCCACCTGCACAAAGCACAAGCACAAAGATCTGCAACAGAGACAGCAAAGCAGCTCCAGTGGGGAGAGGATCAGAACTGCAGGGGATGTCAGAGCACAGAGGCACAATGAGCAATGGTTCAGGAACTGCAGCTTTCCAAAAGGTGACACTTGTGTCCCTAAGGGGACAGTGCTGACTGCTTGGGGATACAGGAATGGTGGGTGTGCCAGGGATGGGATGGCAGCACCCAGAACAGCAAAGCAGGATTGCACAGCAAACCATGGACTGTGCTCAGGGATCACTCCTGGGTGTGCTGGGTCTCACCAAACCACACCTGGTGCACAAAGGAGGATCAGGCCCAGCCCTGCTCCTCAGAGCTGAACTCACTTTCACTACTCAGAGGTGCTGAGGCCTTGGCACAGGTGCCCAGAGCAGCTGTGGCTGCCCCTGGATCCCTGGCAGTGCCCAAGGCCAGGCTGGGCAGGGCTGGGAGCTCCCTGGGATGGTGGGAGGTGTCCCTGGCAGGGCAGGGTGGCACTGGAGGGGCTTTGAGGTCCTTCCAGCCCAAGCACTCCAGGATCTCCAGCAGCCCAAGGTGGCTCCAGCAGCCAGGACATCCCCACAGCCCCGTGGCACATTGCAGAGGAAACCCAGCAGGGCAGAGGGAGCAGCACCCAGAGAGAGCCCAGGGAATGTGCCAGGGCAATCCCCAGCCTTTGCTTCTCTCTGCAGATGGTCTGGGGGCAGGCATGGCTCCCTGAGCAGGGCCATGAGCAGGGAGAGCACAGAGCTGCTCTGCCATGTGGGTGCACAGAGGAGCATGGAGTGAGGCAGCCCAGGAGTGCCTGAGCCCTGGGCTCCCTGCAGGAACTGCCCTCAGTGCTCCCTGCCAGGGATGTGGCAACAGCATCCTGGGGCCTGGCTCAGCAGCAGGGAGCTGCCCTGGGTCTGAGAGTGCTGATCCACACCCAGAGGGTGGCAGGGGACAGTGAGGGGCAGTGACACTCAGCTGAGCCCCCCACATCACTGATCCTGCTCTGCCCTGTCCCACTGCCAGCTCCAGCAGCACATGGGTGTGAGTTTGGGGCAGTGAGCAACATCAGCCAACCTCTGCCTCCCACCCCCACCTGGGCCAGGTAAGGCAGCTCAGGACCCCCCCAGGAACTCTGAACACTCAAATCAGGCTCCAGCAGAGCCCAGAGCCAAAGCAAAGGAACCCCCAGAGCCAAGCACAGCCCTCACACACACACAGGGGGCACAGCAGCACCCTCTGGAATTGCCCTTTGGAATTCTCCTCCTGGCTCCTGCTCGTACCAAGGGCTTCTTCTGGCTGGGCTGCAGGGCTGGCTGGGGCTGCAGGAGCTGAGCAGAGCCCTGGGGCTGTGCTGGCAGCCAGAGGCAGCTCCAGTGCCTGGGACTGGGAGTGAGGGGTGGGATCCTTGTGTCATCTCAGCAGAACCTTGTGCGTTTCCTCGAGCTCAGTGTCCCTGCTGCTGCTGCCTAGGATTCCTGAGGAACCACCTCCATCAGCTTCTGGCACAGCACGGTGGCACAGACTGCAGGGAAAGCAGAGGACAGGTCAGGGATCACCCCCAGCACCAAACTGGGCCCAGGAGGGAAGGGCTGAGCCTCCCAGCCTGAGGCCAAGCCCAACTGAAGGATGAAACATCCCATAGATTCTCCCCACCCCATTCCATGGGTGCTCCCTACCCCATTCCCACAATTCAAACCTCCCACAGGAGCTCTGCTCCTGCAGCAAGGACCCTGCACTGCTCCAGCACCCTGGGCACAGCTTCTCCTCCTCCTGCCCATACAGGACCCAACTGTGGATGCTCTGAGTGTGAGCAGCCACAACTGAGTCAGCAATGGGCAGAGAAAATCCAAGGTGAAGCTTTTGCTCCCAATTCTGAAAGCCATGTGAGCCCCCAGCCCCTTCTGAAGGACAAACCCACCCAAACTCCCTGTCCCCAGGGAGCAAAGGGACATTCCAGGTGCAGATTTCCCAGGAAAAGCTGCTCAGCTGAAGGAATTTTTTATCCCACCCATCTAAACACTCCTCTGCTCCCTGCTGCTCCACTCTGTGGTTGGACATCTCAAAATATTCCTGCATGGCAAAACTAATTCTAAGCACAACCAAGTGAGGCTGAGATCAGCTGGAGGTGATCAGATTATCTGCAAAGTATCAATAAATCACTTTTAAAGTTCCTGTGTTTCTCAGTGGACATTTGCAGGATCATCACTGTCTATTCCCAGAATATTTTCAATATTTTCCTTACAATCCTTTGGTGGAGGAAAACAATGAATATGGTAATTTATCACCCAGGCATTGCAAGAATTGCAAAAATGGCTTTTCCAGGAACTGAGCCCAATAGCCAGGATAAAAAAAGTGAGTGTGGGTCAGAGGGAGAGACAGGGTGGAAGGAAGAATAATGAGTGCTGAGTGCTGCTGAAAGCTTTTTTCTTCCTCATGAAGCAGCCAGCTAAGGCTGGGCACTTCTCCTTGCCTGCTTTTCTAGGTCAGCCCCTCACAGGAGAGCAGGGAGGCAGCAGGGGTTGACCTGGTGGGCTCAGTTGTTGAGGCAGAGGCTCTGTGTGCCAAGCACAGCCTCTCCATCCCCCCAAACACAGCCTGGCCTCGTGGCAGCTCTTGGAAAAGCCTGGAGCAGATACCTCAAAAATAAACCTGAGAGAAAACATCCAGGGGAGCTTCTCCTCCTCCTGTTCCTTCTGCCACTGGGGATGCCAAGGAAAGCTCTGCCTGGATCCCAAATGTCAGCACTGCCTAAGCCATGGACTGGGACTAATTGTGGATTTTCAGCAGCCAAACTGAGGCCAGCTGTGCTCAATCCTTCCTGCACCCTGGGAAGGGATTCTTTGCTGAGCAAAGCCTTGGCCCTGAGCTTTTCCAGGAGCAGGAATTCTGCTGTGCTGCTAACAACCTCTTTGCCAGGATTAAAAAACCCCAAAACCATGCTATTGGTCCCAAACTTTGCCATTACTGCAAATGATGATGCATGTTGGGTGCTTGGCAAACATGAGGATAAGCTTGTTCCCATGGAAGAAGAATGGAGCAGAGCCAGGATTTTGGAAGCTCCTCCAGAGGGAGGAGAGCCAGCACTGCCAGCTGCAGCACAGCTCTGGGAAACTTTCTGGGAGCCAAAGCTGCTCCTCCCTGGAGATACTCACAGATGCCTTGCAGGACCCACTTGGGCTTGTTTTGCCACCAGACCCCAAAGAAGTAAATGGGGATGCCACTGAGGATGATGGCAAAGCCAATCCCACACTCCTTGGGTGTCATCCAGAAGGAAACAGCGATGAGGAAGAGGCAGGCCAGGATGAAGAAGATGGGCAGGCAGATGTTCACCTGAGCAGGGAGCAAGGGACAGCTGAGGAGATGTGCCAGGAGTGTCCCCAGCCTGGGGAGGGACAGAATTATTGCCCTCCCTGCAATCCCAGCCCCTTTCCCATGCAGGACCAGCAGCTGGAACCCCTCCCTGCAATCCCAGCCCCTTTTCCAGGCAGGAAAAGCAGCTGGAACCTCTCCCTGCAATCCCAGCCCCTTTTCCATGCAGGACCAGCAGCTGGAACCCCTCCCTGCAATCCCAGCCCCTTTTCCAAGCAGGACCAGCAGCTGGAGCCTCTCCCTGCAATCCCAGCCCCTTTTCCATGCAGGACCAGCAGGTGGGGCTCCCCTGGAGCTGGGGAGGGGCTCCTGGCACTGCCCACCCCATTCTCACCTTGATGGGCCTCTCCAGCTCTGGCTTCTTGTAGCGCAGCCACATCATGCCAATGATGGCCAGGGCCACACACAGCCAGTTGAAGAAGCTGAAGAAGTTGATGACTGAGAAGATGTTGTTGGAGAAGGCATAGAGCAGGGTCATGACACACTGCATCCAGGGAAAAGGCCATTAGGAAAGGGAACAGGCAAAACCAACAAGTTACAACACTAAATGGGGGAATTTAGGGGAAATACGTGCCAGGAAAGGGATCACATTGACTGCTTTTTATTTATTTATGCTATTTCCAATTGGTGCCTGGAACCATTTCAGAGGATCATGGAATGGTTTGGGTTGGAAGGACCTCAAAGCTTAAAGGACCTCTAGTTCCAACCTGCTGCCATGGGCAGGGACACCTTCCCCTGCCCCAGGTTCCTGCAAGCCCTGCCCAGCCTGGCCTTGGGCACTTGCAAGGCAGAAATGCAATGAAGACAGGAAGGGAAGGGTGCAGGGATGGCTGTGCCCAGGGCAGGGGGACCCAGCCCCGCCCCAGGCCGGGCTCGGCCTCAGCCGGGCCCTGCCCCAGGCCGGGCTTAGCTGGCCCCGCCCCAGGCCGGGCTCAGCCAGGCCGGGCTCAGCCTCACCCATCCCCGCCCCAGGCCGGGCTCAGCCAGGCCGGGCTCAGCTGGCCCCGCCCCAGGCCGGGCTCAGCCAGGCCGGGCTCAGCCTCACCCATCCCCGCCCCAGGCCGGGCTCAGCCAGGCCGGGCTCAGCTGGCCGCCCCAGGCCGGGCTCAGCCAGGCCGGCTCAGCTGGCCCCGCCCCAGGCCGGGCTCACCGTGAACACGAGGGACGGCACCGGCGTGAGCAGCCGCGGGTGGATCATGGACAGGATGGAGGGAAGGTGCCCCTCTCGGGATCCCACGAAGAACAGCCTGGGGGGACACAGGGGACAGGCAGGGGACAGGGAGAGGGGAGACAGAGAGAGAGGGGACAGGGAGAGAGGGGACACAGTCAGTCACAGCCCTGCAGGGCTCTGTGCTCAGCACACAACAAGTGGGGCCAGCCCAAGCTCAGCCCCAAGGCAGGGCTGAAAAACCAGAGCTGCAGCAGCAGAATGCAGCAGCAGGATGCAGCAGCAGGATGCAGCAGCAGGATGCAGCAGCAGGATGCAGCAGCAGGGTGCAGCAGCAGGGTGCAGCAGCAGAACTGCAGCAGCAGAACTGCAGCAGCAGGGTGCAGCAGCAGAACTGCAGCAGCAGAACTGCAGCAGCAGGGTGCAGCAGCAGATCTGCAGCAGCAGAACTGCAGCAGCAGAACTGCAGCAGCAGAACTGCAGCAGCAGAACTGCAGCAGCAGGATGCAGCAGCAGGATGCAGCAGCAGGATGCAGCAGCAGGATGCAGCAGCAGAACTGCAGCAGCAGAACTGCAGCAGCAGAACTGCAGCAGCAGAACTGCAGCAGCAGGGTGCAGCAGCAGGGTGCAGCAGCAGAACTGCAGCAGCAGGATGCAGCAGCAGAACTGCAGCAGCAGAACTGCAGCAGCAGGGTGCAGCAGCAGGGTGCAGCAGCAGAACTGCAGCAGCAGGATGCAGCAGCAGGATGCAGCAGCAGGGTGCAGCAGCAGAACTGCAGCAGCAGGATGCAGCAGCAGGATGCAGCAGCAGGATGCAGCAGCAGGGTGCAGCAGCAGGATGCAGCAGCAGAACTGCAGCAGCAGGATGCAGCAGCAGAACTGCAGCAGCAGGGTGCAGCAGCAGGGTGCAGCAGCAGGGTGCAGCAGCAGGGTGCAGCAGCAGAACTGCAGCAGCAGGGTGCAGCAGCAGGGTGCAGCAGCAGGGTGCAGCAGCAGAACTGCAGCAGCAGAATGCAGCAGCAGAACTGCAGCAGCAGAATGCAGCAGCAGAACTGCAGCAGCAGGACTGCAGCAGCAGAACTGCAGCAGCAGAACTGCAGCAGAACTGCAGCAGAACTGCAGCAGCAGTCCCTGGCTCCCAGGGAGGCTGGGGATGGCCAAGGGTTGCAGGAGGATGGGTTTCTCTCCTGCTCCCCAGGGACAGCACTGAAGTGACCCCTCAGGCCCCCCAGGGATGTGTCAGAGCTAGAACATCTCAGTGCTGCCCCTGCCCAGCCTTCCTCCCCTTCCCAAGGGATTCCCAGCCCTCAAGTTTCCCAACTTCCTGCTTTTCATTAAAGCCACTTTCTCAGCAGCCCCGAGCCCTGAGCCTGTGTCTGCTTCTGCTTTACTGACCTCACCAGGACTCTGCCTGAGGAACACAAGGCTGGGACACTGAAAGGCTGCCTTTAATCTGGTTTGAAAGTCTGACTTTGTCTTCCTGCATTCCCCACGTGGCCTCCAGGCCCTCCAGACTTTGTGTCTGCCCACAGCCACTCTCTGGAGGAGAACTCCAAAGGAAGGGGAACTGAGCACAGCTGGTGAAGAACAGCCACAGGATTGAGCAAGGAACCTACCGAGATGAAGTGAAAAGAGATCCATTGACAGAGCCAAAGCACGAGAGCCCAACAAAGACAGGGATGATCCAGGACATGACACCGAGGTGGTAGTTCCCAAAATCCTACATGGGAGACAAGGAGAGACATCTCACACTCATAATGTCCCAAAGAACTCAGAGCTGCCTACAAGGAATATCTGGGGAAATCTCAGCAAATCAGCTCAGTGCTGAAGCTGTGATGGAGTTTCCCATATTCCCTCTCCTGAAAAAGCAGATTGTGGAATTGCTGAAATGCATCAGCAGCCAGCCCTTCCCTGGGGCCAGGCCACGACTTTTATCCACCAGCTATCAGAGAGTTCATGAGGAACGGAAACTGGGAGGAAACCCAGAGAGCAGCTGCTGCCAAATGCTGAGTCAGGAGCTGGGACACAGCCCTGGGGACAGGCAGGGACCTGGCCTGAGCTGCTGGCACAGCCTGAGCCTGAGCTGCTCCCCTGAGGGCTTGCACCAACTGCACAGCATGGATTCCAGCCCCTGCTGCTCCAGGCTGGACTGGGACTGGAGAACCTGGGATAGTGGGGATGGGATAGTGGGGATGGGATAGTGGGGATGGGATAGTGGGGATGGGATGGGATAATGGGGATGGGATGGGATGGGATGGGATAATGGGGATGGGATAGTGGGGATGGGATGAGCTTTCAGGTCCCTTCCCACCCACAGCACTGCAGGATTCCCTGCAGGATTCCCTGCAGGATTCCCTGCAGGATTCCCTGCAGGATTCCCTGCAGCACAGGCTGTGGCTGGAGCAGGCTCTCAGTCCCAACCCAAGGATGCAGCAGTGTCACCTGAGGGGCTCAGCTCACCCTGGGCTGGGACATTCCCCCTGAACCCTGAGCAATCCTGGGCAGGCTCAGTCTGCAAGGTCTGCTCCCTTCTGGAGCCACCAGGGCTCCTGACCACACTGACATTTTAATTAACAGAAGTATCATTTTCCTCTCTTAATTAAAACAAGGGAGACACAGAGAGAGAACAATCCAGTTCAGTGTTGACTGAGTGACCTTTCCCCATCAATATCAAGCTCTGGTAACTGATGGGCAGTCACAAGGGCAGCAGCAACCTTCCCTAGGAGCACTGAGTGCCACCCTCCCTGCTGCCAGGACAATCCCACTGCTCCCATCACTGCTCTCTGTGTCCTGCAGGCAGCCCTGAGCAGTGGAGCACAGCAGGAGGTGTGTGCAGTGCCTGCAGGGCTGCTCTGGGCTGCAGGAGCAGGGATCTCACCACAGCCACAGCCTCAGAGGTCAGCATCTGCTCGGTGCTCAGCGTGGTGAAGTAAGCCAGGTTGGTCAGCACATACACCAGGGTGACAACAGGCAGAGAGATGATGATGGCCAGGGGCAGGTTCCTAGGAAAAAAATAAAATCCATTGTTCTGGAGCAGCTCAGGAGGGAGCTGCTGAGCCCAGGGGTCACCTGAGCTCGCTCTGCTCTCTGGCTCTGCTGGTGTCAGTGTCCCAGGCACACACTGCTCCCACTCCACAAGGGCTGGGGGAGTCCCCATCCCCCAAAACCACCTGCATGTGGCACTTGAGGCCACAGTTGGTGGTGAGCATGGTGCTGGCTCACTCAGCTTCTCCAGCCTGAAGGACTCTGTGGCTCCCTGAACAGCCTGGAGGCTGCAGATGGAGAGGGAAGGATGATGGAAAAGGGATTTTTTTGCATGGAGCTGGCTGCCTGGGCAAGCAGGAATCCAAGATTCAAAGGCAAATGAATTAAAAATCCACAGAGGCACCAGCATGAGGATTTTCTCTGGGCAAAGGAGCTCCCTTGTGCTGGGGGATGGGAACCTCAGGGAGGCACTGGGCAGTTTTAGGCTCTACCTAAACTCAGCTTGGAGGGAACTCAAAGGAAAGAGGCTCAGGACAGCCTAAGTGGCTCTGGGAACAGCCTGTGCTGGTACAAATTTGCCTTTCCCAACAGTTTTAACTTCATTTGTGAACAGAAAGTGCAAAAGGAAACCCTGCTTGGTGCCACTCTAATTGCTCCAGCAGAGCTCTGAGCTGCAGGAGCAGAGTCAAATCCCATGACTGCATCCAGCAGACATGAAAATAATTGCAAAATGCAGCCCCCCTTTTGCTGTTTGTGTGGGAAGGGGTGGATCCAGCCCTGTGCTTCCCAGCAGGCTCAGAGCACCCCCAGGCTCAGCCAGGATGGGTCTTGCACAAGTTCCCCCCAGGCTCAGCTCCCAGGAGCAGAAGGGATTTCTCAGCACTGCCCTGCTCTGCTCAGGACCCCAAATAACCCTGAGAGGCAGGGGCAGAGCAGGAAGCAGCTCTTGCTCAACAGGATGGGGAGAGCACGGGACAAACACATGGAGAGCAGCACTGACACAGGAGAGCAGCACAAATCTCAGTGGGAGCTGAACCAAGGCAGCAACAAAGCCCTGAGGGCTCTTTCCTGGCCCATAACTCACAGAGGTGTCAGGCCAGGGAAGCAGAGATTCCTCCCAGCCCTGATAACAACATGGGAGAGCAGGGAAAACAACAGCCCTGCTGCTGCAGGGGTTATTGCTCCCTCTCCCTGGCCCCAGGGAGGTGCAAGGTCATTAATTCATCTTGTTTTCTCTTTTTCCAGATAAAGACCTTGGCTTCCTCCTCTGTTAAACACACGAGGAAGGGGCTTCCCCAAACCAGCAGCTTTTCCCCCAGGGATGTCACACCAGGACTCACACCTACCTGTAGGGATTTATCATCTCTTCTGTCACAAAATTCAAGTAATTCCTGTAATTTCAAAAGGACAGGGGTTAATTCTGCTTAGCCCATGGCATAAATGAGCCCCTTCAGTTTAACTCATCTGCACAGGAGGGGCACAGGCACTGATCCTGTGGGGACACTGAGGATGGGACAGGGCTTGGAGCTCCCTGGGATGGTGGGAGGTGTCCCTGGCCATTGGCTTGGTCCCTCCCAGCCCAAATCACTCCATGATGAGGGTGGGTACCAGTGGGTGCTCACAGCAGGTTCAAAGCTCTGCCCAAGGAGCCCTGCAGGAGCTGGAATGGGGGTCAGTGTGGGAGGCTGTGCCTTACCATCCTCCATAGGCAAAGAGGCCACTGTACAGAGCCAGCACGATGTTCCCAACGCCCACCTTGGTGCCCTCGAAGGATTTCTCAGGGGTCAGGTTTTCCACATCACCTGCAGGACACAAACCCTGCTCAGGGAAGGGCTCTGAACCCCCAAAGGCCTCCAGACACACCTGGAGGAGAGAGCTGCTCTTAGACTGAATTATCTTCATGATCCCCCTGCTGCTTTTTGGGTTATGCTGAGCATTTTCCCCTCCAGTTTTCCAGGGATCAATCCAGCTGGGTTCATCCCCAAAAACTCATCTCAAGCCAGGACTGGCTCCTCCAGACTTTCTCAGGCTGGGACGTGCTGTCACCAAGGTGCTGTCCCAGAGACATCCTGGGGACCTTCCTGCTGGGAGATGCTTTGCAAACAGAGATTGTCACATTGTGCTCTCAGCCCCAGGCTGCTGGCCTTCGATAAAGCCCCAGGATTTCCTGCACTTCCAGCAGCCACCCAAACCCCCAGAAACCCAGGATTTCCTCCAGTCCCACCAGCCACCTGATAAAGCAGAGGCCTGTGGCAATCCCTTTGATTGAGGGAAGTCAGGTTCTGGGGGTTTGGATATCACAAGTCACCTTCTTTAGGGCCTGATGATCAAAAGTTCCTGTTGTGGATCTGCTTTTGAAAGAAAAGGCCAGAAATAGAAGATGTGATTGTGCCTCTGCTCCCAGCTCTCCCCGAGGAGCCCCAGGTTTATTTACTTTGCTTTCAAATGCTCTGCAGTTGTTTTGTTCCCTGTCTTTGATGCTGGGGCTGGCTGTGGGACAGGGGTGGTGGGATGCAGAGGGGCACCCCTGCCCCCAGGGGCAGCCCATGTGATTGCTCTCCTGATCACCCCAGGATCTGCATCACAAGGCAGTCAGCAGGGCTGCAGCTTAACCCTCAGCCCTGGGCACAGGGCACCCAGCAGGAGCTGCTGCCAAAGCTCAGGGATGCTCCAGGAGCAGCAATTTCCCCTCTGGATGGCCCCTGTGCCACTGCTCAGAGGCTGGGTGACAAATCTGGATGCACTGCACAGCTCCCACTCACCTTCCCAGGGCTGGGAAGGAAAGGAAGAAATTAATTTTTCCTGGGAAAGAGAAATTCATTTTTCCTGGGAAAGAATTCCTCCTGGAGTATCTGTCACTCATGGGGCTGCTCCAAACCTCTGCCAGTGACCTGGAGCTGCCCTGGCTGGGGGAGAGCTCCATCTCCTCTTTCCTCCTCCCCTGACCCTCCAGATCTATCCTGATCCTTTCCATCCTGGGCACTGCTCCCTTCCCATTCCTCCTGCTGGAGCCTGGCCAGGGGAGGAGGATATTCCCTGTCCCAGATGGGGAATGCTCAGGGAAGCAGCACCCCCTGCCTTTCCCAGCTCCTGGGCAGGGGGATGCAGGCTCAGCCAGAGCTGGGGACCCACCCAGAGTGCCACCCCCAGGTGTGCAGGGCTCAGAGCCAGCCCCAGCTGCTCCTGCTGCAGCCACCTCTGCCCCTGCAGCTCCTTGCACCAGGAAGGTTTTCCTGCATCTCCCTTGGGATGGGTTTGATGTCCTGCAGCCTGGGATCCTCCTCAGCAAAATGCACCAAATCCATTTGAAAAACACATCTGAGTGCAACAGGGGCCAGGAAATGCAGGGAGTGGTGAAAGGCTGAGTTAACCTTGATTCCTGCCTTGCAGGTTTGCACAGAATCCCAATTTAGCCCAGGTGAATCAAAGGGGGGTGCAGGAGATCACATTGCAGGGGCTCAGCTTTCCCCACCTCCTTTTCTGCCCTTCCTGAAGAATTACCAGCCTGGTTCTTTCCAGGCCTTTTGTTATGGGAATAAGAGACACATTTTGTTCACAGTGCCTGCAGTCAGCTCCTGCAGCAGCACTTGGATGGACTGGGAGAGCAGGGGGCTCTCCAGCATCCCAAACACCCCTCAGGAGATCTCTTCTCCAGGGTTTCAGGCTCTCCATGTCCCCCCTGATCCATGGATCATCACCTTCACCACCAGGAGAACGTGGTGGCTCCCACTCCCTTTGTTGGCCACAGAAAATCCTCCTCCTGTCTGCCACAGGCAAAACCCTCTCAGGCCAAATGTTCCTCCTCCTGAGGCAGCCAACACCTCACTGCCCTGCCCACCTCACCTCTGCAGAGCTGGAGCTCCCCAAAACCTCCCAGTGAGTTGTTGAAATTCCCATTTCTGTGCCCCAAGGTAAAATGGATTTAGCAACGTGTCAGGACACAATTAAATAATCAAAGGAGTGCCCATATCTCACCACCCTCAGCATTAAAAAATTCTTCCTTGTATCCAATCTAAACCTGCCCTCTTCCAGTTTAAAACCATTTACCCCTCATCTCCTCAACAAGCCCTGCTAAAAAATCTCAGAATTATTTAGGTTTGATCCTAATTTGAACCTTTGATCCAACCCCATCTACAAAACCTCCCAGCCACTCCACTCCACCCTTCAAGCCTGGACAATTCCAGCCCCCAGGCTTCTGGATGGAATCAAGGGCTCCAAATGTGCAGGTGAGGCTGCCAAGCACAGCCCTGGGGCATCCCCAGCTCATCCCAGGCACTGCCCTGCCCATGCCCTGCACCCTGGAGAGCCCCAGCCTGGTTTGAACCGGAGCACTCTGCTCTACAATTAACCAAATTAAGGTAACGAGCTGTGACACAAAGCCCATTTGCTGCTCCTGCAGCTGCCAAGAGCAGGGTAATGGTGCTGGGTCAGCCGGGGCCCTGCTGAGAGAGGGAGGGAGGGAGGGAGGGAGAGAGGGAGGGAGGGACCCAGCGTGTTCAGACCCTTCCTCCAAAAATGTTCATTTGCTCCCCAGTCATGTCTAGTCTGGTTTTAATAGCACAGCAATCTTCTCCTGCACAAAGCAGTGCAGGATAATTAAATATTTTTCAACTTGCCCCAACAGTGAGGAGAGGGAGCAGAGCCATGGACAGGGGAGCTCTCAGCAGCCAGAACCCCAAAGGAGGAGAGACAGGCACTGCTGCTGGGCAGGGAAAAACAGGGAGGACCCAGGGCACTGGGGCAGGAAAGAGGGGCTGGACAGCTGGGTGGGGTGCAGGAGGCTGCTGGGACTTAGAGGGGCAGGGTGGGAGCTGGCCCTGCTCCCCTGTCCCTTCCCTGTCCCTGCTCCCCTGTCCCTTCCCTGCTCCCCTGTCCCTTCCCTGCTCCCCTGTCCTTTCACTGCTCCCCTGTCCCTGTTCCCTGTCCCTGCTCCCCTGGCCCTTCTCTGTCCCTGCTCCCCTGTCCTTTCCCTGTCCCCTGTCCCTTCTCTGTTCCTGCTCCCCTGTCCCTCCACTGTCCCTGCTTCCCTGTCCTTTCCCTGCTCCCCTGTCCCTTCCCTGTCCCTTCCCTGCTCCCCTGTCCTTTCCCTGCTCCCCTGTCCCTGTTCCTCTGTCCCTGCTCCCCTGGCCCTTCCCCCTGTCCTGTCCCTGCCCCCTGCCCTGTCCCTGTCCTTTCCCTGTCCCCTGTCCCTTCTCTGTTCCTGCTCCCCTGTCCCTTCTCTGTCCCTGCTCCCCTGTCCTTGCTCCCCTGTCCTTTCCCTGTCCCTTCTCTGTCCCTGCTCCCCTGCCCTGTCCCTGCTCCCCTGTCCCTGCTCCCCTGTCCCCTCCCTGTCCCTGCTGCCCCACTCTGGGAATGGGAGGATGAGGAAGGAGCCTTCCCTCCCTGCTCCCTGCAGGAACAAAGGGGCATCATGGCAAAGCACACACACATTGGCATTAACAATGGAGCTACAAGGAGAGCCACAGAAGCCACAAAGAATTCTGAATACATCAACTGAAGTCACTTAAACACTTACTTTAAGTTGGCTCATTGACAAATCTGTACTACTTAAAAGCAAGCAAATTAATTGAACTTCATATTTTTCTTTAAACTATTATCTAACAAAAAATCTACAATACTGCTCTTTCTCCCTCTTTAAAAAAAAAAAAAAATCCCTGCAGGTGATTTTTGGGGTGCCAGGGGGACAGGCAGCAGCAGGGAGTGCTGTCCCTGCAATCCTCTGTGCCTCAGGGGGGGTGTTCCCAATCCAGATGTGGCTTTTGTAAAAAAGCTCTTCAGAGCTGATGTTGTGGCTGCAAATCCAGAACTCTGCTGGGAGGATGCTGAGAGTACCAGAAGGAAGATTCAGAGCTCCAGTGAGCAGAGTTTGCCTCTTAAAATGCCATTTTTAGTGCTGCAGGTGTGAGAAAGTGTCTGGCACTGTGGGGTTGAGACATCTGGCTGCTGCTTTCATTTATCAAATCCCTTTGCTAGAAAACACCCCTGTGGCCTCTCTTTCTCCCTGGGGGTTATTTTAGTAGTTCTCAGTCCATATTTTTTTCCTTTTTGCCTTTTTTTTGGTGAAGAATCCTGGAGAGAGAGCAGAGGAGAATAGACTTTCTCTTCCTTTCTCCCAGGTTTGGAGCAGCCTGGGATAGTGGAAGGTGTCCCTAGAGCCCTTAAAACCCAAACTATTCCATCATTCTACAAAAAAGCAAAAACAACAACAAACAAACAAACAAACAAACAAACAAAAAAAAAAAAAAAAAACAAAAAAAACAAAACAAAAAAAAAAACAAAAAACAAAACAAAAAAACAAAACAAAAACAAAAAAACCCAAAAAAACCCCCAAAAAAACCCAAAAAAAAACCAAAAAAAAAAACAAAAAAAACAAACAAAAAATAAACAAAACACCAAAAAAACACAAAAAAACAAAACAAAAAAAACCAGCAAAAAAACAAAAACAAAAAAATCAAACAAAACACCAAAAAAACCACAAAAACAAAACAAAACAAAAAAAAAAACCAACAAAAAACCAAACCAAAAACACAAAAAAAACCAAAAAAACCAAAAGAAGAAATAAAAACCCCCAAAAAAACACAAAAAAACCCCAAACAAACAAAACCCCAAAAACCCCAACCCCCCAACCCCCAAGAAACAAAAAAACCCCAACAAAACAGAAAAAAAAAAAAAACAAAACCACCCACCCAAATTAAACCCAAACCTCCTGGCCAGCCTAAGCTCTGCTCTGGAGTGAAACCTGCCTGCTCTGTCCCTGAGTGACCCCAGGCTGCTCTGGCAGATGCTGCTCTGCATCCCTGCCAGCCCAGGCAAAAGAGAAAAACCAAAATGCTGCTGCCACCCAACAGCTCCTGGAGGCACCACACACCAGGGATTTTACAGGCAGCAGAAAGAAAAGAGTCAATAAATAAAGGGACAATAAATCCAATCAAAGCAATTCAATGAAATCAGTGTTAAATTCTATTTCTCCAAGTCCCAAAGGGCCAATTGCAGGTTTTTAAGCAGAGCTCTGGTGAGAGATCCCAGCAAGGGCTGGAGCTGCATCCCCAGAGAAAAATTCCACAAATCCTGAGGCACCATTCACAGGAAAAACTAGATGTCAAACATGGCTGGGATATGGGTTTTTCTAGTTTTTTGACCTCAAAAAACTTTCCTGAACTTCCTCACCCATAACAAGCACGAGGGTGTCCTTAAGAAATAACCAGATTTTTTTACATTTCAGCCAGTTTTGAAGGATGGAGGCAGGGTGAGGACATGACCACACATCCAGGGCAAAAATATCCCTCAAAGCTGCTGTCCAAACCTTCTCCATCATCCAGCCCCACTCTCCAGCTGAGGAATATCCCAAAAAACAGAGAATATCCCAGTTGGACAGAGAGCTGGTAAAATAAGAGAATGAAAATAAATCTTGTTTTTGTAATACTGGAGTAAAAAAAACCTCTGATCCTCTCTGTGTTTTAAGTTATTTCTATTATTTAAGTAGGTTATTTTTATAAGTAAGTTATTTAAATTTTATTTTGGTTTAATTAATTTATTTCTGCTATTTCCTGGCTGTAATCTGGGGACCATACACAAGGTTTTACACCCAATATCCAAATCCAGGACATTTCAAACCACACATCTCCAACCCCACAAAGACTTTTTAAAGTTTCATTTTTGGATAAATAAAATAATTTCATCCCAAGCAGCTCAGTTCCACTGAGTCCATGTCCAAGCACTTGGGAAGAGCAGGGAAGGAGAGATGGGAAACAACTGAATGATGAAAAAATGCTCAGTGCTGAAAAAATATTCAAAATTGCCCCAGAGTCCTTTGTCCTTGAGAGATTCCTGCTCTTCTGCAAACCAGGAAAAGAGCCAAGGAAAGGGTAAAAAGAAAAAGCCAAAAGCTGAAGGTGGGAGGTCAATGCAGAGAGATTTCTGTGAAATCACAGAAGTTTCCACATTTGAGAAAAAAAAAAAAAAAAAAAAAAAGTGGTGTTGCTGTTCTGGTCTGTTTATGGATACTGGGAACCAAAGCAGCAGTGGGACAGGAACCAGTAAAACCAGTTCAGTGTCCAGAACACCCAGGGCATTGCCATTGCCCTGAAACTGCAGCCCCAGAAAACCTGGAGGGAGCAGATCTCACCCCAAAGCAGCTGGGGGGGACAGATCTCACCCCAAACCTGCTGGGGACAGATCCACCCCAAACCTGCTGAGGGCAGATCTCACCCCAAACCTGCTGGGGACAGATCTCACCCCAAACCTGCAGGGGACAGATCTCACCCCAAACCTGCTGGGGACAGATCTCACCCCAAACCTGCAGGGGACAGATCTCACCCCAAACCTGCTGGGGACAGATCTCACCCCAAACCTGCTGGGACAGATCTCACCCCAAACCTGCAGGGGGACAGACAGATCTCACCCCAAACCTGCTGGGGACAGATCTCACCCCAAACCTGCTGGGGGGGACAGATCTCACCCCAAACCTGCTGGGGGCAGATCTCACCCCAAACCTGCTGGGGACAGATCTCACCCCAAACCTGCTGGGGACAGATCTCACCCCAAACCTGCTGGGGGACAGATCTCACCCCAAACCTGCTGGGGGCAGATCTCACCCCAAACCTGCTGGGGGGGACAGATCTCACCCCAAACCTGCAGGGGACAGATCTCACCCCAAACCTGCAGGGGGGGACAGATCTCACCCCAAACCTGCTGGGGGACAGATCTCACCCCAAACCTGCTGGGGGCAGATCTCACCCCAAACCTGCTGGGGGGGACAGATCTCACCCCAAACCTGCTGGGGGCAGATCTCACCCCAAACCTGCTGGGGGGGACAGATCTCACCCCAAACCTGCTGAGATCAGATCTCACCCCAAACCTGCTGGGGGCAGATCTCACCCCAAACCTGCTGGGGACAGATCTCACCCCAAACCTGCTGGGGGGGACAGATCTCACCCCAAACCTGCTGGGGGGGACAGATCTCACCCCAAAGCTGCTGGGGACAGATCTCACCCCAAACCTGCAGGGGATCAGATCTCACCCCAAACCTGCTGCCAGCTTGGATGGATTCACCCAGCTGCTCTTTGTCCAAAAAAACAACACTGGAATGGGCACAGGTGTGGAAATGTGTGGGACAGGGCAGTGTTCTCCCATTGACACTGAAAATGGGAATTTTTGTGCTTTCCTTGAATAAATAAATGAAGAAAAAAAGACATTTTCTTGCTGTATCCCTGCTAAAAGCACAGAGTCACCTGGAATGACTGAAAGGAAACTGGAACAAGGTGCAAACTGCAGGTGGGAGCTGAGGAAGGGACAGGAAAGGAGCTTGCACATTCTTCAGGATTTAGCAGAGAGCTTGGAAATTCCCTAAGCAGATTAATGCAATCCATGCTGGAGGCCAGGCAGAACCCCAGCTGTGGGATTCTGGACAAGCAGGAATTTGTCACTTGGCACAAAGTGTGAACCCTGAGGATCCCACTCTGATCCAGTCTGGTTTGAGATAGGAAAAGTCTTTGCTTTGCTTTGACAGGTGTCACTGTCCAGGAATTGCTTTTGATCTCCCTGCCAGGTGCTTCAGCAGGAAAATAAATCAGAATAAATCACAGGGAATTCTCTGCCCTGCAAGGTCTGCACAGCCACAAACACCTGAAAGTGCAACCAGCTTCAAAGGAAGTAAAAACAGCTCCTGGGACACAGGAGGGAAAAGGGGATTTTATTGAGACAAGGCAGAAATCCCTTCTTGGTTACAGACAGAAATCTCCTGGATTTCCACCTGAGGACACAGGGCAGAAAGTGGCTCAGCCTCCCCAAAAAGGCCAGAAGAACAGCACATTCTGAAGATGGAAATCAAGATTCTATCTGCAAACAAAGCCCAGTTGTAAAGATCTTCATGGTAAAATGTTAACCAACTAAAAGAGATTTATCCTTTTCCTCCTGGGAGAGAATCAAAAGGCTCAGCAGAGCAGGCTGGGGAGCTGGGCAGAGGGAGGAGGTGTATTTTGTGATAAGCCTCAAACAATGTCCCTGTTGAGTGTCTGCACTGAGCTGGAAGAAAATAAAACCTCTGACAAAGCAAGAAATTCTGCAAAGACAGCACTGGCTCCCAGAGCTGAGGCAGGAATGAGAGACCCAGGAGCACACACAGACACACCCCCTGTGCAGGGACAGGATTCCCTGAGATTTGAGCTCCTTTTAGCAAATAAGGATGGGATTGCTCCCCAAGAAATGTTTATTCCCACAAAACTTGCACAAAAAAGCCACACTTTGGTTTAACAGTGAGTTAATCAGGTTTGGAACAGACTCAGATGGGTTTGGAACAAACCTTCTCCCTGCTTTGAGAGGATTTTATGGGTGCATGAAGCAAACCAGCAGAAGCACCAGAAAATCTGCTTTTCATGCTCATTTTTCTCTCCTTTTCCAGGTGCCAGTGCCAGCTGGGAGCTCCAGTCTCCCTGCTCCTCGTGGGCTCTGTGTCCCTGGGTGAGCCAGAGCTGGCCTGGGGCACTGCACACCTGCAGCAGGATGAAGGGCAATGTGCAGGGCAGTTTGTGCAAGGGTTAAGGGGGCTGGCAGTGCTTTGCACATCCAGATTTTCTCTGGGAGTGGCACAAAGAGATTCCCCAGCACCAACATTTTCACACCCTGCAACCCCAAAGGGAGAAGCCACAGTCTCTGTCTAGGTGGGAAAGACTTTAAGTGGCTGCAGGAGGATGAAATCAAGCCTGGCAGTGATATTTTATATAAAATAAATATAAAATATTATTTCCTTCTCACACTTCCAAGTTCAGCTCCATTCCTACTCCATTTATGTTTTAGATCCTTCACATTTAGAGCAGTGTAAGGCAAGAACAGGTAACTTAAATCAGTTTTTGTTCTAAATGAAGACTCTACTGATGGTTTATAGCTGACAATTTCCCCCTATATATATATATATGTTATTTTTAATGCATTTTATATAAAATCCTGCAAATAAAATCCAAAACCTCAGCCTTGGGCAAAGCTGGAAACAACCCCTGAGCACAGGAGTGACAGCCAGCAGTAAACAAGGATGGGAGATGGATTTTGTACCAGTCAGAGCCCTGCCAGTCACATTTGCTTTTCCCACTTCACAATAATATTTGTGAAGTGAATATTTCCTAAAGGAGCACAGTGGAATTACTGCAACATAGGACTGGCCAAGAATCCCCCATCAGGAAGAATCCTACAGACAACAAACAGGATGAAGAACAGGTAACTTAAATCACTTTTTGCTCTAAATGAAGACTCTACTGATGGTTTATAGCTGACAATTTCCCCCTATATATAGATATAGATATATATATAGATATATATATAATAATAATAATAATAATAATAATAATAATAATAATAATAATAATAATAATAATAATAATAATAAATAACATATAATATAATATAATATAATATAATATAATATAATATAATATAATATAATATAATATAATATAATATAATATAATATAATATAATATAATATAATATAATATAATATATATTATATTATATTATATTATATTATATAATATATATATGTATTATTTTTAATGCATTTTATATAAAATCCTACAAATAAAATACAAAACCTCAGCCTTGGGCAAAGCTGGCAACACTCCCAGAGCACCTGAGTGAACAGCAAAGCTCTGCAACACCCAAGGCTGGACTCCTGGGCTTTGTGGCTCCCCCTGTTTGAGCTGCAGAGCCCCAAAAGGAGGAAGAAGAGCAGCACTCACCCTTGGCCAGCTGCACAAAGCCCAGGATGATGATGAGGGCCAGGGCCAGCAGCTTGGCAGCAGCGAAGGCGTCCTGCACACGGGTGGCAGCTTTGACACTGTAGCAGTTGACAGCTGTCAGCAGCACTGGGGGGACACACAGGGACAAGGTCAGCACAGCAAGAGACACAGAAAAAGGCACCAAAAATCACCAGGAGTCCTCAGGTGGGATAGATGGAAGGGATTCCAGCCTGGCACAGGTGTGCAGTGAAGCTGAGGCTGCTCCTGGATCCCTGGAAGTGCCCAAAACCAGCTTGGATGGGATTTGGGGCCATCTGGGATTGTGGGAGGTGACCCTGTTCTGCAGGATGTTCTCCAAGGTCCCTCCCAATCCAAAATATTCAGTGGTTCCTTTTTGCTAAAACAACCAAGCAGAGCCTCTTCCCAGAAAATAAACTCATTGAGAGCTCTGCAGCCTCACAGTTCCACCCTTTATTCTGGCTTCAATAATGCCAGTGGTCCTTGGGACATGGGATGGCACTGCTCCATTGGAAAACACCCCTGAGGGCTGCTAAATAAAAAATAAAATAAAGGAGTGACTGCATCCCTCAGCACCAAAGTGCCTGGCCACAGTCCCTGCCCCACCAACCCAATTCAGTGCTGCTGCAGTGTGGAAACCCTTCAGGGGTGCCAGCAGAGCCTCCAGCACTGGCGTGGGGTGATTTTATAACAGCAGCACCCCAAAGGCTCTGAGCAACTCCTGGGGTCTAACTCCTGGTATTTTTATTGCCATATTCCTCCCCCATTCTCCTCTGTATCCTGCTCCTGTCCTGGTATTTTTTTTGCCATATTCCTCCCCCATTCTCCTCTGTATCCTGCTCCCGTCCTGGCAATTTTTTTGCCATATTCCTCCCCAATCTCCTCTGTATCCTGCTCCTGTCCTGGTATTTTTTTTGCCATATTCCTCCCCAATCTCCTCTGTATCCTGCTCCTGTCCTGGTATTTTTATTGCCATATCTCCCCTCCTATTCTCCTCTGTATCCTGCTCCTGCCAGGCAGGGCACAGCCTGAGCCAGGCTTTGATTAAAGCCTCTGCTCTGGGCTGAGCTTCACCTGCTGCAGAGCAAACCATGGCAAAGCTCTGCTGCCCTCACGAATCACTGGCTATTTTGGTGTCCTGCTGCTTGTAATGGACACAGGCAAATGTCACACTGAGGGTGACAATGCCCACGTGCTGGATGCCCTCCCTCAGCCCAGTGACGCCTGGCTGTCCCTGGCCAGCCCCAGCCCCAGTGCTCAGGGAGCAGCAGGTCCCAAAGCTGCTCCTGCAGCTGGAGCTTTTCCTGCAGGATCATCCCCAGCTCCTCCTGCTCCTTCCCAGAGCCTGCAGCTCCTCTGCACAGGGGCTCCTGCTCAGAGCCCACCAAAACATGCCAGTCCCTGTCCTGAGGCCTGGGCTGCACCTGCACAGCCAGAGCTCTGACCCCAGAGTGGGGCTGGCATCTCACACACCCACTCCCATGGCAGGGACACCTTCCAGCAGCCCAGGCTGCTCCATCCAAGCTGCCCTTGGGCACTGCCAGGTGTGGGTGACACAAAACTCCCAGGAAAATATCCATGGGAAGCTCTCTCCTGAGAAACAAAGAAAAATTCCTCTCACATGAGACAATTCCTGCCTGAAAACTTCTTATCACTTTAGAGTTTTATTGGTGTTCAAGTTAGTGCAGTGATTGGTTTCTTTTTAGAGTATTAAGTGAAATATAATTGGATATTGAGTTTAACTAGTGTTTTAATTGGTTCTTTTCTGAATCCCTCTGAAATCTATAAATACTTCTGTCCTACCTGTATCTAACGGATTTGTAGCCTGAACTCCCTTTGGAGAATAAACTGTCTCTGGAATAATTCAGCTACAGTCTCAGTCTTTTTCCTCGCTGGCAGGTAGCCAAGGGCTACCTGAACCCCCCTGAGCTATCTGGGTTCCTGTAGCACCTTGGGGGGCTTAGCTTAACCCTGGCCCTCCAACACCACAGCCAGGGATCCAGGGCCAGCCTGTGCCAGTGTCCCAGGGTGGCTTTTAGGCTCTTGGCTCCTTCCCCAGCCCATTCCAACACAAGTGTGCACAAGTGAGAGCTGCATGTGTCAGGAAGGAAAGCACACGACCCAATGCACCCCACAGCAGTGACAGCCAGCAGTAAACAAGGATGGGAGATGGATTTTACAGTGCCCCTGGAGCCCCTTGGGGAGTGTGGGTGAGACTGACATGGCCCAGAGCTGTTTTTGGGGAAGCAGAGCCGTGCTGGGGTCACAGGACAGGAGCAGGGCTGAGTGATGTGGTGACAGATGTGCCACAGCACTGTCCCTGTGCCAGGAGAGGCAGGACAGGGACAGGAGGGCTCCTGGAGCAGCCCTGTGCCTGTGGGGTCACAGCTCTGTCCCCAGAGGGACACTGGGACACGTCTGCCTCAGGGACAGGGCAAAGGGACACAGTCAGACCAAACACAGCTTAACCAAGGGACCTTACAGTGCTGCAGGGGACAAGGAAACACAGGAAATGGCACCCAGAAAAAGTCCCAACTCAGCCACTAAAGCACCTCCAGTGAATCCTCACAGGCACCCAGCTCCAGAGCCAGGACTCCCTCTGACCAGTGATTATGCTAAAAATAAATCTGCCCTTGTTTGCAGAGGGATATTTAAAAGATGAGCTCACCCATCTAAAACCATGCCATGCTGAGGACAGCCCTGAGAGGTGTGACAGTGACATTCCCTGCCCCATTTGGGCATTCTGTGTGTGTGACAGTAACTGCTTCACCCCCACCTCAACACTGATTTTTAGGGGATGTTTTCCCTGCTCTGGTTCTGTACAGAGTC
Organism: Muscicapa striata striata; assembly: GCA_030060385.1. Taxonomy (NCBI): domain Eukaryota; kingdom Metazoa; phylum Chordata; class Aves; order Passeriformes; family Muscicapidae; genus Muscicapa; species Muscicapa striata. The sequence goes on along the minus strand of JAREIS010000073.1, from coordinate 176,419 downwards.
CCCTGGAGGGTGGTGGTGAAAACAAAAGGCAAAAGTTTCCTACACAGTCCAAGGGTCTGTGCTCAGCCCCAAAACCCCATCAGTGCAAGATAAACAGATTCCCTAAAAAAGAGAAAACACTTGGGGATCAGAGAGTAAACAGGGCTGGAAGTTTCTGCTGTGGTCACCAGTCAGAGCCCTGCCAGTCACATTTGCTTTTCCCACTTCACAAAAATATTTGTCTTTCCTAAAGGAGCACAGTGGAGTTACTCCAATATCCCAAGAATCCCCCATCAGCAAGAATCCTACAGACAACCAACAGGATGAAAGCTTTTCCATACAACTCCAGGACAAATTCCAGTGGCTGCTGAGCTGCTCAGGAGGCTGGGATTTCTTCAGGGCAGCAAGTTGGATTGCTCTGATCAGGGATCCTGCTGGCAGCGCTCCCTCACCTTGGCTGGATCCCTCCAGGCAAAACACAGCAAAGCTGCCCCAGAAAGCAGGGCAGTGTGACAGAGCAGGCTGTGCTGCCCTCATTCCTGCAGTGTTTTCCTGAGGCTCCAGCCCTGTCACACAGAGCTCTGCAGTGACCCATCAGGGCTGTGCTCAGCAATCATTCGAGGAATTGGGATTTCAGCGTGACCTGACGTGCCACAGCCTGCCTGAGCCAGCACCCCTCTCCAAAGCTTTACATAATTGGGATAATAACTGCTAGAAAGCTGAAGGAATGGCAGATGGACTTCTCAGAGAATCCCAGACTGGTTTGGGTTGGAAGGAACATTAAAGCTCATCTTGTTCCAATCCCATGGCAGGGACACCTTCCACTGGTCCCAGGCTGCTCCAAATCCACCCAGCCTGGCCTGGGACACTTCCAGGGATTCCAGGGGCAGCCACAGCTGCTCTGGGCACCTGTGCCAGGGCCTCTCCAACCTCACAATAACAAAAGTTTCTCCTACCTCTAATCTAGCTTGAGTTATTTATTACTCATCACTCTGGCAGGAGAGATCCTGGTTTTTTGCTCTCCAGGTGCTGCTCATCCCTTCAGCCCTGCAGGGACTGCTCCAGCCCAGCCTCATTCCAAGGCAACTCAAACCACAAAGGGAAATCTGAATTTCTAAATACACCAGCAGCAGGTCTGGCTTCAGTATTTCATCTGTCCTGCAGTCCCTGCTGGCTTCAGGCATCTCACAGAACCTGCTCCACTGGCACTCACCTGCACAGCCAGGGAATTCCCCATTCCTGACAGGAACAAGCACAAACTGATTAATCCAACAGCAGGCCCAGGACTTTACCCCCACAATTCTCATTTTATGGCTGCATCCCTTTGAAGTCACCTCCCAAGCTCCTTCCCAGACAAAATTCCTAAAGGACACCAGGGAAAAATGCCTGCACAGCAGCCAGATAAATGGATCAACCCCACCTAGAACACATCCACACCAAAAGGAACAAGAGCCCCTGTGTGTCTGGGGGAGAGGCAGCATGGGGAGAGCTGGGGCTGAGCCCAGAGCAAACAGGGAATGGAGCTGGGCACAGCCAAACCTGGGCTGCCACTTCTGATGCAACAGCCCTGGCAGCACTCCTGCAGCTCTGCCAGGGTAACAGAGCAGCTGGGGAAACATCCAACTGCAGCTGGCTGGGGGCACCATCCTCAGCAGCTCTGCAGGTGAGACTGCTGCAGTGAGAATTCCACAGCTGCCTGTGGGGTCACACACATCTCCACAATGTCCCTTTTGTCCCCAGTTTCAGCTCCTGTAGCATTCCCTGGGTCTGTGGTGTGATTCCCTGCACACCTGATTCCCTGTGCTGCCAGTGTGAGTCCAGCTACCCCTCCTGGACATGGATAAATGTGTGGGAGCAGCTGCCTTTAAGGGTCTAAACTCATTAACCTGCTCTTAATTCCCATGAGATTCCTGTTTGTGGTGTCACAGGACCCAGTGAAAACACAGAGCAGGTTGGGAATTTGTGGAAAATCAGCTTCCATCAGGTTCCCTGCCAGGAAAACAAGGCCTGTGAACAGTTCTGTCATGCATGACTCTGTCTGTAACTCACATTTCCAAAGTGCCTGGCCTGTGTAAGATGATGCTCCCATTTACCATCTGCCACTGGGTGATGCTGATTTTCCCTCACAATCACTCCCAGAACAGCTCCAGCTCCTTTCCCTTCTCCATCCCACACAAAGGCTGCTCCTTTCCCTCCCCATGAAGTGCAGGTGGCAGCACAGGAGTTTTCTCTGCTGGTGAAAGGAGGTTTCAGGCAGAGACAGGACAAGCTGAGCCTGTGGGACCAAGGAACAAATCCCAGGGATGGCACAGAACACTCCATGGCCTTTAGGGAATTGCTGCCTGACCCTCCCTGAGAGGTTGGAAAACAGAGTTAATCCACACAGGAGAAAAAAAAATTAAGTTATACTGACTAGAGTGGATGAAAGCCATGGGAAAATCCAAGGTAAAAACACCCCACCAATTTTATATTCCAGTGGTTGGATGCCACAGTGTCTCCCAAAAATCTGTGGTGACTCTTTCCAACTGCACATTCCAACATGAGACAAGCAAGGTCACGGGCAGAAAATGCTTTGGGATATTTCAACTTGACAGGTATTGACTGAAGACTTTTGTGCCCTGCAAGATGGGGAAGGGAAAAAGAAGAGGGGAAAACTCTGCAGATATCTCTGCAAGGACAAATCCCTGGAGAAACTTAACACCCAGGACAATCAGTCCTGGAAAGGGAAGGCCTGGGGGCACATGAGGATCTCAGAAAGCTCTTGGCCCCAGAGCCAAAAAAAAAAAAAAAAAAAAAAAAGTGTCTATATTAAAATCTACTTATAATAGTCAACGTCCCTGCAACACTTCCTAATTCCCTTTTTATTCCTTCTCCCAAAACAGCAATCAGGGAATGGGTGCAACAACAAAGGAGGAGACAAACCTGCCCCACCAAGGAGTTTAAAATAGGGATCATCTCCAAACCTGCCCTGAGGCCAGGAGCTCTGGATGTCCCAGCAAACAACCCCAGACATCCTCAACAGGTCAGCAGCCCCATCCCATAATAAGAGTGGGATAAAAACACTCCACAGAACTCCTCAGGGCTGGGAGAGTGTTCCCTCCTGGCTAGAGGCAGGAGTTGTTATTTTAGCTCCTTAGGAAGGAGGTTGTGATTTACTGCCAAGGTTTCTAGAGGACATGACACAGCAATTCCACCAACAGGACATTTTACCTCGGCAAGACAAACAAAATCTAGGGAGAGAAGATGTGGAAAAGCTCTTTGTCCTCTATTTCTCCCATTCCCAGCAAATCAGCCATCCCAAAGTGACTCCATGCTCACCTCACAGGAGCATCTTCCCCACAGGGAGCAGCACTTGCTGCTATTTTGTGTGCACAGAATTCAGCTCTGCATCCTGGCTGGAAAAACTGCATTTCCCATCCCCTGGATTGGAGCTCCTGGCCACACCTGACCCTGGCACTAGGAAATCCCTGGAATACTCCAAACAAGTGATGCTGCTTGGAATGAGGCTGGCCCTGGAGGGCTTTTCCACAAAAACCTTCCCAATTTGCTCATGCTGGAGGAGAAATGATCAGAATGATCTCAGTGGTGACAGGAGCCATCCAAACCCAGGAACATTTAATGGGATAATTGTTGTGAGAGGCAGGAGATGGGTGCTGCAACTGCAGTGGCTGCTCCCTGTGTGTTTCAAGAGCCCTCCAAGCCTTCATTGATTTCTGGAGAGTCCTGCAAGTGCCAGAGCCTGTTTTCATTAATGCTGCTCTAATTAAACACAGATTTAAAAAAGCAACCTCAGCCTTGCAGCCCCTGCCATGCAGCACAGACCCCTTCCTCCCACTCCACTCCAACAAGGGCAATTTGCTGATGGAGCTTTAGTCCCTTAATCCACCTTTCTGGAGGAGGAAAAAATAAATCTTCAAATCTTCCCAGCCAGCTTGTGGTGGCTGATTAATTAGCAGCAGCAATGCTGCAGAATGAACCCAGCTCAGACAGGCCCTGTGTGTGTTCTGTGTTTGCTTTTCACCATTAATACCTGATCAGGTGAAAATCCACACACCTGGAAAATGAGCTGAGCTCAGCAGCTTGGAAGCAAAACCTTGATGACAAATAAAGCCACAGATCCCACAGGATCTGTGATTTCTGCAGTGCTGACACTGGATATTCCCTTCTGGACAACTCAATTGGATTCCTTCTCCTGCCCTGATCCCAGGAGTGTCAGGATCTCTCAGACCTGCCTCAGCTCTGCCCTGCCTTCTGCTCATCCCTTCCCTCTGGCTGCTCAAAACAAAAGAGACAAATGAGGGATTCATCAGCATTCCCTGGAATTCCTACCCCCGCAGGAGGAGTGCCCAACAGCAGTCCAGAAGCAGTGAAGGAAGTTTAGACAAATTATGAGGAAAATTAAAATTCCTTGGCTTTGATATTGCTGTGCTAGGGTTATTAGTGCCAGATTTGCATATCTAATTAACAAGTGAGACACAAATTCAGAAGCAAACTGCCAAACTGCTGATCTGACACTGAAGAGCAAGAACACAATGATAACAAGAGAATTTTCTGAGCTGATCCACAAGGAATATCGAGTCCAATGCCAGTTTTCCATTGTGGAGCAGATTTTACTGCCAGGAAATGAGGGAATTCTGGAAGAAGCTGTGTGTGGCTCTCAGGGTGTGAGGGATGAAGAGCTCAGGCACTTGTGGAACACCAAGAACCAGCTCAGGGATGGGAGCAGCTTCACTCCCTGATCCACAGGGAATTAATTCACTGCACTGCAACCCAGACCTGGGAAGGTGGCTCTGTGCAAGCAGAAAATCTGCAAATTAACAGAGGGAAATGAGGAATATCCACAGCATCTTTAATAAATCAGCTTAACACTTTCCATCCCTGAGCCCTCTCTGCAACACACAGGATGTACTGGTGATTTTCACTGGTTTTTGTTAGGGTTTACCAGCTTGAATTGAAGAAATGTTCACACAAGGGGCAGCAGGATGGAAAGGAAACCTGAGCCCCTCACACCTGAGACAGAGCACAGGATCCAAGGTTTAATCCTTTGCCATGTCCAATATTGACACTGTAATGTAGATCATTAAATATGCAAATTCAGGACCTAATAACTGTCCCTTCATCCACTACAGAAGGGGTAAAACTGGTTTAGATGAGCTCAGAAATGAGGGAATTCAAATTATTCCTGGGTTTTCACACAAATACATGAACTCTGTTTCCTGAACTTCCAATTTTTGTGTACCAAACGCTGGGATGGATTTTGTGTTATCAGTTTTAAAGTATCAACCATCCAATCTCACAGATAAAAAGAGATGCTCAAGTTTTGAATCACCCAGGTAACCTGCAGCCTGGAATGTCCTCAGCCAAATTTTTGGGGAACATGAAATGAGCCAGGCTAAGGATGAGCAGCCTGACCCCCCCCTGCTCCAGGAAGATTTTCCTGGAGTGGATTCCCAGTTTTTCTTTGGCAACTCCCATGAAAGAAGCCCTGCATACCAACTGTGTGTAGATTATAATCTTCAGAGCAGAAAATACCTATTTGTAGGTAAATTCTCCTTACCACCCACCTTGTTTACCTCAGCACCTTCCAGGGGAACTAAATTCCCTCTTCCAACCATTTTTTTCCTTTCACTCAAGCTCATGATTTTGATTCTCTTAATGCATTAATTCACTCTCTGAAAAACTGAACAACACATGATTTATTCAACTGTTCAACAGCACTGAAGTGGAAACAAATAACTTTAGTTATTCCTCCTCTTACTACAAACTGTGCAGCCAAGTGCATTTCATGAGAAGATACAAACTTTGGAATAAAGCTGGGACTGTCCTGCAAGGCTGGATTTTGGCTCCTGTACTCCAGCCCAGGTCCCAAATCCCTCTGCTGCTCCCCAAGCTGCTCTCCCCCATTTTGAGGGAACTCATTCATGTATGTGCCCCAGCCCATGCACAAATAGGTCATTTTTTTTTTTCTACTCCAGAGCTTTTGAAAAGAATAAAAAAGTCTCTATCTGGGCAGTTTCTGTTTGAACAAAGCTGTTTGTGAGTCCCCACGAGGGTTGGGTGGCTCCCTGAGCCCTTGGAGCAGATTTATTTTATTTATTGTTCCTGGGTCACTGTGTGGTTTTGGCACCGGGGGAGATGAAAAGCTCCAAAAAATCAAAGTTCCAGAAATCAAAGTTCCCAAAAGCTGCCTTGCTGAAGGCACTGCAGGATGAACAAACCTCTTGGAGCAAAGGAGGCAACCCCACATTTAACCCAAAGCATAAACAAAGCAAGAGCCAGCAGTGCAAGGAGAAACACATGGGGATGATGGAGAACTCCAAACCCTTCCCTTGGCACTTCAGGATAAAGGTTCAAGAACAAATTCTGCCTGAGGGAAATCCTAATTGCTACCAAAGGAAGGCTGGAGACTTTTCTTGGAGGAGCATAAAGGGGAATGAGAGCTGGCTCCAAGGAGTTTCATGCTGCAAATCCCCCAGCAGAGAACAGATCCCAGCATGGGCAGCTCTGATTAACCCTGCCCTGGGCTTTGATCAATCAAATGGGAACAGAGACCTGTTCTGGGGATGATCCTGAAGATGAAAAGTCACTTATGGTTAGAAACACACTCTCAAAGGCTTTGGCAGCTCCAATCTGTGCTTGCACAGCAAAACTTTGCCACAAGGCAGCAAGAAAACCTTAAATGATACCCTAATTCCTTGGTTTTGCTGCAAGGAACACAAATACCACGTGCATCATGCCCCTCTCCTGTGTGTCCCTGAGGAAACCACAGTGAAACCTCGAAAATCAGATTTCCAAAAGGCAAGACACTCATGAGCAGGACTATTCCCAGACCATGTTACAGCTTTCTTAGTTAAATGATTAAACTTCTCTAATAAACACTCCGTAATTAGCCCTCCACACTGTAAAAAAAACTGAATGGAAATTCACATGCCTGCCCAGGTACTTTTATATTCCTAAAAATTCAGCTGGGGGCTAAGAGGTTTCAATCTTGCCTGAAGAAAGCACAACCTGCCCTGCCTGTTATCAGTCCTGTAATTAGCCATATAATTTACCTCCCAAAGCCTGGCTCAAGTTGGATAAGAGATATTTCCAGCCAATATATCTTCCCATAACAACCATGTGCTGCAGCTTTGGGATGCCTGAGATCCTCGGGAGGGGGAAGGAATCTCACACAATCCCCTGGGAAAGGGCAGCAGCTTCCTCTTGATCACTCAAAATGCAAAAATACAGAGATCACCTGGCTGTGATTTTGTACAGTGGATAAATGATTTAGAAAGCTCTCACCAAAATTATATCTCCTATCAATAAACAGCTAGAAAAAGGGATAAAATTCCAGTGAAGCAGAATAGATTGAATGGGAAATGAGGAGGGATGAGGCAGGACATGGTCCTGGATTTAAAGGACTGGGAATTTGGATGGGGTGAGTGACCAGAGGGGCAGAAAATAGGGTTTGAACGGCAAAACTGCAGAGCCCCAGAATAGCAGAGAAGTGATAAAAAGTGCATCGGGAAAGATCTGTGTGCCCTGGCAGGGCTCTGTGTGCCCAGGCTGGCATCACTGCCCCGAATTCATCCCACCTGGAGCTTCTGAGCAAGGCACCGCCCCAGGGATAGAATGTTTGCTGCCAGAACCAAACCCCCCAAAGCAGGGTTTGAGCGCGGTATCAGCGCACACACGGCCGGGCAGTATCTCCCCTCACAACTGGTGCTGAAAGCAGCTCAGGGATGTGTTTTCAGCACCAGTTGCTGGTGACAGATAATTGTTATCCTCACCCAAACCTAGAGCACAGCAACGTCCATCCCGGCCCTACAGAGCCTGGGGAAAAAGGGGATTTTCATTTTCCCCTGCCCGCGCACGGTCCTGTGGGAGAGCACAAGGAATGCTACCCCAGATCCCAAAACGCTGCATTTCTCACATGCTGGGAAATCAGAGAGGCTCACTAGCCCACAGCTGGCATTTGGGGAATTTTGTGTTTAATTTGCTACGGGTGGAGCCACATTTTCGTGGTTATTTTTGTGGCTATTCAAAGTAGGCAAAAAACCCTCCCAGGATGCAGAGCCAGCATAGCACAGGAGAGATGATGCAGATCTTTTGGGGAAGGAGATGGTGAGAGAGGAGACACGTGGAGCAGGACAGCGGGGACCTGCAGAGGGTCACTGAGTCACGGGATGACTTGGGCAGAAAGGGATTTTAGATTTTAGGTTTTAGCTTTTATCCCTCCCATGGGCAGGGACACTTTCACTCAGAGCAGGATGCTCCAAGCTGGACACTTCCAGGGATCCAGGAGCTTCTCCGAGCACCCAGCGGACCTGCAGAGGGTCACTGAGTCATGGGATGACTTGGGCAGGAAGGGATTTTAGATTTTTAGATTTTAGAGCTCATTCCCTCCCATGGGCAGGGACACTTTCACTCAGAGCAGGATGCTCCAAGCTGGATCCACGAGCTTCTCCGAGCACCCAGGGCCTCCCCACCTTCCCAGGCAGGAAAACCTCCCAAAAACCCCAGCTAACCCTCCTGCCCGCCCAGCTGCAAGCCACGAGCGGCTACTTACACACACACAAACACGCCACCAGCTTGGCGGCATCATCGGGCACGGGGCAGGTGGGGAAGATGGGCTTGAGCAGGTAGGTGGCGAACACCAGAGCCACGATGTACTGCGAGGAGGGCCGGATGATGAGCAGCTCTATCCAGAGCTTGAGGAAGGCGGGCAGCGAGCCGTACACCTCCAGCATGTAGGCGTAGTCCCCGCCGGATTTGGTGATGGTGGTGCCCAGCTCGGCGTAGCACAGCGCGCCCACGATGGAGAAGGCGCCGCACACGGCCCAGACCACGAGCGAGAGCCCCGGCGAGCCCGCCTCCCGCAGCACGCCCGTGGGGGTCACGAAGATGCCGGAGCCGATGATGGTGCCCACGATGATGGCCACGCCGTTGAGCAGCGTGATGTTCCGCTTGAGGGCCACCCCTTCGGCCGAGCCGCATGGCGATGGCGAGCGGGCACAGCCGTTCTCCTGCGCGCCTTCCAGCATCTTCTCCATGGCTTGCTTCTCGTCCTCCTGCGCCAGCGAGGCGGCCGAGCCGGCGGCGGAGCTCCGCTTCTTCACGGCATTGCCGGGGGAGCTGCCCCCGCTGCCCGACATGGTGGCGGAGCGCGAGCGGCCACCTTCGGCCGCCGCTTTTGTTCCGCCGGCGGTGGGCCGGGCTGCTTTCCGGGGGCAGGAGGAGGAGGAGAGAGGCAGGAGGAGGAGGAGGGCAGGAGCGCCGGGGATGCGGCAGCGCCGCCGGGTGCGCGCCCGGGCCCGCGCCGCGCTCGGCGGGTCCTGAGCGAGCGTCCCCGAAAGGGGAAACGGAGACAAAGTGCCGCCTATTCTGCGCTGGGTGTTCCAAAATTCACCAAAATGGGGCACAAAGAGACAAAGTGTCGCCTATTCTGCGCAGGGTGTTCCAAAATTCATCAAAATGGGGCACAAAGAGACAAAGTGTCGCCTATTCTGCGCAGGGTGTTCCAAAATTCATCAAAATGGGGCACAAGGAGACAAAGTGTCGCCTATTCTGCGCTGGGTGTTCCAAAATTCATCAAAATGGGGCACAAGGAGACAAAGTGTCGCCTATTCTGCGCTGGGTGTTCCAAAATTCATCAAAATGGGGCACAAGGAGACAAAGTGTCGCCTATTCTGCGCTGGGTGTTCCAAAATTCACCAAAATGGGGCACAAAGAGACAAAGTGTCGCCTATTCTGCGCAGGGTGTTCCAAAATTCACCAAAATGGGGCACAAAGAGACAAAGTGTCGCCTATTCTGCGCAGGGTGTTCCAAAATTCACCAAAATGGGGCACAAAGAGACAAAGTGTCGCCTATTCTGCGCAGGGTGTTCCAAAATTCACCAAAATGGGGCACAAAGAGACAAAGTGTCGCCTATTCTGTGCTGGGTGTTCCAAAATTCACCAAAATGGGGCACAAAGAGACAAAGTGCCATCTACTCTGCCCTAGGTGTTCCAAATGTCCCCAGAATGGGGCACAAGGAGACAAAGTGCCACCTATTCTGCCCTGGGTGTTCCAAAATTCACCAAAATGGGGCACAAAGAGACAAAGTGCCAGCTGTTCTGCCCTGGGTGTTCCAAACATACCCAAAGGAGCCAAAGTGTCATCTACTCTGCCTTGGGTGTTCCAAATGTCCCCAAAATGGGGCAAAAGGAGCCAAGTGCCATCTATTCTGCACTGGGTGTTCTAAGTGTCCTCAAAATGGGGCACAAAGTGCCAGCTGTTCTGCCCTGGGTGTTCCAAAAATCCCCAAAATGGGGCAAAAGGAGCCAAAGTGCCACCTGTTCTGTGCTGGGTCTTCCAAACATCCCCAAAATGGGGGAAAAAGAGCCAAGTGCCACCAGCTCTGTCCTGGGTGTTCTAACATCCCCAAAAGGTGAGAAAAAGAGACAAGTGCCACCCCACAGCTCTGTCCTGGGTGTTCACAGAGTGTCCCCAAAAGGAGCCAAAGTGCCATCTACTCTGCCTTGGGTATTCCAAATGTCCCCAAAAAGGAGAGGAGACACAAGGAGACAAGTGCCACCTGCTCTGCCCTGGGTGTTCTGAGCATCTCCAAAAGGAGACAAAAGAAGCCAAGTGCCACCACCCTGCAGCTCTGTCCTGGCTGTGGGTGCTGCTGGCTGCCTGCAGGGTAGGGGTGTTAGCAGCCCTTCTCTGTTCCTGGGTGTTCTGTGCATTCCTACAAATGAGAACAGATCCCTGTGGATGTCCAAACCTGCAGGTCTGCCTCTCCCAGCCCTGTCCTGCTGTGCTTTCCCATCCCAGCTCATGGCTCTGCAGAGGCAATGTGGGAATCAGCCCCTCCTGTCAGACACCAAAATCGCCAAAAGGGCTTGCCTGAAAAACAAATGATTCACCAATCTCAAATCTGACAGATGGCAAAAATGCTTGTTTGCAAAATGAAAATGTAAAATAATTCACCCATCTGGCAGTTGTGCAGGAAGAAAAGGCCTCACTGAAGGCAGAGGTTCTGCACCCAAGTAGAATCACTTGGATATTACAATAACACCCAAGGAACCAATCCTTCAGCAAATTCAGGTTCCCTCTTGCCCTGGTGGGAGGAGAGGAGCTCAGAGGCTCCAGGCTGCAAGCTCTGAGGGTGGCAGTGGTACCTGTGGGGAGCTTCCCAGTGGTGCCCAAGCTCCAAACCCCAGGGCTGGCTCCTGCTCCTGCAGCACCCTCTGTTCACACAGGCAGCACGTGGGCTGGAAGGTTTTCTCCAGGAGAACTCCAGGGAAATGTGAGATCCACGTTCTGGGGGGAAAAGGGCACATTTCAGTTATATTTCATTTCCATCAGACCACTTCCAGCCATTCCAGAACCCCAACCAGCCCAGGCCTTGGAGCACTAATCCAAACCTGACATCTAGTGGTTGCTCAGGGGCTCAAAAATCTGCTGCTGACTTTAGGTAAACATCCAAATTCTGGAAGAGAGCAAACACAGAAGTTACCCTGGTACTAAGCACATTCCTCCAGTTTTCAAGGAGAAATGGGATCCTAAAGAGACTGAAAAAACTCTGACAATTAATTAAACAACAAAACATTTATTACTTTTTACTGGGTTTTCTGTAACCCTAAAAGCCTTTTTTTACTTTACTAGTTTACCATTACAGGCCATTTTTGTTACTGCATTTCATTATTTATCCCAGGACCACGAAATCAGGAAAAGAACCCAATACTTACAACATATGGGATTATCCCTGTGTCAGCCTTGTTACATCAGGATCCAGCAGCCAGGATTGGGATTGAAATTAAGTATTTGCTTCAGGTGTTTTCAGATGAATACTCAAATTCGGTTTTATATTTGAGGGAATAAAATCATTTATCGAGGGATTTACTTCTCCAGTGCTCCAGGCCAAGTTCTTCAAGGCCAATAATGACCTAGAACCAGGATCTCCTGAGCTGGAAGGGATCAAGTCCAAATCCTGGCCCCAAGAATCCCTCCATGGGCATTTTACACCTAATATGAACCCACACAGACATTTCCATGAACTCTCACAAGAATGGGACAGAGTTAAAGGGAATTTTTTTCCTGGACTCACAGCTCAGAACCTGGAAATTCCAGGCTCCAGAGGCCGTGGAGCAGCAGCCCCTGAACTGCTCCGTTCCAAGCCAACCTCGTGCTTGACTCTCTGCAAATCAATCCCCGGGAGTTCATTCTGCAACTGTTTTTCCATTTGTATTGCTGAGAAAACACCAGCCTGGCATTGGGGGTGTTCCCAGAGCCTCGATATCTTCAAAGCACTTGGTAAATGCCGAGTGTTGTTATCAGCCCGGCCCTGGGCATTACCTCTCCTCAGGCCCCCAAGTTAATTCCGCTGCACCTTTGAAGAGTATTTGATTATCCAATCAGTTCTCCATGTGCTAACACTCAGAGTTTGGCACATCAAAAAGGAGGAGGGAAGGAATGATTTGTCAGGAGGAAAAACAATGTGCAGGAGCAGGAGCAAATGGGCCATTTGTGAGGAGTGATGGGGATGTTTTGAACTAGTTATTTGGAAAAGCTGCCTTGATCCAGTCACCCTGCTGGCAGAAAATCCCCCATTTCTTCAGCAAACACCTCAGCTGTGCTGATAAAGAGCTCAGAGCTGCTTTTCCTGAGTAAATGGAAGTGGTGGCAGCTTCTAGAACCATGACATGGTCACAAGAGCAGAGCTGGCTTCACTCCTAACACAGGCCACTCTTTCTGCAGAAGAAAATGGGCTGCCCAGCCACCAGCACAGCTGGAACCTTCTAGAAACATTACCTACAATCACTTTAGGGGGGGTTCCTTAACCAGGAATGGAATCTCCAGTTTTTCCTATCAAAAGAAACTTCTCTGGATGAATGCAGCTGAACAGAACCTGTCTGTGACAGCTGGACACAGAAATGAATGCTGATTTCACCCAATGGTCACAGAATTGTGGGATGGTTTGGGATGAAGGGACATCAAGTTCTAACCCTGGCACCTTCCACTAGCCCAGGTGGCTCCAAGCCCTGTCCAGCCTGGCCTTGGACACTCCAGGGATGTGGCAGCCACAGCTTCTCTGGGGAACCTGAGTCAGGGCCTTCCACCCTCCCAGGGAACAATTCCTGCCCAATATCCCATCCAAACCCACTCTCCTCTGTCCATTTTTAATTGGTATCAGTAATTTAATTGATGTAAAGGTTTTTCTCAGGGTTATTGGATAGCATTTGGGTAGCCACAAGCAGCAGCTGAGTCACAGCACACAGCTCAAGGCTCAGTTTTCCCAAGGTCAGTGGCAGGACAGAGCTCAGCTGACAGGTCCAGTGCAATGGGCAGTGTCCAGGGCAGGAGCTGAGGAAGGAGCCTGAAATCCTGGAATGCTGCTGGCCATGGCCTGTGGCATCTGCCTGCATGGGATCCATCATGAGATTCCCCTCAGCAGCACACAGAGCTCATTGTGCTTTCATTCCAGCACAGCTCAGCACAGTCTTTCAGAGCTTGGGAAGAACATCTGACAGCTGATCAGACTCCACTCCTAATGAACTGGGGCATTCCCAAAGAACAATTTAATATTTTTTGGACAGGAAATCTGATTTTTTTTTTTTTTTTAAAAACTTGAAAAGCTTAATTACACAACAAGATACAGGCATGGGTTTCTCTGTTCCTTTATTACAGTTGCACACTAATGTAACAGTGTAAAATGCAGCAGCTGAAGGGTTCTAAACAGCAGGGAAAAACTTTGGGGAAGGGCCTGGATCTCAGGAAAACATAAAGCATTCCCTGTTCCAGGAGTTGTCTGCAGACAGTGATTTCAGGCAAGTAACACACATTAAATATACAATGGAACAAAGGCCACAAAAACGAGGTGCACAAAGAAGGAAAAAAAAAAAAAACAACCAAAAAAAAACTAACCACAAACATGATATGCCAGGAAATACAAGTTAAAACATCCCAAATTAAGGCATGAGGGGACCCTTCATCCAAAGCAGAATTCCAGTCCTCTAAAACCCTGTGGAGATCAAAGCAAACTCCAGTTCTGGAGCTTCCAAAACCAGGGGAGAGACTCCTGTCAGTCCTGACAGAAAAGGCAGCACAGAAGGGGTCAGGAACAGCTGAAGAGTGAAAGGTCTGGAATGCAGGAACAGGGATCAAATATCCCAACAGCAGAGGGAATGGTCCCAGCTGGGAAATGGAAATCACCCAGGACAAGGTGAGAACAGAATTTCAGAGAATTCCTAAAAAGCAGCTGGAGTCAGACCAGCAGAGCCACAGGTCTGCTCCAAACCTTCTCCTCCCTTTGCAGGGAGCTGCCCCAGAATGGTTCCTTTAATTCCTGGGACTTGCTGCCCCAGAAATGCCTCCCAGGGCAGTATTTAGCAATAAAGTGACTCTTAAGCAAGGAAAATACAAATATGTGCTTTGGCCCTTTTGTATTGTGCCACCCAAAAGAGCCCAAAGATTCCTTTTTAACTCAATTGTGCAAAATCATCACAAAAAATCAGCTCCAACCCAACAATCAAATCATTTTTTCCACACAGAACTGAGAGAATAAGGCACAGGAAATTTATCCCATCTCTTGTTTTAAACACAATTACTTTCCTGAAGTTTACATTCACAAGGTCAATAAAGTCATTGCAGCAGAAAAGTTAAAACTGAATAAAATAAAATAAAATAAAATAACCCCCAGTGTGGTAATTTCCAGATTAATTCCAACAATCTGCCCTGCAGCTGAGCTCCTGCCTGCCTTAAGGAGATGCTAAAACACTACACAGAAATGCAGGACTCAAGAGAGAGCAAAATAAATGTAACAAAACCCAGTAAAACTTTTTTTTGTAGCACAGTAATTTTTTTATCTGCATTAACCCTGTTTCCATATATTTGAAGCAATCAGTGCTGAAATTGGAATTTCTTCATTTTATGACAGTAAAAATGGGTGTGATTTGATGGAAATCCCTGGGTAATTCACTATTCCCTAACAAAGCCTCCATGGCAATAGTTGAACAAAGTAAATCTCTGTGAGAACTTGAAATAAATCTGTCTGAGAACTTGAACTGGGTCACAGGGAAGGGAAATACCCCACATTCCCTCTGCTGGATGCAGGGTGGTTCAAAAGGGATTTACACATCCAGGAGGAAAATCTGATTGAGTGGAGCGAGCCATGGAGAACTCTGGGTGTGAGGCTGCTGCAGTTCCAGAGCAGCTGAAATCAAACACTTACACCCTGGCAGTTCCCTAAAATCATCTGGATTTTGGGTTTGTT
Organism: Muscicapa striata striata; assembly: GCA_030060385.1. Classification (NCBI taxonomy): domain Eukaryota; kingdom Metazoa; phylum Chordata; class Aves; order Passeriformes; family Muscicapidae; genus Muscicapa; species Muscicapa striata. The sequence goes on along the minus strand of JAREIS010000073.1, from coordinate 161,198 downwards.
GGGATCAACTGGTGATTCTTCTCAGTGGATCAGAGAAATAAAAAAATTTAAAAACCCAGTGGAAATTAGAAAAGCAATTTAAAACTGAGGAATTATAAAAGATTTTTAAAAGATCCACTTATAAATTATAAGGAGATTGATGCACAGCCCAGTGTGGCTGAGTCAGCTCTGTTTTCAAAAGAAAGATAACATTAAATGTCTGTATTACAATTAAGATGTTTGTATTACAATTTTGTCTATTAATGAGCAGAAAATATCTGAGCTGCTGCCATCTTTCTCCAGAGTCCTCCTCAGAAAAATGTCTGCAAGAACAGCACTGAATAAATATCTCAAACTTAATGACTGGGTCATAATTATTATATATTCAGGCAAAAAAGTTAAAATAATTATTTTGCTGTTTCCAGAATTGTAGATATTTCTTCCAGCTTTATTTTGGAATGTATCATTGTCCAGCAAAATCATCACTGATGTGGTTTTGCAGCTAAAAATCTGTGTGGTGATGGCAAAGCCTGCAGAGTTCAACTGAGATCATGGAATCAGAAAATCATGGAATGGTTTGGGTGGGAAAGGATCTTAAAGCTCATCCAGTGCCAGCCCTGCCATGGCAGGGACACCTTCCAATATCCCAAAATAATTCCAGGATTGGAGATGGCACAAGCAAGATGGAAATGTTCCCCCAGGCAGGGAGGGCTTGGGGGAAGTGGGGAAACCCAAGAGCCCCACTGAATTCCTGACAGGACAAATATTCTCCACTGAGATAGGAGATTTCCTTCCTTTCACCAGCCAGAGTCACTGCAGGGGACAAAGGCACAACTGTGGCACCAGAACAGCCTGAGGTAGAGCTGTTGGGTAAGGAAAGGCAGGATCTGGGCACTCAACTCATTCCAAAATATTATCTCAAACCCTTAAAATCATCAGGGTCACACTGAAAAGTGTTAAGGTGCTTTGAAACTGAATACTTGGACTTTTAAAAAAACCTAAAGTACCAATTGGAAAGGTCTGGATTTAGCATTGCCAAGGTCATGGCTTCACTGAATCCAACCAGGAATCAAAGATTCCTCAAACACAACCCATGGAGATCACACAGGGAGTTCACAGACAGAGCTGCTCCTCACCAGGAATCTGCTGCATGAATTGAATCTGCTAAATACAGCAGAGCATGGAGGGGCAGAGAGAAAGGTGAGACAGAAGCAGGTGGAGTAGGATGTGAGAAGTCAGTGATCCTGGGGCAGCTGGGAAGGCTCAGAGCTGGCAGCTCCCACAGCAGCTCTGCTTGGTCCAAAATCCATTCCAAACCCCCTGGACCTTCCCATAAGGTGCAATAAAAACAAACTGGTCCCCACTGGTCCTGAAGCTGGGTAAGTGTTTTTATAGGAAAATACATCTCAAGGGAAAACTTGGAAGAGAGCACTGGTGCTCCTAGAGCTGCTGAAATAAAAGTCTTTTCTGAGTCCACACTCTCCTAGCTCAGGTCTGAGGAATTGATTTGGGGTTTTTTCTCCCTAATCCCACTGGGAGGGTCAGCTGGGCTTTATCTAATCTTGCTTTCCTTTGATGTGATCGATTTCCTGGGATCAGTTGGACATTTTCACCTAATTTGCTGCTCTAGCCTTGAGATACTGGTGAATTCTCTTCTCCTCCCTTCTCTGGATAGATGATGAACACAGGAAAGCAAAAGCTGCTGAAGCCAAAAGCTTCTACAGCTGTTAAAAGGTTTTAGAAAAAGTCTTCTGGCTCCTGGTGTCTCACAGTGGGCACAAATAACATACCCACAGCAAACACAGAAAGTGCAGCCAGAATGGAAAGAGATCCTGGAAGTCATTTCTGTCCTTCTCCCTTGCCAAGAAAAAGGAAGAAGGTAAAATGTCTCTGAGACAAGCCTCTCTTCCCAGACATCAAACAATTCCCCAAAAGCACCTGATCTGTACTGATATTTTTCTTTTCTTCCCAATACCTCCTCCTTAGCAATTTTTACCCAGGATTATGAATTCATGCAAGGCACTGAAAGAGCATTTGAAGAAACACAGAACAATTCAGAGAAGGAGCAGGGGAGGAGCTCCCCATCCTTATTTTTAACTGTCTTAATAATTCCTTCCTGAGCCCTGCCTCAGAACAAGCCCATTTGCTAAGAGTTAATATTATTCACTTCTTTAAAAAAAAAGCAAAACTAAAAAAAAAATCCCCACAGTGATGGGCAAGGAGCAGTGAAAGGGCTTGGACACAAGGGGGAATGATGAGAAATGCTGTGCAGCCTCTCAGGTGCTAAGGGCTGAGCTGGGGGTGGAAGGAGAGTTCATCAGAACAATTCAGAGAAGGAGTGGGGGATGAGCTCCACATCCTTATTTTTAACTGTTAAGGGTTAATATTAGTCACTTCTTTAAAAAAACAAAAACTAAAAAAACCCCACAGCTTCCCTAGTGAAGCAGTGGCAGTGAAAGGGCTTGGACACAAGGGGGAATGATGTGCAGCTGGGGACAGAAGGACAAGTTCATCAGAACAATTCAGAGAAAGAGATGAGCTCCTCATCCTTATTTTTCAGTGTCTTAATAATTCCTTACTGACCCTGCCTTGGAACAAGGGGCTGCTAACAGTTAATATTATTCACTTCTTTTAAAAAAAGCAAAAACTAAAAATCCCAGTGACAGGCAAGGAAAGGGTTTGGGTATGAGGGGGAATGCTGAGCATTGCTGTGCAGCCTGGCTGAGGTGAGAGGTGCTAAGGGCTGAGCTGGGGCTGGAGGGACGAGTTCATCAGAACAATTCAGACAAGGAGATGAGCTCCACATCCTTATTTTTCAGTGTCTTAATAATTCCTTAGTGACCCTGCCTCAGAACAAGGGTCTCTAAGGGAACAAGGGGCTGCTAATGGTTAGTATTATTCACTCCTCAAAAAACAAAAAAAAAAAAAAAACAAAAAAAAAACAAACTAAAAAACCCCACAGTGACAGGCAAGAAAAGGGTTTGGGTATGAGGGGGAATGCTGAGCATTGCTGTGCAGCCTGGCTGAGGTGAGAGGTGCTAGGGGCTGAGCTGGGGACAGAGGGACGAGTTCATCAGAACAATTCAGACAAGGAGCAGGGGATTATTTTTCAGTGTCTTAATAATTCCTTACTGACCCTGCCTCAGAACAAGGGTCTCTAAGGGAACAAGGGGCTGCTAACGGTTAATATTATTCACTCCTCAAAAAAAAAAAAACCAACAAAACAAAACAAACAAACAAAAAAAAACCTAAAAAACCCCACAGTGACAGGCAAGGAAAGGATTTGGGTATGAGGGGAATGCTGAGCACTGCTGTGCAGCCTGGCTGAGGTGAGAGGTGCTAGGGGCTGAGCTGGGGCTGGAAGGACGAGCGCACCGTGCGGTTCATCAGCGGCTGCAGCGGGCGGAAGTTGTCCACCATCCTCCTCTCCTCCTCCCCGTCCGACGTGAACAGCAGCGTCCGAAAGGCCTCCAGCTGGGAACCACAAAGGGCCACTCCAGTCACTGCCCAGCAATTCCCCCACTTTGGGAATTCATGGCAAAAGGCAAGAGTTTGGTGAAATCAAAGGCAGCGCTAGGTTTGTGTTCTGAGGGGTTTTAGCAGCCACAGCTTCCTCAGCTGCTGGTAAAGATTGGGGTTCCCAGCAGATGTGATAATTCTTCCACACTGCTGTGGATAATGGGACAAAGGGCCCCTCCAGTCACTTCCCCAATTTGGGAATTCATGGCAAAAGATTAGAGTTTGTTCTTGGTGATATCAAGGGTAGCGCTACATTTGTGCTCTGAGGGGTTTTAGCAGCCACAGCTTTGTCAGCTGCTGGTAAAGGTTGTCCTGGTATCCACAGCATCATGGAAGAATTATCACATCTGCTGAGAACCACAAAGGGCCACTCCAGTCACTGCCCAGCAATTCCCCCACTTTGGGAATTCATGGCAAAAGATAAGAGTTTGTTCCTGGTGATATCAAGGGTAGCACTCCATTTGTGTTCTGAGGGGTTTTAGCACACACAGCTTTGTCATTCTGCTGGTATGGAGGAATTATCACATCTGCCATCCTTAGGGAAATTAAATCCCAAATAATTACCAATCCCATCCCAATGACACCTGAGAGAGCTATCTGCACTCAAATACTTCACCCAACCTCCATTTACAGCCTCCCCAGCACCCAGAAAAGAGGAAACCCCAACAATCCCCAAGAATTATCACATCTGCTATCCTTAGGGAAATTAAATCCCAAATGTGTCATACCTGAGAGAGCTATTTCCACTCAAATACTTCACCCCAGCCTCTGTTTACAGCCTCTCTATCACCCAGAAAAGAGGGAACCCCAACAATCCCCAAGTTGTTCTCTCCCTGGTTTGTAACTGGGATTAAAATAAAGCAGCAGTAGATCAGCTTTTAATGCTCACAAGGCCATTCCAATGGTAAGTCACTGCTATGAGAGTAAAGAGCCAAGAAAAAAATGAGATAAATTTCAATTTAAAAGAATGCCACACTATGCCTGCAGCTCTCTGTTAATCTCCACCTCACAAAATCTTCCCTTTTCCCCTTCCCTCTGCAAAAAAGGCTGCATCATGTTAAGGAGAGCAAAATAAGGAGAATTCCAGTAAGTTCCTAAACCCCCCCAAGTTTTCAAGGGGCAGCTTCCAGAATTGTGTACCACAGATCAAGATAAAACTCTTGAGAATAGATGGAAAAGTTGATTAAAGCTGGAAGAAAATATTGGAAGGGTCTAAGGTCTTTCAGTGTTAGTGGCTGTTAATGCCAGGATTCCTCCCCAAATCCTGATAACAGTCACAGATCTCTGAAAACACAGAGAATTTTTGTGTTTTCCCAGAGAAATGCTGGTGGAAAACTGGTTCTGAGCATCTCTGTGGCAGCAAAGGAAAATTGAGATTTACCTGATCCTCATCCACCTCGATGGGTTTCTTCTTAATGATCCACGTGACTGATTCAGTGAGGGGGGGAGTGGTCAAGGAGCCAGCATAGGTCCAGTAATCAGGGCAGGAAGGGATCAGACAGGAGGGATCAAACTCATCAAACTCAATCACAGTGTCCTAAATAGCAGGAAAAACATTTTTAAGGATGGTGTTTTGAGATTAAAAAAAAAGGACAGAGTTAAAGAAAATCTCAACAGTGAGGTTAGAAACTGTGTATATGGGGAGTGGGGTGTTGGGAATATTAATAATGTTATTATTTTAAACCCCTCAAACTTGTATAAAATTGGGGTTGAGGTGTAAGGGGTGTGAGCTGCTGAGCAGCCAGAATTGAAATATTTCTGCTGTCCCCACAAGCCATTAGGAATTCAGTGCTGGAGAAGCAAGGAGTGAGAAGGATCAGTGGCCTAAGGCTTTGTGGGAGCTGATTGCAAGCAGGAAAAAGGGAATAAATAAGTGGTGGAATAAGTTCAGGTAGCTGTGCCAGATCCTTAAGAGACTGCAAACAAAAAGTGTTTTAGTTTTCACCACGTTGTTTTAGGCAGCAGGAAGAGGACTGACATTTTATTTAAATTAATTATTCCTGTCTCCAGAATGTTCAATCCTACAAGTGGGATATCAAACAAAATGTAGAAGCTTTAAAACCCAGGACTTCCCACAGAAACATTGCTCCAGGGGGATTTTCAGGACAGATTGGGGGATCTTGGTTTAGTTTCTTTTAAATTCACATGCTGTAAATTATTATATTGTCACAATAGGTGTATATTCAAATTTGGGGAGGTCTTCTGGCACTGAGCTGATGTGTTTGGTGTTTAGCTGGCAGAGTTGGCACTGCTCTGATATAAAAACTTGTTTTATTTGGATTTTAAAAACTCTCTCCTGTGAGAAGTAGTGGCACAGCGACTTCAGCTGGATGGGATTAGAAGTAGAAGAGGTCGAGGAGGTTTTTTTCATGGGCAGGGAGAAGGAGGAACTGCTTCAGTCAGAGACTCAGCACTCCCTCTCCTGGCAGCAGCCTGCCAGGAACGATCCCATTCCCCCAGCAAGAAAAATCAGTGTTTATAAAAAAGCAAATGATCTCCTCAAAGATCAGACAAAGATCAAAAAGCCTTAATCCCACAATAAATAAACCCCCACTCCAAGCCTTGTAAGTGGAAACAATCTCAAGAGCAGCACTTCTTCAAGAGGTTTGGAAAGCTTCAAGTGTCCAATTCCTCCTGAAGAACCAGATTCCCTTCCCACTTCCAAGGTGGCAATCAGCCCTCCCAGTAAAACTGAAGGAAGAAAAGTTTTTCTCAGTGTTTTGTGTTTCTCCAGGTGTTCTCTTGCTGCCTGGGACACTCAGAGCACTGACCTTGTGTCTGACTGCAGGCAGGGCATCCACCAGGGTCTGCAGCCCTTCGTGCCGTGCTCCCAGCTGCAGGACAGGGAGGGGGTGGAAAATCAATCAGCTGATCAATAATCAATCAGTTCTACTCATCCACCTTAGTATTTTTTTTTTTTACAATGATCACAGAATATTTAGGGTTGGAAAGGAGCTCTGGAGATCATCCAGCCCAGGGATGGTAGGAACACATCCAGGTGGGTCTGGGATGTCTCCAACAGGGAGATTCCTCCCAGGGCAGCTGTTCCACCCTCAACGTAAAGTTCTTCATATTGAGGTGAAACTTTTTCTACTTTCTGACCACTGCTCCTCATCCTGGCACCATCCTCTGACACCCCTTGGAAACATTTATATGCATTGATGGGATCCCCTCTCAGCCTTCCCTTAATTGCCCTAAACTGGCTTTAACACAATGCAAATAGAAAGGCCCCATTATTACAGCTGGTCCCAAAGAATGAAATTACCTTCAAGAACACTCCAATAACAGCCAGGCCATTCCCTTCCATCACAGCATCCTCAAAACTTGGATAATCCACAGCATTCCAGTGCACCAAATGCAGCTGAAAGAGGAATGAGGGAGAAATCAAACCCAGCACAGAGCCCACACCTGACTTCTGATCCTTTTTTGGACTTTTGCTATAAACAATAGTTAAGAGCCACTGCATTTCCCATCTATAAAAGGGATTTAGTCTGTGGGAATTTGCTCCAGGAATTGCTCAAAGGCACAGACAAAGCTCAGCCTTCCACCTCTTCCCTCTCCTCTCAGGAGGAGCAGAGCACCCTGTGCTCCTGAAGAACATCCTCCTGCACACAACAATCTTCCTCTGCACTGCTGACAGCCAATACACTCAGGGCTTTTGTGTGAGAAACAAATACCCCAGCCCAAAAAGTCACAGTCTCCCTGTTAATGAGGACCTTGCCAAGCTGGCAGCACCACCATGAACACACCAAGAGGAGAGAAACTCCTTAAAAATAACCCATCACCACTTGGCAAATTCTTCTCAAAGAACTGTGCTCAAAGTCATCACAATTTCACATTTTCACTGACTTCATCCTTTTTATTGATGTTTTCTTCCTTAGTAGTTACTTAAGCACCAAAATTTTGTTATTTTAGTAACAGTTCAACAGTTGCAAACAGAAATTAGAGTGATGTTTTTAAGAGAACTTAGTATATGCTTTGTTTCTCTGAAAGATTAAGTAACAATAAACAAAGTTTTTAACTTTCAATGTCCAGTTTTCAGGCTGTTCTTCTCCAGAATACACAGTGAAGATGAATTTTTATAGAATAAAACAGCAGCTGAGCTGTAACACTTCAAAACAAACTGCAAATCCTCAGTCTGGGCATTTTCACAGACACATCTGAGACAAGTATTATTTGCATTGTTCAGGATTTCATCTCATACCTCTGCTGGGTAAAATTTGCTGTCAACTGTGTGCTCTGAGCCCCAGTCATTGATAGCTCCCCAGTGGAAGTGGAACTGCTTCAGCCTGTACTGGTTTTCCAAGGGACCTCCAACAATGACTAGAAAACAAAACAAGACACACACATTAATAAATAGGATCTAAAATTGGCAGAGAAGTAAATTCTTGGAAAAAAAAATTGCCCAGGAAAAAATATCAGGTGGAGGAACTCAAACAGTGCCCTATCTACACTTTGCCATGACCAAATGATTCAAGCAAACATTGCTGGTTTTCCCTGCATCAAACTGGAGATGAGCTGAGGGGTCTCCTCATCCATCCCCACTCAAGGGAATCTTTTCCCAGTTGACACCAGGTTTGGCACAGTCACAGAGGTGATTTTCACACTCTCTGAAGAGTGTCAGGACTGCCTGACCAGTGACACAGCAGTGACACATCTATTAAATGTATTCAATGACATCCCTGCATGGATATCTGGGAGAAATATTGACATTTCTCATGACAAGACTTCAAAAAGCAAATATTGCCAGCCAAATCAGGATATTGAGTCAAATGTTCAAGCCTCCTGCAAGCTACAGAAATCCAAAACATCTCATTCTGCTTCCACACTGCACAAAGGTCAGCCAGAAATCTGTTCTGTTGTGCCTACAAGTTGTTAGTGAGGATTTAAACATCCAGAGTGCCACTGGGCAAGTTTCTGAAAGATTTCATGAGTACAGCTAGAACTTCAGCCTGTCCTCCTGATTTCAGAAGGCCTCCCATCCTTCTGCAAACACATGAATGAAAAGTCCATGCTCAGATTTCTGCTTCCACTCCTTCCCTCCTGCCTGGACCAAAACTATCCTGCAAGGTCATCTTGCTAATTATGGTATCAGAGCATCTGAAAATGAGAAATCCTAATTACTATTAACACTTATTAGGAATCAGGGAATCTTTTAGGTTGAAAAAGAGCTTTTCCAAGTGTTCATCCAGCACCTGCTGATTTTTACTGAGCTGTTCAACATGGGGAAGTTTTACAGCAAACCTTGGTATAAAGCACCTAATCCCAACACTGCTTTTGGAAATAAGTTAATCACTTCCATGCTAAGGAGAAAACAGTGAGAGGCATTAAGAGATTTTCTTGTATTATTTTTTTTTTCCTGAAAGCCAGCCAGCAGGTTTGAAATCCTAACCAGCCAGGCCTGTCTGTGATAAAGGAATAAATTCAAACCAGCTGTGCAAAGTGACACTGAATTAATTTCATCTCCTGCTGCTGAGCTCTGGGCATGGATGCAATCCTGACCATCACTGGAAAATCCCAATGCCCATCCCTGGAAGTGTCCAAGGCCAGGCTGGATGGGGTTTGGAGCACTCTGGGATAGTGGAAGGTGTCCCTGGGATCCTGTGCTGGAGAAGGGCTGGGATAAAGATGTGGGACACACAGCCAAACCTCTCAGAAGTGACATTGCTGTGCTCTAACACAACCCACTCCTGAGTATGTGATAATGCAAACCCACAAGTGACTACAAATTTGTGTTACTAACCACATCCACTTGAGTATTTGCCTCAGAAGTTACTTTAGGCACAAACACACACATGGAGGGACTCAGGTTCCTGTAGTGGCCACCAGAAAGTGACAGGAAACAAACAGGAACTTCAGTCCCTGTAGAAGCATTTCTTCTCAGATTACAATCTTGACAATTTCAAAACAAAACAGAAATGTAAGAGCTCTAACAAGAATGACATCAGGAGTTCCTTGCAGCCCTGGCTCTGTTCCAGCAGTACACACAGACAGACCACATGCTGTACATACCTTCCCCTCACCCTCTTCTTCCTCCTGCTCTACCTTCAGCTTTAGCCCAAGTCTTGCAAACCCCAGCTCAGGATTCAGGAGTTTTTGTCTATCCTGGGTGTCTTTCTTATCTTCTGTTTCAACTGTGGTGTTTTTGTTTGTTCCCAAGCTTTCTTCTCTGGGTTTCTATGATTGTTAGACAGAAGCTGGCAGTGAGAAAAATCAGAAATAGCAAAAGCAAAGAGAGAAAGGTGGAGGAGAGAGGCAGGCACCTGAAAACTGGGGATTATCCTGCAACACCTCACACTCTGTTGCTTCTCTGCAATTTTGGAGCCCTGACACTGATTGATTGTTGCCATCCTTCCCTTCATGGACCTGAGTTCATGTAAGGAAGATGAGGATGATGAAAAGGCAGCAAATGCTCACAGGGCAAGATCTACCTCAAGGAAAGTCTTACAGACAAAGCAGGTCAGATCTTTCAGAGGTGAGCACCAGCCTCAAAGGCCTGATGATTCCAGCCTTGCCTTTATGCCACAAAAACTGCTCCTGTGCAATTAAATATTGCATATTTCTGAACCCCTACAGGCAATTCCCCTTTGTTACATCAATTCTTGAAGGAAAAAATCCAACTTTGTTACCCACTAAACACTTTTCAGGATCTTATCCTCAACAGAGAGTGGGGTGTGCCTGGTAAAGCAAGAGGCTGTTCAATGAAAAGCAAAGCAAATCTAAAGTTAGTAAATTAAAATCACTCATGAGGGAACAAGTGATGTCTGTCCCCTAACCCAGCCTCACTGAAAAACCCAGCACTTTGTGCTGGAGAAACAGAAGGGCAGGATTCAGGTTCAGCATAATATTAGTGCTTAAATGAGCAAGGGCAAGGATATTCTCTCTTGGAAATTTATTTTTCCTTCTTGGAATTGGATTATTCTGAGTCAACAGCTAGAAACAAGAAATAAAATAGCCCCAAACATCACACAAGTTCCCTGCATTCCACCACCACCGTTTTTGTTTTATCAGCCTCTTTCCAAACATCAACCAGAAATGTTGGTGGTGTGGAGACAAAGTGTTTGTTTGTGTGCTGGAGGCTCCCTCCCCGAGGGCATTGCTAAATCCCACAGGAAGCTGGAGGAGCTCTCATGGTGAGCAGCCACTTTAAACACAAATGTCTGCAATCCAACAGGTTCAAACTTGCTCAGGGTCCTTCAGTTTTTCCCTGCAGGACAAGCTGGGCAATCATGTGCTTCATAACAGCCCTGACCAATTGCTACCAGCTCACCTGCAATTATGAAATAGCTTCATATTCTGCAGTTTCCTTTGGTAAAGGCAGCTTTGAGAAGGAACAGTTGATAGAAAATCTGGGATTTGGGAGCAATATCTTGATTTTAAATCAATTTTTTTTACTCTAGTGAGCCTTTAAAAGGTTGAGCTGCTCAGGTCAGAGGTTTATTCACAATGCATAGTTGGATTTTCCATGCACTCCTGCTTCCCCTATAACAGGGACACACACACACCTGCTCCTGAGGGCAGAGCTCAGTGTTATTTCACTCCCTAGAACCCCACGGAGATAAGCATGTGTGCTTTCCAACTGCAGCTCATTTGGCTGCTGATAATTTCAAGTGCATTAAATATGTCTATTAACACCACAAAAGATAAGTGGCAGATTACTTCAATAAAGAGCAGTGATGGAATCAGGTTTCAAATTGAGTAGGTACACACATAAATGACTGAAGATTGACTCGTGTGGGTAAAGTTTATTACAAAACCTACAAGCCAAGGCTCTGAGGCATGTGAAAGGAGTTTCAACACACAGCAGGGGATTTATGCACAATGCCCATGGTAATAAAAACACTGTCAATGTGAAGTCTGTATAGAATTTCTTCATCATGTTTCCCAACACTGTAAACCCAGCATTTTTTTGCTGTACATTCATTTTCAACATCGGGTCTTACATTAGATAGATTTTTTTTTCCCCTGAGTTTTTGCTTACTTGATTTATCAGCAGAATCATCAAACTCCACCAGGAAGGAGTAGCCATTGTTCCAGATGTGAAGACAGGTGGTGGGGTCGTAGCTGATTTTCAGAGGCTTCAGGAAGGGATCATAAACACTGTCCCTCCACTGGATGTTGATGGGAGACTGGCGGGTGCCTCCGGGAATTGTCAGCGGGCTCTGCCACAGCGGGTGCACTGCAAGATGAGCAGCAGAGTCAGCCTCTGATGCAGGATACAGAACTTTCTGGCAAGGGAACGTGCTGTGTCACCAAAGGCTAATTCGAGTCAGCTGGTGCCCAGGAAAGCAAAAGAAAAATAAAACATTCCAGTTGCATGACTCAAAGCCAAACAGGGAAGCGCAGTAATTTGACTTAGAACCGTGTCAGTACCTTTCTGTCTCTGCAAAGAAATTGTCCCCTTATTTCCCATAAAAAGAGAATGTTTTCCTATTATTGCCAGATTTTAAGGCAGCTTTGTTCTCCAGCTTTCTTTACACACCAGCACCATCAGCTGAGCTGGGAGTGTTCCAGACATAGCATAATTCCCACTGGGGAGCAAAACATTCTCTAGAAAGAACCACAAGCACAGGGGTCACTCCGCAAAGGGGGTTCAGAGCTCCTGCAGCAGCCACACCAATCCTGACCAAAACTCCTTCCTGCAGATGGGTCCTATACCTGCAAAACCCAAACCCTGCAATTTTAGGGGTAGCTTGGGCCCCTCAAACTGGCACAGCAGGATGAATGGTTTCCACAAAACTTTATTCTGTTTAAAACCAGAACTGCCACCTGTGCCACCTGTTCACCTGGTGACTGCACACAGCTTTGGGTGCCTCGTCCCTCTGCTGAACCCCAAATCGTGATGCTTCCAGCATCACTCACTACTACTTCACTAGATACGATCGCTCAGTGTCTTTTAAACAAGGAATTAAAAAGAAATTAAGCCTTCCAACCACTCACACAAAGGTGTTACAGATTCTCCCCAACTCCCCGTTTCCCTCAGCGAGGAGCAAACTTTAATACGCTCCATAAAGTCAGCTCAGGCAAAGGCAGCGCAAAACATCCCCTGTATTTACAACACGGCCACTTCCTGATGCTCCGGCCGAGGACAAAGCCAGAGCTCCCTGCGGCTCCTACACAAAGTTTGGCAGCGCTGGGGGCGATGGCGGGGCGGAGGGAGAGCGGCACTCACGGGCGTCTCGCAGGCGGTACGAGCAGCAGGCGCCGAGGCTGCAGCGGCGGCTGCCGGCCCGGGAGGAGCAGGACGGGGAGGACGAGGCCACGGCGGCCGCCCAAGCGCGGCGGAGCAGCGGCAGCATCGCGGCGGCGATCGCGGAGCCGCCCAGCCCAGCCCGGCCCAGGGCGGCCCCTTCCGGCACGGCCCTCCCGCCATGGCTGGGGGGGCGGGCTGGGGCTGCCCTCGCCTCTCCCTCACGCCGTGACAGCCGTGCAGCAGCGGCAGCAGCTCCGTGCGAGGTGGGCATCGCCATTTCCCGTGCTCGGGGCGGCCTCCATGCCCCTGACAAAAGTGCGTCCCCTCACAACAAGTGTAGCCCTTCACATCCAAAGTGATTCCTTCACGCCGAGTACAGTATAAAAGAGTGTCCCCGCACACCAAAATAGTATTTGTTCCAAAGTGTTTCTCCTCATATCAAGTGTTTTCCCTCATATCAAGAGAGTATTTATTCCCTCACACCAAGAGAGGCCCTTCACATCCAAAGCGATTCCTTCGCACTGAGTACAGTGCAAAAGAGCATCGCCTCACCCAAAAAACATGTCCCCTCACACCAAAATAGTATTTATTCCCTCATATCAAAGTGTTTCTCCTCATATCAAGTGTTTTCCCTCACAGCAGGAGACCATTTATTCCCTCATACCAAGAGTGGCTCTTCACATCCAAAGTGATTCCTTCACACCAAGTACATTATAAAAGCATTACCTCACCCAAAAAATGTTCCCCTCACACCAAAGCAGTATTTATTCCCTCAAATCAAACTGTTTCTCCTCATATCAGGTGCTTTCTCTCACACCAAGAGAGTATTTTTGCACCTCACACCAAGTACAGTATAAACGAGCATCGCCTCACCCAAAAAACATGTCCCCTCACACCAAAACAGTATTTATTCCCTCAAATCAAAGTGTTTCTCCTCATATCAAGTGTTTTCCCTCACACCAAGAGATTATTTATTCCCTCACACCAAAGTATTTCTTCTCACACCAAGTGCATCCCCTAACACCAAAAAATTTATTCCCTCACGCCAAAAACCACACAGAGGTGGGTGGGCCTGGCACAGCAGGGTCCCCTCTCCAAGCCTCATTTGGAAAAGTTAATATAAAGTTAATATTATGGTTACTTTTCTTGGCTGTCACAAAGGCAAGAAACCACCTTGAATGGTGAAAGGGTCAACTCAACTCAGCTGAGCTCAGTATTTACCTGACACTGCCTGAGGCAGAGAAATCTCAATGAAAATTGTTAAAATCTTTGTCACTCCTGTTCTAGTTACCAGTAAGGAACACACTACAAAAATTATGTTAAAAAACAAAACAAAACAAAACAAGAAAGCTGAAAGTGTTGGTGAAAGCACAGAATAATGCAAGAGTTCTAATTTTTGCCAGTTCCCTTGGGCAGCCAGGAACAGAACACCACCCTCAGCTCCTGACCTTGATCTTGCTGTATGATTGTATTTCTTAGTTACTCTCTTAAAATAATTTTGAAAATCTGCATTTATCTTTTGGGAATTTTTATCATCTTGTTAGGATGAGTACTTCTGAATTTTCACGAGGAACCTGATGTAACATCGAGAATGTTTTACTGAAACAAAGGCAGGATCAGATTCTCAAGCAGAGTCACCCAAGAAGTGTTTGCCCAGTTTTACCGACATTGTGTAAGAAGTTTCCATTGCATTCAGAGTGTGACGTGTTTAAAGTACTCCTGAGTTGAGTAAGAGCAGGTTGAAATCTGGCAAACGATTTGCTTTGAGTGGCTGCATGATCACACACAGATAATCAGGAGATGTACAAACAGCTTGTGATGTCAGGATGTTAAACTGGGCTTAAATTTCATTTCACTTCCTCCCTGGAGTCTTTTTTGTGTAGCAGGATTCAATTGCAAGCAAAATGAATTTTTGTTTTGACTCTCAACTTTTTTTAGAATGGCTAATTTATTATTCTCAACAGAATGCTTCCTTGAAAAGATAATCAATGAAATCAATGAAATTGAAAATACCTGCTGCCCATAAACATCATGATTCAGGCTTAATCACAGTTTAACGCCTATTGATCATGGTTAGGCAACTCTTTAGCACAGCTGCTGATGGACAACAGGCAGCTCCTGATCACCAGGACAGCCCAGATGGGCTTTAGGTGTTTTATATTCAGCATAAACAAGAGATTCTGGGGGTTATTCTCATCTATCAACAAATTACTGTCATCTCTCCACCTTTCTTCCAGGATCCAACGTTTCTTCTTCTAAATTCTTCCTCTAAATCCAACTGATAACCCTGGCATCTTAGAAATTACATCTATACCTGATTCTGTAATTATAAAAAAAAAGTCACAGAAAGCTACAACCATCCCTTTGTGTTAAAGCTGATAAAATTAAAAGCCTCAAACTCTACTGCTTTACATTGTGGTATTAAGACAACTCAACTTCATGAAGCTTTTGATGACTTGACCCTGCAAAGTTTTGAAAAATATGAATATTTAGAGTTTTGCACTAAGCTGAACAGAACGAGTCACTTCTTGTGGGCTGAACAGCACAACAAAAAGGAATCTCAGAAATGATGGGCTGGTGAGGTACAAAATTAAAGAGGAGTCACTTAGACCTGCAACACTTTTGTTCCCCTCCTGAATCACTCACAGAATCTCCATCCATTGTTTTATGTGCACATGCTACTTCTTCCTGAGCATGAAGTTCAGTAAAACTCTAGCATTTAACTTTAAAAATCCTTCAAAGAAAACCCTTCAAAGTAGGAGCTCAGAGGCAGGGAGATGGTTTGGTTTGCAAACTGCAGGCAAAAAGACAAAACCACCTGTGCAAAAAGGAAACCTAAGCACTAAACCTTGTTCCCAGCACTTAATCAATGTAGTCAAAATCTTCTTTTCCAAGCCATTCCAGAAAGAATTTTCCCTTGGCCATTTCCCTTGCCCCAGCTCAGAATGGTGATTTATGTAAGACAGACAGAGCTCTCATGCAGCAAGAGCTGGAGAGAGCAGCAGCAGCCAGGATCACAATATCCCATTATTTCCCCCAAATTATTACATTTCTGGGCCAGCTGGGAGGTTCCACCTGGGTTCTCTTCTGTTCCTGAACCCTAAGTGGTTTCCACAACCAGAAAGGGAAGAGCCCAAAGGATGGGCTCAAGTGATGCAGAATCTGCATGGGAAGAGAAACAGAAACCTCACCTTGGAGTTTTTAGTGACCAAAGGTAATTTTGGAAAAGGTGAGAATTAAAGCTAAGTGTGCAGTTTGCACCCTTTGCCCACTGAGGAAGGGCCTGGGCTGGTGTTTGCCTTTATCACACACACTCATCTCTGGTGCTGTCAGAGCAGCTAAACTGAATTTTGTCATACAAAAAGTGTGAATCACCTGTGAAAAGGGATCTGCCACAAACAGACCTAATCTGTGCCTGATTTGATTTTTTTTTTTTTTGGTAAATCCCCATCAGACACAGTGATGCTTCATTTAATTTTATAAGGCTTAGCAGATTCTTATATTTGCTCCACATTTTTTCCCACTTTTCCCAGACATATAGAGCTATCCAAATAGTCTCAATATTTGGAATAATTTTCTATAATTAATTGCAGCTTTTGAAGTAGTTCTTAAAAAGTCCATTTAGGATTGATGCAAGCATCAAAAGCTTCTGGGTGGGAATAAAGATCCAGATGAAAATAAAGGTTTTAGTCTGTGAAAAGAAAAATACCTGTTGAATTAAGTGCTTTGATTTCTTTACAAATGAGATAAACCAGGGCAGACTGTGGCAGGAAGAGCTGAGAAACCTCACCCAGGGGAAGGAAATAAGGCCCTGTTTGCCATAGCAATACATTCTGAACAAGAAAATAAAATATACACGTCGCTGAAACTCAGTAAAGAGCCATTTTAAACTTGAAAGGACAACAGCTCTGCTTCAGCCACTGAGACTGAATATTGCAAAGGAAATCCAAGAGAGGTTGAATTCCTTGAAGCTTTTGTCTGAATCAAGATTTTTGGAGGATAACAGTGTTGGTTGGCTCAGGCCCATGGTGACAAGGTGCTGAAAGTTCTGCTGAGTTGATGTCAGATGGGGGCTGTGATTTGGGGTGGTTTATTGATAAACAGCCCAGAGCTTTTTATCAAACAGATGTAGCTGACAGGGTGCTCCCAGCTCGACAGGGGAGCAGCAGCAGATTGGGAAATGCTGAGCTTTCCTCTGCCTCCACAGTGTTTGGCTGAGATAGGAGCCTGGCTGAGGAGGCAGTGGCTGAGCCCAGATAAGGGGGAGGTAATTCCAGCTGGCAAGGTAAAGCAAACAGAGCCTTTATCTTCTCCTGCATAAAAAAAAAAAAAAACATTTGCTGAAATTATGCATGCAGGTTTAGGAGCTCAGCGTGGAAAGGGCTTGGAAAAGAACTCCTGGACAATTTAGGGAGGCACTGCAGTTGTGTGTGCAGGCCTGGAGATGGCACACCTGGGTTGTGTGTCTCTGCAGGACTTGTAGAATTCTTTGGAAAAAAACCCAAAACTTGAAGGATTCTGCTTTTCTTGTAACCACTTCTAAAACGGTAAGAAAGGAAAAAGCCATTCAGGTCTGCTCTGGTAATAATTACTAAATTAGGCTTAAAAATCCCCATGGAGAGCATTTCCATCAATTATTCTAAAAAATGAATGACTGAAAGCTCCACCTCCACATGTCATTACAAGGTACCTCAGAGCTTGGCACAGACACCCCCTGGTCCTCCACACCTCTGGGAATTTTGACATCCATGCCACAATGCTCCCCAATGTTTCTACAGTGAAGTTCAGGAAAAGCCCTTTGTCCTTGCAGGATCACAAGGGGAATCCAAAAGCTCCAGAAATTGTCAGCCTTTGAGTTATTTAAGCCTGGTGTGAGTAACTGTGGAGTAATCCCCAAGCTGCCTCACTCAGAGCTCCTGTGCACTCCCTGCCTGCCAAAAGCAGCCATTCCAAAGACAGGGTTTCCCCAAATCAGTTTGTTTTGGCATTTCCTGCATGAATGGCACAGAGAAGAGAAAGGTTGAAGAAATAAACAGGATCTGTCTTAAATTGAAAAGAGGAATGTGAGTAAAAATAGTAAAAAAATACCAATTGTGGCTCATTCAATCAGCAGTGGTCCTTGGATGGAACAAACTGGTCTGATCTCTTCTTGGAATGGGATCCCCTCTTACCCCAGGTAACCATGAAATGTTCAAGGCTCTGTTCTTTGGGAGAAGTTATTATGCTGAATAAAATTACAGAGGAAAAAAATAAGGAACAAAAGGCTTTTCTAGCCATAAAAATTACTCTTTACTATTCTCCAGCTGACATTATCTGCACAGCAGTGAGTAGGCAATCTCTGGCTGGCCCCATCTTATCTGAAAGTAAGTTAATCAGTATTTTAAATAACTAAATCTTTAACATCCTCCAGGAGTATCTTGCACCTCAAAGTGATTTATTGGAGGTCTGTACAGCACATTTGGAGGGGTTTGTGGCTTGTTCTAGGCCTCATTTTCCAAATCAAACATTGCGGTGGCTATGAAATTCCCAGTCAGAATCAATTTGTGCTGTGTTTTGAATTATGCTCATGAACACAGTTTTCATTGAAAGCAGCCAAGCCCAAGCAATGATTGCTTTTTGTCACAAGTTGGAATGACAAAAAACCAATGCCATTGATAGCAGAAATAAAGAACAAGGCAGAACCCTGCTATAAATGTACAACATGTTGTTGGCTCTTTGCAGGTATTGGGATAAATGCTATATGTATAGTGCTAAAATAGCATTTCTATATGGATATAGTCTTTTGCTAACAGTAAAAGTTAGACATAAGTTTTTTAGAGATAGTATGCTTAAACTACCTGCCCAGTCAAAATAACAGCCTGTGAACAGGTGATGGGGACCCTGCAGCTGACACAATTATCAACACTCAACAGACTGCAAAAGGCCTGGACCACCACCCAAATTAAAACCATAAAGAGAAAAATAAAACCACAAGCCAAGAAACACACATGCTCTAAAAAAGCAAACCCCCTTTGCTTTGTGTTTTGTCTCCTATTGTATTTTTATTAAACCTTTTAATTCTCCCAAGACAGTAAACCGTGTTTTTCACACCCTCAAATTCCACACAGCATTTCCATTTCTTTTGTTCTATCCACTCCTTTTTCTTCAATCCTCTAGCCACATCCCCAAATTCCCCTTTTCCATTCACTAATAAATAAGAAACACCATCCAACCAACCACCCCAGCTCTCTCCCCACCCCAGCACCTGGCATTTCTGGGGACTGGGATGGGATGCAGTGACTTACAGGCAGCATTCCTGGTGCTTTTGCTGGAGCAGGCAGCGAGGCTGCAGGGCCGGGCTGGCACAGCCCGCAGGGCTCTCAGCTGCCCGCAGAGACGCCCCAGGGCTGTCACCTTCACCCCGCTCATCGCTGCCACTCCAAACCTGCGCTGCTCCCTCAGCAGAGGCTGCCACAGCCTGACACCATCACCGGTTAAAAATCCAATGGGCTACAGCACCACTGAGGGGTGGCCAAGCTTCTTTGGGAAGAATTTTGAGAGCACCCTTTGCTGCTTAAGAGGTGGAGCCAAGCCAGGAGTTAATTTTCAACTTGTCCCTGCACTGTCTTCTCCATTGGCTCTCCACTCTCTTCAGAGGCTGCTGGGTTGATGATTATTCCACATGTGCTTCCCAGAGATTTTTTTTTTTTTTTTTTTCCTCTCCTCATCTGGCTCCAAGAAAGGTTGCAGAAAATTCCTCTTTGGTATGCAAGGAGAAGGTTCTTATCACTCCTCGCTGTGAATTTGAATAGTTGCATATTTAAATACTGATAGCCAAGAGGTGCTGTCAGGAACAGCTGAAATGCCCCGAGCCGGGGCTCAAACGGAGGAATTTCCAAAATCCAGCAGCTATGCAAGGCTGGGCCCAGCAGAGGAAACATTTTAGCTCGGAGCATTTAGTACAGCAGCCCTGCAGCCTCCAGGTGAGGAGGGATGCCAACAACGAATTCTGTTACAGAAACATCCCCTAATTTTGTATGGACTAAAAATAGCAATATAATGGCCCATAATTACTCCTCTACACACATGGATCCAGCTGAAATTTTTAGTTGGGAGAAGACAGAGGGAAATATTTTCCTAACCCATTTCTCAGAGATAAATGTTACTTTCTTGCTGTTTCCAGGGGCACTTCCAGTAGCTTTGTTACCTTATATGAAAATCCCACATTCTTCTTTGGGATGTTTGCCCTTCTTCCAACTGAAAAAAAAATCCTTATCAGTGGCACAAACACATCCAAGTCAGAGCTGCATTTTTTCAGGCCAAACACTGAAAGAAAGAAAAGGAATTATTCCTATAAAAACTCCCTAATATTTTAGATTATTACCAGCCAATGGGAATAAAGATGGGGGGCCATTGAAGATGGAATTATCCTTTCCAAGGACAGGGAGTCAAGGAGAACCCAGCACAGCAGTGCCTGAACCAAAGGGTCCCCTGGCATTCCCAGCCCTTGTGTGTGACAAAGTGACACACCAGGCCCAAAGGTCAGCACAGGAAGGAGGAAAAGGAGGCAGCAGCAAAGCCAAACAGTAAATAAAACAGCCCAAGTCCTTCCTAAAGACAAAAACAAAGCCAAACCTAAAGCCAAGAGCTCCAAGCCAGAGCTGAGGCTTAAATGGGCTCCTGGCCCATTGTGGTGGGTGGAGGCTGCAGGTGAGCATTATCGGGGTCATTAAAACTGAATTTAAAAATCCTTCAGGCTCAGGACAAAATGAAAGTGTTTACACGATTCATGTGATTCTTTTTCTCCATTAAATACATAAATGGGTATGCTTTAAAAGCTCCAGAATCTATCAATGCCAAAGCAAGAAGTGATAATGTTGAGAGCATTAACATTCTGCCATTAAACCCCACTCCCTTCCTAATCCATAAATTACCTGTGAAATATTTCTCAATGGATTTGATTTGTGTTCTGTTGGGTTTTTTTATTATTATTTTTAATTTATTTATTTATAACAAACTGGTGTTTTGAATTGGAAACTTCTTGGCAATATTTTCATGAAACCTCTGCCTGTTTGCTATCTCTTATCACACAGGGTGTCAGGGCTCAGGGAATCCTCTTTGCTAGCCCAAAGTGGCCAGCTGAGTTGTGCTATTTATTATCCCAACCCCTCCTGTTTAGCAGAGTCTTCCTTACTGCTTGTCATTTATTCCCTGAGCTGCCAGCACTGCCTGTATTGTCAGCTCTGAGTTCTGCCCAATTTGGGTGAGGAGTGTGACTGTACACAATGAAATTTGGCTTATTTTTCTTCACAGAAATGAAAGTAGTGAAAATGTAGAATTTTCTTGTTGTCACTCATCTGACTTTTGCTGTTAGTGCCTCCAGACTGAGCAGAGAGGATCAATAATTGGGTTTTTTTGTTTTTTTTTTTTTTACTAGAGCATTGCCAGTACTTACTTGTTTTTATATTACCATTGTTCATATGAATTGTGATACTTGAAGGGGGAAAATCACCTCACTGCAGTGTGTGCAAGTGATCCCCAGGCATCCTGCTTGGAAGGGTGTTCCTGCCCTAGTATTGGAAGTCAAACCCAGTAATTCAGCAAAAAATACAGTGTTAGAGCTTTACTGTAATTAGATATCATGGAAGTGATTTAATAATTAACATTTTCCTAATCTAATTATTGTCTCATTGGCAGGACAATCAGGTTGTGGGATGCTGCCTGGGAATTTTGCTGCTGAGGAGTGGAAACCTTTCTGGGGTGACTAAAAATGTCCCAGTGCAGGTTCCTCCCAGGAGCCAGGTCAGGCCTGGGTGGCTTTGCCCCTCATTTCCCTGAGGATTGGCTCACACTTCCCGTGGCAGGTTTTACTTGAGGGAAGTTTTTTTTTGCTGGGACATTTCATCCAACTCTGGAACCATCCAGAGGAATCACCTCTGCCTTTTTCATTCTTTTTCTTGCATCAGGGTCTCCAAACAGAACAGAACTTTGCAGATTTGTCCCATCAGTGCTGAGCAGGGGGGATTCCTGAGAAGTGCTGCAAAGTTCTGATAGAGCCCATGGACCTTCATCCCTGCCAGTGTCACTACTGGAGAACACCTGGAATGGTAGAAAAACTGTCTCCAGAGCTTTGCAGTGCCCAGGTTGTAGGGAAAAGCAGGATTTCACCATCCCAGGGGTTGGAATTTGCCTCTGTTGCCCTGGATGAGGT
Source organism: Muscicapa striata striata (assembly GCA_030060385.1). Classification (NCBI taxonomy): domain Eukaryota; kingdom Metazoa; phylum Chordata; class Aves; order Passeriformes; family Muscicapidae; genus Muscicapa; species Muscicapa striata. Next base: position 139,317 of record JAREIS010000073.1, on the reverse strand, counting down.
TCCAGCTGACCTGGATTAGCCTCCTGCCTCTGCCACGTGGAGCTGTGTGGAAACCTGCTCAGGGACCTTCTGTCACCCTGGCCACAGCTGGACATCACTCAGTTTATTTTACCTCTCACTCCTGAAGTGTTTGAGTCACAAATAACTTTGGATGTATGAAAATGGATGTGTGTCCAGAATGAGGAGATGGTCAAATTCTGCTTGGAACCATAGAAGGATAAAACCCTCTAAAATCTCTTGGTGGAATGAATCTCCTTCAGGCTTTGATAATCCCCCCAAAAATACTCAGATGATAATGGTACCTGACCAAATAAATGTCATTTGGGGCAAACCTGTGCAGAGCTGGGCAAATCTCAGCTGTGGAGGGGAGGTAAAGGGGCAGAGAAGAAGCTGTGAGTGATCCTGGAAGGTCCCAGCCAGGCAAAGTGTAAACACTTTGTGCCAAGGGCACATTTCTCAGAAGGGAAGGAGCCTCCCATCATGTTTTCTTTTCCATGATGTGTCCAGGGAGATGGGAGAGTCTGTAAATAAATAAAAGCATCGAGATGGTGCCAGACCCTTCTCACCTTGTTGCTCAGACTGGCAGGAGTGACCCCACAGGACCTTGGACTTTGACCACAGAGGCAGCAAAATGATGTCACGATGTTTTTCTCTCTGCTGAGGGGATTCAGGGCCTTTCCTTCATCCCTGTTCATGAAAATTAGGAGTATTTTCATTGAATAAAATAGAGTTTACTCAGCAGAGACCAGAATGAGATCAGACTATTGACACAGAGGAAGCTGAAGTACATCCAGGAGCAAAACCCACTTGATGCTGGCCTGTTTTCTGTTACAAATCACAGAACAACTCTGAGGGGATTGAAAATGGGTGTGGCACCTAAAAGTTAAATAAGCTCCTCATCATGTGCTGCTACAGCACATTTACAAATAACACCAATATTCTCTTGGTTAAAGAGGTATTTTATGTAACTTTCCCTGAAGCATCAATGTCACAATATAGGACAGGCTATGTTTGTAAGGCTGGGTTTGTTTCCCTCTCCAGTTACAAGAGATATTTTAGAGAAGATGAATAAACTCAAACAACATGAAATGAACAAACAGTGCAGCTTCAAGTACTTTTTTACTTGGATATAATCGAGGATTTTATCCTTAGGAAAGAAAATTATTCTTCCAGCAAATACTCTGGAGTGACTTCTGTGCCCTGCTCACTCCTTCTCCATCCCCTTTTCCCTCTGTCCTCCTGCTCAGCACTGAGGATAATTATGGATGTTGGTCACTTGTTTAAACAAAAGCTTTGTTTGGCAACCTTTATTTTCCTGCTGCAGCTGCAAAATTGTGTGCACAGTGTGTTAATTTTTTACTTTTGATGCTACAGGAAGGGGTTTTTTTCCTAATGAGAAAAAAAAAAAGGAAACAAATGAGATCCCAATCTCTCCTGATCCACACCAAACATGTGAAAGCAGCAACTTCCGTAGAGAACAATAGCAACTGAAAGCTGAGACCAGGGTGAAATAACCTGGATACTTCCTGGAAGCAAATTGTTCCTCTTAATATGGCAAAGCACAGACATAAAATTCAAGAAACTGAAAAGAATGAGAAAATGTGAGGAAATAAAACAACAAAGAAATCTCTTGTTTTATTTGGGACAACAGACTAACAGGACAAAGGGGGATATTTTCTCCTGTAAAATTAAAAAAATAAATTATATATCAGTAGCCTGAAGTTCTCAGTTGTTTTTATATGAGGACAGGAAATTAGGAGTGGATTTGATGTAGGCACTTGAGCAAATTATCGTGGTTTAAATCAGAATAAACCTTCCAGTGTATCAAGTTCTTCTTGGCATTTGCTCATAGGCAGACTTGTCCCAGGGTAAAGTGAAGCCCTCATTCAGTGAATGGAGATTACACTGAATTTCATTCAATTATTGCAGAAATAGTCATGGGAGCTCAGTTTTGGCAGCTGCTGAAGCTCAGGAGATTGCAAAGCACAGGAAGCAATTACCCTTTGGTCAGTCACTCATTGGTACTGGGAATCAAAGACTAAAAGCCAAACCTGGGCCTGCAGATTTAACAGAAACATCCTTTTCCTCCTGCTGTTTCCCAGTGTTTGCAGTCAGCCTTTAGGCTGCATGAAGTGTTGGTCATTTCTGGCTGTGCAGTCTCAAGGAAACACAGGATAAACCATGATAAAGGAGTCTTCCCGTGATTTATTGGTGTCATCCATAATTTCAAAAAGAAATGCCTCCTGGTTTGGAAAAAAAATCCAAACTCATTGCTCTGGTAAGGAGGGAAAAACTCTTATAAAGGGGTGAGGTAATTGTGGATTCTCAGCTGCTGGATCAGACTGGCAGGAGGAGGTGCTGCAGCTTCCCTTGAGCATAAATTGTTTTATTTGTTTATTCTGCTGTTATCTCTGATCAGACTGGCAGACATCAGTTGGATCCCGCCAGTATTTCCTGCAATTAATTTCAGACAAATTAACTTTGGGTAAATACTGTAACTGGTTTATGACAATGACAATTTCTGTGTTTGTGTTGGGAAACAATTCATGGCTCTGCAGAGGACAAACACCTCACACCTCCAGCAAACAGGAGTTAATAATCCTTGTGATTATAAAAATATGAGAAAACAGGGCAGCTTTTACATTGGGCTGGTTTAGGATAGCAAAAGCTTTTTCCAGCAGCTCCCCACAGCAGGTGGAACAGGGATATTTGTGTCCCTTTTTTTCCAGCTGGGACCTGCAGTTGCTTGACTCCAGCAAAATTGTTGCAGGGTAAATCGGTGCAGCAAAGCGTGAAATAATCCAGTGTGAAAAGTCAGATTCTAAGTGGTTTAACCTTTGAACTGCCTAATCTGCTTGTGAAGGGGCAGAACACAGTGAACAAATCAACAGGCTCAGCTGAGCACTTCCAAACCTGCACGAGGGAACAATTTCCTGGCCTGCAGGTGTCTGGAGAAACACACACAGCTGAACCAGCTGTGTGACGTGACACTGCAGAGCCCCATTGAACATCTCAGTTAGGAATTGTTATTTATCTCATTTAAGGAATATTTGAATGCAGAAGCCTGAAAGTCGCTGCTGGCTACAGTGAAGCTGAAAAGTGAACTGTGGTTGGTATTTATTGGGCAACATCGTGCTATATAAAGACATAAAATAGTCTAATCTTTGTCCTCTTTCAGAGCCATATGCATACACTTCCTCTGTGCTTCTTTTTTGGGGGATTTTTGCATATTTTTATCATCCCCAGAAGGTTCACGGCGTGTTCCCACCTTCGCCCAGCACTCTGTTCTCCCAGCACAAGTGCCAGAAGAGCGAGGCTGATGAGCTAATTTAGCAAATTCCCACTTGCTGCCTGCTGCTCAGCTGTGCTCTGGGCACGGTGACATTTCTCTGCTTAACTCAACAGGGACATCCAGCTCATCCAGCACAGGAGCTGTGGGAGAGGGAGGAATCTGATGGAAGGAGCAGAGAAAGGAGCAGAGGATGGGAAAGGACTGAGTGAGTCTGGAGGTGCAGATCCAGGTTTAATCTGCTGGCTCTGCTGGCCAAGTGCTCCAGCACATCCAGGGAAGGGAAAGAAGCTGGGAAGGGGCTGGAGAATCCTGAGGGAGCTGGGAAAGGGGCTCAGCCTGGAGAAAAGGAGGCTCAGGGGGAATTTCTGGCTCCGCACAACTCCCTGACAGGAGGGAGCCCCAGGTCGGGCTCTGCTCCAGGGAACGGCCTCAGGCTGGAATCAGCAGGAATTTCCCCATGGAAAGGGGGCTCAGGAATTGGAAGTGCCCAGGGAGGTTTGTGTGTCAATCCCTGGAGGTGTGCCAGCAATTCCTGGAGGTGGCACCCAGAGCTCTGGGCTGGGGACAAGGTGGAGACTGGGCACAGCTTGGTGATCTCAGAGCTCTTTTCCACCCTCAGCGACGCCGGCATCCTGCGATTCCGCGATTCCCTGACTACACTTCCCGGCGCGCCCCGCGCCACCCGCGCGTACTACAGGTCCCGGCGTGCTCCTGCGGGGGCGCGCGCGCTGCCCTCTGGGACTCGTAGTCCGGTCCCCGCTGCGGCGCCTCGGCGGGGAAGGGCGGGGGCATCGCGCGCGCGGGCGCGGCGCGTGCGCGGCGCGGGGCCCCGGGCCGGATCTCTCGCGAGGAAGGACGCCATTATCGCAGCCGCCGCACAAAACACCACGAGAACTCGGCGCCCGCCTCACACGGTAACGCGGCGCCCCGCGGGCGGGAGCCTCTGCTATACGCGGCCACCCCTCGGCCGCCCGCACGGCCCCGCACGGGGACACCGAGCACTCACCGCGCTCCCGCCGCGCTCCCCGGGCCGCGAGGCGGCGGGGAGGGAGCGGCCGAGGCGGGGGGGCCGCGCGCCTCCCTCATCGCTCTCACGGGGGTCACCCGTGATTCGATATCGGGGGAAACTCCTCCCTGACAGGGTGCTGAGGCCGTGGCACAGGTGCCCAGAGAAGCTGTGGCTGACCCATCCCTGGCAGTGCCCAAGGCCAGGCTGGACAGGGCATGGTGGAAGGTGTCCCTGCCATGGCAGGGATGAGCTGTAAGCTCCAGTCCCCGCACAGGTTTGGTTTTTTTTGGGGGGCTCACCCCCGTGCTGGCTCCGCAGTGCTGGGCTCGGTGTCCCGGTATCCCCCCGGGCTGGGCTGGGAGCGCTCCTCCATCCCCGGGCCCGGGAACATCCCTGCTGTGCTCATTCAGCGCTGCCAGGGTTCCCACATCCATGGCAGGATCGCTGGGTTCTGTCTCTTCATCCCAGGCAGCTGTTGGACACCGCGGGTTTAACGGGACATTGAGAATTCTTCCCTGTGCGGGTGCTGAGAGCTGGCACGGCTTTCCCTGGAGCTGCCCTGCGTCCCTGGCAGTGCCCAAGGCCGGGCTGGACAGGGCTCGGAGCCACCCGGGACAGTGGAAGGTGTCCCTGCCCATGGCTTTATGATGAGCTTTAAACTCCCTTCCCACCCAAATATTCCAGGATTCTCTCTACACACTCGCTATCCCTGTGCCCTTATTTGCAATTCAAGCGTTGCCTCCTTTTTCCTCCTCCCTCCCTCCTTTTTTTTTTTTTTTTTTTTTTTTTTTTTTTAATTTTATTTTTAAAACCAACCACAGTGGCAAGTTGTGTACTTCACCAAATATAGTCATTTTATCCTGCTATGGCACGGATAGTTTATGGATCAGTTTATTTTTGGAGCTCTCCAGGGAAGACTTTTTGAAATAAACAAGGGTTATTAGCACTGAGAGATTGCTTTGGTGGAAGCAGCTTTAAAATGGTATTTTGGAGTGGTTTTTTGTTACTTTCTTTCCTTCTGTGCGAGGTGTGATTCCTTGTCAATACCAAGATTTCCAGAGGCAAACCTGGCATTTGTATAGCTTGAACTATTTCAACCAAGATTTTAAAATCTCAAACAAAAAAAGTGTTTGACTTTCATAGCAGTGATTCTCGAAACAGAGGGTTTATCTCTGTTAGAAAGTGTTTGGATATGTAATTTTATATATTTTAAATAGTTGTTTATAGAAATGCACCAGAAGAACAAGAGTGATGCTGAAACCCTGAGCACCTTTTCCCATCATGAAATGGAAGTAGTTCCATTTTCAATAATAGATGTTAGGAAGAAAGATGAATTAATTTATTGAGAGAATAAAAAGATGGAGGTTGGTTTTGGGAAACATTCCATCTTCTCCAGTAAACAAAAACATTTTATAACTTTATCTTTCCAGTTTATCATCTCTTCTGCAGCTGGGTTTTCTGTCTGAATCACCCAGCCGTGTGAAAATTGTGTGTTTCTAGAGCAGGTGTTAATTAAGGTGCTTTTAAAGGACTAATTGATTAATAACATCCAGAGTAATTGAATAAAACCATTAAGGGCGTGGTGCTAATTAGCAATGCTCACAGCTGTGCAGCTCCCAGAGGCACCTGCTGCAATAAATAAATCTGCAAAAGGCTCCTTTCCTTCCTGTGCTGCTTTTAACACCTTTTCCTGGAATTTTGGGTGATCAGGTGTGGAAAAAAATGAGCTTTTAGTCCTAATGAGCTTCTAATTATGGATTTATCTTGGCTTGGTTAGGAGTTGTGGTTCCCATGGGATTCACACCCAGGGAATTCCAGGGAGAGGCTCCTGCTTGCAAGGACTTGAATTTGCTTTTTCTCTTGAGCTTTCCCCAAAATTTGTGAAACTCTGGAGGTGCAGGAACAACACACGCCTTTATTTTTGTCAGAATTCCAGGGTTTTCCTTTATTTTTTGTCAGAATTCCAGGATTTTCCTTTATTTTTGTCAGAACTCCAGGGTTTTCCTTTATTTTTGTCAGAACTCCAGGGTTTTCCTTTATTTTTGTCAGAATTCCAGGGTTTTCCTTTATTTTGCCAGAATTCCAGGGTTTTCATCCCTTTCCTTGAAGGAGCCCTGGAATTGGAATTGCTGGCATTGAGCCACTTGTAGAAGGAGACAGAGCAAAGCCAGTGGTTGGAATTAGAATCACAAAATCTCTTTGTATGCAGAACTTTGCCAATAAAATGTTGGTCACAGGTTGATTTCCTTTAGTTTGAAACTTGATATTTAATTATTGACAACCGAAATAATCTTATTTTCTGTTTTATTCATGCTCATTGAAAGGCTAATCATCATCTTTCTATTTTTTTCTCCCCCGTGTAAAATGAATAAAATATCCTCACAGTCACATAAACCACTTGTTTCCTTGCAGGTTTAGGTTTTTAAAGGTGCTGGAAAATAGTGAATTTTGCAACCAGTTAGAGTGAAAAAAAATATATATATAAGGTTTAACTTCATCACACCCTTGGTATGTGGGACTTGAAATAAAACAATTTGTGGTGTTGTCACAGAATCATTTTATGTTGCTTCCTGTTTGTAACCCCTGACTTAGAGCACTTCAGGGGAAAATATATTCAGTTGAAACCTCTGGAAATTTGAATTTTATCATGGAGAAGAATGGAGGGAATTGATGGCAGCTGGGGAGTTCCCCTTTCCATCCCTCCTCCTCAGGTATTAAAGACCAACACTTTGAATTGAAGGTTTGGGGGATTTAAAGCTGAGTTTAGTTGGGATTTTTTTTTTTTTTTTTTTTTTTTTGTTTTAACTCCAGGGAGGGGAGCTGGTGTTGTAAATGAAAATTCAGATTTTAGAAGTGAATTGGGAGGTTGGGCTCTGCTCCCAGGGACAGGAGGAGAGGGAATGGCCTCAGGCTGGAATCAGCAGGAATCCTATAAAAATAATTCAGATTTTGAAGAGCTGCTCAGCTCATATTTCCCTACTGGAGTGATGCTCTTCACTTTCTTTTAATTAATATTTTTGGTAAGAATTTGAATATCCTGATATCTCTCTGTTATAAAGCAGTGCTGAGGTCTGGTTTGGCAGCTGGAATTCTTTCCTTTTCCTTGATGCCTGCAGCAGGAAAATCCATTAGAATCCTTTGGAGTGGGCAGGTTGTATTTGATGTTGGCTTTCCTGCTTTTTTTTGTAGTAGCAGCAGCCTGTGCCAGCACTGGGGGCTGTCCTTGTCTCCTCTGGAATTGCTGGATCAGAAACTTTTTCCAGTGTATTGCAGTGCACATAGTAGGGAAAAAAATGTGAAAAAAATTAGAAATTATTATTATTTTTCTCTTTTGTTGCTAAAGGTAAGCTGCCAGGCCAAGAGGGAATGACCCTAAGTGCAGGAGGGCAGGGATAAGTGGGATACTGGGAATGAATTCCTCTCTGGGAGAGTGGAAGATTCCCAGGCAAGCTGTGGCTGCTCCATCCCTGGAAATATCCAAGGCCAGGCTGAGCAGGGTTGGAGCCACCTGGGATGGTGGAAGGTGGATGAATTAATCCTGGAACTTTGTTCTTTGAATTTCCTGGAATGATGGAATATCCTGAGCTGGAAGGGACCCACAGGGATCATCCAGTCCAGGCCATTCCCAAAATCCCACCCTGAGCATCTCTGGCAGCCTCAGGGGGAAGAACCTTCCCTGATTTCCAGCCTGACCCTCCCCTAGAAGTCCTTACAGGATTTTTGGAGCTGTTCCAAATAAAAATCCTCCATCTAGTGGCTGAAAACAAGAAACCATCGAGCCACAATCTGCTGGCTGGGCAGCTCTGCTCTCACATTTGCTGCTTTTCAGCAAACTCTACAAATTGTGCCTGGTGTGAATGATCCCTGTCAGGAATAATCCCAGCAGGATACAGAATTCCAGCCCTGCCTTAAGGCCTGGAATCTGTGAGCACTTCTCATTTACCAAAATCAGAGTATTGGTCTAATGCTGTGAGGGGCAAAAGGCTCTCTAACAATTGAAAGTTACAAAGTGTGTGTTTATTCAGCAATACACACTGCAGAATCCCAGGTGATCACAGAGTCTATTTATTGACAAAGGATTCAAACAAATCCATATTCATAATAACAGCCCCTCCCATCCCCCTTTCCTATGCTAATTAGCTTGAATTGCCATTAAGCATTGATTGACTTCTTAAATTAAGTCTGAGGTCGTTTTCATGAGGAGGGGTCTCAAAAGGAGAAAGTAAGGAGAGTCTTCCTCACCCTAAACTCTTGACCTTTTCTATCAATGACAATACAAATGATTTCTGGGGACAGTCCAGTTTTCAAAGAATGGGTTTCTGGTTGCATTGTCTGTGTTCCTTTGGATCTGCTCACTGGTTTCATCTTCTCCCATTGTAAGTGCAGCTGAACAAATATAAAACAACAGACAATCAATTATTTAAGTTTCAGATAACCACTCCTTCTAACTTCTAACTTTTAGTTATTTTCAGCAAGGTAACTAAAATCCTAATTTTCTAAGATGAGTTTTTCACTCAGATCCCAGCCCGGGTGGGCTGTGGAGTTCAAGGGGATGAAATGGCTGTAAATTGAATTTTCTGAGTGTGTGTGAGCACCTGAGAGCAGAGCTGGGACACGGGAACATTTCCTGCCCAGCTCCAGGGAATCACTGCAGGCTGTGCAGGAGCTGCTCAGGGAGTTGGGGCTGGAATTTGGGCTGGAATTGCTCTTTGTGTGACCACCCACTGCCATTCCTGCACTCAGCTCAGGCAGGCAGGGAAGGCATTCCTGGATTCTTTGTTGGGTTTTGTGCTAGGATTGGTGCCAGGCTTGCAAGAGTTGGGAAAAGACATCCAAGTAAAACAGCTCCTTGTACCAGGTGGAATTAAAAAAAAAAAAAAATTATGCAAGCAAAACAATAAAATAAAAATAATAATGGGAGCTTTTGTGGTAATACTTGAGAATTTCTGCCTCCCTGGGAGGTTTGCTACTCCAGAAAGTTTCCAGCTCCTTTATTCCTGGAGTAACTGTTTCCTTTTTTTGGTTGCTATCTGAATTTTACCACTTGCACTGGATTCCATCACCATAATATCTCTGTGAGTGATATTTATTTGATATATCCATCTCCACCATGTTGTGGCTGGTGTCCTGGTTTTCCCAGATAGGGAATATTTCTGTCATTTTTTTGAAGAACAGACATTTTTCCCAATCTTTGGCTGAATCAAAGCTGCTTGTCTACTATTACACTCGTTTTAAAGCTGTTCAACTGAAATGTTTGTGTGGTTTTGCTATGAAATTTAATTGAAACACAATGTTTTTCCTTGCTTTTTTAAGGTGGATTGAGGATAAGGGTGACAGCCAAACAGATGCTAAGAAAAATTATTCTTCTTTGTAATACTGGGTTGTAAGAAGGAAGTGTAAATCTGATCTCTTCCCCCTAAAATGAGTTTTATTCACATTGTGATGGGCTGCAGAGAGCTGGGGCTCAAAGGAAGCTCTTGGATTTGTGGTGCTTTGAGCCCTGCATGCTCCTAAATGATTGTTTTTATTCTGTTCCATTTGCACTGCTGGGCCTTTTTTGGGAATTGGGAATTAGTGCAGGAAGGTTCTGTTCCAGCTGCCAACCCAAGTGATTTTGTCGTGCAGGAAAAGCCAGGCTCTGGGTTAGAAAATGGGTGCAAGTCCCAGAGAGAGACTGAAAAGAGAATTGTTGTGTCCTGAGCTTTGTAACTGTGGGAATACCTCACATCTGGAATTATCCCAGCATTCCCAGCTGTGTCCTTGCAGCTGCCCCAGAGGTGTCACAGCTGTGCCAGGGTTTTTTTTTTTTTTTGGAGCCTCCAGAGGGGGATTCCTCTTCCTGAAAACCTTCCCAGGGGATTCCAATTTCCTTCCCAAGTGGAGTTAAATGTGAATTATTCTTTCTCAGAGACAGCTCAGTGCCCCTCTGTGCTGTTGGCCTGCAGGGAAGAGGCCTCAGGGATTTAAATAAAAACCAAATTAATGAGTATTTAGTCCTCTGCATCCTCCCTGGAGAGGGTGGATGATGTTTGTTCAGTAATCCCTGTGCAGCTTGAGGTCATTTCTCTCTCCTGGTGATCAGCACTGGCCTGTGCTGGGCTTTGGAAAACCTTGAAAAGTGTCACTAAATCAGAGTTTTTACAGGATAAGGACCTTTGGTTCATAAAAATAAGCTGCTGGGCTCAATTAATTAATGAAATTAATTTGAGGGGCATGGTGTTACACAGACAGGGGCAGGGAGAGATGGGATATTGGGAAGGAATGAGGGTGGGGAGAGATGGGATGGATTTCCCAGAGAAGCTGTGGCTGCTCCAGCCCTGGGAGTGCCTGGGGTGGTGGAAGGTGTCAGGGCTGCAATGGGATGGTCCTCAAACCATCCCATCATTCCAAATGTGCTTGTGTAAAAAGTTTTGGAACAGAAATTCCATATTTGAGAATTGCCTTTCATCAATTGAAAGGGAAAGTGGAATGAAGAAGAGGAAGAACATTTGAGGCTCTTGGGAAAGGACATTTTCCAGCTTTTCCCACCCCAGCAGGGAATATTTCCCACAGTGCAGGTTGGAATTTGACAGAAGTTTTTTCATTTACCAGTAGCACTGGGAAATGTCCAAGAGAGCTCAGCTGTTCCAGGCAGAGCAGTGCAATTCCACACTCCAAGCAGAGCTTTGGAACATGTTTTGATTTTTTTAAAAGATAATATTTACCCTTGCTAATTAATGAGAGAGAAGATTTCTGTTTTGTGTGTGTCCTCCTGTGTTAACAAGGCATTGGATGGGTTTGATTATCCACTTTGGATTACTGCCCTGTGACTCAGGAAAGGCATCAGATATTTCAGTAAAGAGCTTTGTTTACAAGGGACTGCTCAGAAGAATTATTTGGAATTAATGTTTTAAAATAGATTAATTAAATTACATTAAACTTGTGTATGGAAAAGCTAATCTGGAATTCAGGTGAATTTAATTTAGTTGCTTACAAATATTAATTTACTTAATTAAACAAAGGCTGATTGAATTCTGTGTTAAGTGTATCAATTCTGAGTAAGAGTTTTGGCAGAGATATTTAATGTGATTTATCTAATCAGCTTTGAAGTTATAGCTTTAGTTGTCTGTGATAATTTTTTTTTTTTGAGTATTCCAGTCCTGGAGCCACTTCCAACTTCCAGGCATGTGCTTATAGGGATGCTCAAGGCTTTTTGCTCCAATTTTTGAGGGGAAATAATAAGAAATATAAGTTTTTGTTGTAGTTTCATTTATCCAGCAGGAGCAGGTGAGATTATGGGATCAGAGGAGCAAAGTGGGGTCTGGCCTGGGGTGGGGAAAGGGGGGACAGTGGCAGAGCTGCTCTGGCAATGGGGTGCAAGAGCTCTGAGGGGTTTGAAATGTTTGGGGAATCTGGGATTTTGATTATTGAGGGTGGAAAAGAGCTCTGAGATCACCAAGCTGTGCCCCATCCCCACCTTGTCCCCAGCCCAGAGCTCTGGGTGCCACCTCCAGGAATTGCTGGGACACCTCCAGGGATTGACACACAAACCTCCCTGGGCACTTCCAATTCCTGAGCCCCCTTTCCATGGGGAAATTCCTGCTGATTCCAGCCTGAGGCCGTTCCCTGGAGCAGAGCCCGACCTGGGGCTGTCCCCTCCTGTCAGGGAGTTGTGCAGAGCCAGAAATTCCCCCTGAGCCTCCTTTTCTCCAGGCTGAGCCCCTTTCCCAGCTCCCTCAGGATTCTCCAGCTCCATTCCCTTCCCTGGACACACTCCAGCCCCCCTCAATGTGTGTTTTGGAGGGGTCCAAACCTGACCAGAATCCAGCTGTGCCCCAGGGGACAATCCCTGCCCTGGGCTGGTGCCAGCCAGGTGCCAGTGGCCTCTGCCCCCTGGGCACAGCTGGGCACAGCTGGGCTCCTGTTCAGCCCCTGTCCCCAGCATCCCCAGCCCTTTCCCATTTCCCCAGCCTGCAGCTTCAGGGGTTGTTGTGTCCCAAGGGCCCTCATGGTCCCCTGGAGCACCTCCAGAAAGAGGAAACCTTCCTGCCCCAGGGCTGAGACAGGAGCTGAGCTTTCCCTGCTTTCCCTTGCACATTCCCAAGGGATAAGGAATTGTCAAATTCAGACTCAGGAAGCTCCAAGCCCCACCAAAGCCTGTCCCCTTTGGAGGCACCCAGGGAATTGGGAGTGGAGATGAGGAAATCCCTCCAGGACACACCAGAAGCTGCTCTTCACTTGGAGGAGCCCCTGGAATTCTCTGGTAGAATCCATAAATGCAGCATAGACCTGCCAAAAGCTCTGGGCTGGAATTGGTGTGAGCCTGGCTGGCCAGGCTCTCCTTTAATGGAATATTTTCCACTGTCTGGTAGAACCTTTTCCCCGTCCCTCCCCAGATAGGGACAAAGTGACCATAAAATATTCATGTGTTGATCCAACTTCCCTGTGCTGCTTGGGGGAGGAGAAGTGGGCACGTTCCTTGGCCCTGCTGTGGTTTATCCCCAGCTTCCTGGCTTTCTGTTCATATTTCTTTATTAGAAATTAAAATTTGTTCCTGGGAATAGTTCAGCACAGGTGGCTCATGGCCAATGTACATACACTTAATTTAGATTTAATGGGGACTAGAGTTTCAGACAGGAGGTGGAAATTAGGGGGAATATAGAGCAAATTTGGAGAAAGAGTGTTTTACGTGAGAAGTGCTGGTAAACACTGAGTAAAGTACGTGGAAACCGAAATGGCAAAGTTACTCTGAATTTGTTGACTGAAGCTTTTTGAAGCTGACTAACTCTCAACCTGTTACATTTTATCTGGCTTTCCCCCTTGGTTCTGAAAGCAAGGTCAGCCCACCACTACAACTTACTGTTAGAACTTGAAATGGTGAATTTGGGAGAGGGATGCTTAATTCAAGGTGCAATAACTGCAGTGGCTGCTCTTCCTTGGGCATTGCTTTCCTAATCCCAACATTTCCAAAATTTATTTGTTTTCCCCTCTATATTTTGATACAGGATGGCAGCAGAAGGGAATTTTGTCCTGGCTTTCAAATGGCAGAATTGTGGCTGATTTCTTCCAAGCTGGGTGTGACTTAGTGAAATTGGAATCAAATCAGTTTAAATGGAAATAAATACTGATGTTCTGAACACACATTTCCCTGTGTGTGTTGTAGCTGCTCTGCTGGTTATAGGTTGGTGGTTGTGCCCTTGTTTCAAGGCTCTGGGACAGAATATTTGGGTATTCCTGAGGTGAAGTTGAATGCTTTCAGCTTACGGGTGTTGGGAACAGGAAATCATTTGAAGAAAGTTTAAATTTAATATTTTTTAAATTTAATTTTGAAGGCATGTGGTTGGATTGTTGGGTTGTCTGTGCAGGAGTTGCATGATCCTTGTTGGTCCCTTCAAACTCAGGATTTTTTGGGCTAAACATGTAAAGTACTGAAATTTAAAATGATTCTTTAAAATAAACATTGCAATTCCTTCAGAGGAGAAATTTGTAGCTATGAGTGATTTCACTACAACACGTGCAGCGAGTCCTGTAAATAACCAAATTACAGCAAACCCTGTATAAATCAGCTTTTCACCAGTTGGGTTTTGTTGTAATTTGGCCTTTTTTAGAGCATGGAGTGGTGGCTGTGGAAATAATTTGAAGAAAGGTTAGATTTAATGTTTGTTAAACTTAATTTTGAAGGCACATGGTTGGGTCATTGGGTTGCTATGCAGGAGTTGGATGATCCATGTGGATCTCTTCAAACACAGGATTTTTTGGGCTAAACATGTGAAGTACTGAAACTTAAAATGATTATTTAAAATATACAAAATTATTGCAATTCCTTCAGAGGAGAAATTTTTATCTATGAGTGATTTCACTACAACACGTGCAGCGAGTCCTGTAAATAACCAAATTACAGCAAACCCTGTATAAATCAGCTTTTCACCAGTTGGGTTTTGTTGTAATTTGGCCTTTTTCAGCATTTGGGGTGGTGGCTGTGTCCCCTGCAGCCGAGGGCCGTGTGTGACACCGTGGCACAGCGAGTGCAGCACAGCTGCTTTGTTCTGCTCAGCCTGGCTGGGCACCAGGACTTCTGAGAAATGGCAAATTCTACTTGCCAAAATGGCATCCACAAGCATGGAAGGACTGCCAGGTTTTTTGGGCTTGCTGCCACACTCTGTGCTGGCCCAAAAGTCTTTCACCATGAGCAGAATTTCAAGTGACTCAGTGCTGGCACTGCTGGTATTTTGAGTAAACAGTTTGGGGGTGTAGGGAGGTCTCAGAATCCTTCTCTAGGTTGTGTTGCTCTCCTAAAAATTTCTCCTCTCCATGGCTGGCTTAATGGATTTCTTGGGCTCAAGTGTTAGAGGAAAATCACTGTGCATAGTTGGATTTGATTCCATGGCAGTGTTAATGGATGAATTATCATTTCCATCAGTAAATCTCCATTTATCTCTCCAGTGTTTTTTACTCCTGACCTCTTGGTATTCCTTGTCCAGCCCTTTGTCAACTGAGAGGAAACACAACTAAGAGAGATTGCAGTGATTTTATTTCAATATTACAGGTTGAAGGTTTCTCTTAAAACACTAATAAATCCCCTGGACTGAGAATTCCAGAGGAGCAAGGCTGAGAAATATTTTGACTTACAAATCAGGACCATATCCTGAGAATGGTTTCATCAGAGCTGAGCTGTAGAAAAACCAGACAAGTCCATCTTGAAGAAAAAAGTCAAGTTTTGATTTAGTTGTAATAAGAAGTGAGGAAACTCCTCATTCTCACTGGGTTTAGGAAGATTTTCAAGATTTTAAGATTCAGAATTTGCAGTTCTTGCAAATCTGGCTCTGAGCTTTGGGAGTCTGAACCTGAAGATTCTTTATCCCTTGGGAATGTGCAAAGGAAAGCAAGGAAAGCCCATCTCCTGTCTCAGCCCTGGGGCAGGAAGATTTCCTCCTCTGGAGGAAATTTTTGGAGGTGCCACTGGATAACCCCGATGATTCCTTTGAAAACTGGGATCTCTATGGCAGGAGGATGGGCAGTGGGAGGTGCTGGTGCTGTGTGCAGCATTTCACAGCTGTGCCATGTTTTGCAGGAGTGCATGCCTGGGGAGCTGCACTGGTGCCTCGGGGGTTTTGCTGCTGAATGATGTCAGAGCAGGATTTGGCAGATGTGGTTCAGATTGCTGTTGAGGACCTGACTCCAGATAATCCAGGTAGGAAGAGATTTACAGCAGCTCTTAACTGCAAATCACTGCTGAGCTTGTCTTTAAAATACAAACCAGGCTTTTATTCCAAAGTCAAATTGCTTTTGAAGCCCACATCCCATATTTTCCATAGCTTCACTTATGTACCTCCAAACCCTTTAGATCAGATTATTTATTTCACTTTTCTCTTAAAGGTTTTATTGCCTGTTTGTTTTTTGTGCAGGGGTAGACTAACCCCAAAAACAATGAAATATTCCTGCACTCTTGTTTTTTTTCCAGGCTTTTTCTCCAATGGGAAGTGTCCTCCATCCATTAGGAATTGTTTTGTGTGTAAGACAGTTTGTCTCATCCATTATTAAAATTCTTTGGACAGTAACATTGAAAAACACTTCTGAAAGCAAATATTTGGCTATCACTTGCTCAGAAATTGACTTCCTAAGTGAAAATAGATTGAGATGTTGGTCATTGCAAGTTAATGACTAAAAGAACAATAATGGAAATGAGAGACACAGGCCAAAAATCTGCTTTTCTGCTGGAAAATGAAAAAGTTTCCTCAGAAATGGTCCCAAGGAGTTGGAGGAGAAGCTGGGACCTGCCAGTTCTTCAAAAGTCTTTGCTCAGCTTGGTAGAGGAACTCAAACCAGGTCCCATCTCCACTGGCAGATAATTGAGAGAAACCCTGAGCAAGTGTCAAAGAACACATTAAATAATTCAATTTCCATGCTTTTGTTTTCTCCACTTACTGTGGTTTTAATTTGAGCTTTATCCTCTTGGGTTCTAAACTCTGGCAATGTTTTTTTTTTTTTTTCTTTTCTCTTTGCAGTTGTGTTGGAGAACCATGAGGTGGCAGATGATGATGTGGAACCTGCCCTGAAACGACAGAGGATAGAAATCAACTGCCAGGATCCCTCTATTAAGGTTAATTAATGCCCTTTCCTGGTTTTATTTCTAATGCAAATTAAGTTTAGAGAAAGTTACTACAAGAATATAAAATAAATTGTTTATATATACCTAATACTGGAATTATTCTTGTAGATACTTGTGCATTTTTAGGCATACATTTAAAAATCTGAATAATTGTTTAATTTTCCAGTGTAGAATTAGTAGTAAGAATTTCAGATGCACTATAAAACATCACCAGAATTAATTCCACTGACCCAAACATCAGTACTGGGACATTTTTTGATAAAGTAAATAAAGTTGACCAAAAAGATGAACTTGAGGATGTATTTGTGTTACAATTGCAGCATGTTTGAAGTTGTTATTTGAAGCTAACAGCATTCTCCTGATAGATAATTCACATTTAATTCCAGCTCAGGAGCTCAGCATCCCCCTGCTGTTCTCACTGCTGGGATTTAGGGTTGGTTTTTGCCCTGGAGTGTGAGTAGCTGATGAGTATTTGAGTGTGTAATTGTGTGGTTTTGGGGTGATCCCAGGAGCTGGAGCTCTCTGAAGGAGGGCTTGGGGTGCTCAGTGACTGCAGGGCCACAAGGTGGCACAGCTGCTGTTTGCAAAGCACACAGAGTGCAGCTCTTCCCTCTGCTTTCCCAGGAGAACCCACGTGGAATATGTTTTCTTTTCAAGAAGATTGCTTAGCAAAACAGATTTTATTTATTTGCTTTTCTTGATTTGCTGTTCAGCAGGAAGCTGAAGTGAGTGGCATTAATTGTCTCCGAGATTTTTTGTGTTGATACAATTTCCACTGCAATTTATCTGTTTGGGCAGGAAAAAAAACAACTCACTGACTTTATCCAGGAGGATGCATCCAGAGATTTATAATCCTTTTGTTTTCACATGTGGACTGGAAGGCTTTGGCAAGTCATTAGAGATGATTTTGCAGTGGATGAAATCATCCTGACAAAGTGCTTAGGTGAAAATGGCTTTGGCTGGGCTGCTTTTGGCTCCCAGATAAAGATCTGGAGGAATCTGAGCCTGCTGAAACGCTCCTGGATGTCATCAGGGGTGGATTTTGTCACCAGCCAGGCTGCAAGTTCCTTTAGGATTCCTTCCCAGGCACGTTCACCCCGAGCTTCCTCAGGATGGGGGTGAGCTCTGAGTGCTCAGTGATGGTTTTTCTCCCTTTCCCTGCAGTCCTTCCTCTACTCCATCAACCAGACCATATGCCTGAGGCTGGACAGCATCGAGGCCAAGCTGCTGGCCCTGGAGGCCACCTGCAAATCCCTGGAGGAGAAGCTGGACCTGGTGATGAACAAGCAGCACAGCCCCATCCAGGTGCCCATGGTGGCCGGCTCCCCGCTGGGCGCCACCCAGACCTGCAATAAAGTCCGATGGTAAGGACACAACACTCCCCAAAAAACCCCCCAAAACCCCCAAAATCCTGCATTTGGGCATTTCCTCCTCTCTGCACAGCTGCTGGTGGAGGTAGAATTCATTTCTGTCCAAGGTAATTCTTGTGTTACTCAGAAGCAGATGCTGGTCCAGGGACAGTTTGCAGCTCTCCCCACATTTCATCCTGACTCAAACCAGACTCCTTCATCCATCCCCTGGAAAAGCCTCAGCAGCTCTTTCAGACAGGTTTTTGAGACTTGCTCTGCTTTTATTTATAGTTGTTTTGACTTAATGAGTTCATCATCGTTCTAATTGCTTCTCATTTTACTTCCCTTCACCAGAAGTACAATGGTGTGTGTTTTATGAGCTTGTTTGCTAAAGAATCCTACTAGAAAAATAGCTCTGCTTATTTTGGAGTTAGAAGCTGGAGATGGAAAATCTGTTGAATAATCTAATGCATTTTGCTGAAAGAGCAGGCTTGACCTGCAGCCCCTTTGTGTCTCACTCCTCTAATGTGGTTTTAAATACCTAAATCTTGATGTGGCTGTCATCTTATCATCGAGGTGATCCCAGCCAGAGAAATCTGCTTAACAAAAGACTCTTTTCTCCAGCACTTCTTCCTTCTTTTTCATATTTTTTTATAGCTGGAAAACACTTCATACTTCTCTAAATAATTACTTTTTATTCTCCATTACAAAGGTGTGCAGGCATTTAATTTTTCTTTTAAGCAGGTGCTGTGTCTACTTTTACCTCTGCTTTTGAGGGCTTCATACACTGAAAAGATTAATTATGGCTGAGTTGTGTAATAACAGAAACAAAGTTCATGGAATAAGGACTTGGATCATAGAGGAAATAACCAGGGTTTTACACCAGGGTTTTTGCTAAATACTCTTTTCTCAATAATAATTTCTTCAAGAATCTTTTTGAAATCTGGGCTCATTTTTCTTTTTTTTTTTTTTTTTTGTTAATTTAGTGGTCTTCAATTCTGGTGCGAGCTGAACTTTTCACTGAGGTTTGTGCACAAAAGGCTTCAGAAACCTTTTCAGGAACCCATGGCCCCTGTGGGACTCTATTAATTCATTCTCAGTGAATGCTTTCCTCTGTAAATTGTACTGTTTTGAGTTTCTGAAGGGATTTGTCAGATCTGAGCTGCTTGGTTTGGTTTGTTTTTAGATCTCTGCAACCATCAGAAATCTGCACTGGCTGTTGATGGTGCTTCACCTTTTGGTTGGGGTTACAAATGTTTGCTGACAGCTCCTCAGCCAGTCTGACCATCATTTAGATAGAAGTCTTGAAGACAACAGGAATCTCTGCCCCAAATATTTGTTGCTGTTGGTCTGAAGTTGCACATTATCAAAGGTGTGGTGCCAGGAGAGCACTGAGGGCTTTTTGTTTCTGAAGCAGACTGTGGCCTGTGGGACTGGAGAGAAAATAGGGCTGGATGTGTTTCATTTGGCACTGGGGACACTCCAGTTGCACAGAATGTTGCCCTGAATTCCTTGGTTTTTATCCATACATCCCTTTATCACTTGTTGACTGTTTCCAATTAAAGGCTGTTCCATCCTACCTGTGTCCTTCCCTCTCCCCATCCATCACAGAAGGCAGAGCTTCCCATAAATTTGGGATTGGGATTTTCAGATTCTGCACAGGAATGGGATTCTCCAGCCTCCTCCTGCCACCAAACTCTGGGTTTGCTGCTGGAACACAAAGCTGTGCTTATTAAAGGCTGTCAGGGCCAGGAGAGCAGCTCTTGGGAAAGAATGGGAATAAATCCAGTAAATACCTGGGGATAAATCCAGTAAATACCTGGGGATCCTGAGAATGGGAATAAATCCAGTAAATACCTGGGGATAAATCCAGTAAATACCTGGGGATCCTGGCTGAGAATGGGAATAAATCCAGTAAATACCTGGGGATAAATCCAGTAAATACCTGGGGATCCTGGCTGAGAATGGGAATAAATCCAGTAAATACCTGGGGATCCTGGCTGGGAATGGGAATAAATCCAGTAAATACCTGGGGATCCTGGCTGAGAATTGGGGATCCATGAGCTGAGGGAGCTGTTGGGTGAGGGGCTGGCCAGGATTCTGCCCCTCAGGTGAGACCCCACCTGCAGAGCTGCCCCAGCACAGGGAGAGATCCAGAGGAGGCTCCAGGATGGAGCAGCTCTGCTGGGATTGTCCAGCCTGGAAAAGCTTCAGGGTGATCCTGTTGCAGCTTCCAGGACCTGACAGAGCCAACAAGCAAGATGGAGAGAGACTTTGGCCAATGGATGGAGTGACAGGACCCAGGGAACACAGGGAATGGCTCCCACTGCCAGAGGGAAGGCTTAGGTGGGATTTGGGGAAGGAATTGTTTTCTGTGCCCTGGCACAGATTCCCAGAGCAGCTCTGGCTGCCCCTGCATCCCTGAAAATGTCCAAGGCCAGGCTGGAGGTGTTCAGATAGAAATGGAATAAATCCAGAGGTAAATGGAGCTCAGGTATTTTCCTGGATCCATTTTTTTGCTACAGGTGAAATACAGACCACAAACATCTGGTTCTGTTCCATGTGCACTTGTGGCTAATTGATAAAAAGTTAATTAAAAACGTTTATATTTTTGTCTTTAATGAAAGTGGGACAGTTAAATGTAGATTAATTGCACTCAATTAATGAGCCAAAATCCATCCTGGTGTCCTTGAACAAAACTGGCTGAGGGTTGAATGTTGCCTTGTTAATTTGGAGGTTCCTCAGATGCAGTTTGGTACCAGATGGGATGTTGGAATTTGCTGTATTTGAGTAAGTGTGGATCATTAAAATGTTTGTTTTACCATTGAATTTAATCAGCAGAATAATGGAATTGAGTTTGGAGAACAAGACTTGTCCACCCACTCTGCAATGTGCCATTTGGCAAAACCTCCTGGCTCCACATCCCCCAAATTGCTGAGCTGTGTTTCTGCTCATTGTTTCCTTGTTTACAACTGGCTTTGGGGTCAAATAATGCAAATTGGAGAGTTGAGATGATTTTAAATGAGGTTGTAAAGCAGGGAATGTGGTGTGGAATGAATTGTAGGGAGAGTCTTCTAGATTTAGCAAAAATACTGTTGCTCCTGCATAAAACCTTTAGGAAAACAAACCAACCTAAAGAAATATAATCAAGGGATTGGTGTATAAACCCTACAAGAGCCAGAATTCTATTTTAAGAATTTATATATATATATCTATATATTTATTTCTTCTGTGAGTTACAAACTTCTTGGCCAACCTAATTGCATTTTTATCAGGAGGATTTTTACAGATTATAATAAACTATCCCCCTATGCTAATCCAGACTTTTAGAAGGAATAATAATTCCTCAGCCCTTATCAGTGAGCAGTGGCTGCTGAGTCTCTTCCCTGTCTTCACTGGAGTTGATATTATAACTCATTAGGGGATGTAAACCACTTTATATCCTTTTATTTCACTCAGTGATAAATAAATTAACATTGTGAACCTGCAGGATTTTTGCTGGTTTTAACTCCAATTTAAGAGCTAATTGTTCCTTTTTGGAATTGCTGCTGAAGAGCCTGAATTTGCAGGAAGATTGGAATGGATTTCTTTGGAAACAAAGCATGGAGCAGAGGATCATGCAGGGTGAAGGGTTTCTATCCAAGGTGCAGGTCCATGAATCACACTGAATTCCAGGCCTGGAAAAAACATTTCCTTGGAAGCAGGTTCAGCCCTGGAGACAGCTGGGGGTGAGAGGGAGTCCCCTCCAGAGACAGAAATTTGGGGGAAATTCTCAAGGTTTGGTTTGGAGAAGCTTTGGAGCTGCCCAGGCTTTCAGGAATTTTGTCACTCTGCAGCAATCCAGGTTTATTTATCCTTTATTTATCCTTTCCTGGGGCCTCACCCAGCAAAGCAAATGTGAAAATAGTGAATTCTAGACATGACCACAAACTGGATTTTTGTCCTTGCTTGGGATGAACCCTCTGGGATCCATCAATTCCCAACCTTTCCCTTTCTGTCAGCAGCTTCTGGCATGGGAGCAAATGTTTCTTTTGAATTCCATCAATAATTGCAAGCAATTATTTTCAATATTTGAGTTCTAGGCTGAGGATTGTCCCAGGTGGAATTCCTGAAGGATTGAGGAGGAAAATGGCACAGTTGTTTGGGATCTGTTCTCACCACCTTCATTTTGGTTCCACTCCCAGCTGGGGAATGGAGTCAATACTGACAATGAAAAAATCATCATTAACACTTCATGAATTAAAAAATTCAACTTAGAATCACAAGATTTTCAAAGAGCACAGAAGTAGAAGCCAAATTTTTGAGCAAAATAATTTGGTAAAGGGAGATTTCAGTTAAGGAGGTGAGAATTTGAGTGGCAGTTCATAATTTTGTAATTGGGCCACAAAATTTTTTTGCATTTCCAGCCTTTTGAGGCCCCTGTTTTCAGATAGAGAGATCAAGGGGTTTTCACACATCAGTTGTGTATGAACACTCTGTTTTCAGGTTGGTGTGCCTTGGAATATGTGATGAAAACCCCAAATTCCTTCTTGAGGTGCACTAGAGAAGTTTCTCTGAAAATTACAGTTCTGTCCTGCATTCAAAAATGAAGTTTATAAACAATCCAAATGAAATAAAGGCATTATTAGATTATCTGTCAGCTCCTCTTTCTTTATCCAGGGTTCTGTTGTTTCTTTGGCTGTGGAATGGAAAAAAAAAAAAAAAAAAAAAAGCCTCTCAAAACTTGATATCCTTAATTCCTTGGAAAACATGACAGTGCTTTCCAAAAATCTCCTAATTTGTCACAAAACTTGTCAGCCTCAACCTCTTGAGGTTTAATTTTATTTTGCCTTCCTGGCCACGTGGATTTCATGGAGAAGATTTCTATAATCTGATATTTATCAGCAACATAAGTTGATATTGGAAATAAAGGCAGGGATTTTTATGAATTCTGAATTCCCCCAGGATGAGGAGGAGGTGACATCTTGCATTAAACAGCTCCCACAGCAGAGTTCTGGTGGAATTTCACATTCCATGAGTGTTGCACTCAAATATTGGGGAGCCAAGTGCCCAGGAAAATTTGTTGATAAATTGGGAAGCAATGCCTGACTTGCAGCATGGAAGGGGAGAGGAAAAGGTCATTTATGCAATTAAAGCAACAATTGAACATCATCCTTTCAGCTGTGCTGTGGAGAGTTCCATCATTCCTGCAGGGATGGGGTGGAATTCATTTATAAAACTTTTCAGACTGACCAAGATTTGAACTGTGAATTCTTTCTCCCCACTGCAATTTTTCTCAAGTTAATGGTCTCTGATGAAATATCATTTCTGAGAGTCCAATCATTCAAGTGAGAGCTGAGCAAGTAGCAGCTGATGATTTAGGGCTGAAAAAAGGATGGAAAAAGTGGTTTGGGTATTTTTAATTGTAGTGGTGCTGTTTCAAATGTGCCTGTCAGGCTTAAAACACCAAAATGAACTTTGACAAAGAGGTTTTGAATTCTTAAAGAGAATTTACTCTGAAAATCAGATTTTAGGTCATAAAGCTCCTTCAAGTTTTAGATAAAGGTTTCAGATGTATGATCAGGTTTGATGCTGTACATTTTCCCTGTTGACTTAGCTCAGGATAAATGTGAAATTCTTTAATTTGGGATGTTTGCAGGATTCCTGCTCACTCTTAGCCACATGTGGATAAACAGTTTATTTATTCCCACTCAGCTGAAACACTTGCTTTGGGTCAGAGACCTCAGGGAATCCTTTTTATTCCATTTAGAATCAACATCCTTTAATTATAAGGGTTTCTGGGAAAGGAAAAAAAAAAGAAAAATACATGAGAATCAAAGAGGATTTGGGTATGTACCCAGATGAGGGGGACAATTACTGTGTAAGAACATTTCAAATAAATTCTAAGATATTGAAATGTGGGTTCAGCTCCTCCCTTGCCAAATGCCATGGATGAGATGAATTCCAGGGAAAGCAGAACATTGAATTCCATGGCTCCATGAGCACAGCCAGGAATTCATTTATTCCAGGAATAAATGGGAAGGTTCAGGATTATTGGAATTGTTTCAGGCCAGACACCTTTGTAGGGCTCATCTTTGCTTTCTGCCTAAAGAAACAATGAAAAATTATTCTATTTAATCAAACTGGGCAGATTTTTACCTCATGGATGTTGGAAAATGGGATAATGTGCAGTGAAACTCTAAAATCTGTGAAGCAGAGCACTGAGTTGTGAAAGCCTGTGTTACACACAATTTATTTAATTTATTGAGCAGACAACAAACAGAAGGGGGCAGAAAAGCTTTATTTATTCTTTTGGCTTCCAGCTTGGCAGAATTGAAATATTTGAAATGGGAATTTGAAAATCCAGCAGTAAAAGCAGTCCCTGAAAACTTTTCATGTAGGTTGGGGAGTTAATTCTGGCAGTGCAAGAAAATGAATGAAGAGGAGAGCAGGTCATTAATTAGTGATTCAAGGGACAAGGATTGGAAATAACAGGGATTTAGGAGATGTCCCAGAATAATTTTTGGACCAATTTAGAGCAGTTTAAAATACCAGTAATTCAATTTTTAAAACTGCAAAAAACAACCTGTCTTGCTTTTGGAAAATCATGTGATAATTGAAATTCAGAGTAATTTGAAAAAGAATTAATGAATTGATCTCAGTGGATTTTACTTAAAGCAGGATGGAAAGGAGGAGTAGAGGGATTCCCAAGGATGAACCAACCTGAAAAGTTGGAATTGCTGCTGCTCCTGGGCTCTGGAACATCTCCCAGATCTCACTGAGGTTGTTCCATTGGCAGCAGCTGCCACTGAACTGCTGCATTTCCACCCCTAAAACCCTTGGAATGTTTTTCCAAACAGCATTTTCCCCTTTTTTTTTTTTTTTTTTTTTTTTTTTTTTTTTTTTTGAGGAACTGTACATTTTTACATATCTTGAGCTCCATCTCTTTGTTCCACAGCAGGAAATCTGCTCCCAATAACTCCTGAAATTGTGTTTTTCATACCAAGGGAAGAGCAGGATTTCTTTCAGGTGCCCTCAGGGGATCTGGAAATTCAAGATTTAATCCCTGATTTCATTCCAAGCATCCTTGGAATGGCTGGAAAATGTCTGTGGTGGTGGCAAGGGCACAGAGCTGGCTGGGAATTTTGGAAAAGCAAAGTTTGGAATTATTTACAAACCCTTCAGGAAGAACTCTGGGGTGTTTGCAGGAACCTGATATTGTATTGATTTATTTATTACCTGGTAATCAGCGAGGCTTCAATTCCTGTCATTTATATCTTGAAATCCAATTTATATTTATTATATATATATATATATATATATATAATAAATACTCTATATATGTATGTGTGTATATATATATATATATGTTTATGTATATACATATATATACTATATTTATAATTTTATATTATATATAATAAATATTATATATAATATTTTTAATTTTATAGATATATTTTTTAATATATATATATAAATATTATATATATGTATATAAATATTATATATATATAAACCATATATTTATAATTTTATATTATCCTGCCTCCTCCACCCCCAAGATTTTCATGCTTCAGTCAGACTTATAATATCAGAATTGATCAGGAAAATCATCTCCAAGTAACCAATTATGTCACGAAGGACTCCAAATCTTTCCTCCTGTATTTTCTAAACATGCAGGATTTTTATTTGAATCAAGAATTTCCCTCCTGGAAGCTGCTCCCTCATTTCCCACTGAGCACAATCTCCACTTGCTGCACTGCTGCTCCTTATCTTGCTCAGGAAGTTCAGGCTCAAAGAAGGGCAATAACTGGAAATTTCTTCCAAGCCTGCCTGAAAACAAGATATCTCTGCTCTTGCCTTTTTATGAGTCCATTTATCTTCCAAAAGGGTGGCATTGACCTGGTGCTTGTGGCATGACCTGGCCTTTTCTTGGCAATATTCAAAAGTAGAAGACTGATAATTGATTTCATTTCTAGCACTTTGCAATCCTGCTGCCCTGGATGGGTTTTTCCCTATTTTTCCCCCTGTTTCTTCCCTATTTTCCCCCTATTTCTTCCCCATTTCTTCCCTATTTCTTCCCTATTTTCCCTGTTTTTCTCTATTCTTCCCCCTATTTCTTCCCTATTTTCCCCCTGTTTTTCCTTATTCTTCCCCCTATTTTTTCTCTCTTTTCCCCCTGGTTTCCCCCTGGTTTTCCCCTGTTTTTCCCTATTTTCCCCCCATTTCTTCCCTATTTCCCCCTATATTTTCCCCTCATTTTTTTTCTCTATTTTTTCTCTATTTTTAAATTTTAAAAATATTTTTCAATTTTTTTCTATTTTTAAAGTTTTTTTTTCATATTTTCTTTTCTTTAAAAACTATTTTTCTTTTTTCCTATTTTTTCTAGTTTTGTGCATTTTTGCTATTTTTTCTGATTTTTCTCCTGTTTTGTTTTGGGGGTTTTTTTTGCTATTTTTCCTGCTTTTTTGTATTTCTTAAAGGCAAAACATTCCTTGTACCCTGTGTCACCACACTTGATTTTTACAGTTGCAGCTGTGTTCAAAATGAGAGATTTTAAAATTTTGTTGTATTTTTCTAAACCAAGGTCTAAAATTATTTTTGTCCCCATTGAAGGGGTGGAGACTCCCTGAAGGAACAATCCTGGCTTGGGGACAGGAGGGTTTGGAGTCACCTGTGCCTCTTGAACTCTTTGGAAATGGGTGTTGTCATTTTGGAATTTGGTTCTCCAGGTGGGTTCAGCTTTTCTCAAAGCACAATAATCCCCAGGAGAGTTGAACAGCTTTGAAAATCGGATTAAAATTAAATTTTAAAAAACAAAAATTAAAATTAATCTTAAAGCTGATAATGTTTTCTGCCTCCAGCCAACCTCCTCTGTAGGTAAAGATGGATTTTACAACTTGGAAAATCACTGATTTGTACTAACTTGAGTTGAAAATTCGATGTTGTTTAAATGGTTTTGATAAAGCATCATTTGCTTTATCTTTGATTATAAATTGCTGCCACCCCTCTCAGCTCCAGGAGTGTTTCCAGCCATGCCTGGTGCACTTTGTGCTGTTCCAGGAGCTCATCCTGGACCTCTCTGCTCTGGGGGATGCTCAGAACCCAAAGAGAATTTTAAATCCTGAAAATGAGGGTGCTACAGCTGCTTTTTTTGGCCATTTTCTGTGACTGGAGCACAAATTTGGGAATTTAAACTGGAATTGTTGAGGTGCCTATGCAGCCTTGGCTTCTCAGCTTTCCACAGCTTTGTTCTCTGCATTCATTTGAGGCCAGAAATCCAGAATTGTTTGCAGTGTGAGATCCTGAGTGGGTTTTCTCACTCCTTTTTGGAGAGGGATCCTTAACTCTGTGAGCAGCAGGCCATGGAAGCAGGTGGCATCAGGGAGAAGCAGCATTTGGACATGATCTCATAATGATGAAAAGATGCAAAGAGGGGCTGCTGGTGGGGATGAACACAAGTGTTAGTGAAAGATAAAACAGGGGGAAAACAAGGAAAACACCACATTGTACAACAATATTTGTTATATTTAGATTTTCTCCCTGCTAGGGATCTTTGTGATATTCCTCCACACATGAACTGAACATTGAAATCTTAATTTAAACTGGGAAATACCAGAATTCAAGGACTCTTTCCAGCCTGGTTTTCCTTAAGGCTGGAGAGTTTTACATTGAAATCTTAATTTAAACTGGGAAATACCAGAATTCAAGGACTCTTTCCAGCCTGGTTTTCCTTAAGGCTGGAGAGTTTTGCATTGAAATCTTAATTTAAACTGGGAAATACCAGAATTCAAGGACTCTTTTCCAGCCTGGTTTTCCAGCTTTTCTTCCCATTAATGCCTCTCCATGGGAGTGAGGACAAAAGGAAGAACCTGTCTGAAAATCTCACTCCAAGTCCCTTCCAGGTTTTTAGAGAAACACTTTTGATCCTCATGGAAGAGAGAAATGTCAGCTCTTTCCTTCTGCCTGATTTTTTTTTTTCTCTCTCTCCAAATGGAAAGCTCAGCTGGGAAGAGGAGGAGAGGATGTTCCTGGCATTGCCAAAATTCTTTTCTGTGCTGGCTGCACTCTGGGTGATTGGCAGCTTATTGGCAATGGAGCCCCAGCCTTTAAGATGAATGATCAGATGTGACTCACACATTTTCCATACTGAAAATGACCTTTGGCAGCAATTTCCTTATGCAAAATATAGCCTGGCCTTTTGGATTAAAAAAAAAAAAAAACAAAAAAACAAACAAAAAACCAGACACTAAATATGTAATCCTTAGCTGGTATGTTTATTTTTTTAGGAATATTTTCACCTGTAATTTGACAGATTATTTAGTAAACTACATTTAAAAAAATCCCCAAATATCTGCAGGTTGCATGCATTTAAATGATTTTTTTTTTTTAGAGTTGTGTCCAAGAAGAGGGAAATTGCAGCTCCAGTCTCTCCAAGTTCTAAGGAATCAGTGAGCACAAATGGAAAGTTCTGGGGCCTGTGCAGACACTCTGGGGTTGTGAAACTCCCCCTGACCCCTGGAATATTTTCCTTCCATCTTCCCCTGAGCACTGGCAGCACTCAAAATTTGCTTCCCTTGAGATCTGAGGGAATTCCAAAGCTTTCCTCCTCCTCCTTTGTGTTTTCTGTGTTTTTTAGTACAGAAGGAATGGTTAAAGTTGTTTCATCTTCAGAAAGAGGTGGAGAGATGAAATAATAATCTAAGGATGCACTTGGCTGTCATGAATTTGAATGGATTTTGTCAGCTTGGCCCAATATTTTGATTTTATGTAGAATTCCATTTTTAATTTTATTTCCATTCAGCAAATTTCTAAATAAATCTAAAACCAGGGACTAGAGCATCTAACAGGGAAGCAAATTCTTTATCACCTTTATCAGGTGGGAATTGCTGCCAGGAAACAGGGACAGGATGAGAGGGAGAGCCTCAAGCAGCTCCAAGGGAAATTCAGATTGGACACCAGGAAGAATTTCAAGCATATCCATAAAAATGAACATTTCTGAAACAAAGCAACCCCCTCAATTCCTTTTACTGCTAAGGCTTTTTTTTTTTTTTTTTTTTCCAATACAAACTTAATAAGAGCAAAATGCTAAGGACTTTCTAAATGTAATTTTATTGCATTTATCTCTCCAGTTGGAATTAATTATTCAGAGTCTTCATTAAAAAGAAGCTTTGGTAAGTGACATTTTAAACAGAACTGATTGCAAAGGAGATGGTGATAAAGAAGAGTGTCAGAAAGGAAGTGTCAAATACTTGAACATTTGAAACTATGGGATGTGAGAAGTTCCAGGAGAGCTGTTTGGGTAATTTGGGAGCTGTGATGAGCACAGCCACGGTGCTGCTGGCCTGGGAGCTGCCTGTTTTATCAACTCTTTGCTGGGGGTTTCAGTGTTTGGTGCAGAGAGGAGAAAAGGAAATTGTCTTTTTTTAAAACTAAAATTGTGTGGGATTTTTCCCTTGAACAGATGAGTGGAAGTGCCTAAATCCTGATTCTCCAGAGAATAGCAGGAAAACTCCTTCCTTCCTTCCTTCCTTCCTTCCTTCCTTCCTTCCTTCCTTCCTTCCTTCCTTCCTTCCTTCCTTCCTTCCTTCCTTCCTTCCTTCCTTCCTTCCTTCCTTCCTTCCTTCCTTCCTTCCTTCCTTCCTTCCTTCCTTCCTTCCTTCCTTTCCTTCCTTCCTTCCTTCCTTCCTTCCTTCCTTCCTTCCTTCCTTCCTTCCTTCCTTCCTTCCTTCCTTCCTTCCTTCCTTCCTTCCTTCCCTCCCTCCTTCCTTTCCTTCCTTCCTTTCTCTCTTTCTCTTTCTTTTTTTCTTTCTCTCTCTCTTTCTTTGTTTTCTTTCTCTCTCTCTCTTTCTTTCTTTCTTTCTTTCTCTCTTTCTTTCTTTCTTTCTCTTTCTTTCTTTCTCTCTCTCTTTCTTTCTCTCTCTCTTTTTCTTTCTTTCTCTTTCTTTCTTTTTTTTTTTCTCTCTTTTTCTCTTTGTTTCTTTCTCTCTCTTTCTCTTTTTTTCTTTTTTCTCTTTCTTTGTTTTCTTTCTTTCTCTCTCTCTCTCTCTCTCTCTCTCTCCCTCTCCCTCTCTCTCTCTCCCTCTCTCCCCCTCTCTCAAACCTGATCTCCAGGTGCACGTGAGGAGCTGTGGCAGAGCCTGCCCTGCCCTGGGCTGAGCCCCCCATCCCCCAGAGCTGCCCAGGTTTGCAGTGCAGAGCTCCTGGATCCCCTGAGGATTCCCATCTGCTGCAGGCAGCACATGCACTCCCAGGCAGGGCATTGGAGCCTGGGCCTTTTAGAGCCAAAAAATCTGGGGTCAAGCATTTTATTTGTGCCAAAACTGGGATCCATTCATCGTCAACTCCTCGACAGGGCCTTATCTTGCCTTGATGATGGATAATTTGGCACTTCAGGCTTCCTCAGACATGTGAGTGTTCAAGTGTGCTCTGCTACAGCTGAAGGAAACACACCAGATTGGTTTAATCTGTGTTTCAGCAATTAGCCAAGGGAAAATAAATGACCCCCAGTCACGTTTGGGATGTTGGAGCAGTGAAAACAAGGGTGAGCTGTTTACTGTGAGGAGCAAAGAGGAACTAAACCAAAATGTCTCTGCTTCAGTTGTCCCTGAGTGCAGCAGGAGCAGTTTAGTGTCCAGCCCAGCCCTGGGAACACTGAGTGGGGGGTGGCAGTGATGTGAATAATCCCTGCAGACACATCAGCTGCTAATCTGCACACACAGACACTTGTTAGTTCAGATTTCCTTTTGCAGCCCAGTGGAGACTTAACATGGCTCAAGTTTTCCTTCTCCATTCTCATCAGGAGTGACAAGAGATCTGGTTTTTCACACAGTAAATGATGTTTGGTGTTTGGTTTTGGGTTTTTTAATTAACTACAAAAGTAGTTCAGTCTTGTTTTTATTCATTTACAGTCTGGTCCTGTTTGCTCTGATGCTTCTTATGCTGATCATCTCCCCACCCTGGAGGACAACACATGCTCTTTAACCATGCTCATCATCCACTTTTACAATAAATCCTTTCAAATTCTCTTTTCCTAGGAATTACCTTACTGGAGCTGGTGCAGTACCATGTAAAGTGGCCAGGTTACCTCTGCAAGCACTCAGATTCTCCCAGAAAGAATTTGGAGGAGCTGTGATTTACAGACTTCCCCCTGTGTGTGCTGAATTGATGAATTCCTTATTGCTTCCCTAGAGGTCGTGGACTTGGATATAATTCCATTGGAGCCATCCATCCCCTGGAAAAATCAGAGTCCTGGAGGTGGTGCCAGTGTCAGACTGGATGGATTGCCAGGATCAGCAGCCCAGAGGCCTCCCTGGATTGCTAAAACCAAAGCCCTCTCCATGGATTATTTATGAGCTTTGCTCCTTTACATTCCCATTCCCTCTGTGATTTTTTTTTTTTTTTTTGCAGTGTTGTCCCTCAGACCACGGTGATCCTCAACAACGACCGGCAGAATTCCATCGTGGCCAAGATGGTGGGGCAGGAGGAGCCACTGAGCAGAGCAGCAGATTCCCTGGAGAACATCCTCAGCAAGTGAGTAACATTCCCTAAAAACTCCTCAGCAAGTGAGTAACATTCCCTAAAAACTCCTCAGCAAGTGAGTAACATTCCCTAATAAACTCCTCAGCAAGTGAGTAACATTCCCTAAAAACATCCTGAGCAAGTGAGTAACATTCCCTAAAAACTCCTCAGCAAGGAGTAACATTCCCTAAAAATATCCTCAGCAAGTGAGTAACATTCCCTAAAAACATCCTCAGCAAGTGAGTAACATTCCCTAAAAACTCCTCAGCAAGTGAGTAACATTCCCTAAAAACATACTTAGTAAAGGTATTGATTGTTATGTGTATTAAGGTTGTTATCATTGTATATTGTAAATTGCTGTATCAGCTGGATACAATAACCAGCATTTGAAATGATAGATAAATTGCTGTATCATTTAAAATGATAAATAAATTGCTGTATCAATTGAAATGATAAATAAATTCCTGTATCAGCTGGATACAATAACCAACATTTGAAATGATAGATAAATTGCTGTATCATTTTAAATGATAGATAAATTGCTGTACCATTTTAAACAATAAATCAATTGCTGTAGCCTCTGACCCAATGGCAGCACCCCCAGAGCCCCCTGCAGCTGCCCGTGCTGGCCCGGGCTCTGCCATGGCCTGTCCCCCTGTCCCTGTCCCCAGCGCGGTGCCGGCGCGGCGCCAGAACACCATCGTGGTGAAGGTGCCGGGCCACGACGACAGCCACAACGAGGACGGCGAGAGCGGCTCCGAGGCCAGCGACTCGGTGTCCAACAGCGGCCAGGGCGGCAGCCAGAGCATCGGCAACAACGTCACCCTCATCACCCTCAACTCCGAAGGTACCTGTGCAGGAGAGGTGGCTGCCAGTACAGGCAGGAGCCTCTCTGGGAAATGGAGAATGTAAACCCCCTCCCTCCAAATTACTATAATTTTGAAATTAAGGGGCTCTCAGGCAAAGAGATGGGAATTAGGGATAACAGTTCTTTACTAGGAAGATTAAAATAGAAATGCAGGATTACAAAGAACAATCCCAAACCCTGTCAGAGTCAGAATCCAAGCTGACACCCGTCAGTCAGTCAGGGTGTTGGCACAGTCCCATTAAATGGTGGAGTGGCAGATGTGACTCAGCTGGAGCAGTGCTCCTGTAGAAGGTGCAGTTTTTCTCTGAAGATGCAGGGATGATGTGGAAAGGTCTGACTTTCCTCTGGAATCCAGTGGAAAGAAGGTACCTTGGTCCAAAATCTCAGTTTTTATCTGGGTAAGAAAGGCTTGGCTCCTGCCCTGGCTGGAGCATCTCCCATGGGATGATGGAATTTTATCAGCCATGCCCTGGGACTCAATGGCCATGAACAGGAGATCTCTCCTGGAGGGAGGGTGGGTTGTGGGAAAGATAAAGATGATTGCCCCAGCTGGTTTTTAACAATGGCCCATTAGCAGGAGATATCCCCAGGGAGATAAAGATCACTGCCACACCCAGTTTTAAACAATGGCCCATTAACAGGAGATAAGTCCCACAGAGATAAGAATGGCTGCCACACCCAGTTTTTAACAATGGCTCATTAACAGGAGATCTGTCCTGGAGGGAGGATGGGCTGTGGGAAAGATAAAGATGATTGCCCAGCTGGTTTAAAGCTGGCCCATGAGGAGGAGATATCTCCCATGGAGATAATGGTCACTGCCCCACCTGGTTTAACAGCTGGTGATTGAATTCATACTCCTGGTCACAATCCTCTATTGCAACCCAAGACAGTGTGGTGCCAAGGGGATTTTTTGCCTTTTATGTTTGTCTTGGTTTAGGGCAAATTTGGGAGAAACCCTTTGAATGGGGTTTTCAAGGAAACAGAGTCAAGCAGTCCCTCCCCTAACTGGTTCAGGGAAATATTTCCTCAGAGAGAAGTGGAAAAATCCTGTTTATTTAACAGGCAAAGCACTTCCTAGCACGAAAATGAACAATACTAAACAGGAAAACTTCTCACTGCTCTGAAGAGATGACAAATTCAGAAGAGTCCTTTTTGTGGGTTGCAGCCCAGCTCTCTCAGTCTGTTTTTAGTTTTTCCAGTGCTGAGAAATGCCAGGCCAGGTCTCAGTGAGTTACAGGTGCCAGTTCCCAGTGCTTTTCTGAGTTTTCAGTTTAGAGCAGGTTTGAACAATTTCAAGAAAAACGAAAAAAAACCTACAGTCTAGGTTTTTTTTTTTTTTTTTTTTTTTTTTTTTTTTTTTTTGTTGTCTTAGCTATCCAGAAACTAACTAAGAGCAAAGAAAAGCTTTCTCCTGCTCTCCACTGCAGACAACAGAGTCTGTGTAAGGCATGCAGGGAAGCAAGTGCAGACTCTGATAACAACTCTGCACCTCTTCTCTCCCTCTTCACTCCTGGAACCAGTCTTAAAGCTGCAGAACTCAATATTCAACACCAACAGAACAATTTGGGGATACAAGCATTATAAAGTCACCCCAAGACAATGTCTCTCTTATGTATCCTCAGTACTCTTAGTGTGCACACTTGGAATTCCTTAAATCTGATGTTTTAGTGTAGTTCTGCTAGTCTGTTAGGCCAGGAGACCAAATATCCTGAAGGCCCCACAGTGTGAGGGTGGAAAACCCTGAGCTATTGATGTCCTCTCTAGGAGACATCCTGTAAACTTGAGATTTGGCCCATGCAGGGGAGAATTCCTCAGAACAGGGACAGGAGCAGAGGGAACAGCCTCAGGCTGGAATCAGCAGGAATTTCCCCATGGAAAGGGGGCTCAGGAATTGGAAGTGCCCAGGGAGGTTTGGGGTGCCCATCCCTGGAGGTGTCCCAGGAATTCCTGGAGGTGGCACTCAGAGCTCTGGGCTGGGGACAAGGTGGGGATGGGGCACAGCTTGGACTCTGATCCTGGAGGTTTTTTCCAAGCTCAGTGATTGCAGAATTTTTCCTGCTCTGTCAGCTGTGGCAGGAGCAAAGCTGCCAGCATCAGGAGGATGTTTGCTGTGTAATTCCCTTCTGCCTTGCTCTGGCACAGATTTGCACAGATATGATGTTTGACCCATTGATGTGCATGTAAATTCAGAACAAACCCCTAATCCATTAATGTCTGCAGATCTGATTTCCCTCAGACCTCTGGAACACTCATCCATTCCAAATCTTTGAGATTGATGAATGCTTTGAGGATCAGATCAGTGACCCCCCCTCCACCTGCCCTTGCCCTTGCATGGGAGGGAATTGCTAATTCACTTGCAGGGTGGCACCAATTCAATTATTAATAAAGGAAGAGATGGAGAATAACAGGGCTGGTGTGCAGGGAGAGGCAAAGTCCCAGCAGCCCTTGGCTTGCATCAGCTGGGACAGGATTCCAGGGGGCTCTGAGGGGTGCAGAGGGAAAACCTGAGGGGCTGAGGATGGAGATCCCAGCCCAGGACAGACCAAACACCAGGACAGCTCACCCAGGCTCTGGAAAGCAAAACCAAACTGTGTTTAGGGTTGGCTTTATCTGACATTGAGCTGTGGATATTTGCAGGATTTAGGGAATGGATTTCTATAAAGGCACTGTTTGCTCTCTGCTGGTTGCTTTCATGTAATTGTGATAATTTAAAAATTAGTGTTCTTGCCTTTCTGTCCCTGAAAAATAATGATCCAGAGCCTTGAGCCCAGGTCCAGTAATGGAGCAAAACAAGGCTGGGGTTTTGCTTACTGAACACTGTGACTTCATTCCATGTGGTTTGTCAAGTCCAGTTAATTTTGGCATGCATGTGTTCTTCCTGTGAGCTTTGGAGTGCAGCATCTTCTCACTTTAAACCCAGCAGTGCATTGTATTTAATTGTGAACATTCTAATTAATTAAAAGCAATGAGCTTTGTACAGTTCAGTGTCTTGTGCAGAACAAAGAGCACAAGAAGAGAATTTTTAGTTTCACTGATACTGGAGCAGGAGAGCCATTGAGTGTTATACACTAGGCATGAGGAAATTTCTTTTATAATGATTTATTTTAAAATGGTTTATTCTATAATGGCTTCTTTTATAGTGGTTTATTTTTAAATGGTTTATTTTATAATGGTTTATTTCATAATAGCTTATTTTATAATGGCTTATTTTATAATGGTTTATTTTAAAATGGTTTATTTTATAATGGTTCATTTTATAATGGTTGCATGGGATGGATGTGATGGCCCAATGTTATTTCCTCTTCAGTTTTCACACATGGCATTTGCACCTTCAGGCTGGTAAGAGAAGGAGAAGTTTGGTCTGTTCAGTTCTTTTGAGGCTCTTTTCATGTTCTTTCCAGAGTTCTTGTGCATTTTTAAAGTTCTGAAGATCCTGAATTGGATTTCTAAAATGCTGCAGCTGGTCTTTAGTGTCCTCCTTGCACAGAACTTCATTTATGAATCAATTTTTTGAGTTTTCATAGCTCTTGAAGATGTCAAGATGTCATGGAAGACACTGAATCATGGAATGGTTTGGGTGTGAAGGGACCTTGAGGATCATCCCAGGCTGCTCCAAGCCCTGTCCAGCCTGGCCTTGGGGCCTCCAGGGATCCAGGGGCAGCCACAGCTGCTCTGGGAAATCCATCCCAGGGAGGAATTCCTTCCCAAAATCCTATTTGAAACCATCTCCTCTGTCCTGTCCCTCCAGTTCCTGATGCAGAGAATCCTGAGTTGGAAATGGAAATGTAAACATGGATTTTTGGAGCAGATAAGGGGAGGCTGCTCTGCCCTGGGTGTTAATTAGGGATGAGTGATGGTTTTTTTCCAGAGAAAACTCCTCAGTCACATCTTGTCTCCTCAACTTGGCATCTGCAGCAGTCATTTGATAATGGCAGCATGGAACACACTCAGGCTTTGCTGTCCAAGTGGGAATGCAAGCAGCTCTTTGTCCATGGCCCAGCCTTATCTGTGCTCAGCATTTCCAGCCCAGGGCAGATCAGATCTCACAGTGGGATGAGCTCTTGGAGCTCTTTGCTGCCAAGCTGCAGGACAGGCACAGGCAGTGAGAGCAGCAGAACCTTTTGTACCCTGAACCAAAATGATGTGGAGACACTGATGAGGCTTCAGGGCTTGTGAAAGCCAAAGAAAATGATACAAATTGAATTGCTTTGGGTTTTTAATTTTCTTTTTTTCAGTTATTGGGAGCCAGCAGATGAACAAGTTTCTTGCAGGTGTCTGCCACAGGGATATTTGGAGTTAACACTGACCCACCATCACCCAAATATAACAAAGATATATTAAACAAGGAAAAAAAGGGCAAAATCCAAATTAGCAATCTGATTTTCTGACATGAAACACATTTTAAAAAATTCTTTGAGTCCATGGATTTTAGTTTTCTGAATTTTATTTGGATCTTTTTTTATCTGAACTTTTTATCTGATCACATCCTTCCATGAGTCATATAATGAGGGACTCTCTCTTGGATTTCACCAAAATTGAGGCTTATTCTTAACAAACAAGTGACCTCACTGGTGTTGTGCTGAGGAACCTCTGAGTGCAGGGGCTGTTCCCAAAATATCTCCTGCTCCTGGATCCACAGGGGCTGGCACTGGGTCTCCTTCAGCCACAGCCTTTGGGTGCTTGCAATATTTACCTGGAGCACGAGATTCTTCTGGGATTAAACTGGAAAAGGGCAGGGTTAGGTGGGGTACAGGGAAGGAATTCTTCCCTGGGAGGCTGGGGAGATTCTGGAATGGATTTCCCAGAGAAGACTTTAAAAAATCAGTAAATGTGATTTCCTGTGGCTGCCCCTGGATCTATGGAAGGGTCCCAGGCCAGGCTGGAGGGGGCTGGAGCAGCCTGGGACAGGGGAAGGTGTCAGGCTTGGAATTGGATCATTTCCCATGTCCCTTCCAACCCAAACCATTCCATCATTCTGGGATTTTTCTTTGATATTCCCAAGGAAATGAAACTTTTCTTTCCCCCAACAAGAACAGCTCTGTGCCCAGGCCTTGTGTGTTGTTCCTTCTCCAGAATTCCAGAATTCCAGAATTCCCAGTGTCTGAACATCCTTTCTGCTGAATGTGACTTTAAATCCCTTTAACCTTTCTTTTAGCACAGCTTTCAACCCCCCTGCAGGATCTGGAGGTGAATTTACAGCATGCTTGTCCCTCCTTTCCACACACTTAATGATTTTTAATTAACAAAGTCAGTGCTCTGGAGTCTCTGCCAATTAATCACTGCCCCAGTGAACTTTTGCTAATTGACAGGAGCTCATTAAAAGATCACAGAACCATGGGATGGTTTGGCTTGGAAGGGACCTTGAAGCTCATCCTGTTCCAACCCTCCACATGATGCTGATGTTGAATCTTCTATACATCAGCCAAAACATTATTTAATTTCTCTAGAAATGAAGGTTTATTTTTGTAGGTTAGGATTTGGTTTTTTGGGGTTTATTTTAATTTTTTAAAGATTAATTCATCTTTCTGCCTTTCTGCACTTACTAATCTTTTGCTGCTGCTGCCAACTTTGCACCCAGCCTTGAGAATAAAATAAACACAATTTCTTGGAGTGATGGAACATGTTAATTCCAATATTTCTGTGGGCAGGTGTTTCCTTTTGTTCTCCCTGGTTTTAGAGGGATTACTGACAGCTCCTGGGGAGAGAGCAGAGCCTGGCTTTGCTTTTAGGCTCCCATGTTACACCAGAGGAGCTTTTCCTGATGGAAGAATGCAACAGCTCAGTGTTTATCACTTCCCTGGGTGGGAGAGCACGTCCAGAGCAGCCCCTGTCTGGTTTTTGTTCTCTTGACAGAGCTTTTCTTGTTGCTGACCCCAAACTGGCTCCTCCTGTTCCCAAAAAATTCCTGGTCTCTGCGTGGCACGTCCCCAGACAGGGATGGATGGTCAGCTGTGCTGGGAGATAAAAGAAATGCAGCAAAAAAAGAGTCAAAACCAGCCCTGAAAAGCAAACTGGGCTCAGCAGAATGGAGATAAAGGCAAATTTTGTGATGTTGAACAAAGAGCATTGAAGAGGAAATAGAAATTGGTGTGAGGTGAAAATGAGGCTGGGGGTGCAGAGAGGGGCTGATAAAGGTGGCAGCACTGGAAGCAGAAATGGTCACTTGTGTGGTGATTGATATTTGGTGTGAAAAAGGCAGGGAATCACCTTTCCCCTCAAAGGGCAGCAGGAAAATTCACAGAATCAGGGGATGCTGGGGTTGGAAGGGAACTCTGACCATCACCCAGCCCAAGGCAGGGACACCTGGAGGTGCCAGAGGGACACACCCAGCTGGGTTTGGGGTCCTGTCCCTGCAGACAGGGAGACCCCACATGGTCCCTGGGGCTCTGCCACCCTCCAGGGAATTAATTCCTCAGTTAATCAAAGAAAGAAAAATGAGAAGGTGTGTGCTGAGCTGAGCTGAGCTCCAGGTGAGTGTGTGCAGTTGTGCTTCACTCACTTGGAGTCAGGTTGTGTTCTTTGGCTGTTCTCTTCCTCCCCAGCTCACTTTTTTTTTCAGTTTTTGGAAGTTTTTGAGGAGCAGCAGCAGCAGGGTATGGCTGTGGAGAGTGGTTTTATAATAATAACCAACCTCCCCAGAATCCAGCCAGATCTCACCTCTAAATTTGGGAACACACCTGAAGAACCCTTCCCTGTGCACTGAAGGATGTCTGAGTGCTGGGAGCCTCCAGTGATCCACATTCAGCCAATAGTGATTATGGATTTAATTGCTCAGAGAGAATTTCCATCCACCTCCCATTCTCTTTTCTCTTCCCTTCCCCATTCTCCTCCACACCACAGCAGAGCTCAGGGCATTTGTGCCTCACTCAGAACTGGCCCTGCATTCCCTCTTTCCACCAGATTTTTGGGTGCCAGTCCTGTGTTTGCTCCCTGCAAAGTGCCAGATGTCTTGGCAGCCTGGCAGGAATGATTTTGATCAAAAAGAAGGAATAATTCAGCCTTTGTGCCCTCATGGTTAACTTCAGTCATGCTTCATGCAAAATGGTTATAAAATAAATTCTCTTTCTGTTGAAACTTTGAAAGCAGGAGGAAAATGCAAGAGATAATTTAGTGGGGGGGATTGTGGTCATAGGTCAGAATAACAAGATAATGTCTTTTTTTCCAGGCTGGGAGCAATAAAAGAGCAGTTGCATGTGGTAAAAACAGTATGTTCTGGACTCTGTGCCAGCAGAAAAAAAGAGAGGATTTTGCAAATTGAACTAAATCTTTGGTTCATGGAGGTTAACAGTGTTTGTTAAAAAAGTCTGCAGGCTAAAGGTGTTCCATAAGGAATAAAACTTCTATGGCCACCAGCAATCCTGGGAGCTGTAAGGCCATGATAGGCTGGAGGATAATTTATTCAGGCTTCTTAGAATTTCTCTGAAAAACATACACGTTGATCCAGAGATGTTTTTGCTTCTCCAGATCTGCCCAAATTTTTCTAAGCCAGTCCATTTATCTTGAGGAGCAGCCTGTTGTTTTCCCTGATAATGGTAACCAGACTTGTGGTGAGGCCAGACACAGTGGCATGCAAAACAAGGCACAGCTCATCCAAACCACTTTATTTTGCAGATGGCACCTGGTACTGGGAGCAGAAAGCAGCCAGTGTGACCTATCCTGGCTCAGGATAAAAAGGAAAGGATCAAATTTAGAAAAAAACCAAAAAAACCCCAAACAATTTGCAAATGTATAAAAATATATTCAGGATGGGGCATGAAGTTCTGATTTCAGCAGGAAATATTTGCTAAATTCATCAACAATAGTTTTCCTTGCAAGTTAATGAATATAAGGAAGGAATTTTTGGCTGTGAGGATAGGGACCTTGCCCAGAGGAGCTGTGGGTCCCTGGAAGTGCCCAAGGCCAGGTTGGATGGGGCTTGGAGCAGCCTGGGATGGTGGAAGGTGTCCCTGCCATGGCAGGGGTGCAGGAGATGATCTTTCAGGTCCCTTGCAGCCCAAACCATTCCCTGGTGCTGTGGCTCTGCTGCTCTCAGTGATAAATCAGGATTGCACAATGCAACGTTTGCCTCATCCTGTTACTCAGCTCTATAAACTCAGCCCTGCCACGTGGGGTGACTCAACCCAAAGCTTGTGCTGCAAAAGCTGGTGGGAGTTTTTTCATGTTTTATTTTATGGAGTTCTTCTGGCTTGTGATCACATAAAGCCCAGTGCAGGATTTGGAAATCCAGATGTTGCTTGCTCTGGGTGCTGCTCCAGCTGTTTGACCTGAGCTCTGCCACCTTCGTTAGGGCTTGGAAGGGTTATGGAAACCAGGAACTGGGGACTTTGTATCCCAGAACTCTGCTCTAAGATCACTTAATGAAAGAAGAGTCATTAATGTCATTGTAACTGAGTGTTGTTCACAATAAATGACTGTAAATTGTACTGAGTGACCCCTCAGTCAGCAAACCAGAGCTGGGCAAACATGGAAATCAAATCCTAATAGTTCAGTGGACACTGAAATATTGCTGGAGTGTTTTGTCCCCAGTTCCTATTAGCAGTGTGAGGAATTCTGCAAGTTTGGTTTATTTGTGGAATGGGAGTCTCATCCTCCATCCTCTACCTGAGGTGGGATTGGTCATGAGCTCTGTTCCAGTTTCTAGTTAGTCTCAAATCCACCAAATTTTGTCATTGTCTGCACAGCTTAATGAGAGTCTAGTATTCCTTTGAATTTTATTTTCTTATTTAATTAAATCCCTAGTATTTTTTTTTTCCCTAAGAAACTGGGAAAGAAATAAAAAAGCTTCTTAATATTTTGAAAGTGTTTGTATATGGGTATAGCTCTGCTACTGATGGTCTTATACTTGAATAAGAGGGAAGATGATTAGTGATTGATTAATTGTCCTTCTGTTCCTTGGGAAACTATTATTTAGAAAATAATGTAGCCAGTAAATATGAGGAAAAACCCAAATTTTGTTTGGGATCTCTGGTCACATCTTAAATGATTGTCACTGCTTAATGTGCTCCTTTTAAATGATGAAACAAGTTAGTGTTCACTATTGATTATAATTTATTAAATCTATAATCATGGGAAGGGAGGGAGGAAGGGAAGGGAAGGGAAGGGAAGGGAAGGGAAGGGAAGGGAAGGGAAGGGAAGGGAAGGGAAGGGAAGGGAAGGAAGGGAAGGGAAGGGAAGGGGGAAGGGAAGGGAAGGGAAGGGGGAAGGGAAGGGAAGGGAAGGGAAGGGAAGGGAAGGGAAGGGAAAGGAAGGGAAGGGAAGGGAAAGGAAGGGAAAGGAAGGAAAGGAAGAAAGAAGGAGTTTGTTTTAATCTCATGGGTTTGGGCAAGAGCTGTTGGCTGCTTGAATTTTGCTGTGCTTTGAGAATATCCCAGAGTTGCAGGGATAAAAACCTTCATTTTTAGGGGATGAGAGCACTGGGCTTGGAGAGGTTTCTCAAGAAAAGAGATCTCTGAGAGTGACTTGGACACCTGGACTGGCTGTGTAGACCAGCACATGAACACCAACAATTTTTGGTGCTGTTGGGGTGAATTTGGGTTTCTTTCCCACAGCAGCCGCCATCACTCAGTCAGAAAACACAAACAGGGGGGAGATGCTGCAAAGTGCAGAACTCCTGAGGCTGCCCCCTTGCTCAGCCCGTGCCCCCTGTGTGTTTCAGAGGATTACCCCAACGGGACGTGGCTGGGCGACGAGAACAACCCCGAGATGCGCGTGCGCTGCCCCATCACGCCCGCGGACATGCTGCACATCAGCACCAACTGCCGCACGGCCGAGAAGATGGCGCTGACCCTGCTGGATTACCTGTTCCACAGGGAGATCCAGGCCATCTCCAACCTCTCGGGCCAGGGCAAGCACGGCAAGAAGCAGCTGGATCCTCTCATGATCTACGGCATTCGCTGTGAGTGGCGCCCCCAGGGCTTTGGGGTGCACAGATGGGTGGGAAGTGGTGCTTTAAATGGTGTTTTAGGAGTGGGTTTGTAAGGAAAATGAATCCACAAACACCAGAGGTTCATGTCCAAAAAGGAGACAGAGGAGTCCTTTTTGCTTTATTTGAATAAAGGGACAGGCATGAGGCATTCCCCTGGGATCTGTCCAATTTTTGGAGGATGCAGCCTCCTTTTTATCCTATTTTCCCTCTTTTTCCCCATGGGCTGAGGTACCTGAGAGGCACAGACTTCCCAGAACACCTAAGATTCCCCTCTAATGTATAACCCTTCTTTTAATTTTTAATTGTTATAGAATTCATAGCTCCCTCCCCCTGCTTCTTTCATCTTCCATTACCCAATTTCATTTACCAGTAAAACCTACAGTTTGTGTGTAAAGGTAAATCTCTTTTCCCATTCATCAGTCAGTGGAATCCCTCCCATTGTTTCTTTTATCTCTTGGTGCTAACTGTATCTACCACCAATCTACAGCTTGTTTGTAAAGACAGATGCTACATTCCTCTCAGGTTTGATGTGTGGTGAGATGTTCTGGTGGGTTTTGTTTATGAAGGTGGTTTAGGGTATTAGTGGCTGTTGGGGGTTGGGGTTTGTTCCCTTATTTTTTTATTTTTTTTTTTCTCCTCTTTGGAGAATTTTTCCCATTATTATGCTAAGGGCTGCACCCAAGCTCTTCATGGCTCAGGACAAAGGGATGGGCAGGGGCTGTCTCCCTGCTTTTACTCCCTGGCAGGGTTAGTGGAGTTTTTGCTCCAGCCCCACGTTTGGTGCCAAAATCTGTCCTGGTTTGAAGGACAGGTGTTTGCCAAGAAAGGCAGGAGCTCCACCTGAGATGGAGAATGTGAACCCTCTCCCTCCTGAGTATTATAATTTTTGAATCAGGGACTCTCAGGCAGAGATTGGGTAGGAATAGCAGCTCTTTACTAATACATCTAACCAGACAAACAGAAACAACAGCAGCTATGAAAACTAACAACAAACAGAACAATAACTCAGTTCCAGTCCCTTTTCAGCCACAGACACTCTTGGCAAAATACCTGTTCTTCAAACCAGGACAGTGGCTGGTCTTTTTTCTTCTCCTGCCTTCAGTCAGAGTCAGGAGTGAAGGCACAAGAGACAGATTTTCATGTTTGGGCTCAGTTGTTTATTAATTCTTATCTAAAGTACAGAGAGTTCTGCAGCACTTTCAGCTAACAAGCTAAAAGTGAGAAAAATGTTGGTAGATGGTCTTTCAAAGCTCAACTATCCAATTAAAACCTAACATCTGTATTATTTATACTGTTGACCCAATAACCAAACACCTGTGACCCACAGTGCAGCACTCTCCATCCAACCAAAAATTACTGCCTAAAACTAGGAAAGAGAAGGAACAAAAAGGGAAAAAGAGGCAACACCCAAGAAGCTCCATCTTGTCCCATACCTATTACTATATTCTAAAAACCCCAAATTCCAAACCCTTCACCATGTGATATTACACAGTTCTATTCAACTACACACCCATGATTTTAACTCCATCACTCAAATTTGGAAGCCTTGTCCAAGGCCTCAGGTCAAAAGCAGTGTTCTCTTGGGGATCAGTGTGAAAAAGCACAGAAAGTTTAAAACTCCCAGGCTTCAGGGTTCCAACATTTTAAGTGTGTTTGGTGTGTGGGTAGAAGTTCTGGTGATTTTTGTTTATGAGGAAGGTTTAGGGTTTTTAGGAAGAAATCCTGATGGGCTGATTTAATTCAGTTGGGGAGTATTCACCAGAAATTCCTCAGGCTTTTATTTTGAATTCTGACTTCTTTGCCACTGCCAGCTGTGAGTGTAGTAAATATTGTAGAAATAATAAGGAACACAAATTTCAGTACTGTGCAAGTTTGAACCTTAGTTTCTGACTTCCCACTTATGTCTCTTTTTTCAAAAGACTTGCTCAGATTGTGATGGGAAAAGTTGGCAATCTCAGGATCATAAAATCTGGATTCACAGCAGGAATGCAGATGGATTTCTGTC
The DNA here is from genome assembly GCA_030060385.1 of Muscicapa striata striata. Lineage (NCBI taxonomy): Eukaryota > Metazoa > Chordata > Aves > Passeriformes > Muscicapidae > Muscicapa > Muscicapa striata. The sequence goes on along the minus strand of JAREIS010000073.1, from coordinate 95,278 downwards.
TGCTCCAGTCTTTGGATTATTTCAGCTGTTATGGAGCTGTGAACTGATATTATTGTGTTAAAGGCACGATATTTGTTAATTTAAAAGGAATCAAATGTGGTTTCATATAGAACAAAGGCACAGGCACTGGTTTGAAATGAGAAGAGGAATCTGGACGTGAGCATCATGTTCTGCTGTGGCAACTTCTGCTGAACACACTGAGCACAGCCAAGTCTGCTCCCTGTGCTTTATTTCCAAGAAACCAGCATAACCAGGATTTTGGGAGAAGTTTCTTCTGCCAGGTGGTGGTTGAGCATTGGAATCAGGGAATGAGCAGAGCCCTGAGGCTGCCAGAGCTCCAGGAGTGTTTGGACAACACTCCCAGGGACAGTTGAGGTGTCTGGGCAGGCCCAGGAGAGATCTTTGAACTGGATTCTAATAAACCAGGAGGTCTCATTGTCCCAAGATTCACATTTTGTGTAGGTCACCAGTGGATCTGGAGCAGGAATCATTTGTTCTGCTGGTGAGTTTTGTATGGGATTGGCAATTTGAAACTCCAAGTAAATCTTAAGGACAGGTCAGCAAGGGATTATTTGGAGAAGTGTGATAATGACAGGGAGGGGAGTGTGAATGGTGGTTGATGATGGCAGCAAACACTTTCCTGTTATCTGCTGTTGTTCCCAGTGGTTTTCAGGCTGTTTTAGGGAAATTGAAAACCAAGTCCAACCCACTCAGGTAACTGCATTAGGGCAATTTTTGCTTCATTATTTACCTCAAGCAAGAGACTTCAGACTTCTCTTACAAACACATTAAATACATGTTTTTAAGAGAGATAGTAATTCAAATTAAAGCCTTTTTGTCTGCTGATCTCATCAGTGTCAAGGATATTGTTTTTAAAACATGGATTTTGTGAAGAGCTTTTAGAAACACTAAGAAATGGATCTTGCTCCAGTTTTAAAGCTTCCCAGGCAGTTCTTTTCCCATCCCTTAAATGTGAGAGCACAAATCACATGGGTCAGTTTGTAAGTGGTTGTGGAGGAAGATGAGATGTTTGCCAATGTGAGCATGGGGAAGGAATGTGTCCATGTGAGCAAGTGCTCAAGATGGGGATTATGTCATTTCTGTGAGGCATTCTGACCATGAAAAAACCAGATTATGGAAGTGATCCTGGAGCTGGAGAAGGTCTGGAATGGCACAGATGTGAGAGCAGGGATCATGAGCAGCAATCAGTGACTTTGGTGGCATGAGCACAGTTTGGGATCCAGATACCTGAAACAACTTCATTCCTTCCTGCTGTTGGCTGCTGTGTTGTTTTCTTTTGGGAACCAGGCCATAAAAAACTAGGGATTTCTGGAAAAAAAAATAGACCCTGTGTGGATCTGGCCAGAGGGTTTGGGCAGTGAAATGTTGATGCTTCTGGGGATTTGCTACCAGCAAGGACAAAGAGTCCTGTGGCAAGCAGCAGAGAAGTTGATGGAGCAGCAAATGTAACAGTGAGAAGAGTGGTCCAGAAATGATGATTTCACTTAATAACCTCATATGTCATCACTGGGAGTAATGAAGTGGGATGGAATTGGATTGCAGCAGCCTGGCTGGAATGTTGAGGGAGGGGGTTGTGCCCGTGCTCAGGTCAGTGGCAGAACTCCTGCTGAGCTGCTGTGTGCCATGAGTCCATGATTCCATGATTGATTCCATGATTCCATGATTCCATGATTGATTCATGATTGATTCCATGATTCCATCCCTGCCATCCCAAATCCCCTTTCCCAATCCACACCCATCTGGTTTTCATCCCTGATGTGTTCTCCCAGAAAATCACCCCAAACCCGAGTTGCCCTGGCATGGGAACCCCCTCAGTGCTGGTGCCCACAGTGGGATTTGCTTCTGCTCTGAGCAGCCTTGATGACTTAACTCAAACAGAAATGAAAAATCCAATGTCACCAGCCTGGTCTGTGCCAATCACAGCCAGAGGAGCCCAAGGAAATAGAAAAGATTTGATTTTTTCCTTTCGTTTCAGGTTTCTTGCAGTTTGTCAGTAGAAAGATATTCCATCTTTTTTTTTTTTTTTTTCTATAAGAAAAACATCAAGCAAATCTGTATTTAATAGACCAAGTATTTTGTGTAATATGCAGAAAGTATAGAAAATGAAGAGATGTGTGTTTATTAAAAATTCCTGATGCTCTGCATGAGGTTTACCACAAGAAGAGAGGAAAGTTTATCTTTGGAAGTTTAAATTTTCACTTGTGGCAGGAATTTGTGGGGTGGCAGTGGTACTGAGGAGAGGTTTTGGGCAAGAAACCAGAATGATTTAAACACAATCTCTGTCATTAAATAGCTCATTACCTCAGCCCTGCTAAAAATGGAGACTTTTGCTGGTGAAAAATGATCCAAGAACATCCTCAGTTGTAATTTTCTTTGCCTAACAGAAAATACAGGTTTAGCTCTTTGGAGATTTTACAGCAATTTCCACGAGCGAGTTGGAAGAAACAGATTCCCAAATTCAGAATTTTTTGCAGTTATGAGGAATGGTGTAATAGAAAAGATGCTTTTCCATGGCATGCTGGAAAAAATGGAGAAGCTCAGAAAAGAAGATTTATCAGTAGTTCTTCTTCTTCAAAATAATCAAATAACTAAATGAAAACAAAATACATTAGTTACTGATAATATATATTTATATACACACATATTTTATATATTTTTATGGGTAAATTTGTGTATTTTTTCTGTGGAAGCCTCTTGCTCTGCACATGGGTTTTTGCAGACCTTCACCAATCGTTTTTCCACTTTTTTGTCAGTTCTGGTTAATTATTCCAAGAGGATTTAAGATCAGAACCTGCAGATTTAATGCAGAATTTGTGGTTGGGTGGAGGAAGGAGATGCAAACTCAGGAATTGCATTAAGGGGAACCTCTGCCCTTTTGGTTTTGGACCCCAAAATTCTTATTTTGGCTCCCTGTTGCTCAGGGAATCATTTATGCTCATGGAAATAACTCTCTTTTTAGGGACAGGATTGTTGCTCAAAAAAACCCCCAACACAAAACCAGAAACCCCCCACCCAAACCCTCCAGTGCTCACAGAGGGGAGGAAAAATTTGGGTGAATTTTCCCATCTTGCTTCCAAGACTTTCATGGAGTGAATTTTCCCATTTCATCCAGAATACATCCCTGTCTTTTAAACACCATAAAACAAACTGTTAGCTGAGAACACCTCATGATAAAATCTGATTTTTAACTCTGAATGATGCATTTTTCTGCTTGAAAAGCCAAATCACTTCACTTTTTAAGACACAAAAACGCAGCACAGAAAGAAATCCCTCATCAAATCTTGGTGTTCCTGTTAGAGAAAACTTTGCTTCCAGTAGGGATGGGAGCACTTTTCCTACTGCAGGAGTTGAAAGAGATGTTAATACACTCTGAAAGGAGTTGTGTCCTCAGCAGAGGCCAAATGGAATTAAACACTGGCTCTGCTTCCCAAAAATGCACACACCAGCTCTGGAGCTGCAGCCCACACACGGCTGCTTAATGGGAAACACATTTGGCTGTGGAAGTGATGGCAGTGGGATGAGTAGATAGGAATATAAATATGAAATTATAAAAATAAAATATAAAAATCTAAAATAAAAATATAGATATAGATGTAAATATAAATATAGATATAAATATAAAATTATAAAAATAAAATAGAAAATTTTAAGATAAATATATATACATGTATATATATAAATATATAAATATAAATATAGATATAAATATAAATATAAATATAAATATAAATATAAATATAAATATAAATATAAATATAAATATAAATATAAATATAAATATAAATATTCCTGCCCTCAGCCCAAGCAGGTTGGAGCTGCCACTGGTGGTGTGGAAAATGTGTGGGGAGCTCAGCATTGCTGCTCCAGCTTTTCATGAGGAGTTTGAGTTTAATAACAACAGAGATAAACAGCAAATACATCACATTTTGTTCTTCTTGAGGATTATCCTGCCTGGAAATACTGGAGGAAGGGCAGGAAGTTCTCCTGGATGAGCAGAGCTCAGATGGTTTGTGGGATGCTCCAGGCTGGTGCTGTTTTATGGGATGTTTATCATGGAATCCTGGCATGGCTTGGGCTGTGTGCACCATAATTATGTATTGAAATTAAATTTAAATTTAATTAATTATTTATATTAGTTATATTAGTTATATTAGTTATATTAGTTATTTATATTATTTAAATATTCAAATATTTCTATTTCTATTTCTATTATTTCTGTAATTTCTATTATTTCTATTATTTCTCTTTCAATTATTTCTATTTCTATTTCAAAGATCCAGTGCCACCCCCTGCCATGGCAGGAACACCTCCACTATCCCAGGTTGCTCCAAGCCCGTCCAACCTGGCCTTGGGCATTTCCAGGGATCCAGGAGCAGCCACAGCTTCTCTGGGAATCCATTCCAGGACCTTCCCACCCTCCCAGGGAATAATTCCTTCCCAAAATCCCACCTCACCCTGCCCCTGCCAGTGGGACCCATTCCTTGTGTCCTGACCCTCCAGATTTTGGAAATTGTCTCTGTTTCCTTCAGGTACTCTAAACAAACATTGCAGTTACTGAGGACTTTATAAATATTATTAAAATATGCATTATAAATCCAAAATCATCAATATTTTCTATTTTTTTACTTTCTCTCTTCCAAAAGCCTCTTTTGTTTTACAGCATTTTTATTAACTCAACAACTTTTCCTTTTTATCTTATTTCCTTCCTAATATTTGTGTGCTTTTTTAGTATATGTTATTTCTCTTCCTTTCATTTCCTGTTTATAATTTTGGGCTTCTCGTGTCTCATTTCTGAATATCCCACAAGTCAATGGCTGTTAGAATATTGAATAACATCCCATGGTTTCAAACTGTGACACATCCATTCTGCAATCCTGAGCAGCAGCATTGGAGAGGTGCATGCAAACCTTGGATTCCATCTGGAGGCTGCTGGAGAGGCTGATGAAAAATGATCCAAATTGGCTTTTTGTGCCTTGAACATTTCAGCAGCAGCAGCAATGGGTGGATTTCTGTGATTTGGATATTGGAAACTGTTGTTTCAATCCCCCCCTCAGGAATCAGCCAGGGATTCTCTGGAGGTTTGGGACAGCTCAAGGCAGGGATTTGCAGAGGATGCTGAGCTGCTGAGCCCATGTGCTGTTTGCTCAGGCCACAGGATAAAAACTCCTCTCCCCAGCTCTGGTAGCCTGAACAGGAGTCCTGTGGTTTGTGCCTGATGGATGAGCTAATCCTGTGGTCCCTGGAAGTAATTTTTGCCAACATTTTCTTCTCCCAGTGCTAAACACCACAGGCTGTAGTTCTTGGGAAGCAAAGGCTGACTTCAGGCTGTTCCTGTGGGGTTACCACCACAGAATCCAGAACCCTGGAATTGTTTTGCTTTGGAAGGGGCTGGAAACAGCCCCTGGATGGGCAGGGACACTGCACCAGCCCAGCTTGCTCAGGTCTGTTGGGTTGATGTGGCCAGAAATGTGAATTCTGTCCCCATCTGTCACAGCCGGGTGGGGCAGTGCCCCTGATCTCCTGGCACACATTATCTGCTCATGGGCAGCTTTAAACCAGCTGGGCAATCATCTTTATCTTTGCACAGCCCATCCTCCCTCCAGGAGAGATCTCCTGTTCATGGGCCAGGTGTTAAAAACCAGCTGGGGCAATCATCTTTATCTTTGCCACAGCCCATCCTCCCTCCAGGAGAGATCTCCTGTTCCTGAGCCATTGTTAAAAACTGGGTGTGGCAGCAATTCTTATCTCTGTGGGACTTATCTCCTGTTAATGGGCCATTGTTTAAAACTGGGTGTGGCAGTGATCTTTATCTCCCTGGGGATATCTCCTGCTAATGGGCCATTGTTAAAAACCAGCTGGGGCAATCATCTCTATCTTTCCCACAACCCACCCTCCCTCCAGGAGATATCATCTGCTGCTGGCCCATTGAGTTCCACTGCATGACTGATAAAATTAAAATTGTGTTTTGTATGAGTTTTTTAGGTATGATGATTGGTGGTTGTTTAGAATTTTATTCTTTATTTTTATTCTGGGTTTTTAAATTTTGGTATTTTGGTTTTTAGTTGTTTTTTTTTTATATATATAATTTATGTTTTAGTGGTTTTGAAGGGTTTTAATAAGTTGCAGAAAAATATTTAATACAGACCACGGCCTGGACTTGTTCAGGTGGCCCAGAGTTGTTCAGCATTACTGCAAGTAACATCCCATGGTGAAGGGTTTGGAATTTGGGATTTTAAAATACAGCAATATATAAAGTACAAGATGGAGGTTGTAGGGCAGAAGTTTTCTTTCTTCTTCATGGATCTAGGTTGTACTTTTTTAATTGGATAGAAAATGCTGCACTGTGGGTCACGGGTGTTTGGTCATTGGGTCAGAGTTAAAAATAATGTAGGTGTTAGTTTTTAATTAGACAATTAAGCCTTAAAAGACCTTGTAATGAGTGAGATCCATCACCATTTCTCCTTTTTTAGCTTGTTAGCCAGAAGTGCTGTAGCACTCACTGTAACATAGATAAGAATTAATAAACATCTCAGTCCAAACACCAAATTCCATCTCTGGTGCTTTTAATCCCAACTCTGGCAGAAGAAAAGAAGAAGTTCAGCAAGTGATGCCCTGAGTGAGGATGGAACTCAGGACCCTCCCTGCTGAGCTCTGAGCCTGGCCAGGGGCTCTGCAAAGCTGGGCTGGGCTTTTTTGGGAATGCCACGAGTGCTGTGACCTTAGGGACAAACCCCCAGAGCTCTTGGACTCTGTCCTGCTCAGGAGCAAAGTCTGAGAGTTCAGCACATCTTTAAAAAGCAAGGAGTGAAAGAAATCCTTTCTGCTGGGCTGTTCTCCTCCCTGAAGAGCTTTCATTTCTCTTGGCCTCGTGCTGCTGCTGCTGCTGCTCTCACTTTTGTCTCCCTCAGAGCTGCACAAGCCTGGCTCCAGTTCCAGGGAGCTGCTGCTTTGGGAATCAATGAAATGCTGCCACATGCAGGCACTGATAACCCCTTTGGAGGCCAGGCAGGAAGATAATGGGAGAACCCACTGAGTTTATCTCAGCCCCACAGTTCTCATCCATGGCATCACTGCTGGCCTTGCTTTCAGCTGGGACTCCTGCAGTTTGCTGCTTTCCTGAGCACTTCTCTTGATTTCAATTATTTTTCTGGCCAGTCTCTGTTAATAAACTTAAAAAAAAAAAAAAAAAAGGCAGCAATTTTAGGGAAAGAAAAGAAATTGTGTGTTTTCTCTCTGCTCCTCACACTTCTCTTGTTGTCCTTGTGTTATACAAGTGAGGAATTCAATTTTCCATTGCTGGAAAAGCAGCAGTGGAGGCTCAGTCCCCACTGATGTGTGAGATGTGCTGTCAGGCACTTGTGAGTCCTGGGCTCTCCAGAAAACAGAAAATGAATGTATGAGGTCACTTGGACCATCTGTTTCCACACTCCTTGCATCCCTCAGTGCTTTTCCCTTTTGGCCAGACTCAGCTCAAGTACGTGCTGGGGTGTGCAGGGCTGCACTGCTGGGGAGGAGCTCACACACTCCTGTCTGAGGGGCTGGGGGGAAAAGCAGGTTTTTCTGGGGCTTTGGGTGTTGTTTCAGGAAAAAAAGGCAAGTTGGGTAGTTGGGGCTCTTTGGGAAGGTTTCTGCTGCAGCTTCCATTTTAAAAATGGGGGAGAAAATAGGAATAAATATAGGATTATTATGTTTTTTTAATGATGGAAAGAAATAGAAGTAAATGCCATTTGTCCAGTGTCATCACTCTGGTGTAACTTGGGGGTTGGAGTAGAGAACAGGAAGAATCTTCTCTTTTCAGATTATAATTGTTTGGTCCAGAATTATTTTCTTGTAGGGTCAATTGATTAATTTCTAATCATTGCAGTCAGGTTATTAAATCAGCTGTGGATGTCCTGTCACCATCAGGAAAGGGATTGAAGGATCCCTCTGGGAATTCTGTGTGGCCTCTGCTGGAACATGTGCAATTCCAGGGACACCACAAACACTCTGTTCCTCCAGGGATTCATTCATTCACCTGCCCCCAATCCCCAGCCCCTCTCTGCTCCTGCAGCTCCAAAATCTTTCAGAGCACTCAGTGTGTGTGTCCTGTGGGGAGTTGGGATGGATGAAAATCCATCTTTTCCTGCCACACTGGGAATCTGACACCCACTAGATGGCAATATTTGAATGCTGATGGATCCTTCCATAAATCAGAATAATCCAGGTTCTGCTTGCTGTGAAATAGGTAAAAATAGCCTGGCTGCTTTTCCAGAGAGGTGGGACTGAGTCTCCTGCTCTGGAACAGGATTCCTTGTGGAGCTTGGAGATTCTAGATCCTAATTAACATTCATTTTTCATTTTTAAATCTTCTAGGAGGGTTCTTTTCATTTGAAGAACAAAGACTTTTAAAATAACTTCCATTTTCATGTTTCCTCTGGATCTGTGACTTGTTAAAGATGAAATATTCAGACAAATCTCCTAAATAAATATCAATGAACAGAGTAATGAACTTGGTAGCTGAATTTTCCTCTCCTCCTCCCCCTCTCCAAGTTCCCAACACTCCTCCTGTCCCTTTTTGGGTGTTGTGGATGAGAGCAGTGCCATGGGGAGGGATTTTGGGTGACAGGATGGATTTTCCAGCTGTGTGACACTGAAGGAACCTCCAAGGCTCTGCCATCCCTCTCCTCCTGCATCCCAAACCTCAACATCCCAAATTTAGGTGGGGGAAGTCCCCCAGCTGTGGAGATCATCCTCCCCCAGCTGGCAGAGGAATAAACAATTCCTGTTTTCCAACAATTTCAGTATTGCAAGGCCTGGGTGAGGTTTGGAGAATCAAAACCTGAAGGCTCAAGGAGCAATTCCAGCTTTTCCTCTGCTCCTCCAGTGTTTAGAGCAGCAGATTTTGCTGTCATGTGCTCTTTAATTAAATCAAAAAGATTCCAAATGTATGAGCCTGCTGAGCAAAAATGGATTTTGGGAACCAAATCCCAAAAAAATCAGCCCCTCCTCCACTTTTCCTGGAGCCTTTGTTTCCTGTAGGATCCATCCTATTCCTGTCAATTGAAAAGGATTCTTTCCATCACTTTAAAATGAATTCCCCATCCTGGTGCTTTCCTTTAGGTTTGAAAAATGAGAGGGAATTGGAAAGTGAAGGAGCAGTGACCCAAATCTGCTTGGATTCTTTATTTAATATAAATACATTTGTATTTTCTACATGTTGGATTCTGTGCTGCACTTGCCCAAATCTTTCCAAATGCACCAAAACCAGCTGGAATTTCTGGGTCACCTCAGCCAAGTCCATGAAAATCCTGATTTACCTTTGAATTTCCCAAGGAAATCTGTGATTCCTGGAGAATGGGAAGCAGCACAAACTCAGAGTGTGCAAATGAAACTCCAGACATGGAGTTTGATTTTTAGGGGCTGGTTCTGAATGTGGGATGAGGATGGAATATTTCATGTCTGCTTTTGATCTCACAAATGTCTTCTCTCCCTCCTCAATTTGTTCTTCATTTGATTTCTTTGCAGTTTTATGTTCTCTGGGGATTGTTTTGTCTCCTCCCTGACCTTTCTGAAGGGAGGGTTACTCCCTCAGGAACATCATTTCCCTGGGATTTTCTTAATTTATAATTAGTCCTGGTTTTTAGGAAACCCCAACCCTTTCTCTCCTTATTTTGTAAAGCACATCCTCCACCTCTGTGTTTGTACTAAATCAAATATTTTTTTTTCCTTTGCATTTCCAAGCTTGTTTTGCTTTGTATTTCCAAGCTTTTTTTTTTTTTTTTTTTTCCCCTTTGCATTTCCTTTTTATTTCCTTTAAGAACCACAGAAAGATTTATTTCAGACCTGCTTGTGGAGCTCTTTTTAATTTTAATTTAACTCCCCCAGATCTCCCCCTGTGTCTCTGATCCAGGCTCAGCATTCTGCACCTGTTGCCTTTTAAAGCTGACTTGGATTTTCCTGATTTTTGCTTTTTTCCTGAACTTTTCCTTGCTAAGATTGGAATGTTGATCCTTTATTTCCCTTTTTTCCCTCTGTGGCTCCCTGAATTCTCTTTGCAGCTCTTTTTGTCTCCCAAGCTGCAGCCAGGATCTTTCTGTTTGTAGAAATCACCCAAACTCCTGCAATTTATGAATTATTTTGAAGTCTCTGGTGTGTTTTTCATGGAAAGCTTCCTTCAGGAAATGAGATTCCTCCCCCAAAAAAGCAAACTTTGGGCTTTTATTGTTTAAAAATAAGGACACTTTTTTTTTTTTTCCTTTTTTTTTGAGGCACCATTCATGAAAAGATCACTAAAAACACACTCAGCCAGTCTTAAATCATCTAAATCCTGTTCTTTACTCTTCTTTTATGGGCATCCATCTTCCAAAATATTGCCTTTTGCTCCAAGTGCTGATTTATATTCCTGACTGGATTTTTTTTTGTGGTGCTCTGTGGCTCTGCAGTGTCAAATCTCAGTGTTTGATGCAGCTTTGGAGAAGAAATGATCCCAAAAAAATCAAATCCTTTCTCCCTGAATCATTCCTTTCTTTTCTCTCTGATGGATTTCCCCAAGGGAGAGGTCTCATTTGCAAACTCCTGCTTTTCTGAGTGTGGTTGGTGCTGGCCATGCTGGGAGCTCTCCTGCCTGCAATTATTTGTGGGTAGGGAGCAGAGTCAGCAAATTTCACTTCTCTGCTATTCTTTGCACATGTTGGGGGGATTTCCCTCTCTCCTGCAGGTAAATCTTGGGTTTAATGCCACTGGGAACTTTTTATCTGCTTAAAAACTCCTCCACTGCCTTTAGGTTGAGATTTTTTTTTTTTTCTGGTAGGAAATGTTCTTGCTGAGGACCTGGTTGTAAAACAACATTTTGAGATTGTGATAGCAACAGCACAGATTTGACAGCTGAAATTCATTTGGGTTTTTTATCAATTAGCTTTGTGCTTCAGGGTGAATTTTTCAGGCCTGATTTGCACATGGTCAGGTCTGCAGTTGTGGTAAAATTCTCTGCTTGTTTGACACCCTGACAGCAACTGGGAATTTCATTAATTAAGGGAAAGAAATGAGGATTCCTGGCTTGGAAAATCTGGCCCTGATGGTTTAGGGCTCTGTAGGCTGAAATTTCCCTGTCTGCCCCTGTCCTGGTGTCTGCCAGCATCTCCTGGCCAGTCCTGAGCACACCCATTCATGAGCAGTTTGATCAGGAGGGACAAGCATGGAATGGGTTGGGAAGAAGTGATTTAAAATGGATTTAATCCCAACTTTTCACTATCCCAGCTTATTCCAGCATTGGGCACTGCCAGGGATCCAGGGGCAGCCACAGCTTCTCTGGGCACCTCTGCCAGGGCCTGCCACCCTCCCAGCCAGGAATTCCTTCCCAAAATCCCAGCTCAACCTCCTCCTTTTCCTTCCCAAAAATCCCATCCCAACCTCCTCCTTTTCCTTCCCAAAAATCCCAGCTCAACCTCCTCCTTTTCCTTCCCAAAAATCCCAGCTCAACCTCCTCCTTTTCCTTCCCAAAATCCCATCCCAACCTCCTCCCTTTCAGTTTTCTAAAGATTTTTTCCTTCCTTCCCTCAATCAAGCACTTCTGGGGATGTTTTGTGTCCCAGCTCTGGTGCTCACCCTGCACCTGAGACTCCTGTCCTGAATAATTGATATTATTTTTATTGCTCTTTGAATCAAGTGGCATCCTGGAATATCCCATGGATTAAATCCAGTGGATTCCTGGAATATCCCTGGAATATCCCTGGAATATCCCATGGATTAAATCAAGTGACATCCTGGAATATCCCATGGATTAAATCCAGTGACATCCTGGAATATCCCTGGAATATCCCTGGAATATCCCATGGATTAAATCAAGTGGATTCCTGGAATATCCCATGGATTAAATCAAGTGGATTCCTGGAATATCCCATGAATTAAATCCAGTGGATTCCTGGAATATCCCATGGATTAAATCAAGTGGATTCCTGGAATATCCCATGGATTAAATCAAGTGGATTCCTGGAATATCCCATGGATTAAATCAAGTGAATTCCTGGAATATCCCATGGATTAAATCAAGTGATATCCTGGAATATCCCATGGATTAAATCAAGTGGATTCCTGGAATATCCCATGATTACACTGGGATAATTAAAATTCCCAGCCAGGCAGTTTTTCCCTGGGATTTTCTCTGCCTGCAGTGCAGCCACTAACACACCATGGAAGTCATTAAAATGCAGTTAGGAGTGAAATATGGATTTTTTTTTCCTCCAAACTCACCCCAAGCCTTGCTGGTGTTTCCTGTGGAACTCCTGAGGGTGGGGCAGGAGTTCAAACACAGCTGGTTTTATTGGCCAACCCTGCCAATAATTCAAAATTAATTCAAAAAAATTTAAAAAATCATGGAATCCCAGACTGGAAGAGTTGCTGAGATATTCCCAAGCATTGCTGAGCATTTCTGTCTCTGGGAGTGCCCTGGGGAATGGCTGAGGCTGAGCTCTGTGCCTCAGGGATTCAATCCAGAATGGGCTCTGGGAAGGAAATTTGCACAGCAGCAAATTGAAATTTCAACCCATTTTCCTCCTTTCCCATTTTGGAGACACCACTCAGGGCTGTCTCTCACAAGTGAGAAAGCTTCAAAGCACTTTTGAATTAGATTTTGGTGTCCAGTGTTTTCTTCCTGTGTGTTCTCTCCTTTATTTCAAATTTCTCCTACCAAAAAAAAAAAAAAAAATTAAAGCATTAAAAAAATAAATTTGCTTTTAAAGAATGATACCACAAGAGATCCAGTTCTCCACTTGGCTCTGTTAGAGCCTGCAGATTTCAGGCTTGGAGGACTCTGGGCTCATTTATAATGCAGAGGAAACTAAGGAGCTTTGAGTTTCTGCAAACCTGGAATTTTGTGGCTCCAGGCTTCAAATCATTTGTCTTGCAGGAGCAGCCCCATATCCTGTTCTTTAGGTTCTATATACAGCAGCTTTAGCAAGTCCTTCACAGGATTAGGAGCTGAAATGGAAAGCCCAGTTAAGTGGAAAAGTGGAAAAGATTATTTTACTTTGCAGGATAGGGAAAGGAAAATGAGAATTTTAGAGATTCTTGAAGCTTTGTGCTGCAGAGTGAAAGCATCTCTGGCAGCCTTGGCTTGTTCAGAGTTGCTCCTCTGGATTTTGAAGTGCTGGAGGTTTGGAGTGTTGTGAACATAGGAAATGTTCAGGGAGTTGTGCTTGAACTGAGGAGGTTTGAATCAGAGAATCCTGAGATGGTTTGGGTGGGAAAAACCTTAAAGTTGATTTAATTCCATTCCTGCCATGGGCAGAGACACCTTCCCCTGTCCCAGGGTGCTCCAGCCTGGCCTGGGACACTTGAGGGGCAGCCACAGCTTTTTTGGGAATCCCATCCCAGCCCCTCTCCATCCTCACAGGGAAGAATTCCTTCCCAAAATCCCACCCAACCCTTTCCTTCATCAGTTTAAATCCATTCCCCTTGTCCTGTCCATAGAAAAATCCATCTCTCTCTTTTTTAAATGGGCAAATAATGGATTTTTCAGATTTTTTAATAAAATTATTCTGCAGCTGTGGGGGCTTGGAGTTTTTTGCTGTCAAATGTTGATGCTTTAGGAAAATCCAAACCCCTCAGGAGCTCCCAGTGAAATGGTGAAAGTGTGGAATAATTCAAGCTGACAGTGCACAACATTCCCAGTGAAATTCCCAGTTTTAAAGCCAGCCCTTGCCAGCTTTATGGAACATTTTGGCAAATTAGCACCAAGGGCTGCAAAGTTCATCCTGAGGCTCCTCAAATCCCTGAATCCTGGGAGTAACTGCAGAGATCCTGATTTTTTACTGAATTTGGATCGATTTTGAACTGAGCTTTAAAAGAGTAGATTTTTTTTTATTTATAGGGAGTTTTATGCAGTTTGGTACTTCTACCATCAGATTTATTGGGGGTTCTATCAGTTGGAAATAATCCTGGCTGCAGCTTTGGCTCTGCATGTGACAGAGCAGCTTCCACAGATCTGAGTGCAGGTGATGAGACTCCATGGACTGCTGGCATTTGTTACATCCAGAGCTGTGCAATGAACAATTAGTGAGTTTTGGGAATAAATTTTGATTCAATCCTATCCCTGCTGAGCTTTGGGTTGTCCCTGGGTGCAGAGCAGGAGCAGAATTCCAGCTCTGCTCTGCACATTGTGACAGCACAGGGTTTGTTTTTTGCAGGGTGACACAGGGACCCAGCTTTGATGGCAGCCAGTTAATTCCAGGTGAACCTGGGATTTCAGCTGCTTGGGGACCTGCCTGGGCCACTGCTCCAGGCTCAGCTTCCAAAGCCTGGCTCAGGTTTCCCTGGGAAGGATGTGGGGACACAGGGCTGGAGTTCCTGTGCTGGGCTCTTCCAGCTCTTTTCAGGCTCCTGTTCAAAAAACCACAAAACAATCCCAGCCTGGTTTGGGTGGGAAGGGCCCTAAAGCTGCTCCCATTTCCAGGGACACCTTCCCCATCCCAGGCTGCTCCAAGCCCTGTCCAGCCTGGAACAATTGCTGAGTTTTGGGAATAAATTTTGATTCAATCCTATCCCTGCTGAGCTTTGGGTGTCTTTGCACAGGTCCAGAGCCTGCTGTGTGGGACTGCATGTGTCCTCTCTGTGTTTCCTGGAAAGTGCAGGTTTGTGTTGATGATTATCTGGTTTTTTCCATCATTCCAGGCCACCTGTTTTACAAATTTGGCATCACAGAATCGGACTGGTACCGGATCAAGCAGAGCATTGACTCCAAGTGCAGGACAGCCTGGAGGAGGAAGCAGAGGGGGCAGAGCCTGGCTGTGAAAAGCTTCTCCAGGAGAACACCCTCATCCTCCTCCTACAGTGGTTCAGGTAAAAATCAAACCTTCCCCCTCCAAATAATAAATCCCTCTTGCTTTCCAAGCTGCCTGAATTTTCATTTGGTTTTGCTGAGGTGATGAGAATGGATTGGTTTGGGTTGGAAGGGATTTAAAGTTCATCCATCCCACCCCTGCCATGGACAGGGACACCTTTCACCATCCCAGGTTATTCCAGGGATCCAGGGGCAGCCACAGCTCCTCTGGGAACTGTGCCAGGGCCTCCCCACCCTCCCAGCCAAGAATTCCTTCCCAAAATCCCATCCAGCCCTGCTTTCTGTCCACCCCCATGGATTCAGCTCCTGCAGCTTTGTGCTGCATTTTTGTATTTTTACCATGCTCAGTTCTTTGAGTAGAAAGTCCAAAAATCCTTGCAGTTGTTGTTCCAAAGAGGAATCAAGTGACTAAATCCTTCCCAGTGTGTTCACACATTCAGTGGGACGTGCTAAATGCTGTTCCTGAAGAGTTTTCCTCTGCAGGCATGAAATGTGCTGTAGGTGATTCCATATTTCCATCTAGGTATGGAGGCCTGGATTGTAATAACAAATGAAAAATCCTGACCTCAGGAGTGTTCTCTGAGGACATTTCTGGCTCATGCTTTTAATATAAAGCAGTGTTCTGGGACTTTTGTACATTAGATATTAAAAACAGGGCTTTGGAAGGCAGCCCAAAGAAAAGGAAGTCAGTTTATTTGCCTGCATAAAATTTTTGCTTGCATGTTAACACTAACCACTGTATCTCATGCAAAGAATGACAAAATCTGCTTTCAATGGAAACTTTTATGTGCTGGAACAGGGAATCACATCCAAAAATCTCAAATTAAAACAACTAATCAATGTAATGATAACCATAAGCCCTCTATGTTGATGGGATTTTTCCTTTCAGTCTTTCAGCAATCAGTATTTCAGGATGAAAAGGCAGCAGTAGGTGGATATGACAGCCTGTGCTCATTAGCCTGTGCTCCTTGAGTGGTGTTGAGATTTATTATTCAAATTATTCATCTTGAATCTGTTTTGGAGCTTTGGGGACACCTGCAGAGATGTAAAACTCAGAGTCAGTGGATTCCTGAAGGCTGTGGGATCATGAGTGTGGGTGGGTTTCTTGTTGTGGTTAAGCTGAAGATCCATTTATTTTCCTCTCAATTCCACAAAATTGATTTGTGTGTAAAATATTCCATGGGTACAAAAACACCTGAACTCACTCCTGGGCAGCCAAACCATCCCAAACCTTTGGGATTTCAGCAGTGCTGTGGGAGCAGGAGGGGGACAAAAATACTGCTTTAACTCAGAGTGGCTTTGGCACTGTTTTTTGGGAGGCTGGAAAGGTGGGGCAGGAATTCACTGCTGTGCCAAGCACAGGAGCTACCTGATAAAATCTGAGCACTCTGCAGAGTCAGGGCAGCTTTGGGAAGCTCATTTTCCATCCCCAAAGCCACCAGCAGTGGGATTTCACCTGGTGAGGAGAAACAGGAGAGCAGGTTGGGAGGCTCCATGAGCATGGAGGGAAAAGAAGGAGAATGGAAATGTGGATTCCCAGATTTTTAAAAGGTAACTGTGGAACTCCACCTGTGTGCTCAGGTAACTGCACAAAGTGCTCAGAGCCTGTGGCTGCACATCTGGAATTCCAGCATCCCAATTCCCAGGCAGCAGGTGCTGGTTGTCCCTGGGTGCAGAGCAGGAGCAGAATTCCAGCTCTGCTCTGCACATTGTGACAGCACAGGGGTTTGTTTTTTGCAGGGTGACACAGGGACCCAGCTTTGATGGCAGCCAGTTAATTCCAGGTGAACCTGGGATTTCAGCTGCTTGGGGACCTGCCTGGGCCACTGCTCCAGGCTCAGCTTCCAAAGCCTGGCTCAGGTTTCCCTGGGAAGGATGTGGGGACACAGGGCTGGAGTTCCTGTGCTGGGCTCTTCCAGCTCTTTTCAGGCTCCTGTTCAAAAAACCACAAAACAATCCCAGCCTGGTTTGGGTGGGAAGGGCCCTAAAGCTGCTCCCATTTCCAGGGACACCTTCCCCATCCCAGGCTGCTCCAAGCCCTGGAACAATTGCTGAGATATTCCCAAATCCTGCTCACTGCATGCTGGAAACCCTTCCCTGTCAATGGGAGGACTGGGATTTTCAGAGTTATTTTTAACAGCAGTTAATTTGCCTAATAAAAAAAAAAAAATCAGTATGGCAGCCTGAAACTCACTCAGCTGTGCCCTGACTTTGGAGTCCCTGGCCCTGAGGGTTTGAGGATGACTGAGCACAGTGACAGATTGTCACATCCCTGGGGACATCAAAATCCACCTGGGTGCAGCCCAAAGCCACTTCTGGCTGCCCATGGTTTGAAGGAAATCCATTGGATTAGATCATCTCCAGATGATCTTCCAACCTCATTTATTTGAGAATTTAAATTATTTAAAATTAATTACTGCACACACAATTGATAATTCTGAATTATCTGCATCACAACAGGATTGGTGTTCAAATCCACTCCTCTTGCACTTGTTGGAAATGCCAAAGCTTTGAGGCTTCTCCTGCTTGTTGGGATGAACAGTTCTGGCTTTGATTGGAGTGTGGTGAGAAGTGACAGCACATTTCCTCTCTGCTCTGCTCATCCCAGGGAAAATGAACTCTGGGGTGGCAGCAAAGCAGGAGGCTGAGCCCACAGAGCCTCCAAGGCTTGGAATTTGGTGTTCAAGGGGGATCAACCTGCAGAGAAAATCACACCTGGGGAGCCTGGTGGGAAAACACAAAAGGATTTTCTTTGTCCTTCACCCCTAGAGATGTTAATTAAGATCTTTCTGCACTTAATTGACTGTTCAATCCAGGCAGAAGTTGCTTTTCCTGATTTTCCCTGCCTCTCTGCTTGAATCCATTGCCTTTTTTGTGGCAAGGTGTTGATTGCTGTGGTTTGCTCTGCTCTTGGAGCCACCATTTCAGTAGCTGAGCTTTGTTTTCCTCCTGTTTTTTCCCAGCCAGAGACATGCAGGTGGCTGCCATGATCATTTCACTGGATATTCCTTTGGAAAGGCTTGGAGTCTGTGCAGGGAATACCATAGGAAATGAGGGCTTTGGGAGGAGGATTAATTAAAAAGTGCCTTCTTCCTTTCTTTTCATTTCTCTTCAGATTGTTCAAGCTGTTATCACAGTTTTCCATGTTGGAATTTTTAATGAGTTGCCTGACTTTGGGATTTATGTGTAGATTTAGGCC
Source organism: Muscicapa striata striata (assembly GCA_030060385.1). NCBI lineage: Eukaryota > Metazoa > Chordata > Aves > Passeriformes > Muscicapidae > Muscicapa > Muscicapa striata. The sequence goes on along the minus strand of JAREIS010000073.1, from coordinate 77,243 downwards.
TGTGCTGAGGTGTCACATTAAAACTGGATGTGCAGCCAAATCTTCAAAGCTGTTCCACACACCTGGGGGGTGATGGTTTACAGCTTTATTTCCATTATTCTGGAATGGCTTTTCCCTACTTTTTTTTGGGTTTGGGGATGGTTCATCCATCCATTCCCATAATCCTTGGAACTCCCACCAGGAGATGCATCTCTGTTAGTGAGGAGAGGTGAGAAATTGGAGCTCTGGGCATCAGGAAAACAATTTTTAATTCTAAAATTCCTAAATGTGAATCCATCCTTTCCTGTGGAATCTCCCAGGGAACAACAGGATGAGAGGAAATGTCCTCAAAGTCCCACCAGGGGAGATTTAGGTTAGAATCAGGAAAAATCCCTTCATGGAAAGGCTTGTCCATGATTGGAAGAGTTTTGGAGTGAGGCAGAGGGAGGTGATGGTTTACAGCTTTATTTCCATTATTCTGCAATGGTTTTTTTCCTAATTTTTTTTGGGATTTGGGGATGGTTCATCCATCCATTCCCATAATCCTTGGGACTGCCACCTGAGGGAATCCTCCTGAAGGAGCAGAGACATGATAGTCAGTCATGCCAACAAAATGCTATTTGTAAATTAAAAAAATAGAGAAGTGAATTGCATCAAATATTAGGAAAAAATGAATGGAAATAAGAGAGAAAGTGAAAATCTCAGGTAAAGATTTTTCCAGAATATCTATTCCTTCCAGTGGTGTGACAAAGGAAAGCACTGATATCCCAAATGGAAAAAATCCCATTTTTATTTGGTTGATGGGGCAGTTTTTCTGCAATATCAGCACTTTTTGGGGCAGTTTTTCTGCCATATTCAGCACTTTTCAGCCACTTGGGATTCCTCAATCCCACCTGGAATTCTGTACAGCAAATTCCAGCCTCCAGCAGTGCAGGAAAAGCTGGAATTGCACAGGGAGCAGCAGAGCTGCATTTAAGGAATGATGAAAACTCTGCAGTTACCTGCTGGGATAGGAGAGGGTTAAAATTAAAAATAAAAATGTGTCCAACAGGCAGCAAAAATTTGGATTTGCTGAGTTTCCCTTGGTTCCAGAGCTGCCTGAATTATTCAACAACCCAACTTTTCAACAAATAAATAAATATTAACTTGGTGGTTTGGAATTCCCAGCTCCCATGCTCAGACCTAAACCTCAAAATTATCTTCGTGCCCAAACATTTACAGACAGGAGAGGGGAAAAAAAAAAAGGCCCTTAAATGGCTGATTTTATGAAAGAACATTCCCATTAAAATATTTGAATGGATAAAGCTCATTCCTGCAGAACTAACAGCGTGTTTGCAGAATAAATCTTGGAGTACTTAGTAGAGATATTAAAAATTAATGGTTCCTGTCCTTTTTTCTTCTTTTTTGCCTCTTCTGTTTAAAAAAAGAAAAATCCTTTCCCTGCAGCTGGAAAACCTCAGAGTGGATCTATGGGGTGTCCAATGCAAGTTTTTTTCCCTCTGGAAATGCCACTGAGGTTTTCCTGGTGGTTTTTGTCCCTGTTACATGAAGATAATTCCCATTTTTTATGTTTCACATTCCCTTTTCAGGGGCATTTCCACTCTGCAGCCTGAGGTGTGTTTCAATTGAATAAAATCCAGAAATCCACCTGTCATTTTGAGGTTCAAAAAATACAATTTCATGTGTGTCAATACTGTAGGGAATAGATCTTGGAAAACAATTGGGATATTCCCTTTTTTTAATCTGATCATTTCATTTCTCACCATAGGCAGGGTGAGGTTTTAAAGGTGGTGGTGGCAGAAATTGTTCTCAGCCTCTCAGGTGAACAAAAAAAACATTGAATTTCTGAGGAAACCTCTGTGGTTTAGTTCTGATGGGACTTTTACAGCTGCAGAATCTGGGATTTAGATTCCAAAAGGTGCTTTTTTTTTTTTTTAAACAGCCTTTGGAATTCTCTGGAATTCTTTGGAATTCACCATACCCAGGAATATTAAGGGTGAATGATCTGTAACCATTGACTGGATTTGATTTCCAGGGGGCTTTAGGGACATGCATGTAAAATAAAGCTGGAATTTGGTTTTTTTTTTTTTTTTTTTTGTTTTGTTTTTTTTAATTTGTTTTTTTCCAGAGGGATCCTACAGGTGCTTTTTTAAAAAAAACCAGGAGCTGTCCCAGCCTTTGCAGTTCTTTGCAATTCTTTGGAATTCACCATGCCCAGGAATATTAAGGGTGAATGATCTGTATCCATTGACTGGATTTGATTTCCAGGGGGTTTTAGGAACAGTTTAGGGACATGTACATAAAATAAAACTGGAATTTGATCTTTTTTTTTTCCAGAGGTGCTTTTTTTTTAAACAGGAGCTGTCCCAGCCTTTGGAATTCTTTGGAATTCTTTAGAATTCACCATACCCAGGAATATTAAGGGTGAATGATCTGTAACCATTGACTGGATTTGATTTCCAGGGGGCTTTAGGGACATGCATGTAAAATAAAGCTGGAATTTGGTTTTTTTTTGTTTTTTTTTTTTTTTTTTTTTTTTTTTTTTTTTTTTTTTTTTTTTTTTCCTACAGGTGCTTTTTAAAAAAAAACCAGGAGCTGTCCCAGCCTTTGCAGTTCTTTGCAATTCTTTGGAATTCACCATGCCCAGGAATATTAAGGGTGAATGATCTGTATTCCACTGACTGGATTTGATTTCTAGGAGTTTTTAGGAACAGTTTAGGGACATGCACATAAAATAAAACTGGAATTTGGTCTTTTTTTTTCAGAGGTGTTTTTTTTTTTTAAACAGGAGCTGCACCAGTCTTTGGAATTTTTTAAATTCACCATGCCCAGGAATATTGACAAGTGAATGATCTCTATCCACTGACTGGATTTGATTTCTAGGAGTTTTTAGGAACAGGTTAGGGACATGCACATAAAATAAAACTGGAATTTGGTCTATTTTTTTTTTTCCCAGAGCAATCCCACAGGTGGGTTTTTTTTTTGGTTTTTTTTTTTTTTAAACAGGAGCTGTTCCAGCCTTTGGAATTATTTGCAATTCTTTGAAATTCACCATACCCAGGAATATTAAGGGTGAATGATCTGTATCCACTGACTGGATTTGATTTCTAGGAGTTTTTAGGAACAGTTTAGGGACATGCACATAAAATAAAACTGGAATTTGTTGGTTTTTTTTTTCCAGAGGGATCCCAGAGCTCGGTGTCAGCCTCCAGTGAGCTGCAGCAGAACCAGCCCCAGGCCCTGCACTATGCCCTGGCCAATGCTCAGCAGGTCCAGATCCACCAGATTGGAGAGGATGGACAAGTGCAAGTAGTACGTGCTCAATTCTCCTAAATCCTAAAGAAATCCCAAATCCCAAACCCTAAATCCTAAACCCCTCCTCCCCAGGCAGCCACAGCTCTGCAGTGCCATGCTTGAGTCTGAAATCACAACCTGCAGCACTTGAGGTGTCCAGGAAATAAACACTGGAGGCTCATGGAAAAAAAAAAAAAAAAATTAAATTAGTTGTTTGCCAAAAACTTCCATGCAGGATTCAGTGCAAATTAATGCACTTTGATTATTATTAAATTCTCAGCCTTTTGCTGGCTGTGTTTACTTAGTGGTTGACACTACAGAGGTTGTTCTGGTGTGATTTCCACTGCAAAATCACATTTATTTATTTGTTTGTTTGTTTTCCTGTCAAACTGCATTCTCAGGCACTTTTGAACATCTGGGAGCTGAGTCCTCCCCGTGTGTGTTCCTTGAGCTCTATCAGTGAAAGTTCTAAATATTGACATTTTTTAAGCCTGACCACTCAGGCTTGATGATTTTTATCTGTGGTTTTTGTTTCCTCTGAAAAAAAACTCAAAACACCACCTTCACTTGAATTCTTGTGTCCCACAGGGCACTACAGGATTGTTTGAAATTCAAATTCTTTTTTAGAAGTGTCCTCAGTGAAAGAATTCTCTTTGTGCAGGAGCTGGGTGGAAATCTTCCTTTTCCACTTCACTTTTGCTGTAACTTTTCCATATTATCCTGGGAATTTCTTTGCCTTTTGAATTCCATGTACATTTTAAAAGTGGATTTTCTTATGGAACTGATGACTGAAAAGCACTTTTCAAATCTTGAAAGACAAGATAGAAAGGAAAATGATATGGAATAAATAACTTTATTAGAACAAAGGATTTGTTTCTAGATAGAAGTGCTAAAAGCTTGCCTCATTAAATTAGTGGACACACTAATTGCCCTTCAAATTGTGGAATCCAGGAAAAAAAACCTGGATAAATGGATCTTGTAAACATTCCATCTTTTTCCTGGGAGTGCTGAGAGTTTGATGTGAAGGAAGGAAAGTGATTTTAATCTCCCCTGGGCTGGGCAGTGCTCTCATTTTCTCTGCAGCCCCTATTGTCACAGGGACACTCTCAGGGTGCTTTTTCTCCCTAGAAATATCCAGTTTCCTCCCAAAGGAAATGAAACTGTTGGAAATAGAGGGATCTGTGTGTCTCTGAAAATCACAGGCAATTGTTCTTGTGTTATAAAATCAGAGGGGCTTTGACAGAATTCCAAATGATTATCTCTCATCTCATGCAGGCATATTAAAATGAACACAAAGCTTTATAAAAGCTGCAGGAGGTTATTTAGAATCCAATCTCCCCTTCAGGTGAATCACAGTGCTGGGCTGGGCAGCAATTCCAGCCACTCTTCTCTCCTTGCTGGTCTCAAATGGGAGCAGGAGAGTGCTGGGAATTCCAAAAAATCCCAGCAGGGCAGATTGTCACCAATGGAAATCAGGGGAATTGTTCAAATGAATGATTTCCTGCCCAAATCCCAGCAGCTGGGAGCCCTGAGCAGGGTCTGTGCCCCAGTGATGAGACACCTTTGGAAACCTCACTCTTGGAGATCTTTACTGTTGGTATATCTGGTTAAAAACTGAACTTTCCAGTTATTTAAATTGATTTAAAGTTACTCAAACAAAGCAAGTCAGTCCCAGGCTTTGTGTACCAGTCAAACAAAGGCAATAGAAAGGAAAAAAAGAAAGAAAAATACACTTCTTAGATGTTATTTGTTGTTACATTATTGCTATTATTGCTATTATTATTATTATTGCTATTATTATTATTATTATTATTATTATTATTATTATTATTATTATTATTATTATTATTATTATTATTATTATTATTAATGTTTTCCTGCCCCTGAATTGGAAATGAACCAATCTTTGGTCCAAGTCCCTCTGCTCTTATTTCCATCCAAGGCTGGGGCACTTTGCTGTTTCCAGGCTCCTCAGTGGTTTCATTGCAGGTTTTCCTGCCCTCCCTCAGTCTCTGCTCCAGGGCAGGAGCTGCTGGCTCAGGTTGTGATTTTCCTCTGATGCTCCTTGGTGTTTTGTTTTGTTGTGGATCCCACAGGGCCATCTCCACATAGCCCAGGTGCCCCAGGGAGAGCAGGTGCAGATCACCCAGGACAGCGAGGTGAGCAAAGCTGGGGGTGCTGAGCAGCCCTGAGAGCTGAGTGCCAGTGAGAAAATGGGCTGGGAGCAGCAAAAATGGGGTTTAGAACCTGCTATTTCTGTCTCTGGGGTTGCTTTTTAATTATTATTATTTATTTTGTTTATTTATATATTTTTTTAAATTTATTTATATTATATTATATTATATTATATTATATTATATTATATTATATTATATTATATTATATTATATATTTATATTATATTATTTATTTATTTATATTTAATTATTTATTTATTTATTTATTTTTATTTATTTATTTCTATTTAATTATTTATTTATTATAATCATTTATTATTGATTTTTATTTGTATGATTTTGGATTTCTTTTTCCTTTCCCCTCACCAGCCAGAACAGCTCAGTGTGCGTTCATTGCTGCACAAGGCTGATGATCTTTGGAAATTTAGTTTAATAGGTGCTTGCACTGCTTAAAAATGAAATTATTCTATTTAGGTTGATGAACTAAAAGTGGTCAGAACACTCAGGGCCTTTAATGGTTGAACAGGAGTTGGAGAAACCTTCAGCCACCATCTCATAAAGAAATATTCCAGAATGAATTTACCCTTCACTCCTGACCAGCTCATCTGGCCCTGCAATATTTGCACTTTTTTTTTTCCAGAAAAATAATTCAGTGAAAATGGGATGGATAAATGGATATGGATAACTGGAAATGGATAAATTCAATCCTAAACCCTCCCATTTGGGCTCAGCTCCCAAATCCAGCTGGATTTCCCTGTGGATTTGCTGCAGTTATTGGTTCTTTTAAAAGCTCCTGACTCCTAAAACTGCTCTTGGATTTCTTGTGTTCTTTGTTTAAATGAAGAAGAAATTAAAAAAAAAAAAAATCAGGTTAAACATTAATACAGGCAACAATTTGAATCTGTCCCATTTCCCTGTCAGGGTTTTTCCCTCTCTGGGAAGTGGATGTGCCTGGCTTGGTTTAATCCCTGTCCAAAGAACCCAAATCACAGCTCATAAAACCACTTTGGGAAGGAATATTGTTAACACAGGCAGCTACTGGAGAATAAATATTATCATAAAAATTCTATAAATATTGCAGTTAAAGGCTTGTCCTTTGAAGGGCCTGTCAGGCCTTGAGAGAGAGAAGAAAGGATTCAAATCTCCTGGCTCTGATGTGTGGTGCTGCCATAAAACTGGAGGAGTTTTTGGGTAAAGAACCACAAAAAAACTGATGATTCAGCAGAGCTTGCTGGAATGGATCCCGAGGTTCCAGCACACCCTGGATCCTTTGGCTCTTCTTGTCTGGGGGACTTTCAAAGGCTGCATTTGTCCCTGACAGATGAAAACATCTGGTTTGAAATTGATGACAACGTACACAAGTGAGAGAGGAGCTGCCAGCAAGAGAAACTGCACAAAAATGGGGATTTTGTCCTCCAAAATGTGCTGTTTCACTGCAAGGCTCTTTTGGGAAGCTGCCTTGCCTTAATCCAAGTGTACTTTTGGAAAGACATCTGTGAGCATGTGAATAAAAACTTCTTGTCATAAAGATTTCCTTATTGGACTTCTGAGCTTAAAATACTTTGATTTATTGAGGGTTTTTTTTTTTTTTTTTTTGTTCTAGATGTAATGCCTGTAATAGAACTGTGTTGGTTTTCAGAATGGAATGAGGATAAAATAAAAAGCAAATAATAAATAGCTCTGCAAGCCTGTCAAATTGTTATATTGCTCATTCTGTCTTGGTAAGGGTTAGATATCAATGTACAGGTAAAAAAAAAAAAAAAATTTTGCATAAAAATCAATTATCCAGTAACTCCCAAAACCAAAACTTGCTGGGTGGGAAATTCTTTACTTTTGAGGCTGATTGGAGCTGGATTGTCTAAGGAACTTTCAGCAGAACTTCTTAAATTCATGGATTTCCTTCATATCAAAGCAGATTTTTTTGCAGATTTTGCCATCCCAAACTTGTGCTGATTGTTCCCTTCTCTCCTTTTTTCCAGGGCAACCTGCAGATCCACCAGGTGCACGTGGGGCAGGACGGGCAGGTAGGAGCAGAACTGAGTTTAAGCAGAATTTTCCTTAGGCTTTGATGCAGTTTTGGGCTAATCCCCCATTTTTAGTGCCTGTTTTAAATCTTTGGGCCCTTCCTGGTGATATAAATAACATGGAAAAAGATAAAACCTGACCAAAATATTTCATATTTGGCCCAGCTTGGTTCATCATTCCTGCAAGGTGTTTTCTCTCTCTGTTTTCTCCCTGCCCTCCCCAAGGAGTTCTTTGCTCTCCTCTGCCACCTGATGTGGCCTCAGTCCCCAGGAACCCAACATTTATTGAAGCATTTCCTCTTTTATTTCACATTTTATCCTTTCTCATGGCATGGCTGTCCTGAGAGAAGCAGATCTGCTTTTGTTCTTGTTGGTGAGAACGTTGGATGAGGTGGTTCTGCAAACACACGGTGAGGAAAATCAACTTTTCCTTGGATGAGGAGCTCCTGAATGTGGAACTGAGCTCAGGGTTCTGAGGAAAATCAACTTTTCCTTGGATGAGGAGTTCCTGAATGTGGAACTGAGCTCAGGGTTCTCAATTTTTCCTTGGATGAAAAATGTGGAACAGTTTTCAATTTTTCCTTGGATGAGGAATTCTTGAATGGAGAACTGAACTCAGGAATCTCAGGAAAATCAATTTTTCCTTGGATGAGGAGCTCCTGTATGGAGAACTGAGCTCAGGATTCTCAGGAAAATCAATTTTTCCTTGGATGAGGAGCTCCTGAATGGAGAACTGAGCTCAGGATTCCCAGGAAAATCAATTTTTCCTTGGATGAGGAGTTCCTGAATGGAGAACTGAGCTCAGGATTCTCAGGAAAATCAATTTTTGGGTGAGGAGTTCTTGGATGAGGGTTCTCAGGAAAATCAATTTTTCCTTGGATGAGGAGCTCCTGAAAGTGGAGCTGAGCTCAGGGTTCTCAGGATTCCCAGGTCAGGAGCAGCAGAACTGCTCACATTTGATCTCAACACTTGAAATGTTGAGTTCTGCTAAAACAGAGCCCAAAAATCTCCTGCAAGAGCTTCCAGCTTCCACAGCAATCAGAGTGGCAGGAATTGTTGGGTTCCTGGTGAATCTGAATAAATTGGGGAAAACCTGGGATCCTCTGCCATCAGCAGGGTTTCCACTGCTGGGAAATCTTTATTTTTAGTAAATTAAAAAACAAGAGTAAGCAAATATTTAAGGGATTTTTAGCTCTGCTCTGCAATAATTACTGATTTAGAGTGGGAGGAATTGTTGGGTTCCTGGTGAATCTGAATAAATTGGGATCAGCAGGGTTTGGAGCTCAGAGGAGCCCCCAGCACTCTGAACTTGGCAGAATTTGGATTTAAACAAGAAAAGAAAGCCCTGAAATGTTCTTTGCTCAGATGCTTTAGCACAAGTGAGTCTTGGAAATGTGGAGATGGAATTTTGGAAATGTGAAATGGAATTTTGGAAATGTGGAGATGGAATTTTGGAAATGTGGAAATGGAAAATTGGAAATGTGGAGATGGAATTTTGGAAATATGGAAATGGAAAATCTTGGATTTTTTTGGAGATGTTGTTTTGGTACTTGTTGGGTTTTTTTCCTTCTCTGGGAAACATTGCTGCCCAAATGCCACCTCCTCACAGGGCTGATCCTGGGTGGTTTTATATCTCTGAGATGAAATGGAGTTGATTTGTAATTAAAACCTCACAGCATTATTTTCCCTTTGCATTATCTGTTCCTGTGGCAATCTGTGCCCACGTGTCTGTGTCCTAGATGGGAGATAGGGAAGAAAACCATGATTAATTCTCTTTTCTGGGATTGAGAATCATGTTATCTGTCTGTGTTATCACTCAGCAAGATTTGGGATAATCTTGCTCCTGCCTCAGTGGTTGCTGCCTGCACACACATGGATGAAAAATCAGTTTAACATCCAATTTTTGGGGATTTTTTTTTTTAAACTAACTCTGCTCTGAGCTCTGCTTTTAAACTTTGGTTAAAACAGAGGATGAAGTGCTGGGATTTTGCTTTTTCTCCACTCACTCAGCTGCATTTTGGTGTGAAAAAACTTCAGTGCCTTGAGCATCACCAGCCAGGAGCTGCCAGGAACATTCCCAGGAACCCTCAGCTCCTCCAGAAGGATTTGCTGGGAAATGGGTATTTCTGAGTTTTAAAATGGGTATTTTTGAGTTTTGAAATGGGTATTTTGAGTTTTAAAATGGGTATTTTGAGTTTTAAAATGGGTATTCTTGAGTTTTAAAATGGGTATTTTTGAGTTTTAATATGGGTATTTTTTAATTTTAAAATTAATATTTTTTTAGTGGATTAAAAAAAGAGATTTAGGGGCTTTTTAGCATTAATTACTGAAAGCTCCAACAGCAGCTGAAGCACTGGAGGGGTGAGGAGCACTCCCATCATGGGGGAACAGCTGAGACACCTCAAAACTGCTCAGGAGGAGTTAAACCAGCTCAGCTAAACCCTGCTCAGGGTTTAAGGCTGGGAGCTGGAGCTGATCCTTTCCTGGGCACCAGGAGCAGGATGAGGGCAGGGAAACACAGAACAAAGCAGCTGCTCCAAGAAATTCCTGCAGTTTTCCCACCTGTCCATTATTTTCCAGTTTTTTTTTTTTTATTTTTTTTTCCCTGCATGTTTTGAAGCCTAATTCACCCTGCCAGGGACACAGGAATATAATCAGGAATAACATGAATAATAAGAAATATATCCTCCCTAAAAACTGAGCCTGAGCCTGGTGCTGGATGTTCCCTGGGAATATTTCCCAGTGCAATTCCTGTTTTCCCTGATTTCCAGAGCAGCTTTTGGGGGTGCAGGTTTTGAGCAGGTTTTGAGGTTTGCTGCTGCTTTCCCATCCCAATTCCAAGTGAAAGCTTCCCAAAGCAGGAATTTGGGAAATCTCTGGGAATTGAGCAGAAAATGGCACAAATTTCCCCCCAGATTCCAGCAGGGAGATCTCCAGGATGCCAGAGCTGTTCAGGTACCAAATCTTGGCTTTGCTGCAGAATTTTGCTGATTTTTCACTTTTCCCCCCTCTTTGCCTTCTCTGTCCTGGTGGCTGCTCTGAACTCAGATTTTGTTTTTCTGGCATCCCTGTGCATGGAATGAATGAAATCATTCCAGAGGAGCTCTCTCTACCTCCACATGTGTTCTATTAGCTGCAAGTTTCAGATTTCAGTGCACGTTTAATAAAAACCCCAAACTGCAAAAATAATTAAAGCTTCACATTAGCTGAGCCTTGAAACCTCAGAAAAATGGTTTGTTTTTTTTTTTTTTTTTTTTTTCTTTGCATTTTATCCTGCTCTGATTACCTGCCCTGCTTCTTCCCCACTTCTATCCTTTTTTTTTTCTTTTTCTTGGAGTTTTGATCATCCCAGGAAATATTCAGGGTGTCCTGGGCCTCAGGGATACACCTGGGATATAAAAAATAGGAATTTCCCATTTCTTAATTCTGCTTTTTAGCCATTCCATGTCATACAGCTTCCCAGCCAGCTTTTCTAAAATTTAGGGTTTAATTAAATGTCACCAGGGAAATGATCTTTAATTATTGCCTGGTTCTTAAATGGAAAAGTTGATGTCCTTTAAACTGTAAAATAGGATTGTGTGTATTCAAGGAGAGCCAAAGATTTGTTCTGCTGCAGGGATGAAAAATTTTGGGACAAATTTAATTCACTGTGGGGGAATGGGGGAAAGGAGGAAAATCCAGGATGGGCTTGGCAGGAAAAAGGCAGAGAGTGCAAAGAGTTTTGGAGGATTTCTGTCAATCTGCAGGATTGCTTCTGCCACGTTGGTTTTCCAAAAAAAAAAGCCAAAAAAAAAGTTGGGATTTTCTGTGATTGTGGACACAGGTGTGGCCCAGGTGGGTCTGGAATCAAGGGAAGGATCCCAGTCCCACATTTGCTGTTGGATGGTTTGGGATGGAACAGGAATTGCAGTTTCTTCTCCTGAACTTTGCCTCTGACAACTTCAATAATCCAATATTACCCAAAACTAAATACATGATCCTAAAACTCAATATACAACCCCAAACTGAATATATGATCCCAAAAATCAATATTATCAACTTGTAAAATTCAAAGTTTTCCACTCCCAGACCTGTATATTCCCAGTTTTTATTTCAGATCCATTGGCACTCCATTGAAGTAATTTAAACTTCTCAAAAGTAAATTTTATTTCATGGACCAGGATGGATAAATATTCTCAGAGTGCTTAGCAGAGACTTCTTTTCCAGATATTAAAATATTATTAAAATGTGGCCATTTAAATTCTCCAAAATAAGAACAAGAATGCCATTTTAAATTTAAATATAACACGTTTAATTGGGATATTCTAGATTTAAATCCTTTATTTGAGTTGCTCAGTCACAAATTAATCCAGAGCAGGAATTTTTTTTCCTGTCCCTAATCCAGGAGCAGCAGAGGGCAGTAGCATTAAGATGATCCTCAGTTGTTTTCTGAGGAGGGAATTTGGAGTGGGAGAAAAAAAAAAAAATTAAAAACTCAGTGCAGCTCAGCTGGAGCTTAAAAACTCCTTGAATCATTTGGGAAAAAAAAAAAAAAAAAGATTATTTTTAACTGATATTTCTTCAGGAATTGTAGTAAATTGTCCTAAATTTGCTTCTGGTTTTAGGAGCAAAAAGGAAAAGAACAGTTTGGAAACAATTGTGCTTTGTACAAAGTGCCTGTGAAATCCCAGAGTATTTATGGAAATTCTATTTGTGGATAAAATAAAAGTGTTTAAATATTTAGTTCTACTGAAATAGAAGCATTTTTTGGCTTTGCTTGAGGATTTTTGTGCACAAACTTTTAAATTTGGTTTTCCTAGAGCTGCTCCCCACTCTGTCCCTCAGAGGAATTAATCCAAACCACAAAACTCACATTTTGCATTTCCTTTCTGAAAACTTAATTTTTAGGCAAAGCAGCATTTTAGCAAATGAAAATGGAGACATTTTCTTTTAAAGCAGTCCTAAAATTTAGGATTAAAAAAAGCTTGAGGGAAAATTCTGTGACCTCCAGGAAAATTCATGTTGTAAAAAACCAGGAATGTTTCTGTTAAATCTGGCTTAAAAATCACTTGGAATAAAATATTTTGATATAAATATGTGCATGTAACACAGATTTATGTGTGATTCATTTGTAGTTTCACTGTAGAATTTAGGATGAGTTTGGAATTTGGAATTTGGAATTCCAAACTTCATTTGGAAGCTTAAAAAAGGATAAAACAGTGGCCAGGAGGATAAAAACTGAGCTCCAGGCTCTGGAAGGGTCATGAAACGAATTGTGACTTAAAAAATTTGATTTAAAATTAAAATTAAATTAAAATAAAATTAAATTAAATTAAAATTTGATTTAAAAATCAAATTAACAATCATAATAATCATCATAATACTTTTATTACTATTATGAAATTATTATTGAAATAATTATTAATTATATAATTAGAAATGATGTAATTCCTTCATCCCAGCACAAAGGTCAGACCTGCACTGACACCCAACCAAACAGAAAATTGGGAAAAACCTTCAGGAATTTTGATTTTCTCCAGTTCCAAAATTGAGATGTTAAATTGAAAATGCCATTTTTGCTCCATGACAGAATTTCTCCATGTTGGGAGCAGATGAGGGAATTCAGGCTGGAGCAGAGCTTTTCCCTGGATTTTTTAATTTATTTATTTTTTTTCCCCTCAGGATTTAGTTATGATGTCATGCCTCCATTCCCAACCCAAATTCCTTTTCTCACCTCTCAAACTTCTCCTCCTTCTTTGCCTTTCTGATCAAAGCACAAAGAGGTGGCAAAAATCAGCTTTTCTTTGAATTTGCTCTCAAACAGGAATTCCTTTTATCCCCTAAATGCCTTTTTCCCACCGGTGAGAGGGGATTTGTTCACCTCTTTGATATTCCCTCAGCACAGGCTGATCTCTGCTTGTAAAACAAGATTTTTTTAATGAAGCTTTTAGAAAAGAAGAATATTTTCTGCTATTTTCTAATTTTTTTTTTTTTCCTCAGAGAAGATGGGTTTGTTCCATTAAAATTCCATTCAAGCAGACCAGGAGCATTTATAATGCTCCAAAGAATACATTCTCTATTTTGGAGTATATTATGTTCTTTATTCAGCCAAATCTTGTTTTAATATTGCTGTAAACTTAATAAGAAGAGATGAGATAGGAAGTGATAATCTTTTAAATATAAGGAAAAATCATTTTCTCCACCTTGATAGAAGGCAGAGGTCTAAGCTGCCTCTTATTAGAGCTGTTGGTAATAAAAATCTCTGCTCACAAAGCTATCAGGGCTCATCTGCAGAAATCGTTTCTTTTTTGTTTTGTTTATTTTTTTTTCCTGCTCTTCATTTATGATTTTTCTCATCACGTGATACCAGCCCAGAATTGATGCTCCAGGTTTCCCTTACATTTAAAAAATAAATATATTTTCTTATTCTTTATTCTTTATTCTTGTTCTTATTCTTATTCTTTATTCTTATTCTTTATTCTTATTCTTTATTCTTATTCTTTATTCTTTATTCTTATTCTTATTCTTATTCTTATTCTTATTCTTATTCTTTTATTCTTATTCTTATTCTTATTCTTATTCTTATTCTTATTCTTATTCTTTTATTCTTATTCTCTTATTCTTATTCTTATTCTTATTCTTATTCTTATTCTTATTCTTTATTCTTATTCTTCTTATTCTTTATTCTTATTCTTATTCTTATTCTTATTCTTATTCTTATTCTTATTCTTATTCTTATTCTTATTCTTATTCTTTTATTCTTATTCTTAATCTTATTCTTTATTCTTTTTCTTTATTCTTATTCTTATTTTTTTCTTATTCTTATTCTTATTCTTATTCTTATTCTTATTCTTATTCTTATTCTTATTCATTCTTTATTCCCATTCTAATTCTTATTCCTTTATCCCATCCCTCTGTCAATGTATTTATTATTATTATTGTTAATATTTATTTGGAATATTTGGGATGTTTGGATTCACTGCCCCCCATCCCAAATCCCAACCCAGGCAGGATTTGGGAATTTTGAACCTGGAGAAAAAAGGAATTTCCTTCTCCCTTCCCATTCTCAGGGAATCTTGGAGTTCAGCCTGTGCCCAGATTTTGGATTAAAAATGGGATTTTTGGGGTGGTTCTTAGGGTGGGCACAGCTTTGAAATGACTAAAAATAGGAAATTGCTTCTCTTTTTTCATCTCCTCTCTGTTAAAAAAGTTGATTTTTACCAACTTCAGGCACCAAACCCCAGCTGGAGGATGAATTTCTCTTTTTCAAAGCAGAGCTGTGTGATTTACAGAGGGTTTGAGCAGGGCAGAGTTAAATACAGTTAAATACAGAATTTTGACAGTTGCCTGACTTTTGTTTGTGTTCATAGATTTAATCCTTCACATAGTTCAGCTCCATTCCAGGCCAACTTTCCAGAATCCTTCAAATATTTCAACCTAGCTGAGCAATAAATCCATTTTATCTACAGAATTCTGATAAACTGGGAAGGATGATCCAAGATCCTGAATTTGGGATTAAGTTTGCACATCTATTAAAATAAAACCCTACCAGAGGAGCACTTGGATTGAAACATTCAAATCCCCCCTCAGCAGCCCAGTTTTCATTCCTGCTCTCAGCTGCTGTTTTCATTCCTATATTCATTTAATATTCATAATAATTTAATGTTTCCTTGATTCAGGGAGGAACATTTGCTTGGAGAAGCCTCCTCTGCATTTCCTGGGTGTTCTGGAAGCAGCATTGCTCTTTGTGGAGTGGGGATTTGCAATGAGGAATTTGCTGGGTTGGGTTTGATGCTGGGATTAATTAGCTCCTGCCTCCATTAATTATCCACTCACAGCTATCAGTCCCTGCCTGGCAAAAGCAAAAGCAGAAGAGCTTCAGAATTTTTTCCTTTGATACAAACTCTGGGCTCCCACCAGGTGTGACTGAATGAATCTGTTTGAATTTTTTTTTTTTTTTTGTTGGTTTGGGGTTTTTTTGTTGTTGTGATTTTTTTGGTTTTTTTTTTTTTTTTTTTTTTTTTTTTTTTTTGTGTGGCTTTTTTTTTTTTCCCCAAGAATGAATATTTAAATTTTTTTTTTTATTCCTGAATTCTGTCACTCTGGAGTTCACCAGGAGGAAGTGTTGGGATTATTTCTGGTGGGAATTTCAGTGAATCCATAAAGGAATGGCACAGGGGAAGTGCCAGGGGAATTTGGACAAAGGATGGAGTGACAGGGATGCAGGGAATGGCTTCAAACTCAAAGAATGACAACTGAGATGGGATTTTTGGGATAAATCCTTCCCTGGGATGGAATTCCCAGAGAAGCTGTGGCTGCTCCTGGATCCCTGGAAATGCCCAAGGTCAGATTGGAGCACCTTGGGCTGGTGGGAGGTGTCCCTTCCAACCCCAACAAGAATTTTAATTTTCCTTCCAACCCCAACAAGAATTTTAATTTTCCTTCCAACCCCAACAAGAATTTTAAGGTCCCTTCAAACTCCAACAAGAATTTTAATTTTCTTCCCAACCCAAAGCAGTCTGGGATTCCCAGCCCATCCTGCCCGTGGAGTTTGGGATGCACCAAATTCATCCAAATGCCAGCAGGAGGGAAAAAGTGCTGAGATTTTAGGGAAAAGTGCTAAAAAATGCTTGGGAGTTCCCAGAGCTGGGAGATTTTTGGTGTTTGAGGCTGGAGGTGTGAGCAGGGAGATTTTGGGAATTTGTGGGGAGAGGAGAGGCTGAGCCTGGGGGATGGATGATGTCACTCCAGTGATGTCACTCCAGTGATGTCACTCCAGTGATGTCACAGGGACTTTGGGGTCAGCCTGGGTGGCATCAGCTTGTCCTTCATGGGAAATTGGATTTATTGTGGGTCAGTGTGATGCCTTGAGAGGCTGAGCTGGAGCAGAGGCTGGGCAGAGGTAAAGGAATAAAACAGAGATTTATTAAAAGGATTCACCTTGGGCAGTGCAAGAGCTCTGCCCTGGATGGACCCCAAATCAGGAGTTTTCACTTTTATAAGTTTGATAAAAACTTTTATAAGTTTTGTTCCATTTCCATATTGGAGTTCATTTTCCAGCTCCAGGTTCTGCAGTCCCATCCTCACAGATTCTCTCCTCAATTCTCTCTGTTTGCACTTTTTGTTTTGTGTGGCTGAGCTGGGAGAAGAACTTTTATATAAAAGTTCAGAGTCCAGGCAGTGCAGAATCTGAAAAATAAAAAAGCTCCAACTTAAGGCATCAAAGACATCAAAAGCTTTTGTCAGACCTTAGAATATGAGCAGAGAGAACAGAATGACTCTGGGTGTTGCCACAAATCAAGAGAGGGAAATTTGAAAAGAAAAAAAAAAATCAATTTTCCCCTGTGCTGCTGTGGGGGTGAAATCACCCCAGGAATGGCCCCTGAGCCCTGAGGTGACCCCCAAACCCCTGGGCTGTGCTTGTGACAAAACCCCTCCCAAATTCCACCATGGTGGGGCAGGAACATTTGGGGCAGTTTGGAAAAGCCCCAAACTCAGGGAACTTCTTCTCCCATGGAGATTTTCCAAATTCAGATCATTTGGTGCCCCCTCATTTGGGTCCTTTGACATGATTTGGAGTAGAGAAAAAGCAGCAGAGGAAATCTGGGATTCTGGCTGTTGGAAATCCAGGATTTTAAATGACTGACCTAAAATTGAGCAGATAAAACCACCCAGGAGTGACTTTCTCCTGTTCTTTTTGCAAATATCAGTATTTGGAGTAGAAAAGTAGCAGCTGAGGAAATCTGGGATTCAGGCTGCTGGAAATCCAGGATTTTAAATGGCTGACCTAAAAATGAGCAGATAAAACCATCCAGGAGTGACTTTTTGGAAAATATCATGACACAGAACATTTTCAAGGCACTTCAGTTGTAAAAGTCTTCATTAGAGATGCTCCATGGTGAAGATTTAATTTAGAGGTTTTTCTTTGAAGCCTTGGTGGGGTTATTTTACTGCAGAAACAAAATCCTTTCATTTTCCATGTGGTGAGTAATGTTCATTTGAATGGGAAGACAGTGGAATCCATTTGCAGTTTGCTGTCAAAGCTGATTTCTTCCAACCTCTGTCCCTGATCTTTAAAAGAGCAGAATTTGGTCTCACTGATGACAGTTGGATAATGAAAAAAGAATGACACCCCTCCAGAGCCAGAGTGAACATTCCATGTTTTTAACAGTTTTAATCTTATTTCCTGTTCCATTAATCAGCCTGAGCCAGATTGTTTTGTAAGTATTTATTGTTAGGTTGGGTTTTTGGTTTTTTTTTTTTTCCCTGCCTGAAATATCAACTAGGAAGGGTTTTCCTTTCAGCCTCATATCTCAGAGAAATGTAAATTATCAAATTACAACAGTGGGATCCAACTTCCCAGATTTTGTCAATACTGAGATTTTGACATTCCTCCTTTTCACTTCTTTAATTATTGACATTTCCAGGGAAATCTGTGGTTTTATCTCTTCAGAATTTCCTAGAATGAAAAAATTCAAATCCTTTCATTGTGGATTAGTGCAAAAAGTGTAAAAAAGGGAAGTAAACTCATCAAGAAAATCAATGTTATTTGAATTATTCCTTGGAGGTGAATAAGATCTGTTTTGCTTCGATAGGAAAACACAAATCAGAAATTGATTTTCCCAACAATTCTTCTTCCATGGCACCCATCAACCCTTAAACCAAACACTGATGATGAAAAGGATTTGAAAAGTCACATTCTTGAGCCACTGGCTTGGGTTTTATTAGCCAGGCCTTGATGTCAGTACAAGAAGTGCCATTCCTTGGGAATTTTTTCTGAATTCATTCAAATGCCAGATGAGCTCCAAATGTTGATTTGCTGAGGGATTGTGTCCTCCGTGTCAAGGCAAACATTTTATTAAAATGATAAATGGATTTGGCATCTGGTTGCCTTTTGCCTGTAATTATGATTAAAGCAGAAATTGGTGCAAAATGTTTGAATGAACTAAAAAAACAAAAAAAAACCACTGGGTTCTTTTCGAGCCAGCAGAGTGCAAAAAGCAAAAGCTACAAAAATTCCCAGATTATTCTTTTTTTTTTTTTTTTCCATAATTTGGAAAAAAATGAAGTTATTTGTTTCAGGGAGAAAAAATTGCAATAACATGGAATCATGGAATGGTTTGGGTTGAAGGGATTTAAAGAAGGAATTCCACCCATGCCATGGGTAGGGACACTTTTAATTATCTCAAATTTTTCCAGCCTGGCCAAGGATGGGACATCCACAACTTCTCCTCACAAGCAATAAAAGTAGGGAAATACAGCAGCAAAACCACCAAAAATATTAATTTTTCAATAGATAACCTCAAATAGATCAGAATTAAATATTCTAGGAGGGGAAAAATGAAAGTACAAATTCTTTTCAGCATTAAGAAAATAATTAAAAATCAATTTGGCTTCAGAATCATCCTAAAAAAAAGGAGGAGAGATTTGGGAGCAGCTGCTGGAACAGGGATGGATGTTTGGCTCCATGCTCCATGAAATTTTATGGCTGATCTGACATGAATTCCTGGCAGGAATGAGCCATTCCAGGCTCATGTTCTGCACTCTGTGCTCCATTTTCCTCCAAGGGGGTGGGATGCAGGTGGGCTCAGGTGCTCAGCTGGAATGAAAATCCCAGCAAAACACCAACACTTCTGGCATTTTATCACTTATTCCTAAAGAAAATTGCTTTAAAATTCAATTTTTTCCCTCATCTCTGCAGTTCTGGGCAGTGTAGCAAATTGTTGGGAGAATTGCTCCTTTGAAAGGAAAAAATTGGAAACAATAATTTTGTTTTTTCTGACCAGGTGCTGCATGGAATGAAAAAGAGAATTTTGAGGGAATGTTTGCTATGAGGACTGGGTGTGCTGCTCCAATGAAACAGGAATATTTTATTTCACTGAGCAAATTTTACAATTAATTAAATGAGCTGGAAGTTAACACAGATTGGGGTCCTGGAGCATCCCAAGGAATTCCCATTGCTCAGAGAGGGAATTCTGATTCTGGTTCTGGTTCTGATTCTGGTTCTGGTTCTGGTTCTGATTCTGGTTCTGGTTCTGATTCTCATTCTGATTCTGGTTCTGATTGTGATTCTGATTGTGATTCTGATTCTGGTTCTGGTTCTGCCTGGGACATTTTGGAATACAAACATTTTCTAAGCACTCAAACCATTCAATAGCAGAGCTCAGCCCTGCCCTTACCACTGAGCAATGAAAATGATGCTCCTTCCATTAGGAAATACTGGAAATATGTAAAAATTAAACAGATATTTATGGATATAAGAGAATTTAGAGGGTGAATTCCAGATAAAAATCCAGAGTTTATTTTTGGGGTTGGACTCAGTGGCTTTGAGAGCTGACAGAGTTTTTTGTGTTGACAGAACCCAATTCTTTGTTTTTTCCCAGTTTTTTTGGGAGTGCTGTATTTTATTCTGTGTAAGTATCTTGGTTCTATATTCAAATTTTCAAGTTGGTTAGGAATTACTTTGATGCTGGAGTTGTTTCACCTGTAGAAAACCAGGTAAAAATTGATTTTCTGCTCTTAGGATTATCCAGAACTGCCTTGAGAATGAGCTGAAACAAACCCTTCATTTTTATCCCATTCTTTGACCTTTCTGAGCTGCTCTTTTTAGGTCAAACCTCAGACTTTCTCCACTCCTACATTTTATTTACAATATTCATCCATATGTTTAATCAGGGCCTGGTTTCTCCCTCAGGAAGGTCTTTGGCATCTTTTTTCTTGAGTTGCTCCAGGAAAAATTTGGCTCCTTAAGGATCTTTGAGTGCTGCTCTGTGTTCTTCACCCATCAAAGGCTGCCTCCCTCCCATTCCTGCTGGAATTCTGGAATTCTCCTGGAATTCTCCTGCAATTCCTGCTGCTTTCACCTGCAAATTCCTGCCCTTGCTGGCTTTGGAATCTGCTCCTGCCACTTTTAGGGCACAAATCCCAAAGAGCTCCCAGCTTTTCCTAAATTCCCAGGGATTTGGGCAACTGATTGCAGGGAAAACCTTTTATCCCCCCCAGGTTCTGGCAGAGCAGCACAGATGTGATCTCACATGGTGACCTCATGGCAAAATCACCACGTTGGAAAGAGATCACTCCACACCAGGATGCCACTGGGATTTTTTTTTTTTTTTTTTTGGTCTTCTCATTTTCTGCTTTGATATTCCCGTGCTGGTGGTGTTTGCACTGAATTATTTGAGGTCATTTTCCTCATCAATATCAGATTTTTTTATCATACATCAGCCCTGTCATGTTCTAGAATTAATCCTTCTCCCACAGCTTCACTTGGGAGCTCCAAAAATCTTTTATTTCAGGAAAAATCTGCATTATGCCAGGCACCAGCAAGGTGCAATATTTGGGGGACAGCACTTTGAAAAGCTGAATTTTTGGGACAAAATTCAGAGTGAAGATTATTTTGAGTTTTTTTTTTATTTTATTTTTTGTGAAGCCAACTTGGAACAGGAAATCCAATTTTAAAAAAGCCCAGCCCAAATGTGCACATGTGATTTCTCAAGGATCTGATGGATGAGTGAATTGCATGAAAGGCACAGCAGGAAAATGGAGGGATATCCTCAGAGGGAGAGCAGAGGATGGAAAACATGCATTGCAGGGAAAATTTGGGACAGGAGAAAGTTGAAAGAAGAATGGATTGAGCCCAGCTCCAGGGAATAGAGCTGGACAGGAATTGCTGCTTTGGACACTCTTGAGCCACTTTTTAATTTTCTTTTAACTCTGAAAGAAAATTCAGTGGGAAATTGGGTCAGGGAAAGGGGAGCAGTGCTGAGAGAGCAGGAGATGCATTTTTACCCTCTAAGGCAGGAGGTGCTAAAAGTGGCTGAAATCACAGAAATCCCTGGGACTGAGCAAAATTCCAGAAGTTTTTTTTTTTTTTTTTTTTTTTTCAGCTCTGAAGGGTTTTTTTATTGTTTCTGTGGTAAGAGATGAGGTTGTGATAACGAGCTCATGGAAGAGCCTCAGGAGCAAAATGCTCTTTAAAATATTGGGATTTTTCCATCAAAGCACAGCACTGGGTTGGGGATAAAGCTGTGGCTGCAGCTCCAGAATCATGGAGTGGTTTGGGCTGGAAGGGACCTTAAAACTCATCCCATCCCAGCCCTGCCATGGCAGGGACACCTTCCACCATCCCCAATTTCCAACCTGGCCTTGGGCACTGCCAGGGATCCAGGGGAGCCACAGCTGCTCTGGGAATTCCATCCCAACCCCAATATTTTCCCAGTATTCCATCTATCCCTGCATTCTTTCAGTTTAAACCCATTTTCCCTCATCCTGTCATTCCATGTCCTTGTCCAAGTCCCTCTCCAGCTCTCTTGGAGCCCTTTGGGTGCTGGAAAGCTGCTGGGCTGGAGGAGGAATTCCAAATACTCCAGAAAAAAAGACCTGGAGCCACCAAGTGGATCAGAGAGCTGGAGCTGAGCAGAAATAGATTTGTGAAATATTTCATTTGGATGCATCCAGCAGCAGCTCTTCCTCCTCACGAGGACAGAAGGGTCACAACAACATCCCCTGAGAGGCACAATTATATTTTTATTTGTGTTTTAATCTCTTTAAACCAGACAGTTGTGTCAGATTCTCACTGGAGCTCAGCTCAAGCCCTGTTGAGTTTTGCAGCCTGGTTTTGCTCACACAGAGCAGCCATGGCCAAGGGACAGCCCAGGGGGACAGTTGGGGCTGCCAGAAGGATTTCTGGGCTGGATTTCTGCTTGTTGGGATCTGTAGTGTTGGGTTAGAAAAATCTCTGTTGAGCCTGAGCAGAAGTGTCACTCTTTTGGAAGTGCTCTCAGATGGGAGGAGTGATAAATAATCCTCTGGAATGGGGGGGTCAGTGCTTGGGAAAGGACAAAGCAGGAGGTGCTGGGGGGCTCCAAAACATCCAGGTTGGGACACAGGGAGAGGGCTGGAAGCAGGAAAGGAGGATTTTGGAATAGGGTGAGCCTGGAGCAGAGCAAAGAATGAAAGCAGGGAGGAGGAAGGAAAGAGCACTGATTTTCCTGTGTTCAAAAGAGGTGTGAAATCTCTTGGAAAGAACGTGAGTTGAAAGTTTAAAAAAGGGACAAGGGGAAAAAAATCCCCATGGAAGGCAGCAAATCCCTGGGTTGGATGTGGAGCCCCTTTGGGGGATGCAGAAAGGTCCCCCTGGAGGTGCAGCTGCCCCTCCTGGGCTGTCCCAGACAGGGGAGAGATGCAGAAGAGATTCCTCTGTCTGGATCAGCAGCCAAGGAATGCAAGGGATAAAGATAACTTGGGGGATAATTATAAATGCACAAATTCCTCACCCTGCTCCCCTCAAAGCAATGAAACACAGCAAGCCCCAGGACTGAGAAAGGACCAGAATGGTTTTAAATTTCTGCCTTTTTGTATTTTACCTTGGTGTAATCAGGAGCCAGAGGTCAGGAATTAGGATGTGGAGTTGGTATAAAATCAGGGACTGAGATGTGGAGTTGGTATAAAATTAGGAATTGGGATGTGGAATTGGTATAAAATCAGGAATTGGGATGTGGAGTTGGTATAAAATCAGAAACTGGATGTGGGGTTGGTATAAAATCAGGGACTGGGATGTGGAATTGGTATAAAATCAGGAATTGGGATGTGGAGTTGGTATAAAATCAGGAATTAGGATGTGGAGTTGGTATAAAATCAGGGACTGAGATGTGGAATTGGTATAAAATCAAGAACTGGGGTGTGGAGTTGGTATAAAATAATTGTGCAGCAGTGCAGTGAAGAGGAGGAGGAGGGTCTGGCTCTGCTGCAGCCCCCAGAAGTTTCCCTGCTGCAGTGAGAGTCCAGCTGAGCCCTGGCCATGCACTGGCAGCTGGGTGATGCCCAGTGGGGTGTGGGGGTTGCTGTGTGGCTGCTCCAGGATTCCCAGGGAAGCACAGAACTGGGACACACTGGATGTTTGCAGATGTTGTTCCTGCAGCTTTTGCCAAGAGCTCAGTGGAACAAAGAGCAGAGTTAAATTTAGTTCATGACAACCTGATCAAAACCAACTCAGCAAAGGCAAAGCCTGTCCAGCTCCAGACCCAGCGTGGCCTCCAGAGCTGCCACAGGGTTGGGATCTTGTGGAAAATCTTCCAACTCCTGCAGCAGCTCTGCTGCTCTGCAGTGTCAGTGTGAGCTCAGCAGGCCTGGCAATGCCTGAAGGTTTTATTTAAGGTACAAACCCAGGGGGTTTGTGCAATGGTTTGGTTGAAAAGGACCTTCAAATTCATCTGAGTCCAAGCCCTGCCATGGCAGGGACACCTCCCACCACCCCAGGTTATTCCAGCCTGCCCTTGGGCACTGCCAGGGATGCAGGGGCAGCCACAGCTCCTCTGGGCACCCTCCCAGGGAGGAATTCCTTCCCAAAATCCCACCTAACCCTGTCCTCTGGCACCCTTTCCATGGGGAAATTCCTGCTGATTCCAGCCTGGGAGCAGAGCCCAACCTGGGGCTGTCCCTCCTGTTGCATCTGGTTGTTGCTTGGGGTGGTAGCAAGTCAAGGAGCAGGAAAGGCCTTTGGAAGGGTTTTACAGAGATTCCCTAATTGGGAATGCTTTTGGTCTCCACACCCTCCTGTCAGGAATTTTTAGCCCCCTTTTCCCCTCATAGCTCCAGCAGTGGCACAGAACATTCTTCCCTCCTAAAACAGCAATCAATGAACCACCAAAGGCACTGTGGATATTGCAGGCTGTGTTCCTGTGGGGCTGGAAATGTGCTGGGAGTGCTGCTGAGCTGAGCCCTGCCCTTGGGACGTGATGGTCAGGGCTGGGCAAGGTGCTGGGAAAGGCTCCTTCATCCCAGGGCCAGCTGGAAAAGCCCAGCCCAGCCTGGCTCCAGCAGCAGTGTCAGCACTGAGGGAACACAAAACCAGCACACAGCTCCTTCACCTTCCCCTCTGAATCCAGGAGATCCAGCTGTGCCAGCTGTGCAGAACCACCTGTGCTGCTTCTGAGCCCTGCCTGCCTCTCCTCAGGAGGAGGAGGAGATGACACTTGTGCAGCCCTTCAGCTTTCATTTCTAACCAACAAAACCAAGCTGAGAAATATTTCCCCTTGTTCTGTGTCGATTAAGGCTGGGAGCTGGGGCCAGCCTTTATCTCCTGCATCTCCAGGGCCGTGTTTGTGCATCCAAATTGTCCCTCTGACAGCCTGGGCATCATCTCTGGAGCAGATTTTATTCATTAAGGGTTTCACAACAGAGTAAACAAAGGCAGGATTGTGGCTCCACGTTCCTGTCAATCCTGTGGCTTCATTGGAGCAGGGTGAGGATGGGAGATACCACAAATTTCTCAGCAATTTCAGGGTGAATCATTCCTTTCTTGGAATAACTTTAATGGAAAACCAGGATCCGACCTGATGAGAAAAACGTGCGAAAAAACCTTTTCTTTCTTGCCTTGTTGAAATGGGTATTTTTTTTTTCAAGACTATTTTTATCCATGAGCACTTGGAGAAAGCTTTGAAACTTCAGAGTTGTAACATTTGTGGAATTAGAGCACTTGGAGGAGGCTGTTTTTTTTTTTTTTTTTTTGGTTTTGTTTTTTTTTTTTTTAAGGAGCAGTGAAGTTCCAGCCAATTAGAAAAGAAAATTATTTGTGTCTGGGATAGTTTGCTTTAGATTTTAAACAATTTCAGCAGCTTATGTTAGGTTAGGAAGTGGTTGGATTTCCTTCTGAAGAGATAGAACATCCTTTTTAATATATTTCACAGCAACATCAGATGTTAAAAACGTAAGAGGGTTTCTAGCTCAGCAGTGCTCTCAGTAATTCCCTGGATTAAATTCCCTCACATCTTCCTCAGTTACTCTCTCATTCCTTGGACAATTTTCTCTTGATGATTTCAAAACACTGAACAAGTGAAAACCACGAGTTTTTCACCAGTTCAGTGAAAATCAATTTAGTCACTCCCATTTGTAAGGGAAATATTGACACACTTTGTTGTTTTAGGACTTGGATTTATGGTTCTTGGGGGTGGAATCCATTCCTTAATGCCATATAATCCATGGAGTGCTGGTCACAAAGCCAGAAATTGCTTCTGCTGCCACTGCAAAAGTGTAACTTGAGAAAAAATCCCCTCACTGATGGTCTGAGGAAAAACAGCCACCAAAAGTAGTTACCAAAAAAAAAAAAAAAATTTGAGGTTGTTACTTAATATCACCTAATATGTGATATTTTACCAGTTTAAAAGCTGAATCAGTCCAAAAATGTACCTATAAAACATGAACACACACAGTGTTCAGCCTATGGCAAGGAGTGAGGGTTTAGTTTGCATTTTAGGAAATTTTCCATGTGGAAAAGGTTTTAAAACAGCTTCTGTGGGCAACCCCAGGCAGAGGTGGATTCTCTTGGAAGTGTGGAAAAAACATGGATGTGGCACTTGGCACAGGGTTGGTGATGCTTGGTCTTCTCCAGTCTCAACAATTCCATAATTTTTGGATTATTGTCCTGGAATTCATTTTGCCAGGTGGGATTCATTCTGGCAATTTGAAGGAATTTGAGGGCAAACCTGGTATTTTATAGAAAAATGGAAATGATAACATTTCTAACTCTAGAAAGGACCTTGATGCTGCTCTATCCCAAATTTCTGGGCTTCCCTGGTGCTTTGAGTTTGGTGATGTGACCCTGTTCATAATCAGGAGATTATTCATCTCAATTCCACTTTTGAGTGTTGGTTTTTTTTTTTTTTTTGGTTTTTTTTTTTTTTTCTCTGAGTGTCCAGACCCAGTTTTTAACTCCATAGAATTATCCCTGGATTTTATGCAGCAGTGAAAAGAGAGCTGGGGGTTGTCCTGTGCCAGCTGAGTTCCAGGGAAGCACAAATGGGATTTTAGCCTCTCAGACATTTTTTTGGTGGGAATTTCCTGTGAATCCCCCAATTTTTTGGTCTCTCAGGTCGCTCAGTTCAAACCCCACTGTGGGCAAACCTTGGAAGCAGCTTCCCTGCACCATCCCATTTTTAGGATACCTTGAGCTGCATAGAAAAAATCAGGAAATATCTTATGTAGGAATTCATATAGACAAAGAATAGGGAGCAAAAATTCCCTTTGATTTACAGCTTTACAATGATTTTCCCCACACAATCTTTTACTCCTCCGTGTCAGGCACTCGAGACAAAATCCTGTCTTTGCTGATGAGACTTGGCCAAAATTCAGCTGGAAAACTCTGCTATTTATCCATTGAGGAAGCAGCTTTTACAAACTTTCCTGCAGGAATTCAGCTAAGTGTTTTCTTGAAATAAACTTATTTCCAGAGCCACGTTGTTACAACATCTCAGGCTTCTGGAGCTGCTCCTTGCAGCTCCTTGAAGATCTTCAGCAATCAGGCTGATAAAGCCAGGGGGGTTTCTCTGGTCTCTTCTTTTAGCTCAGAGGAGATCATTGGTGTATTTTAGCAAGGATTAGAGGTGGGAAGTGTGAAATCTGATCCCACTCCTGCCACTTGGTGACCTGGAGGAAATTGCTGGGCTCCTTCTCCAGGGAATTCTGCAGCTCCTCCAGGATTCCCAACCAATCCCAACCCTTTTCCTGAGCTCCCTGTGTATCACTTTTATTGAAATCCACTAAAAATGAGGTTATCTGGAGCTTACAATAACTGTGAAATCTTTCTGCTGGAAATCAGTGTGTCCCACTTGTTTGGAAAGATTTTCTCTTCCATTATTCATTGCAGGGGCCTTAAAATTATACTCCAGTGACAAAGCCTCTATTTATTTTTAGACAATTGGCATCCACTTCTGGCTGACCTAGAATGTTTCTTTGATGACAATGCCTGTGATCCAGCTGGGTTTGCTGAATGGTTGCATAAACAAAGGCAGATAGTAAAATGTGGGAAAGAAAAGGCTATTTTTATTATATTAGAGACTGTCCAGCCAGCTCCAGGCCCAGTTTTAAAATGTCATATCTGTAGCATTGCACTTCAACTAAATGCCCTGATCATCTCCAGAATATCTCTGGAATTTTATCATTATTGGATTGCAGGGTTAGGAGGAGGCTAAGAGAAAAAAAAAAAGTTCAGGGTGGAGGTGATCCACAGAAAAAGACAATCAGTTTGGTATCCAGCCTCTTCCTTCCTGAAGAATGTAGGTTAAATACATGGAACTGGGAGCAAAAGGCTGAGCTCGATGTTTTCCCCAGTCCCATTTATTCATTTGTTGGCCAATTTGTGTTTCATTGCAGCAGCTTCATTTTTAATGGGTAATAACACTGCCTGAGGGCAGAGAATTCCAGGTAGGAGAATAAACAAGAAGTCTCATTTTAACTCAAATCATGGAATCACAGAAGAGTTTGGGTTGGGAGGGATATTAAAGCTCATCCCATTCCACCTTCCACTATCCCAGGTGGCTCCAAGCCCTTTCCAGCACTTCCAGGGATCCAGGGGCAGCCACAGCTTCTCCCAGTAAATCCAAAGGGAGTTTCACTGCACAGCATCACCACCCAAATCTCCCCCAGCAGTTCAGAAAGAAGAGCCTGAAACAATTTCTGGTGCAGGAAGGTGTCAGAGGGCAAAATTTGGCCACAATTGAAATTCCAGTGTAAGTTTAGGGGAAATTTCTGTGTGAATGGGACTTAAGATCAAGTGGCAGAGAGCTTCCTTCCATGGATTTACATTTAGGTTCCACATTAGAAAGAACATCCTGATATTCCAGTTCTGGCCTCTCAGTTGTCAGGGTTAACCTGTGGCAGGGAGGGATTGGTTGGATTTTAGGAAAATCCTGGAGCAGCTCCCCAGGGAATGGTCTCATACCAGAGCTCAGGGAGTGTTTGGACAATGCCCTGAGGCACAGGATGGAATTTTGGGATTGCCCAGGAGCTGGGCTCAGTGATCCCTGTGATTCCCCTCCAGCTCAGGGTGTTCCATGAGCAGCTCCAGAGGAGCAGAGCCAGCAAATCTCAGCCTACTCCAGGTTGTGGCCACACCTTGGGCCAAGGAAAACCACTGCTGCCACTGGAAAAACCAAAGAACAGCCCAGGAGCTGCAGCAGGAATATTAAAAGCAGGAAAATCAGTTGGTTTCACAGGTTTTTACATGTCTGGACAAGGATGTTTGTAGGATGTGTGGATTCCCCAGAAGTGCCCCAGCTTTTAACCACAAGCCATCAGCAGAGATTTATTTCTACCCCATAAAACAATGAAAGCACCCAACAATGCTCTGCAGGAGCATCCTAAAATCAGAGTGATGCTGTTTGTCTTGGAATGGGAGCTTTGCAGGATTTATTTAGGAGCCTTTTTGTTTATCTGTTAAAAACAGCCTTTCAGTCAATGCTAAGCTCGATGGCTTTGGTGTAATTTTCCATGGTTCAGACTTGCTGAAGTAATAAATAAAATGTAATAAGAATAAATTATAAATATTTATAAGGCTATTTTTGGCTTTTATGAGGTTCTTAGGATTTTGAATTTAATATCCCAGCCAAAGCTGCACTCAGAGCTTTTCTCTTTCCCATCCAAATGCCTGCTCAGGGTTTTGCAGCCGGATGGAGTTTGGCTGCCAAAGCTTCACCTGTGGGGGTGCCAAGGAAAGCATCCAGAGCAAACCCAGGCAGCAAAATCCACCCCAGAGCACAGAGTTCACCTGCCCCAGCACATTCCTGCTCCCATCCTCCTGCCCTGACTCACTTGGACACACAAGGTGTGTGTCAGATAAGGTTTGCTGAAAAAAATATCAGGGAGGAAAAGGGGGGCAGGAAAAAAAAAGGCAAAAATAATTGTAAGGTTTCTAGAAAAGTTGGTTTTAGAAATGATTTTCCATGCTTGCATTTGAATCACGAATAATTCCACACAATTTGCTTTAACGGATATTTTCTGTGCTTTTCAGTTAAATTTGGGCTTGGTTTAGATGGAAAAAAAATGTGGGAGTTGGTGCTAAAATAGCAATAAACACAATCTTTGTTTTGGCTTAATTGAAGACCCCAGTCCTTGCAACCCTTCTCTGGAAGAAGCTGATTATGTTAAGTGTTAATTAATAATAAGCAGGTGGTTTGGGAGCAGTGGTTTAAGGTTGGAATGAGCCAAAGCTTTCCATGATTCCCTGAGATCTGGGGCTGATGGATCCCAGCAGAGCTCCCCAGCTCTCCCTGTGCTGGGCAAAGATCCTTTCCCATGAATGGAAAAAAAGGCAGAATTCGTGTTCCAGAATTCTCCTGGAAAAAGAGATCACTGGAGTTGAGTCCATCATTAAACCCCAAATTCAACAAACAGCTGATTTTTCATGTTAACCTTTATTTGGGGAAAATAATATCCCACAGCCTACGTGGAAAAAAAAAGGAACCCTTGGCAATACCCTTATTAAAGCTGATTCTTGCAAAGCTTTAATGAATTCCTGCCAAAGAAGAGAGCAGGTTGGATGCTTTTGAGTGTTAAGAAATGGGAAAATAACAAATGTTTCCCTGATCCCTGAAGTAATTCATTCTCTGGATAACATTCTTCATTGATAAGTCCATTTTTTATTTTGAAGAATGATCCCAAAGCAAGCCAGAAGTTAATAGATGAAAGGAAATTTGTAGAAATACCCTACTGAATACATGGTCTCT
Organism: Muscicapa striata striata; assembly: GCA_030060385.1. Classification (NCBI taxonomy): domain Eukaryota; kingdom Metazoa; phylum Chordata; class Aves; order Passeriformes; family Muscicapidae; genus Muscicapa; species Muscicapa striata. Next base: position 47,291 of record JAREIS010000073.1, on the reverse strand, counting down.
GTTAGGATTTGCCTGTTTATTAATATTGTGCATAAAAGTTTTTAAACCCTTGTGGGTGGAAATAGGATTTTAGTGTGTTGGTAAAACCCATGGACTCACATAAAAATACTCTCTAATTTACTACCAGAGCTTTACTGCTGTGTCTAAGCTGAAGGATTTTAAAAGAGAAATTATCTTTTCTTGATGTCAAACACATGTGTTAAAAATAAATTGGGGTTTTTTGGTGATTTTTATGTGGATTTTACTGATAGAGGGGTTTTTTTCCCCATGGATTGAACTTTGTGATTTTATCTGATATCGATACTTGTCAAACATGGGGGTGGTGGGCCTTAAAAAAGACTTATTTGGATATTTTTGCAAAAAATCATACTATAAAGTAGGAATGAAATCTTTTTACTCAACTTGATGTAATTTTTCTAATAATTTTCCCTTCCAGGGAGCGATTAGAAAATTAGACTTTTTCCCTGTAGCCACTTTGCAAGGAGAGTCCTTTCTGGTGTAACAGCTTTGAACACTGAAAGTTGAAATCTTTAAAGCCTCAGTTGTGTGGGAGCTGCGTCTCCAGCTGGGTCTGCTTTATTTCAGTGACAATGTTTAGCTCTGCTCAGTAATGCAGGGAGAAATATGGATTTGGAAGGAGCAGCCTGAAAATTGAAGCAGCAGATAGAGAATTGCTGTGAAGAGGGTGCTCACATTTCAGGGGGAATGTTCAGGATGAGCCATTTTAGAGTGAGGAATCCTCCTTACACTTAGTTTAGCTCCTGCATCACACCCTGAGATAGTGGAGAGCATGAAAGGGGTAAGAATTTATTTTTTAATATTTAATAATTGTGGTTTAGGCTCAGTTGTCCCAGTTGTTTTTTGCTGCGGGGGCAATAAATTCATCTGGCAGGCTGTGAAATCCATATTAGCACTTTTTAACAGCCTCAGCACTGAGCAAAATTAATAATTTGGGGGTTCTTTTTGTTGATTAATTTGGATTTGAATGGATTGTTGTTAATATTCCTCTCAGTCAGTTCAGCTGTCAGCAGACATCGTGTGCTGGAGATCTCTGTGGCATCAGCATCAGGAGTTTGGTCACTTCTAAATAAAACTGAGTGACAGTGCTTAGATGTGGGTTTTAATTCTACAATGAAACCTTTCACTTCCAAACTCATCTTCCTGCTGCTCGAATTCCTCTTGAAATTCTTCTTAATTTGCAACAGCGGCGCACAACAGTCGAGTGTTCCGGGAGCCTTTTCCCCTCATTTCAATGCCTTCATTTACAGAATATTCTGCTTTTTTTCCATGACTTTTCCCCTTGGCTCTCTCATCCTCTGTCCCCTCAGCTGTCCCACCTTGCTCAGGTGGTTCCTGATGTGGATTTTGGAGCCAGGGGATTTTTTTGCAGCTCGGGATGAGCCGCGGTGGAAATTCGGATTTGGGAATGGGGGATACAGGAACCAGCTGTGCTGCCAGAGCTCAGAAATGTCCCCTTGCATTTGGGAAAAACTTCAACATGCTGCCCAGAGAAAGCAGCAGAGTGAGAAGTGTCTGGTGATGCTGAATGAAACGAGGGAAGTGCGAGGAGAGGTTTTTATTCGGTGCTGCAGCCCCGCTGTGCCTGTTTGTCCCGGGAATCCTTAAAATTCCCAAGCTCTGTTCCACAGGAAAGGACTCTCAGGTCTCTCATCTATTTTACTGCTTTTCTCTGGGCCAATTTCTCTTATTTTCTTTGGTTTGTTTCTAAGGTTGAGAAGTTAAAAGTTGGACATGTATTTATTTATATGCATAACACTAAATTCTGTTTTCCAAAATGGCATTTCCTTGTTTCCCGAGCCTTTCACATCACTTTAGGCTGACATTAAAAACCTGCTCCGGGTTTCTTTTCCACCAATTTACAGAATTGGTTTGGAAATCATTGTGGCATTAACTTTTGCTCCTTGGGGATGAATTTCACCTGCCTTGGGGATGCTTTTCAGTGTTTCTGCATTGGTTTGGGTTCAGGATGTGCTCCTTGCAATGGGATCTGCTTTTCTGAGGGTTAAGGTTAAAAAAAAATTCCTGACAATTTAAAAATCTTGTTGTGTTTTTCCTCACATTTTTGATTCAGAGTTTTTGACTACAGGTTTGCTGTCTAGAAAAGCTAACTCCCATTCTCAACAGAACTTGGAATTGTACTGGTATTAAGTTCTATTTGAGAAGAAAAACATTCTGCAAACAGAATATTTTAAGTCAAAATATTGTGAATTACTTCACCATATTCTCTCTTTCACCAGTAAATATGATACAGCTGAAACAATGACTGTTTCCCTGCTTTAAGTTGTTAAACAGATACACTCTGTGCCTGCTAAATTGTGTGTAAATTCGGATTTCTGCCATTTCTTATTTGGGGGGGGAGGGAAAATCACTCCAAACACCCCATAGAAATTAATTTTGTGAAATCACTCGAGGGGAATTAGGTCCATCTGCTCAGAGTTCAGCCTTTCTAAATTCACTTATTCAAGAAAAGAAAAAGGAGTCATTGTTTGAGTGGAGAGATGCTCGTGCTGTGAGCTGGGGTGTGTTTTTGTAGCACTGGCTGTGAGCTTTTGGAGGAAGAGGATTGTTTTTGGATGTGTCTTTTATTTCCTTGCAGATAAAATGGGTAATTAATGCCTTTTAATTACGTGTGTAAAGTAATGTGTGCAGCTATGGACAGATGATGGGCAAGCTCAGAGCTGGAGACAGAATTCCAAATTCCAAGTGAGGAGACACAGAATTCCAAGGAAAGAGACCCAAGTTCTGCTCATGGCTGTAATTATTCCCATGCACTCACTAAAACAGGAGTTAAAAAAGGTATAGATACTTTTAGCCTCATTCAGTTCATATAAAACACAGAGTGAACTAAAATCTGATTTTTAGAGCTCCAGCTGAACCTGGAGGGTTTGTTGAGACAGAATTAGGACTGAATCCCTTCAAAATGTCTTACCTTGATGATTAAAAATAAGAAACCTGCTAAAAAATGTCTATTATATATTATATATATATTTATAAATAAAACTAGCTTTGCCTCAGCATCTTCAGGTTGGTTTTCAACCTGTGCTTGAACTCTGGTGAGAGGGAAGGATTTGGGGAATAAAAAAGTTTTGCCAGTGAGTTTTCCCATGTAAAATCCTGCATTTCCACCTCCAAGGAAGTTTCCAATGAAACCCCTGTTTTCCTGAACCATCAGTGCAGAGCCAAAATCCAAATTAATCCAAAACCTCCCTGGTTTGGTGTCCAAATTTTAAGGCCCAGTTAAATGATGGCTGCAGGGGGTTTCAGATCCTTGGCTTGCAGCTGCATTTCCAAGGGCAGAATAACAGTAGCAGGTGCTAAAGAACTGCTCAAGATTGATTTTTGTGGCTTTGTGTGGCTGCCCTGCTGAACTGACACTTCCAAACTTGGCACCAAATGAAAAGATGAACTTTGGAGTTGATCCAGAGCCGAGGCCTGGGTTCAGCCTTTGAGCAAGGCCCTGCTAAAAGGGTCAGTGTGGGACTTAAAGGAACTACAATTCATCTGAGGTGATTTTTCTTTTTTTTTTTTTTCTTTCCCTTGAATATTTTGTTTTCAAAATTGTTGAGTAGGTTTTTTCTATGTAGTTTTTTCCTTTTCTTTTTTTTTTCCAAGGCCTCCTCTTATTTTCCAAGGCCTTGGGTCAGTGTGGGACCTAAAGGAACTTGAATTTATCTGAGATGATTTTTTTTTCCCTTAAATCTTTTGTTTCAAAGTTCTTAAGTAGGTCTGTTTTGATGTAGTTTTTTTTTTTTTTTTTTTTTCCAAATAATATTTTTCATTTTATTTGAAGTTCTTGGGTTCAGCCTTTGAACAAGGCCTTGCTGAAAGGGTCAGTGTGGGACTTAAAGGAACTTGAATTTATCTGAGATGATTTTTTTTTCCTTAAATATTTTGTTTCAAAGTTCTTAAGTAGGTTTGTTCTGATGTAGTTTTTTTTTCCTTTTTTTTTTTTCAAATAATATTTTTCATTTTATTTGAAGTTCTTGGGTTCAGTTTCTAAACAAGGCCTTGCTAAAAGGGCCCAGTTGGGACCTAAAGGAATTAAAGTTTGTCTGAGGTGATTTTTTTTCCCCCTGAAATCTTTTGTTTCAAAGTTCTTAACTAGATTTTTATTTTGTGGTTTTTTCCTTTTTTTTTTTTTTTTCAAAATAATGTTTTTCCTTTGATTTGAATGTCTTGGGTTCAGCCTTTGAACAAGGCCTTGCTAAAAGGGCCAACATGGGACCTAAAGAAACTTGAATTTATCTGAGATGATTTTTTTTTTCCTTAAATATTTTGTTTCAAAGTTCTCAAGTAGGTTTGTTTTGATGTAGTTTTTTTTGCTTTTTTTTTCCCCAAAATAATATTTTTCATTTTATTTGATGTTGTTGGGTTCAGCCTTTGAACAAGGCCCTGCTAAAAGGGCCCACTTGGGACCTAAAGGAATTTCAATTTATCTGAGGTGATTTTTTTCCTTAAATCTTTTGTTTTCAAAGTTGCTAAGTAGGTTTCTTTTTTCTATGTAGTTTTTTTAATTTTTTCCCCAAAAATAGTTTATTTCCTTTTTTTTCAAGGCCATGGGTTCAGCCTTTGAACAAGACCTTGTTAAAAAGTCCCACATGGTACCTAAAGGAACTTCAATTTATCTCTGATTATTTTTTTCCCTTCAAGCTCTAATTTTCCAAATTGTATTTTTTCTATGCACTGACTTCTATACTGTTATCTCTGATTTCATTTGGGCCTTTCTATGGAAACAAAAATCATATATATGAAGCTTTTTTTTTTTTTCCCTGGGAGAACACTTGCCAAGGAAATCTTTCTTGCAGTTATCCAAAGAAAAGGTCATTTTTCCAGCGAGACTTCAGATCTGTATTTTCAGACAACTCACAAACACCCAGCCAGCAATAGCAGGGGCATCTCTCAACTTTAACCTTGTGTTCTTTAAAATTTGTTTAACTAAGGAAAAAAAAAAGAAATTGGAAGGACTTTCATCTTTTCCATGGAGTGATTCTTTGGAAAACTCGGATAACAAAAAGGGGGAGAAATGGGAATGTTCAGCTTTTTATTTTGAAATAAACCAAGGATTTTTGAATTCAGATAAAAACATTAAATTTAAACCCCCATGAAATACATAGCTTGCTCCTGGTTTTTTAACCATGTGACTTTAATTGATGTTTATTTCTATAGATTTAGGCATTAAAAACTTCAGAAGGTTTTATTCCAATTTCTATTGAAACGAAACCCAAATGTTTCTTTATGAAAACCATAAACCCAATATTTCATTGCAGCTTTTCCTGTAAATATTTTTTTTCCCTGAGTTATTTCTTGCTGCCTTTAGCTAGAAGCATTTAAAACAAGAAACAGAGCTCAGGAATCTCCTTGAAAACAATTCTTCATCGGGGACAGGCAGCAGCTTCCACAGAGAAAAGGAAACCTGAACCACTTAATGTCTCTGTTAATTAAATTTGCAGTGATTTCTCAGGCTGTTGAAAGTGTGGAGATGCACATGAGGGATGTTTGGGGATATTCACACCCAGAAGCTTCCAGGTGAGGGAGAGGTGGCTCCCACTTGGCTTTGGCTGCTTTTCAAAAGGGATTTTGGGGAGAGGAATGAAAAATCCAACACAAACTCCTGGCAGAGGTTGTGCTCGTGGCTGCCTTGGTTTTGAGCACCTGAGAAGCAGTTTTGTGCTAAAGAAAAGGTGGGTTTGGGATCTGTGGGCTGGTTTATTGCTGTATGTTGTGCTTTCCTGTCAGTGATGATTTGTGGAGCTGGGGGATGATATTTGTGGTTTAGAACAACACACGTGGCCAAATTCTCTGGGTATGGAGGGGAAACATCAGGATTTAAATTATAATTATAATCTTTGCAGAATCCCTGCTGGCTTTCCCTTCTCCTTTATTAAACCTGTCACTTTGGAGGTGTGAGAGATGAGGGAGGGATCTGGGGAACATTTTCCATTATTTCTCCCCAAGCAGAGGCTCCAGACCCCACATTGCAGGAACATTCTCCTGGAACAAGAGGAATATCCCAGGAGTTTGGTTTGGATGTTGGGAATGTGCAGCATTCACAGAGTTAGAGCTGAGGCTGAGGGTGATACTTGGGTTTGGGAGTCCTTTTCCATGGAAATTCCAGAGGACAGAGCCAAAGTGAGGATTAGAGGCAATGGACAGGGCATTGCTATACCTAGTCAATAAAACTCTAATTAAATATAAATAAAATATAAATATAAATATAAATATAAATATAAATATAAATATAATAAATATTATAAATATAATATATAATAATATATATAATATATATAATATATATAATATAAATATTAACTCAATAGAGGAAAATATTAAAAATATAAATATTATATATAAAATATATATAAATATATTATTATTATAAATAGAGGATATTGATCCCTTTAGGGTTATGTTCTGAAGGGCAGATTTATTGCCCAAAAAAGGGGGATTTTGTATAATTTTCAGGATGTTGGGACTCCTTTGGTGACGTGGGAGAGTGAAGGATAACAGGGGAAGAGTGAAATTGTGTGAAGAGCATTTGGGTGGGTGTTACATCCAAAAAACTCATTTATCATTGGCAGCACTCAGCACAAGCTGGAGCAGGTTAAAAATGCATTAAAATGTGAATACATTCAATTTGCATGATGTTTTAAAAGCATCATCCAAAAATTGTAAATAATAACAGGAATAACTTCAATAATTCTCCTGAACCCATCCTTCAGAGAGGACACAGATTCCTTTGGGCTGCAAGGATATTCCCAAAAACTTCTCTAAATTAACCAAGTTCTACATCCTGGGGATTATTTTAAACCAAATAAACCCCCGTGTGGGCAATATTTGACAGAATCCCAGAGGATTTAATTCATAGATCTTAATTCACTTTTGAGCCTAATTAGATTGAATTAAATAAAATCACTTGAGTGATGAGTGAGAGTGCTGAGGGCTTTAATGGAGTTTATCCCTGTATTTTATCCTTATATCTTTACAAATATCCCTGTATTCTATAGGAAAAAAATTATATGTTTCTCTGTTTCACCCCTTTATTTTTTATATATATATCCTTGTATTTTATAGGGAATATATATGTATGTATCTTTATATTTTATCTCTATATATATGTGTATTTTTCCCAGTATTTTTCCGTATTCCTGCTATGGATAGCCACCCTGAAATATTCACTTTTCCATGGAATAGGGCAATCCCTGGCAAGAACAGGATTTTTTAGATCTCTGACTATAATTCCAGTAGATCAGAAGCACCACACAATTCTTTAGTTTGCTCAGTGCATGTAAAATCAACCAAATCTTCCATAGATACTTACTCTTTGCAGGAGTGCAGCTGGAAAAGGAAATATCCAGGAATTTTTTGTGGATATTTGTATCAGTGTTTTATCTTTACTCATCTGTAGCTGCAGCTTTCCCAGTAATGGTCTCTGGAGGCAGGGGAGGAATTAAGCAATTAAGAGGAAAAAACACTTGCAGGAAAAAACTGGAAAAGCTGCTCAGGGCTTGGATAAAACACAACTTTCCATCTTTACCTTAATTCCAGAGCTCCCAGCAAACTTTTGGGAAGGGCACCTTGTGTTTCCCTGCTTAGTCTCACGTGCCTGTTCCTCATTTTCTCAGCTGAATGATTTTTTGGGGGTGAACATCAGCTCCTCCCACTCCCCACCCTTTCATTCCCTGTTATTCCCTTACAAACAATTGGGAATTTTGCCATTGGTCTGTCAGGACCTGGATCAGACCTTGGAAGTTTTCAGCTCCAAAACTCATCCCTGCAGGGATTTCCAAGCCACGTGGATGCAGAGCTTGGGGATTTGGCAGTGCTGGGAATGTTGGACTCCATGGCTTTGGAGGGGCTTTTCCAACCTAAACCAATTTGGGATTTGGGGATTTTTTGGGGATTTTCTACTCTGTGGGTTCAGGAGCAGCTGAGGGGGCTCAGCCTGGGAAAAAGGAGGCTCAGGAGGGATTTGGATTTGGGATTTGGCCAGGTGGGAAGCGGGCTCTGCTCCCAGGAAACAGGGACAGGGTGAGACAGGGTGTAGGGGATGTGTAGGTTGGATTTTGGGGGAAATCCCTTCCTAGAAAGGGCAGTGGTGGAATCCCCATTCCTGCAGGGATTGGAGCCCATGTGGATGTGGCACTGGGGGCTGTGGGTCCATTCCCTTGGCAGCACTGAAATATTGGATTTGATGATCTTGGAGGCCTTTTCCAACCTTGGTGGTTCCAGGGTTCTGTGTCAGATCAGGGTTGCATTTTCCAAGGTCCAAATCCCTGGATTGTGTTTCACTGGAATTTTTACCCTGCATTTAGAGCAGCACAACCCTTATTTCCATGGGATTTCCATGGGATCACTTTCCTCTGGAGCAGCCAGGCTCCCTCAATCCCTCTCCTGGCTTTCCCAAATATTCCCTAAAAACCCTTCTGCCCATCCTCTCAGGAGCCAGAGGAATTAAATCCCTGCAGAATTCCCTGGGGGGAGCTTTGGGAGGAGGGAGAAACTCCTTCAAACTGGCCAAATGTGCTCATCTGACACCAGCAGGGCTCCCAAATTTATTATTGTTTCCCTTCAAAAGAGAAATTAAGGAGCATCTTGAACCACTTGCCCTAATTGGCTGAGGCAGTGGAATCCGTGTGGATGCACATTATCCATAGAGAAAGGGGAGGATTGGAAATATTCCCCTTTTCTCTCAAATGGAACCATTTGTTCTTCATTTCTCCCTATCTAAACAGAGCTCCCGAGGCTGGGGGGGAGAGGAGGGGATTTCTTGGCACAGCTCTTCATGGAGTTTTACCCCCTTTTTTTTTTTTTTTTTTTGCTGTTCCTACAAATCACCTCAAAAAAAAAAAAAAAAAAAAAAAAAATATAAAAATCCACAAGATAAATCAAGCGAAAGATAAATCCCTTTTTATTCTTACAAGGGGTTTTGTTCATAAAGCTGTAGAATACATGAAAAAATGCTGGATAAATCTTCCTGTGCTGGATCCCCAAAGGGATTTTGTGGAAAAAAAGCAGGGAAAACTGTGGAAAAATGATAGAAAAAAATTTAAAAATACAGATAATAGCAATTCTTACAGACCAGGTGCTGTGAGCAGAGCGAGGAGGATAAAAAATGACGTTTTAACAACAATAATTTAAATTAATCAAGGATTTGCTCAGCCTGTTCAGTTTGAAACTCATCTTTTGGTTTTAAAAACATAGATTTTTTTCCCCCTATGGAATTAATTCTATGAAGGTAAAAGTTTTGTGCTTTTCAGGAACATTTTAGGATTAATTAAAAAAAAAAACGATTGCTGTGTGAATGTGCTGATTTATCCCAAAATATCCCCAAATATACAGAATTTAAGAGCATCTGAAAGAGGAGAAAAAATTGTGGTTTGTGGTTATTTCCCTGTGTGTCAAATTTTTGGTGTCAAACCCAGATTTTGGATTGATTTTTTTTTTTTTTAAATTCGTTAGAGGTACAAATTAAATAATCAGAATTAGCAGATCAAAATTGATTTGCTTTCAGCTGAATGGAGAATTTACATTTGATGGAAGTTTTTAGTAAGAGCAATTTGAGGTGCAGTGTAAGGAATATAAAATTGCCAATTTAAAAGCAGAACTATTTTTGCTCAGTGCTGCAGGATTTAAAATCCATCAATTTGCAATTAGACAGTAATTAAAGTGTATCCCATTAATTATATTTTTACTCCATTAATAATTTTTACTCCCTGAATGGTTTTTTACTCCATAAATCATTTTAACTCCATTACTCTTTTTAACTCCACCTTTTGCATTTTAACAAACCTCAAGGAAAAAATCGTGAGGAGTTATCACAGATATTCCTCATTAATGTGAGATCCTAATATTAAAATTCCAGAGGTGAATCTATTAATGAGGAATTGTTTAATTAAATTTCCTTCCCAGTGCAGTTTTTGGACTGTAAATCTGGATTTGGAGGGGGAATAATGGTTATTTTCCTAAAAAATGGCCAAATTTGGATGTACTCAGTTTCACAGGATCCTGCAAAAATAGAGGGGACAGGAAATGTTCCAGGACATAAAAAACTCATCCTGGAGAAAATTCCCTGCAGTGAGGAACTAAGATAAGAAATCAGAAATTCTGGATTTTTTGGTGAAAGTTTTTGGGTGTTTGCTCTGATTTTTTGATGGATTTTCTCCTGCTTTTGGAGGAAACTCCTGATCCCTTTTGGCTTTGCTGCTCCCACATTCCCTGAGGAAAATCTTCCCCATTTTCCCCCTCTGTTAATTAGCAGGAATGATCAGGGAAAAAAACTTTGCTTTGCAGGGAATGATCAGAAAAAAGAATTCAAAAATCCACACTTCCCTGAGCTGTCAGTTAAAAAATCCAAATCCAAAACTCTGGGTTTTCACCTTTCCTCAGTTTCAGAATTCTCTGCTCCCAGGGCAGCTCCTCTTTTCCAGGCTCTGCTCAAATATTTGGGATTCAGAAGGATTTTGATGTATTTGTGACAGTTTTTCCCTCAAAATCTTTGGGATGGATTTGATTTCACTGTTCCATTTCAGCTGAACAAATTCTCCTTTGTTCTGGTAAAAATGAACGGGAAACTTTTAATTTAATTTTAACTTTTCCATTTGAATTTTTTCATGTAATTGACACAACAAACAGATTTATTTTTTTGTGGTGGAAAATTTAGCATTTAACGATTTCTGTGTTTCATTTCCACGCTGAATAATCTGATTTTTATGCTCCTTGTACCCTTTTAATAGATGAGGTTTTACTATTGGTTTTTGATGTGCAAATTCCTTAAAGCCTCTTCAGCGATCTCGAACCTCCTCGAGAAAAATTCGTTCGTGATCAACCCAAGCCCAAAGATTTTGAAAAATATTTCATGGATTCTTGGCAGCTCTTCTGAAGTGGGAGCCAAATGAGAGCAGGGATAGCCCCAGGTCAGCTCTGGGTGTCTTTTAATGAGTTTTGGGTTTAATCTCAATATCTCAACTCGAAACATTTGCTTCTTGAAAGCAGAATATTTAATACACTGAGCAGTTGCTGACAGCTGCATGGAAAAGAGGAAAAAAAAACAACCAAAAAGGAATTTGTTTCCAGCTAAAAAAGAAATGCTTCAAAATGTTTTACTTAAAAAAAAAAAAAAAAAAAAATCTCCAGGACAGCTTTGGAATATCTTCATCCTCGGATTTTATTCGCTGTGCCACAGCCGGGATTTACAAGCTCATGAAAAGGTTACAATCCCAATAAAGCCACACAGAGCAGAGAATTAGGGAATTACAGAGCCTGTAAAACCTTGGCAGTGTGTCCTGAGGTGTGAGGTGAGGTCAAAAAAAAACAGGGAATAAGGGCAGGGAAACCCTTGGAGTTTAAGGAGCAGGTGGCCAAAGGTCGGGGTTAAACTTTTTGGGGTTAAGCAAACTCAGCCTCGTTGGGTCTGGGTTAAACAGAGCCAGACCCTTCCTGCCAGAGAAGTGCAAGGAATGCACAGAATCAGAATTATCTGACAAATATTGGCCAAACCTGCTGCTGGGGTTATGTGAAACAAGTGTTTGACACGGAATTTTAACAGCAAAGATTTCCCTCTCAAAATTTTCCTCTTCATTTTCGCCTTTAAGGAATTCTGGGAGTGGGATTCGGTGTCTCTGCATTGGAATATCAGCTTTGAAATCCTCTCCCATTTTATTCGATTTGCATTTGTTACTGTGATGTTTTCCACAAAATTCTTTATTCTTTGCATTTGTCACTGTGATGTTTCCCCCAAAATTCTTTATTTCCACGGGATCGCTCTGGCAAACAAAACCCCAGCATCCTCCTTTAGATTCATTTCAAATTCAGTGTTTTCCATTAAAAAATCCAGGTGGATTCGTTGCATAAGGGATCTTTCATAACTTCTGAGCATTCCTTGAGCTCAGTTTCTCCCACAGGGATCCTTCCCCAAGTCCTTGCTCGGCCTCGTGGCTCCACAAACACGCGGCTCATCCTGAGCCAGCTTCCCAAATCTTGGACATTTCCCGGGAACATTCCGTGTCTGGGCAGTTCCCATTATTTACCTGGGATTGCAGGGCTGGGAGCCATGGAATTACTCAACAATTATTAAGTCACTCATTAAGCAAATCTTTCCAAATCCTGCCCGTTTTTGACAAATTTCGGGGTCGTTTTGCCACCCCATAAATAAAGAAATAACGGCGGCGCTACGAGATAAACTCCCTGAAATATTCCTTGGTGGAAGTTCCTGCCTTTTGATAAAAACAGCCAATCATGCTGGGAAGGGATTTGAAAACAGGATTTTCACAGTCAGAAAAAAAATCCCCTAAAATTGTTCAATCTGATCTTTTTTAGCACTTCAAGTCTTAAGTGAGCAACAATAATTTAGGGCAGAAATTCGGGAACCGTTCCCTTTTGTTAGCACTGAGTGCACACTTGGAGAAACGGAGGGAATTAACAGCTTATTACTCATTTTTCTTTCTCCTTTTGAGCTCTGTGAGAGATTTTATCGAATTCAATTGGAAAATAAAATCACCCACCCTTCCCAAATATCCCAAATCAGGATTTTAACCCTGCCTTGGCTCTCCAGGGTGCCTGGCACTGCTCCCTTTGACTCCTCGGTGGCCAAAATCCACTCGTGGGATGGGGGCCAGAAATGTTGAAAATGTGGGAGAAGCGTGAGAAATGTTGGGCTGGAAAAGAAATAAATTCTTGATTTCCAGGGAATTGCACATGATTTGTGCCCTCAGCATCACCCAGGCTCCAGGCTCCCTCACCCTTTGCCTTGGTAGGATTTTGTTTTCCTTGGATAAAATCCTTCCCCAGTTCCCAAGCAGCGAACAAACAGATTCAGACAGAAATCCCGTAATTGTTTGTTCTTTTCAGGCTCAAATCTCATTTTCCAGCCGCAGAAAAAACAAGAAAAAGGATGTTTGCTTTCTTTTTTTTGCCCCTCTGGTGATAAATATGATTTATTTTGAATTTTCTCGGGATATCTCAGCTATTCCAGTGGAAGCTTTGGAAGGAGAGCGTTGCTTTCCCTGCACTATTGGCTGCTGCTCAAATTGTTTAAGTTTGTGCAGGAATAAAGATTTTAATTTTTAAGTTAATTATTTATCTTCATAATTTCCATTTAGAACTAAATGTAATTCCCCAAATTTTTAATTATTGTGATTCTTTTAATTGTTTCTCCCCACAGAACTTTTTCCCCCTCTGTTTTAAGCTTTAATAACTTCAGCAGAACAAAAATAAATCAGAATTCTCCCTGCTGCAGAATTCTCTTACACTAATATTTCCTGCACATCACGCTGTGGATTTTCTCAGCTCTTTATCAGGACAGAAATCCCATCCCCTGATAGAAATCCTGGATTTACCTTCCCATGGAATTGGAGGTTTTTTGTGTCCCTGCAGGAACGGCAGCACTTGGCAGCGCAGTCTCCCGTGTTTGATTTTTCCTGGAGTGCTCCATATTCCACTGGAATTTTTATCCTGAAAATTGCCTTGGATGTATCCAGGGGAGGCTTCAAACTTTTCATTTTCTCCCTTAATCCCTTTGGTGGAGGGTCTGTCCCTGCTCTTATCCTCACTCTTGGATTCCTCGTGGATATTTCAATGTGCTCTCCCCACATGTGTGGAAACATTCCCAGATTTCTCCCCGTGCCATTATTAGAATTATTAGGGATTTATCCACCTTAAGTATTTCCACGTGCACCTTTCTCCTCTTCAAGCTTTTATTTGCAGCATCCAAATAATTCCAAACTTCCCTTGTTGGTAAAAAAATCATCCAGAAATTCCAGATGGGTTTTTCCAGTTTCAAACTGGATTTAATCCTTGCACTTATTGGTCTGAAGAAGGAATGTTTATTAGTAAAAATAAGTTTGTTAATTTATAGTTTTGCTAATTATTGGTGCAAACCTCAGGTGGAATTTACTCCTGATTTACTCCTTCCCAACACAGGCTCAGGTACAGAAGGGATCCCTCTGTTCCTCTCCCCTGCTTTCTTGTTCATTAAAATTCCCATAAAATTCAGATATTAACATTATATTGTATCATATAGATGGCATGATAAATTATAGATTATAATTTCTTATATAATAGAAAAGAATTAAAATATTTAGAAATAGAATTAGAATTAGAATTAGAATTAGAATAGAATAGAATAGAATAGAATAGAATAGAATAGAATAGAAATAAAATAGGAATAGGAATAGAAATAGAAATAGAAATAAAGAGAAAGAGAAAAAGAATCCTCCTATATATAACATTGTTATCTGTTATTTATATAGAAAATAAATATTATTCTATCAGGTATATTATACAATAAATTATATTATAATTTTATGTGTTATATATAATAAATATTAGTGTACTATGTATGATATATAGTACATTCATATTTATTATATATAGTATAATGTATTTTATATATATTATATATAAATATAATATATGAAATAAAAATTAAAATAAAAAAGAAAAGAAAATACAATTATATATCAAATATACCAGTAGAATAATAATATTATTGTATTCTATACTAATATATTATATATATTATAATTTTTTCTGTGCCCAAGTACTTTAGAAATCCCTTCAGGAATTGCAGCAGCAGCAGCTTTTTCATGGAATGGGGTCTGGAATGTTTTAAGCCATGGATCCAGGCTGGAGCTCTCAAAGGGGCTCTTTGTAAATAAAGCTGGGGATTGCCAGGGGGGACTCAGGGGATGTCCCCAGGCTCTGGGAATGTCCCCAGGCTCTGGGAATGTGCCCAGGCTCTGGGAATGGCAGCACCAATTTCCAGGGGCAGAAATGGAAAATGCTGCCCGGAGAGGGGAAATGTCAGAAGTTGTCAGAGGTTCAGATGAAATCATTGCCATTGTCAGTGGCACTGGGCTGACCCCAAAAAGTTGAGTTTTCCCTGGAGCTGCCCCCTGACATTTGGGATGTGTTAATGCCAATTCAGCAGAATCTCAGGCAGGACAATGCTGGGATTTGCTGCTGCTGAGCAGGAATTCCAGCAGGGAAAACCAGGGCAAAGCTGCAGCACAGGGGGAAACTGGGCATGGGGTTGTACAGCTGCATTCCCTGGGCTCCCATCAGCTCCTCACCCTGGGCAGGAGGAAATGCTGCCTCAGTGATCCCCTGAAACACAGATTTGGGGTTGCAGGTGCAGCAGGAGCAGCCTTGGGCACTGCAGGGCTTTGTTCCTATAAAATCAGTGGGAATTTGAAATCCCCAGTGTGGATTTGGGGGATGTGCAGGAGCTGCAGGAGGCTGGGACAGGATTCCAGGCTGGGCTCCTGCTCCTGCTCCATCTCTGCAGCCCTGAAACCAACCCCTGATCAGCACAGGCAGAAATTCTCATTTCCATGGATTTGGAACATGGAATTTCTCACAATCAGAGACTCCCAAACCTTTTACAAGTTCCCCATGTTCACTCTTTGCCTGCTCCACTCTGGGTGCCACCATTTCAACTTGAAAATCTCATTTAACCCTAATTATCAACTCTTATTGCTCTTCTTATAACACTGGGATGTCCAGTGCTTTATTATTTATTTCCAGTTTTAGGATGGATAATTCCTAAAGATTTTTAATCTGACTGCACATAAAAAGGAGGAAAAAAAATTAATTTTTAAAAAATTTTCAGTGCTGTTTTATGCCTTATCTCCTCTGTGGCTTATTTACTGTAGAGTGGCTTTCTTTGTGCTTTGTGTCATCCAATTCCTAAGTGATAGATTCAGGAAAAAGCTCCAAGTAGGTAAATAAAAGGATCAGAGGGAATTCTTGGTCAGCTGAAAATCTGCTTGGAGAGTCTTTTATCCCTTTCTTTCCTGTGCTTTTATCTCCTTGTTATGACAAAAGCTTAAATAGCACTTACTGCCTCCTTCTCCTTAAATCCCATTTCTCCTTTCTCCTTCAAAAGTGTGAAACTTGGATTTAAGGGGGGTTGGGAAGTGATTTTTGAGGGTTAAAGTTTGGAGTGGTTGTGCTGGGGCAAGGATCCAAGCCCTGATTGCTCCAGAGGAAAATGTTGGTACCAGGAGGAGAAAAGGCTGCAAAAACACCTTGAGATCATCCAGAAATTCTGAATTCAGGGGGAAATAGTGCCAGGATTTCCTTAGGAACTGGGAATTCACATATTCCCAGGATTTCCTTAGGAACTGGGAATTCAGGAGGAAATATTCCCAGAATTTCCTTAAGAATTGGGAATTCAGCAGGGAAATATTCTCAGAATTTCCTTAAGAATTGGGAATTCAGAGGGGAATATTCTCAGGATTTCCTCAGGAACTGGGAATTCAAATATTCCCAGGATTTCCTTAGGAACTGAGAATTCAGGAGGAAATATTCCTGGGATTTCCTTAGGAACTGGGAATTCAAACATTCCCAGGATTTCCTTAAGAACTGAGAATTCAGAGGGGAATATTCTCAGGATTTCCTTAGGAACTGGGCAATCAGCAGGGAAATATTCCCAGAATTTCATTAGTAACTGGGAATTCAGGGGCTGCTTTTGCTGAACTTCCATCCTTTCTGCAGGAATTTTTAGGGAAAAGCCCCCAGCATGTCCCGTGCTAGAGAAGTAAAAGTGATTTTTGTGAGCAGGAGCTCGATGGAATCTTCCCTGAAGGGGATTTTGGCATTTTGCACTCCCAAGGCAGAGTCTGGATCCATATGAGGGCTGGGATTGCATCAGCACCAGACTCCAGCAAGGCCAAATCTGGGTGGGTTTTTTTTTTTTTTTTTTTTTCCTCCAATGCTGAAGCCATTTTCAGCCTTTGAGCCAGACACAGCCAGGCTCAGCCTGCAGGATGTGTGAGGAAAAATCTGCTCGTGTAAATCAAAATAATTCATCCCTTAATGGGCTGGGAGGGGGAAGAACTTTCCCTGACACTCTCCAAACTCCTTCCCCATCCCACAAATCCCTGTCAGCCTCGGGATTGTGCTCCTTCCCTCAGCACAGCTTTTTTTATCAGGTTATCACTTTTATTGCTGCCCCACTCCTGGTGGATGTTTGGGCCACCAAAGCTGCCAAAAAATCATGGTTTATATAGAATTATTCCATTTATTCAGCTCTCTTTGTCCAGCATTTCCCTCTCTACTCCAATAGCTGAGTGTCCTCAGAATTAAAGAATTTCTGAGCAGACTTCCCACGGATTAGAGAGAGGAAAGTTTGGAGTTGTGGAGGGAGAAGATTCCCAGCAGCCCAGGGAACATTCCGTGTTCACTGCTTGAAAAACCACATTTTAGCTTCCAAAACTGAGGGGTGGCTTGTAAAAATAAGGCACTTTGACCTTCAAAAAGTGGATTTTATGCAGCTCTGGTGAGCTCCAGTTCCACTCCCCACTCGTGTGGACATGCACAGGGTGGGATTTTTTTGGGGTTGGGATTTTCCCCTTTTTCCCCTCATTGAGACAGAATTTCAGTGGGTAGAACACGAGTGAAGCTGAGCTGGCTGCACACAACTATTCCTGAACATAAATTTGTGCTCCCAGGCTTTATTGGAGGTTCTATCCTCGTTTTACATTATCCCAGCTGGGTATTAAAGTGAGCTCCAGAACTGGGGAAAAGCAGATGTGGACTCAGAGCAAACAACAGTTTTGGGTCCAGAGCTCTCCTTGATGTCTGCTTTAAACTCACACTGCAGGGAAAAAAAATAAAATAAAAATGGAGAGAGCTTCCAAAATGCCTTTTCAAACATGCAAATGGGAAAAAGTTTAACATGTATGCAAATGTAATGTGGGGAGGGGAATTAAAGACCTTTGGCTGGCCTGGAGGCTCAGCTGGTAGCAAAATAGAAATTTATTGCTGGGTGGGAGAGCGAGGTTCAAGCACAGGCCAGGCATGGCTGGGAGCTCCATGTAGGTGAAACTTGGAGCTCTACAGCAAAGGCAGAGATTCAGGGATGAGCTGGTGGCTGTAATTGCATCCCCTGGATGTGCAGGAGGAGCACAAAGGGTGAGGAGAGGGGTGAGGAGAGCTCAGAACCTCGGCAAGGGTGAGACTGCCCTGACAACTCACATATGGTTGGAGTTTAATCCACGGGGGAGAACAGGCACTCCACGCCTGTGCCAATTGTTTTCCACCCCCAAAGCAAAGAGATTTTTGTGATTTATAGCAGAACAGGGTGGATGTGTTACCTAATGGCTTTAGAATGACTCGATGCAGTTTTCGAAGCGATGCAGGAAGTGCAGTGGATAAACAAATCCCTTCTTATTCCTCTTTGTTCTTCCCTGAAACAGAGCTTTGGTTCTCTGCTAAAATCCTAATTTCTCTAAGAGTGCCTTCCCATGCAAGCAGAGCAAAAAGAAATAATTAAATTTTAAAAATCCCCCCCAGAAAAAGGATTTTATTTGCGGGCTCGATGTGGAATGTAATTGGCAAATCCCATTTTTGAAGGATTTGTACAATTCTTACATGTCAGGCTACTGGCTTCAACTTGAGACAAGTCCATAAAGGAGGAAATTAATTCAAGGAATCACAAATTCATCTGCAGAATTGGGAAAGCATCATGTGCAGCCCCAGAACTTGTAGTACATGACTTAGTCAAACAAACTGACGCTCTCTGAGGATTCATTTCTGCTTTAAGGCTGGAAATTAGAAAAAGAACATTTGCATCATTGCAAAGGCTCGGGGAGAAAGAAGCACCAATTCCCAAACTTTTCTCCAGGGGATTGGAACCATTTGTCCACTCAGTGCCTTGGGGAAAGGGTGGAATTCCAGCAGAAATGATGTGGCCTCAGGTGGAGAAAACAGAGATAATTCATGGCTGATGTGTGAGCCCTGCTGGCAATCTGAGGGTGCTGATTTGTGCAGCCCTGGGCTTATTAAATCCATCAAAGCCCAAGATTTGAACAAGGACAGTGGCTGCGTGGGAGAACCTCCACGGAGGAAATCCATCAGCTCTCCTAATTGCTTTTCTGCAGGAAAAGGGTTTGGACATCAGAGATGATTTTCTGGGCTGGGAGATGATGGATCACTTTTAATATCCAGCCCATCTGCTCCGAGTTCTGGTCAGCACCACACTCACCTTGCCCAGTGCCAGTAATTGAAATTAAATAGATAAAACTTCTGTTCCTTTGGATTCCTCGGACATGAACTTTGCTTGGAGATAAAAGCCAGGATTAGAGCTGGAGTTGGGTGTTTTAATTCCTTTCCTACCAGTATCCTGTAGCTTTTGCAGGAGTGTTTGGAGAAGTGCAGGTGTTCTCTCATATGTTTTCATTTCAAACCCCAGCCTTGCCATATGTTTATTTGCAGCCAAAATTCTGGGATTCATATTCCCCCTCCACATGGAAATACTCCCTCTAACACAGAGAGCTCCATGTTCGTGTCATTCCTGTCAGGAGATTTGGGTGCAAAAGGAAAACTAAAGAGAACAGACAGCTCCAGGTTCTGGATTCCTTCCCTGACCAGGAAATTTGGGAGCATCTTCCCAAAGGTGAGGGGCTGTTAAAGAGAACAAACCCCAAGGGGCTGAGAGTGCTCTTTAACAAGTTTCCACTTTTCCTTGTCCTTGGGAGTTTTTTCCATGAATTATATCCAGAGCAGGGTTTTTGGGTTTTTGGGTTTTTTTTTTTTTTTTTTTTTTTTTTTTTTTGGTTGCAAGTTTCTGTTAGAAACTCATTAATGTAACTCAGGTAATTCTCCAGAGCACTGTTTGCTCCTTTAAGTGCTCTTTAATTGACAAGCCCTGGCTTAGAACTTTCTCCAGCTCCTGATTTATAGCTCAGGCTCCTCACTCTGCTTTTCCTGCCATCCTCCTCCTGCTTTTCCTTTGAAGCCACCACCAACTTCTGACCCTGATGGATGGAACTCCAGTGGTGACATCATTCCAGAATTCAAGTGGAGGAGGGAGAAGATTCATTTTCAGCCTTTTCCTGAGCTTGTCTGTGTCTCTGTGCTTGTTTTCCCCATCCACATTTCTCCTGCTTTCTGGGGGACAGTAGGAGCAGTGTTTCATTACTCTGGCAACAAGAGCCAAACTTTCAGAATGTTATTTTGCTTCTATTGGAAAAAAAACCCAAAAACCCCAAAACACAACAAAAAACCCCCACTGCCAGTTATGATGTAAACATTTGCAGCTCCCCCTTAAATCACTTTTTTTTTTTCTGGAATTGAAGTGAAATGACCCTTTGGAGGGCATAGTGAGGGATTGGAGCAGACATTTCCCAGCTGTGTGGGATTTGGGGAGATCCTCAGTGATCTGCTCAGACTCTCCTTAAGTGGCATATTTACTGCCAGCCTCATTGGAGGGGATGGAGGCCAAATCCTCCTCTGGATTTATTTAGGGAAAGATTGGATGCTCTTCCTGCTGCAAACCTTCAGCAGAATTTCATGGGGAGTGCTGAAAACACCCCAGCATTTCTCCTGACCTTTTGTTTTTAGCAGAATTAATCCCACCAGGATGAATTCCCCCAGGAATTCAAGACCAAGGTACCATTTTAGGCAACATTTCTATTTTTCAGGCCCCATTGGGATGGAAAGGGAGCCATTCCTTCAGGAATGAGGATCCTCATTCCTGGCTGGGCTGGGACACTCCAGCAGATTTCCCACCAGGCAGATGCTGTGAGAGTCACCCTCAGTTATTCCTCAGAATGAGCTGCTCACCTGGGTCTTACAAGGGTTTAGAAGCTTCAAAAATGGGGTTTAGAAGTTTCAAAATGCATTTCAGAAGGTTCAAAATGTTTTTGAGAAGCTTCAAAAATGGGGTTTAGAAGTTTCAAAATGTGGGGTTTAGAAAGTTCAAAATTGGGATTTAGGAAGTTCAAAAATGGGGTTTAGGAGGTTCCAAAATGAGGTTTAGGAGGTTCAGAATGGGGTTTAGGAGGTTCAAAATGCATTCCAGAAGGTTCAAAATGTTTTTTAAAAGGTTCAAAATGGAGTTTAGAGGGTTCAAAGGATGTGACAGGAATTGAGCTGTGTTTGAATAATTTTGGAAGAAATTGAAAGAAAATTTATTTTATTTTATTATTTTTTTTAAAAATTCCCTTTCATACCTTGGTATTTGAAGGTTAAATGGGAATTATTTGTTATGGGATAAAACAGACTTGACATGGGAAGAAAGAGAGCAGAGAAAGTAACTGCTTTTCATGATGAATATTCATTTTATTATGTTTTGTGTGGTGAACACCTCACTGAAGGAGGGTCAAAATAGAGAAATTTGGGAGATCAGTTGTTGTCATGTCCCAAATCACCAAGACCTGATGACTCCAGCAGAGTCTGGGTCACCCAGCTCTGACTCCTTCCTTCAGCTCTTGCACTCACAGCTCCAGTTTAGGAAGATTTCCCTGACACTGAAGTTTGGTTTTTTTTTTTTTTTTTGGATTACCCAGCCATTACTCAGTTGTACATTGAATAAAACCCAACAATAACATTCTGCTGGATAAAAACCCAACCTTTAAGCCAAAGGCTTCTTTGGTATTGCTCAAAGCAGTGAATTATTGTAGAGATGTGGAATTGCCCACTGCTGAAAACTCTCCCTTTGGGAAGCAATTCCCAAAATGGGTTTTGCCCTGCTTGCAGCTGGCACTGAACCATCTCTTGCCAAAATCTTGTAATTTGTGTAGATTTGAGGGATCCCCTGCCATAGGACCCCTTCCAGGCTGCTCCAAGCCCCATCCAAGGGACACTTCCAGGGATGGAGAAGCCCAAAATTCTCTGGGAATTCCATCCCAGCACCTCCCCACCCTCACAGGGAGGAATTCCTTCCAATATCCCACCTATCCCTGGTGGATAGCCATTCCCTGGGTCCTGTCCCTCCATCCCAAAATCTCTCCCCATCATTCTTAGAGCCCCTTCAGGGTCCCAGTTTGGTCACTCTGCAGCTGGACAATCCCAGTTCTGCCAGCATTTCCTGTACCAAAAAATAAAATAAAATAAATAAAGCTGCTCCATCCCTCTGAGGTGCAGGTTGGTTTTGGGAGTTCTGAGAGAACTCCAGAGGAGTTTCCCAATTCCCTGGGAGGATCTGGAAGCAAGAATGAGTCACAGGAACCATCCAGATTTCCTTTCTTCCCAATATCCCCTTGAATTTGATACAGGGAGTGAGATGAGGTAACTCCTGTTTCCATCACCACTCATTTCTTCTGAAATTCCAGCTGCACTCCAGCTGCCAGTAATTAATTATATAATTATAATTATATACAATTATATATATATATATATAATTATATTAATTATAATACGAATTATAATTATAATTAACCTTTGCACAAGTGGATTTTCAATGGGAATCTCTTTGGATTTGATGCATTTGACATCATTGTTCAGGGCCTGAACCCATCCCTGCAATGTCATCACTCCTCTCACTCCATCCAGCTGTGGCAGGCAGGAAAAGGGAGATTTTGGGGAAATTTGGGTGGCACAATGGCTGCAGGGTGTGTTCCTGCATTTCTGCAGGATGGGGAGGGAATCTCAGAGCCAGGATTGCAGCCAGGATGATTTATTCTAATTATCCAATTAAATAGTGCCCCTGCTAAAAAACCACACTCTGGGATTCTCCTTTTGCTTTCTCCCCACTTGTGGAGCTGAAATCAGTTTCCTTTTCCATGCCTGTGAATTTGGGGAATTTCCAGGAGGTGTTCCCTGCTCTATGGCCCTGCAGGGGGTTCCCTAATGAAGCTTTGACAGATTTAAGGTCACTTTTTTGCACGGTTCCACTCAGCACTCTCAGAAATGCACAGCAGGGACAGTTCCTCTGCTCTGAACTGCTTTGATTTATGCTGAATTTCTTTTCATATCAGCACATTTCATGTCAGGAAGAAATAACAAATTTAGGTACAAGTTGTTGTTGGGGAAGGAAAAGTCTCCAAGGAAGCAGCTCATGAAATTCCCACTTTAAGAGCAGTGAATGCTATTTTATTTTATTTTATTTTATTTTATTTTATTTTATTTTATTTTATTTTAGTTTAGTTTAGTTTAGTTTAGTTTAGTTTAGTTTAGTTTGTTTTATTTTATTTTGTTTTATTTTTATTTTATTATTTTAATTTTATTTTGTTATTTTATTTTATTTTTTATTTTATCATATTTTTGTTTTGTTTTATTTTGTTTTGTTTTATTTTTATTTTATTATTTTAATTTTATTTTGTTATTTTATTTTATTTTTTATTTTATCATATTTTTGTTTTTTTTAATTTTGTTTTGTTTTTTATTTTATTTTAATTTTATTATTTTAATTTTATTATTTTATTTTATTTTTTATTTTATTTTATCATATTTTTGTTTTGTTTTATTTTTATTTTATTATCTTAATTTTATTTTGTTATTTTATTTTTTTTATTTTATTTTATCATATTTTTATTATTTTAATTTATTTTATTTTATATCCTTTCCTTTCCTTTCCTTTCCTTTCCTTTCCTTTCCTTTCCTTTCCTTTCCTTTCCTTTCCTTTCCTTTCCTTTCCTTTCCTTTCCTTTCCTTTCCTTTCCTTTCCTTTCCTTTCCTTTCCTTTCCTTTTCCCCTTTCCTTTCCTTTCCCCTTTACCCAACACACTTTTCTTTTCAGAGCAAATGAATTGGGATATTAATGGGAATAAAGCAGTGGGATTTTCTGCAAAGCCCTTATCCCACAACCCTGCATTTCCTCATTGGAATATTGGAGGATGTGAGGCACTCACTGAATGCTTTGCTGGCATTAAATGCAGGAGATGGTTTTAGTTTAAGGCTCCAGAAGTTTCAGAGTGAAAAGAATCAGGGACAGGGAGTTATCTTTCTGAAGAGAACTCTTATCAGCAGAGCTCCTTATCATTTGGAGGAGCTGTGTTTGGCATTTGAATGTGTTTGGCCATCAGTGTCCCAGGATTTTCAGCTTCCAGAAATATCCACTCCTTGTGGCATTCCAAACCTCACTTTGCTCTAAAGAAACACCCTCTGTCACTGCATTCTTGCTGTAGGAATGGGGAAAAAAAACATGGGGAAAAAGGCAACAAAATCCCCATTTAAAATTTAAATCCAAAATAAAATATCTTTATTTTTGAGCTTTTTATAGGTAGGCAAACACGTGTGCTTGCTCAGATTAATGAGAGCTCACAATAGTAGCAAGAATGATTCAAAAATGGGGTTTAGGGGGTTCAAAAATGAGGTTTAGAAAATTGAAAAATGGGGTTTAGGAGGTTCAAAAATGAGGTTTAGAAAGTTTAAAATGGGGTTTAGAAGGTTCAAAATGTATTTCAGAAGGTTCAAAATGTTTTTTAGAAGGTTCAAAATTGGGGTTTAGGAGGTTCAAAATTTGTTTTAAAAGGTTCAAAATGGAGTTTAGAGGGTTCAAAGGATGTGACAGGAATTGAGCCATGTTTGAATAATTTTGGAAGAAATTGAAATAAAATTCCTTCTATTTTATTCTTTTTTTAAAAAATCCCCTTTCATACCTTGGTATTTGAATGTTAAATGGGAATTATTTGTTATGGGATAAAATGGACTTGACATGGGAAGAAAGAGAGCAGAGAAAGTAACTGCTCTTCATGATGAATATTCATTTAATTATGTTTTGTGTGGTGAACACAAAGGAGGGTCAAAATAGAGAAATTTGGGAGATCAGTTGTTGTCATGTCCCAAATCACCAAGAGTGTGATAGAGAGGAAAAAAAGGGGGAAGAAAAGAGGGGAAAAGCTCTTCTCCACAGGGGGAGAATCCCAAAATCCTGGAATGGTTGGGTGGGAATTGGACATCAGGGACATGCCATGGACAGGACACCTCCACCCTCCCAGCTGCTCCAACCCAAATTTATTCCAGCACTCTGTGCTCAGGGGGTTGTTCAGTCACTTCTGAATTTTCCAGCTGAGAAATAAATGAGAAAAAAAAAAAAATTCAAACCTG